>CM061241.1:129688385-130892744 GCA_030848705.1 Heracleum sosnowskyi | reverse complement strand
TAGGCTTTCTTCATAATCAGAGTGCATCTTCATGAATCTAGCAACTTCTATCTTCCACAATCTCTCCTCTTTTTCTTCAAAATTCAGTAGAGCATTTATTCTTTGAAGCTCATATTGTGAGAAGTATTGCCAGCCTCCTTGCTTCATCTCTTTCTCCCTTCCATCAGTGTATTTGATCTCAAGATGATTGTTCTTCACTTTGACTTCAAAGATTCTTTGAGCTCTCAAAAATGCTAGGGCATCTTCATCATAGTCTTCAACCAGAGGAAGCACTTTGATCCCTACTACATTAGTGATTACCCCATTCTTCTTTGTTATCCTTTTCCTTCTGGCTACACTCTTGATCTTCAAATGCTTCACTTGAGGTAGCTTTCTGGAGCAGGGAGAATTAGTCTTCAGTGCCACATCATTTGGAAGCAGCTTCATTCATTTCCCTTTCATCCACTATAACACTCCACTAGCTGTGACTTTGTGGAAGTGTCTTCTTGATATTTCTTTTGTTGCTTCTCCTTTCTTCTGTGGCAAATCAGGTCCAGAAGTCTTGGGTAATGATTTTGGAGGATCATTACTAACAGTGCCCACCCTAGACTTAGAGTCTTGTGTTTTGGTTAAGGTACTGCTAACAATGTCCTTAACTTGCTGATTTCCACTTCTCTTAACAGTTTCCTTTTTCCCTGGGAGTCCTTCTTGTCATCAGCAGCATATTTAGTCTTCTTTGAGGTTTTGCTCTTAATGCTTTCACTTGCACTATCCTTATCACTCCTTGACTGACCTCTTCTTCTATAGCTTTTATCTTCATCATCATCCTTGTCATCCTTCATGTCCTTTCTTTCTTTTAAAGACTCAGGAATTCTGCCATGAATGAGAAATGATTGAAGAGTTTGGATCATCTCTAGCTCTTCTGCTGTTCTGAAACCTCTTTTTGCCCTGAGCATCTGAAGTACACCATTTATTTTGTCCTTATTCTTCATCACCAACTGTGCATGAACTACAATCTGATCAATAGAGTTTGCTTTGGTGGTGCTTTGGAAAATTACTGTTTTTGGTTTTGAGATGACCTCAGGCAATCTTGAAAATTGGTCCTTCTTCAAATCCTCATACAACATTCTGTTGTTGTCCCCTTCCTTCTCTATTAGCTCTAGTAAGACATCTAGTTCAGAATATCTCAGCTTCTCCAGAGTTTCAAAAGACAAATGCCAAAGGTCATTTTCTTTGGATACCATGATTATTTCTCTTAGATAGGCATTCTTGATATTTCTGACTACAACAGTTAGGTATTTGATGTTTTCCTTGATCATTCTCTTGTTGTTCTTGGTGTCACCTTGTACATTGATGAGGATGGCTTTCAGAAACTCCATAAAGGCCACATCATGATAGATGTTTGTGTTGGCAACTTCCTGTAGCTTGGCCTCAGTGATTGTGTTGCCTTTGACAGGCTGAGCACTTGTTGAGATGAGAGGAGCAGAGATATCACTTGGCAAAGTGTCAGGGTAGAACATTGTAGTCACACTACTTTTCTGGCCAGCTAGACTGGTGACAGAAACAGTAGGAAAGGTGATTGGTTTGAGCTCCTCTTCTGATGTAACTTTCCCTTTCAGTTTTTGCTTTGTAGAAGCTCCCCCTCTCTTTTCTAGAGTGACACCTTCCTTTCCTTTCTCCCCCTTAGGCTTGGGATCAGACAAGACGTCTTGAGCTTCTCCAGGAACAGGAAGATTCATGCTTCTCATCATAGAAGTCATCATTTGTTGTTGTACCAACAAAATGTTGGAGGGTGAGTTGGTTTGATCATCCATTTTGGCATTTAGGAGCTCCAAGGATTGAGAAATCCCTTGGTTTTCAGATTTCAAGGATGCCACTTCCTTCTACAACCTTACAACCTTGGAAAACAGCTGCTCAGACTTGAAAGGATTGAGGGCCTGGTCCTTGAGCTTTGAGAAGTCAAATTTTGTAATATTGGAGACATGAACCTCATCCACCAGTTTGTCACCATACTGGTTTTTCCACAGCACTGAGAGCATAGAGTTGATATTGATGTTAGACTGCAGTTGGTTGTCTAACTTGGTGGACATTCTCTTCAAATTGTCAGCCACCATAGCTAGAGAGAGGTCCATTGTAGACACTTGCTGAGTGGTCTTCCTGACTTCTTTGAGGATGCCATCCACCTTGGGAAAATCAGAGAGATGGGCATTTCTTAGCTGAGCCATGGATTGGTCAGTTTCCTCTTTGATAGTGTAGACCTCTGATTGAAGACCTTTCCCAAGATAGTGCAGAGCCTTCAATTGACTTTTATACACCTCATTCACTGCCTCATAGATATCTGCAGGAGAAAGACCCTTGGCATTTGATCCTAAAGTTGTGAGATAGTCTTCCCTAAGATAGGCTAGTGCATCCTTCAGCTTCACTGACCTCGTAGCATCCAACCAGACATCCACATTGCCATCCTGTTGGGCTTCATCCACAATCTTTTATGCCTGAGCGTCAACATCCTCCTTGTGACAGAGCAAAATAGCTTCATAGTCCTGATTTGGGAGTCCAGCTGTGAGGAGATGTTGGGCAATCTTTGAGAACTCATCTATCTGTGCCACATGAAGATTTTGCAAGTCTTCTTCCGTCAATTGTGGTGGCACAGAGGATGATCCTGAAGCCCTGTCATGTTGCACAGGTTTCAGCCATTCTGAAATTGTGGCCTGGGCCAAGTTAGTGCTAGTGCTAGGCACTTCAGGTGGGGTGGATGTCTGAATTTCCTCCAGTCTTGGAATGACTGTGGAGTCTGATGTTGTCTCCATTGAAATGGGATGAGTGACAACATCATCTCCATGTGCCTGTGAAGGCAGGTCCATGTTCATAAGGAATGGAGAGTTTGGCATAGAGTCTCCAGTGAGAACTGGTGAATCCTCCATGTTTGTGTTGGTGTCATTAAGATATGCCCCAGCATGCATTCCCTGACCAACTAGATGTGGTTCCTGGGTGGTGAACACAGTGTCATGCACCATGTCACTTGAGGTTGGCTCAATCACAGATTTGAATTGTGATTGATCAATTGCAGAAATGTCATGAGAATGACTATTCTGTTGAGAAGAAATATTAGATGTAGATTCTAGAAGAGAAGTGTGGTGTAGAACAGATTTTGGCAACTCCCCCTGAGAAATAGGAGGAGTCTCAATTGTGATGTGCTCTCCACTCTGTGTAGGACCACCCTTATTTCCACTTGGGTCAAGAGTGAGTTCTTGACCTTGTGCAGACTCTGTACAGAATGTAGTGGGGAGACTACTCTTTTCAATGCCCATGTCCTGTTGAGAGGCCATTGACAGTAACAGGTGTACCCCTTTTTGCACATCTGAATCCTGTTGGGAGGATTCAGTGGTGGCTATTTCTTTAGACTTCTTCTTTGGTCTGGTGAGCTGTGACTCAGATTCCTCACATCCTATTTCTACAGACTCATTGATAATAGCTAAGGGTCTCTTCTTTGTCTTCTTTTTAGTAACACCAATCTTTTGAGAGACTGGTGCACTTGGCTCCCTAATAACTACTGTACTGTTTGCAGGGGGGTCATTGGATGGGTTAGGAAGGCTTGGGTTAGACTCTGTAGCTTCATCAGCCTTAGCCTTTCCTTTCCAAGAAAGTTCATGATATATGGGCTGATCAAGTGTGTAAGTTTTGAATGTGTTTTGCATATGCTCAGTCACACTCAAAATTACATCAACTTGATTCCTAGTGTCCAATGTACCAAATAGAACTTTGGACATGGACTTAGGATAAGCCAACTTTGTTGTGTCTATCCCTTCTAGTTCATGCAAATGAGAGTCTAAATGATTTAAAATGCATTACATAAAACGAGGATAGAAGATTTCAGTACCTCTGTGGCGTGGAGACTTACCCAACCTTTGAGCTAACTCCCTTATAATGATTGCTCCTACATTGATTTCCTGGTTGTATGCCAGGGAATGAGAAAGCCTCACTGCAATGTGGATGATTTGATCCCACCCAGTCTTTCTGCACAAAAACACCTTCTGCAGAGCATCAAACAAGAATGACCACTCCCTCCTTACATGCTTTTTGGTCAGCTTCCCCATATCTATCTCATCATCATACTTTATCAGTGTCAAGAAATCCACCATTTCCTGATCACTGGCTTCAGCATCACGCCTCTCCGTCTTAAAATCAAAGGTTTCATTTACTTCTTTCTCCCCAAACACCAACTCTTTTCCTCCAATACTGCAGGTTACTTCATAGAATGAAGTGCCATCCTCCCTAGCCAGTAAAGTGCAATTGGCCGTCCTCCAAAACGCCTCAAGAATATCAACATACATGGGTGGATTCATCGTCAACGCCTGACGAAGATATGAGGTGTTCAGATGGAATGGTGAGAAGATTGGTTTCTTTGGGAATGGTTAAAGGGTTTGAAGAAGAAGCTGTTTGAGATTTGGGTGCCATTTGAAATTGAGATTGAAGAAAAGAGAAGAGAGTTTGAGTTTAGGTTTTAGAAATTGAGAGCAATAGACATAATGAAAAGTTGTGAACGGTCGGAAAAAAGTATTTATATGATAGAGACACTGCGATATGGAGTTATGAATATGTACAGGTTATTTGTATGTCGCAAAGTCTCAAAATGGCCTGTACTGCAAAGTCTTACAAAGTATATCGCAGAGTCTAAAAATGAACTATGTCGCAAAGTCTTAGAGATCGAAGGATTGGGGGGACTTTGCGATATAGTATAAATACCCTGTCTAAAACTCTCGTATTGGAATTTCAAGCATTTTGTCAGACTTATATCAAAATTCTAAAATAAAATTAATTTAAATCAAAATTCTGTCAAATATGGAGACTTGTCGATATAGTTATTCTAAGTCGCGAAGTCATAAAATGAACTATGTCGCAACTCATGAAATGAACTATATCGCTAAGTCTCACAGTTTCAACAGTTTGCGATATAAGTCTGTTTGATTTGAACTAAGTCGTGAACTCTCAAGATCACCTATGTAGAGAAGTCTTAAAAATTCATAACTTCTTGGAAAAGTATGATTTGAAAAATATGCAGTAAAATACTGAAATATTTATAAATCATATCTCGGCTAATTTTCACTCCAAATGAATAGAGCATCTAAATACAGTGAAAATTTACTGTTGCAACAATTAACTAGCATACTTACTTGGAGCAACTAAATGAAGGATTAAGCATTCCAATTTCACTCACAAGTCTGTTGAAGACAACTTCATTTAGAGGTTTAGTAAATATGTCAGCTAATTGTTTCTCAGTTGGAACATAAGAGACTTCTATGGTACCATTTGCAGCATGTTCCCTAATGAAATGGTACCTGATCTCAATGTGCTTTATAGTAGAATGATTAACAGGATTGGAAACTATGGATATTGCACTAGTATTGTCACACATCAGAGGTATGTGTTCCAACACCAATCTATAATCCATAAGTTGATTTCTAATCCAAAGCAATTGAGCACAGCAACTTCCAGCAGCAATATATTCAGCCTCAGCTGTAGATGTTGCTGTGGATTGTTGTTTCTTACTGAACCAGGACACTAACCTTTGACCTAAGAATTGGCAGCTTCTAGAGGTGCTCTTCCTGTCAATTCTGCATCCAGCATAATCAGAATCTGTGTAACCAACCAGGTTGAACCCAGTGCCTTTTGGATACCATAGCCCGAGATTAGGAGTCCCTTTCAGATACCTGAAGATTCTTTTGATAGCCATCATGTGAGATTCCTTGGGATCAGATTGAAACCTTGCACAAAGGCATGTGGCAAACATGATATCAGGCCTGCTAGCTGTGAGATAGAGTAGAGATCCAACCATACCTCTGTAAACCTTGATGTCAACTTTCTTGCCTTTCTTGTCTTCATCAAGTTTGATAGCAGTGGACATGAGAGTTTTTGCAGGGGATGAGTCTTCCAAACCATATTTCTTCAAAAGATCTTTGACATACTTTGATTGATTTATGAAGATGCCATCCTCCCTTTGATGTACTTGTAGACCTAGGAAGTAGGTCAACTCTCCCATCATACTCATCTCATATTTGCTTTGCATCAACTTAGAGAACCTTTCACAGAGTTTTTCATTTGAAGAGCCAAAGATGATATCATCCACTTAAATTTGGACTAGAATGATATCATTTCCATGCTTCTTGAAGAATAAGGTTTTATCAATTGTACCCCTGGTAAATTGGTGCTCAAGAAGAAATTGAGATAGAGTTTCATACCATGCGAGGTTCCTGTTTGAGTCCATAGAGTGCTTTGAGCAGTCTATACACAAAGTCTGGGAAATTTTCATTTTCAAATCCAGGTGGTTGGGACACATAAACTTCTTCATCAAGATCACCATTGAGAAATGCACTTTTCACATCCATTTGATACACCTTGAAATCTGAGTGAGCTGCAAAAGCCAAGAAGATTCTGATGGCTTCCAGTCTTGCTACAGGTGCAAATGTCTCATCATAATCAATGCCCTCTTGTTGATAGTATCCTTTGGCAACCAACCTTGCTTTGTTTCTTATCACCACTCCTTCTTCATCCATCTTGTTCCTGAACACCCATTTAGTGTCAATAACATTCTTTCCTTCTGGAGGTGGCACTAGTTCCCATACTTTGTTTTTCTCAAATTGATTCAATTCTTCTTGCCTGGCAACAATCCAATCAGAGTTCTTCAAAGCTTCTTCAATTACTTTTGGTTCCTCTTGTGACAGAAAGCAGCTGTAGAGACATGTATTCATTGTTGCCCTTCTTGTTTTAACTCCCTCACCAGTATCTCCAATGATTTGATCCCTAGTGTGGGCTCTGTCCCATTTCCTTGTGTGACCCTGTTCATTTCATTGACTTGATCCAGGATCATTTTGAGTGTCAGTTGCATTCTCTTCTTCTTCCCCTGTGTTTGTGAATCCTTGCACAGGTGTTTGAAGAAGATCATCAACTTCAAGAGTTTCATTTTCTAGAACAGTTTGAGCAGGAGGTTCATCCTCACTTTTAGAATCCTCAAGGTAACCTTGATTTTCAAATCTTAATGGCACGCTGTCTTGTTCACTTGTTTTAAGTCCAGGAGTTTTCTTGTCATCAAAGGTAACATCCATGCTTTCCATGACTTTGAGTGGCTCAGGTACAAACACCCTGTATGCTGTCCTTTCCAGAGAGTATCCAATGAAAATACCTTCAAATGTTTTAGTATCAAATTTTCCAACATGTTCAGAGGTATCTTTCATCACAAAACACTTGCTTCCAAACACATGAAGATGCTTGAAGGATGCTCTTTTGCCAGTCAGTAATGAGTAAGGAGTTTTTCCAGACTTGTTATTGATCAATGTTCTATTTTGCACATAGCATGCTGTGTTAACAGCATCAGCCCAAAAGCTAGTAGGTAGCTTTGCATCCAACAGCATTGTTCTTGCAGCTTCAATGAGAGTTCTATTCTTTCTCTCAACTACTCCATTTTGTTGAGGTGTTCTAGGAGCTGAAAATTGTTGAGAAATTCCTTTATCCTTACAGAACTCATACAATGTTGAAATTCTGAACTCAGTCCCATTATCACTTCTCAAAGTAACTACAGAAGAACCAGTGCTTTGTGCTTCTCTATCAACTCTCTTAATATGCTCTATGATTACTTGAGGTGCTTCATCCTTGGAGAATAGAAATTCCACCCAAGTGTATCTTGAATAATCATCAACCATGACTAGAGCATATTTCTTCTTAGAAAGGGACATAACATTCACAGGGCCAAATAGATCCATGTGAATTAGCTGCAGAGGCTTGGAGTTTGAATTGAGCAACTTGTTCTTGTGACTTGATCTCTTAATCTTTCCCTTTTAGCATGCTTCACATGCTCCATCTTGCACAAACTCCGAAGCAGGCATATCTCTGATGAGTTCTCTCTTTGATAGAGAGTTCATTGCCTGAACATTCAAGTGAGACAGTTTCTTGTGCCATAGCCAGAATTCTTCATTTGTGGCCTTGGTGTAGAAACAACAAATTTCTCCCTTGTCTGCAGCCTTGAGATCAGCTACAAACAAGCTTCCTTTCTTCACACCAGTTAAAACAACTTCACAACTTCCTATTTTTGAGATTAGACAATGATATTCATCAAATTCCAATTTGAAACCCCTGTTGGTGAATTGTCCAATACTCAAGAGGTTATGCTTCAGTCCTTCAACAAATGCTACATCTTCAATAATGACATTTCCAAATTTAACACTGCCATATCCCATTGTATAACCAATGTTGTCATTTCCAAAGGTTACTGATGGGCCAGCCTTCTCCTCAAATTGTGATAGCAGGGCTATATCACCAGTCATGTGACTTGAGCATCCACTGTCCAAGATCCATATGACTCTTTTATTCATGTTGCCCTGCATTCACAAAATGACTAAGTTGTTTTTGGTACCCACACTTGGTAGGGTCCGGTTGATTTATAAACAGATTTGTTAACAATTCTTCTGTCATAAATAGCATTCTTCATAGTAGGAGACTTCACTTTGATTGTGGCTTTGGAGTTTACACTCTTAGGCTCACATGAAGTTTTCACCCTCTCAACCTTGATTGGGGATCCTGTCCTGTGAGTGTGCATATGTGTGTGTGATTCACAAGATTGTGCAGAGTCAAGTTTATGCTTAAGAGATAAACAGTTAGTAATCAGAGTCACATAGCATGTCATGCAGTTAGACTTACCACAGAAAGAATCATGACTAGAATTTATGCCTGCAGAATGGTTACTCAGGTTATCAACTTCAGCATTATCAGTTTTACTACACCTATGAGTCAAATGATTTATAGATAGGCATTTTTGACATTGTTTCCTAGGAGCATTTGGCACATAAACATAGTTGTTACCCTTGTTGACACCTATCTTACCAATTCTGTTTTGTTTCTTTTTCCTAACAACTTCTTTCTTGACTTTAGGACTCTTGACAAGGTTGTCTTTGGTCTCTTTCTGATTAACAGATTTAGGAGAGGAAGAAGTGTCCTTAGCAGCCTCATCTTCTTCAAGAAGTTGTTGTTTGATGATCAATAGTTCTTCATCAAACTCAACAACACTCTTTTTGAAAATTGGCTTTTCAACACTAGACAAAATGGTTGGGGTATTTTTGTTTGTAAAAGTTTCTTTTCCTTTGCCCTTTGCCTTTTTCCTTCCTTTATCATTCTCATATTCAAAACCAACTCCAACCTTGCAGTCTTCAGTGTGTTCCTTGTGATAGGTTTGAATAAGTTCAGAGGAGTTCTTGAAACTTCTTAGCTTTAATTCATATTCAGCCATTTGTTCTCTAAGAGCTTTCTCTATTTGTTCAGCACAAATCACTTTGTTTTTTAGATACTCAATCTCCTTATTCAAACCATCAAGGCTCACAGCCAATAACTCAAGTTCCTCATTCTTTTCTGTAAGCTCAAGATTTTTGGCAGTTAGTCTATCAATTTCTTCATTTGCAACTAACATGCTAGTATGAATATTAAACATTTCAGTACTCATGTCTTCAACAGTCTGCTTATATTGAAAGGGGGTCATATCAAGAGAAGTAAGAATAGGTACCTGACTTGAGGAATCACCATTATCAGAAAATGCCATCAAGACATAGTTTGAGTACTCTTGTTCTTCTTCTTCATCAGAGTCATCCCAGCACTTTCCCTCAGCAATAAAAGCTTTACCCTGTTGTTTCTTGAGTAGAGCTTCATACTTAGCTTCAAGCTCTAAGTATTCTTTGTCCTTTTTGACCTGTTTAGGCTTTTTGCACTCAGTGGCAAAATGCCCAAGTTTATTACAGTTATAGTATCTTATTTTGGACCTATCCACACTCCCTGATTTGTATCCTCCTTTAGCAGTACCAGCAATACCTTTCCCTTTATTGAAGGAGTTTGAGCCACTAGAACCACCAGCATTTCCACTATTAAATTTGGACTTGAATGACTGCCTGATCTTAAACCTATTGTTAGGATATCTCCTAGCCATATATGCAAAATATTTGTTTTCCATCTTGTCCAGCTCATCTATGCTGTAGAACTCATCCTCCTCAGGCAAATCATAAACAACTTGAGTTTCATCACCATTGTCATCACTTTCCAGTTCCTCAATCTTGACTTGACTGACTTTAAGAGATTCCATCCTTTGACCTAGATTGTCAGCAATCAGGGCACAGGAAGTATTTGCCATTAATCCTTGCTTTGCTTGAATAGATCTCTTTTGAAACAACTCAAGCTCATATGTCTTCAAAACACCATACAACCATCAAAACCAATCTTTGTTAGATCTCTTTCTTTAAGGAAAGAGATTCTTGGTTCCAAGTGATCTGTAAGAGTTAGTAAGAACTTCATATTGAGCTCTTCTGTCTCATAGTGTTTGTCATAGAGTTTGAGTTCATTTATCAGCTTGTTGAACCTCTCAAACACTTCTATGATTCCCTCCTTTGGCTGAGCCATGAAAGCTTCATACTGGGAAACCAGAATCTGCTTTTTGTTCTTTCTTACTTCTGGAGTTCCTTCTCATAGTACCTCTATAAGATCCCACATTTTCTTTGCACTACTGTAGTGAGCAACAGTGCCATACATGTTGAAATCCATAGATTCACAGATGATAAGTTGGAGATGTCCATCCAGTGCTATTTTCTCCTTTTCAGGATCAGTGTATTTTGAGGGGTCTTTAGGAACATGCCTTGCTGGTATTATCTCAGTGCCTACAATTGTTTCACCAATCTCAATCATTGGAACAAAGGGACCATGCTTTAGAATATATAAATACATGGGATTGGAAGCTTTAATGAAAAGTAACATCTTCTTCTTCCATAAGCTGTAGTGCTCCTTGTTGAAGGGAGGAATCTTTATACTGCTCAGTTTCTGTGAACTCATTGTTGATCTTTTCATGTTTGTACGTTAACAGTCTTGCTCTAATACCACTTGTTAGAAATGAATACCACTAGAAACTAGACAGGGGGGGGGGTGAATGGATAGTTTTGATATTTTTCGATTCTTGAAGCTTAAAATAAACTGTATATGATTATGCTATGTAATATGCAGAAAATGAACAACACACACAATCACTTTAATCTACTTTGTATTAAGTAAATTAAATACTAAAGCTTTCCGGAAATTCACAACAGAATTTCCGGCTTCTAAACAAGAACAGTTTGTACCTTGTTTTTTTTTTGCTTGATGAGAAAAGAGTGCTTAAGATAAAACAATGTGTATCTCTCTTACAGCTAACAATGGTGTGTGCACGATATATATATTCACCTATACAAACTAGGCACACCCCTGTTTACACAGTTACCCCTAGCTTAAAGTCCAACTTGTCCTGCCATAAGAAGTTAACCGTGTCAGGAAGGACCACCTGCTTTTCGGAGTCTTTCCCGTTTCTGTAGCTGCTTGTCTCTTATCTTTCTCTCCAAGTTTAGCTGTAGATTTGCCATCTGTTCTTTGGACCACCTTGCCAGAACAAATGCTTCAGTATTTGTCTCCTTTGATTCTTGTTTCTGTACCTTGATTTGTCTTGTTATAAACGGCTAAGTGTTGATATCGTGAACTCCACTTCATTTCAGACTACACGATGTCATTTGAGAAGACTACGCGATATGGCCTTTGAGGACTATGCGACATAGGTCATTTGAGGACTTCACGATCTAGCCTTTTTGAGGACTATGTGACATAGGTCATTTGCAGACTATGCGACATAGGCTTTCTGAGGACTTCACGACATAGTCTGTTTGAGGACTTCATGATCTAGTACAACTTGACTTTGCTGACTTCAGCACTTCACGACATGAGTCTTGAGGACTTCACGACATAGTACAAAATGGACTATGCGATCCAGCACTTCTCGACATGGATATTGGTGACTTCACGACATAGCTTTATTCTGACTTTGCTATATAATGCCTTAGTCAGATTTCTGCAACTTATTTCTTCAGGGCCTTATTAAACTTTATCCTGCTGCATGAACAATTCTGAACTTCTACCAGGACAATTATTCAATGGACTATATACATTCTAGATGCAAGAAACTTTCTAAGCTCATTATAATTCTGAGCATACATGATCAAGCTAATGTTCATGAGAACAAGACAAGTACATAGAGAGACCTATACTATATCTCAGTGATAGATTTCACTAGGTCATGTAGTGTGACATAGTCACATAGTGTAGGCTTGTTAATGGTGGTGTTCAGACATGTCTTGAGCCTAACAACCCCTTTTACACTAACTTTACCAAATACATTTCAGTTAGGGCAAAATCAAAATAACGCGAGTAGATGGGGCGACTGGCGACCTAAAGAAGAAGAGCAGCGGGCGACGTTGATTACATCAGAATTCAAGATTCGATTGGAAAGAAGAGGAAGGAGTTTGAACTACACAATATTGACCTTACTAGGTATACTTTTCAATTGCTCTGTGTATCTATTTCCTTGATTTTGTGATAGATACAGTGAATTGAAGGTGCTTAATTTGATTTTAATTTCTTGAGAGTTATGCTTAAATGGGCTTCTTTTTTATTTTGCTAGTTGGTCTTTTCTAAACTTGAAGTTCTGGTTTTGATATACTCGTGCTTTGACCATTATAAGTAGTAAGAGCATGAAGATCACTAGGATCCTACGACTATTGTTAATTGGTTGGATTAAGAATCAGAAAGTAAAAAAGAAACAAAAATTCCATATAGGTTAATTCTGTCCACAATTTTGTGGTTGAAGTTTCTTCCTATAGTATTTCTATTTCTTGGTTCTTAGGTCCGTTGGTTCTCATTTTTAGTATTTCCTTTATTTTGTTTCAGATGAAAAATGAAACCAATTAGTAGGTTAGACACCATTGTAATTACTTCAATCTTAGGGCACTGAATATTTATGTAACTTTTCCTCATGTTGAGGTGCCTCGTTCCAAATTATGGCCCTGAAACATATGTATGTAAGTTTGTCTCATGATGAGACGCCTCCCTTAAGACTCGAACCGTCATTCTCTTGTTATCTAGAGATAGGGGTATCTACTAGGTTATAATGCTAGGTATAACCTTGATTTCTGCTAAAAACAATTCGACAAACTCTATAAATAAAAATGCATACAATAGGTAGATACGAGTTCTATAAGTTAAGCTCAACAGTTTTACATGGTAGGATACGAGCGGAGACTAACTGAGCACAATGTCTGGACTGTAAGAACCTCAAGAACCGATCAACCATAAAGAGATTGAAACCGGGAAGCATATAGAAGAAATAATCGAAGTAAAGATGAAAGATAAAGAAGATAATGAAGAAAATGTAGAGGTAGTGGGTGTAAAAGAAGAGCTCAAACATTTTTCGCCTAATGCGAGGAAATGTTGTCACCCATAACCCTAGCCCAAACAACAAGGAAATCTCCCATGCTACATTTGATACACATGTTTTCCTCCATTCCATCATATGTATTCAATCCTAATGAATAGTTAACATTCATAGAAGATTTGCATGGTCTCTACGAGAAGTGAGGTGTCATTTTTTTCATTAACATATAGCTTTGTAACACTTTTAATACCATAACCAGTTACATCTGGTTCATTTGTTTTTATTTTTTCGTCCTGCCAAACATGACTTCAATCATTATCACCTTGAACATGAAGTCTTTGCAACTTTGGTAAAATCTAACCTTATAAAACAAATTACTCCTTAAAATTAAGTTGTTTTCAAAGTTACAAAAAAAGTTATTGTTTTCAAAAAAATTACTTGGAATGAGATCATATTCCGGTGCATTGTTCGAAACAAAGTCATATATTTTCAAATTTCTAACAAGCTCATCAAGCTCATTATCAGAAAAATGATCACACGACAAATTTGAGCAATCACAACCACCCATTTAACCTACAAAGTGTGAGACATTAGAGCAAAAAATAATTTTAAAAAAACAATACTAAACAATAAATTTGAATAAAACTATGATGCATTTTATATCATAAAACACAAAGAAACCAATATCCATCATTTTACATACGAAGTTCACCTACATTATGGACTACATAAAAATGGTAGATAAAATCACAATTTCTCCTAAGATGGTTTAAGAGGACAATTTCTTTTGTCATGATTTACCCCCATTTCACCACATAAACTACACTTCCTTGTAGTTTTGTTGCAAGTTGATGTCTCAAGGCCACTTTTAAATCTCCCCCCTTTCTTTCGTCCCTTGGTTTGTGAAATAACCGGATCCAAAATTGGATTTGAGTGACCTTCACATTGTGACGGAATTCCTTTACCTTTATCACATTCATCTTCCGGAAAATTATCAACAAAATGTTTTTCTTTCTCAATCAAGCCCATGACATAGTTGAATCTCGGAATGGAACAACTTCCACTAGCCCCTAAATCTTGAAAAGCTTTGCACAATGCACCATACCTAGCAGTTTGTGATTGAGAAAAATCAACGAGGACATGAGGTGCAAAAGGTAGCTCACTTGCAACTTTGTTCCCATTTCTTGTCCATCTCGATTTTATAAATTGTAATGGAATCTCCTTTGCTTGAGATATGTTCAAATATTGGATCAAGTGTTTACAAATCATTCTCGAATGCTCAAATGTTTTGCAAACACATGTCAATGTATTGTCCTCTGCCACCACTATGGTGATATATCGTCGATTTCCATCAGGCACAGTAGACTTGTATGCCACAAACATTGGCCCTTGATACCACTGAATAACATAAGATCCGCTCCGCCGAAACTCACGTTGGAAACGTCTAAACATTTCTTTCGTGTAAATGGTTGCTGCATGACGTTTCAACGGGAAACCTAAAATAAATCTTCTCTCATTCTCCACGGTTTCATAGTATGCTTCAACCTCACGAAGATATTGTTTTTCAAGCTTTCTGAGAATTCTCAATGAACTCTTTCAAACCCGTACTTGCTTTCACATACTCATCAAAAAAAGAATTCATCGACTCACTTCTTGAAGTTGTAGTCATGCCGGCGGCAAAATAAAACCTTGTGTATGCTCGTATCCATTTATGCCTGATAAGGTACATATCATTCAACTAACAGTGATTCTCTAACTTGTATTTGGTAATCAAATTATCCCACTTTTGTTCAAACTCTTCACCCGTCAATGACTTGTACACACATGAGTTGAAATCTTTTTTAAAATCAAGAAATTTAGTGTAAAAGGAAGACAATTTCTCGGGAAACTTATTACTTATGTGCCACGTACAGTATGTGTGGTTTGTTTCCGGCAATACCTCAGCAATAGCGTTTCCCAATGCCTTGTCTTGATCGGTAATGATTGAAATTGGAGCTTTGTTGTCAACGGCTTCCAACCACGTCTTCAAAACCCATTTATAAGACGTCTCATTTTCATCTCTTACGAGTGCAAACCCAAATAAAATTGACTGATAGTGGTGATTCACTCCTGTGACAGGTATGAAAGGCATGCAATACCTATTGGTCCGATATGTTGAATCAAACGTAACCACATCCCCAAAATTCTTGTATGCATTCAATGACCTAGGATCAACCCACAATAAACTATTGACACGATTTTCATCATCCAAGTCTACTCGGTAGAAAAAGTTTCCAAAACTACTAGCATTTAATTCTCGTAACAAGATCAAGCCGGCTTCGGCATCGCCCGAATCAAACACCCGGTGACGAATGTCCCGTAGCACATTACGAATATCTTGGCTAGTAAAACCAACATTTCTCCTTCCTCTACTTATCTCACTAAACAAATTCATCGATTGAGCATCCCCAATACCGGATTTATCCAACGTCTCAATCAACAATCGTTCCAAAGGTCCTATGTTTCGGGACCTCTGCATAAATTGGATCTTATTCGGTGAAATCATTACATGATTGTGCTCTAATTGTACCACCGATACTTCCCATACATTTAACTTCACACGATGTACAACAAACATTCGAGCTTCACAATTCGTTCTCCCCAGTGTATCTCTAACTCGCCTTACTTTCCCATCTTCATCTTCAAAATCAAGAGATTGAGAACTTGTTTTTCCACCTTTACGACATATATACAATCGCGAAGATATAGAGTCACTCCGCGAGTATTTATGTGTACTCCTAATTATTATCTCAAATCCCATTTTTCTCCCATAATCTCTATAGAATCTTTCGGCTTCGTCTAATGTATCAAATATTTGACCAACACATGGAGACAAATCATGCATATCTTCAAAATTTTCTTTTGTCCTAGTACCCTCATCATAAAAATTATTCAAATTTTCATAATATTTTTCCTTTCCTTTTTTCTTTGAAGTACTATCAAAATCATTTAGTACTACCATCACCACAACAATTTCCATAATTTTCATTTTTCTCTTCACTAAAATTAGCAAAACCATCACTTAAATCATCAAGATGTATTAAATTTTCCGTAGAATTAATAGTTGATTTTTTACGAGATGGAATAATTTTATCAACATCTATTGGCACAAAAATTTTAAAATTACTTCCATCTTTGTCACTTTCTGAACTAGATTTACCTGAGAAAACATAATCAAACAATGAAGAAGACATAGTATGAGAAGATATGAAAAGATATGAACTAACCTTTGATTTTACAAGGGGAAAAAAATTCCGATCCGGAGCACCAATGCATAAAACCAGAGAAAGTGTAAGCTGTTGAGGAGAGGTGATAGAGGGGTAGGTGAAAAATAGGTTGTTGGGGGTAAATAATTGAAACCGTGACATTAAGTCACGGGTGCAATATTTATTCGCTCACCTACATCCAGTTTCAGTTTAACACTTGCATTTATTAAAATTTACATCATCCGTGACTTTAACTTGCGGGATGGGTAGGAGGTCAATTTGGGTATTTATAAATTAATATGACAACTGTGACATAGTGTCACGTATACCGTGAGATTAAGTCACGGAAATACACATATCTGGCCGTTTATTATATAAATTAACATGAGATGAATGGTGTTAGATTGGTTGTACAACCAAGCCCTCTATCCAACGTTGTACATGTAATTTTCCCCCCTCAACTATACCCATTTTATACATTAAATATTGATTGGTCCCACAACTTTACTCATTTTTCTTATTTTTTCCTATTAATTTACACTTTTTCTTAACCATCGTGCCGTCCCCTCAATGTAAAGAATTAAGGGGGACGAAAGGAGTAACTCCATAAAAATCTCACCTTAGATGAGACATATTTGGCAACGGGTTTATAAACCGACTTATGGCTTATAAACTTATGTGAGGTGTTTGTCAAACCAACTTATGACCTCAACTTATAACTTATATGTTGATAAGTTTAATGTTAATAATGAGGTACATTTTCCTGAACTTATTGACTTATTACTTGATTTCTTTGTTTTTTAATACTTTATATTTTTACCTTTGTGTTTTTAAATATTTTTTTAGTTTAAAATGCAAGTGTTGAAATCATTGTATTTAATAATTATTTTTTTAAATTTAATTTCGCAAACTCTTTACTAACTTATCAGTAAATTTATCCAAACACCCGTATAACTTATAAGAATTCATCAACTTATCATTTATATGACACTTACTCATTTTAAATTATAAATCAACTTTTGTGTGATACCCCAAACACGCACATGAATACATGATAAATGAGTATTTACTTACAGAAAACAAAAATTTAGAGGAAAATTATCTCGTAATTTATCTCAAGAAAATTACTTGAAATTAGGATTTTTAAATACAAACAAATGGATGCAAATTTTCAAATATGTATATATTTTAAAATTATAGTAATACATACGAGTATTTGTATAAAAAATCTTTATAATCACAAATTACTCTCGTAGTTGATCTTAGAAACATAACACTCAATTTTTTATGTACATGTCTTAATATATACTAGCTTATATCTGGTGCGATGCACGATTTTCTTTAATATTTTATTAATAATATAAATAATTTAATTTAATAAATTATTGACATAATCTTTAGTAGTATTTTAGATATTAAAATATAAAATATTTTTAAATAATAGATCTAACGGTCTGTATTTATTTGCTCTTAAAAAATCTAAATGTGACTAAAGTGCAAATAACAACATACGGGCTCTGTAATATACCGAGTTTCTTCTAACATATGCTATTACTTTTATTTATTTTTATTAATTATCTTATTTAAATTGTATGTTATAAAAAATTATATTAAACATGGATAGAAAATTATCTTATATATGTTGCCCATGTTACTTTAAAAAAATTATTTGTTTAAATTAGAAAATATAAAATTATATTACCTTTATATATATGTGTTGCTCGTGTTATTTTTAGAAAATTAGTTGTTTAATTTAGAAAAAAATAAAAAAAGTTACGTGTTTAACTGAAAATGGTAAGTGGTTATTTATTAATAATTATATATAACACTATTATCATTACATATTTATTTTTCATGTGTTATGTTTAGAAGATGAGTTGTTTTAGTTAGAAAATGTAGAACAGATAATGTGTTTTTGCTGAAAAAAGTAATGAGTTATAAATATATAATAATATTACCATTTTATATATATGTTACCTATTTTATTTTTAGAAGATAAAGTTTTTTTGTTAGAAAAATATATAAAATAGCTAATGTGTTTTAGCTGAAAAAATATAAAATTATATTACCTTTTTATATAAATGTTGCTCGTGTTATTTTTAGAAAATTAGTTATTTAAGTTATAAAAAATAAAAAAAGTTATGTGTTTAGCTAAAAAGGGTAAATGTTTATTTATTAATAATTACATATAACAATATTATCATTACATATTTATTTTCCATGTGTTATGCTTAGAAGATGAGTTGTTTTAGTTAAAAAATGTAGAACATATAATGTGTTTTTGCTGAAAAAGGTAATGAGTTATAAATATGTAATAATATTATCATTTTATATATATGTTACCTATTTTATTTTTAGAAGATAAGTTGTTTTGGTTAGAAAAATATATAAAATAGATAATGTGTTTTGACTGAAAAAAATAATTGGTTATAAATAAATTGATTATAGATAGACCCGACCCAAATTATAGATAGATCCGGCCCAAATACCGATCGATCAACCGACCAAAACTTTTATTGTTTCGTCTTTAATAATACTAGCTTAAAACCCGTGCGATGCACAGATTGTTAATTGTTATTTTATTATTATTTTTAATATTTTATTAATTGTATTTGTTAAAAAAAATAAGTAGCCATGTTAAAATAGCTAAATACTTTTAATTAATTAAAAATATTAAAACATATTTTAAAATAAAAAGTAAGGGTTTGCCTATTATATTTTTGGAAAATGAGGAGGTTTTAGTAAGAAAAAAAAAATGTAACATATATTTAGTTTAAAAAGGTAAAAGTCCGTGATATTTTTGGAAAATGAGGTTTTAAAATTTAACAATTAAAAGTATTTAAATTCGTTTTAAAATAAATAAGTAAAGGGTTTCTATGATATTTTTGGGAAAAAAAATGAATTTTAGTGAGAAAAATAGAAAAAGTAAATTGAAAAAGACAATTTCACATGATCTATTTAGAAAAGAAGGGACTTTGTTAGAAAAAAAAATCTATAATGTGTTTTAGAGTAATTGGTTATAAATAAGTATTTGATTATTTATATTTTAATATTCTTAGTGATTGCATTTGTTAAGAAAAATAAGTAAACATGTTAAAATATGTAAATTTTTAAAAAATAATTATAATATATATGTTTAAAAATAAATAACTAAAGGTTTGTCGGTGATATTTTTTGAGAATGAGGGGTTTTAGCAAGAAAAATAGAAAAAACTAACATGTTTTAGTTAAAAAGTTAGTTAAAAAGGTAATTTCAATGTTTGAAAACGTAGGAGAATTTGTTAGAAAAAATAATGTATTTTACGGAAAAAAGTTAATTGGTTATAAATAGGTAATATTATTATTTAATAATATATTTCTATAAATAAGTAAGGTTAATTAAGTAAAAACACGAAATATAGTTAAGGGCAATTAAGTAAAATCACAACGTACCATACCGACCATCCAAACTTTTAATGTTTCGTCTATTATATAATAATACTAGCTTAAAACCCGCGAGATGCACGGATTGTTAATAGTTATTTTATTATTATTTTAATTGTATTTGTTAAAAAAATAAGTAGGCATGTTAAAATAGCTAAACACTTTTAATTAATTAAAAACATTAAAACAAATTTTAAAATAAATAAACAATGGTTTGCTCATTTTATTATTGGAAAATGAGGGGTTTTAGTATGGAAAAATAAAAAAATGTAACATATATTTAGTTTAAAAAGTTAATGCCCGTGATATTTTTGGAAAATAAGGTTTTAAAATTTAATAATTTAAATAATTTAAATACGTTTTAAAATAAATAAGTAAAGGGTTTGTCCGTGATATTTTTAGAAAAAGAATGGATTTTAGTGAGAAAAATAGAAAAAGTAAATTGAAAAAGGCAATTTCCCGTGATATATTTAGAAAATGAGGGACTTTGTTAAAAAAAATCTATAATGTGTTTTAGCTGAAAAAGTAATTGGTTATAAATAGATATTTGATTATTTATATTTTAATATTTTTAGTAATTGCATTTGTTAAGAAAAATAAGTAGACATGTTAAAATATGTAAACTTTTAAAAAATAATTATAATATTAGGTTTAAAAATAAATAACTAAAGGTTTGTCCGTGATGTTTTTGGAAAATGAGGGGTTTTAGTAAGAAAAAATAGAAAAACTAGCATGTTTTAGTTAAAAAAGGTAATTGTCCGTGATATATTTGAAAAAATAGGGAAATTTATTAGAAAAAATAAAAAATAATAATGTATTTTAGGTGCAAAAGATAATTGGTTATAAATAGGTAATATTATTATTTAATAATATATTTTTATAAATAAGTAAGGTTAATTAAGTAAGATCACGAATTTAAGAAATGACAATTAAGTAAAATCACAACGTACTATACCGACCGACCAAACTTTTAATATTTCGTCTATTATATAATAATATTGATTGATAGTATATATATATATATATATATATATATATATATATATATATATATATATATATATATATATATATATATGTATTTATTTTTGAGAAGTTATCAAAAATACTAGACTTAGGTTTTCTGAATACTCCCTTTTATTATTGGATTTTTTACTCGTATATCCCATTTTAAAAACTGTTTTACAAATATGTCCCATTTATGATTGTATTTTTAAATATATCCTATATTCAATTTTTTTTTAAAATTTTGAATTAACCATGGTTAACTTTACTATTTCACATTTTTAAATGACACATATAACCTTTTCCTACCAACAAATTAGATGGAAATTTTACATCTCTTAATTACTTATTCATTGCAGTATTAATTCTGAATAATACTGAAAATAAATAAAAATTTTACTATCACATTTTGTACATTAACATTGAAATATTGAACAACTTATATTTAATTATAAGAGACTTAAAAAAGTAGAAAAATGAAGCACATAACTAATGACAAGTTAGCCGCTCTAACAACCTTCAAATGATCAAGGTTCTGCATAAACAACCTATAAATAGCATAGAAGTGATCACGATATTAAGGGATCAAAAAGCCTCTTTCATGTTCATAATTAGAAAATTGAAGCAACATCGAGTGTTTGTTGGGACTTGAATTGAAATTCATGGTAGTACACCCATCTATCATCAGCTTATCCAAGGTTTTGTATTTCATCTCCTCTCCTTAGGGCATTCTAATCATATTTAGTAAATAAATATTTATGTTTATAACTTACTTTTATATATATATATATATATAAAAATTATATATGAGTTAAAAGTTAACCATAGGACATATTTATAATTATTAGAAAAAATGGGATATATTCATAAAGTAGTTCCATAATTTGGGACATATTACACAAATTCCCTTTATTATTTTTACGTTTGGGGGGTGGGGACAAACCCGGGAGTTAGGATTATGAGTAAGTTTAATACTCTGTACGTTCTCTCATTTTTTTTATATTGTTTGACACGTATTTTAAGATTTTTATAAAATATAGTTCTAAAATTTTTATAAATAAAAGTTTAAACATTATATTTTTATTCAGAAGAAAAAAAATAAAAAAAAAGTTATCAAAGGATATTTTATAAAAATCTTAAAATACGTGTCAAATTCTGTCCCATAATATAAAAAATTGAAGGAGACAGAGAGTATCAAATTATATATTTAACCAATTGATGAATTTAATATCTAGTATTAGAAAAAGATTTATTTGAATTGGTGGAAAAAATTTCCACTTCGCACCTACCGACAAAGTGCACACATGGGACAGATGACAAAATCTAGAACTAGATTTTGTTTAAAGGGTTTGATTATATCACGCAGAAGGCCGGTCAATTCCATTAGATTGCATTTAACAACTACTGTATCTATTCAATATTCACACCCCCTAATCATGATACATAAATACGAAAATAAATAAGTGTATCAGTAAAGTAAATAATACATAAATACGAAATTAAATAAGTGTATCAGTAAAATAAATACGAAAATAAGTAAGTAGTAATAAACCCACAGCTAACTGCAACGGAAAAAATTAATTTTATTTGTACTCACATCACATTTGCTGTTCTTTATTATCGTTATTAATTTTCATAATGGCGAACTTAATTTATCTGATTCCTCTGCCTTTTGCAGGACCAATTCACTTACGAAATTTAGACTGACCGTCTTTTTTGTTAGTTTCGTACATGAATTATATCGAAATACAATACTCCATTCATCTCATATTATGTGTCTTGTTTGATTTTTTAGTGGTCAAATTGACTAAAATTTGACTTAAAATTACAGATATTATATAATTGAAAAAAATTATAAAAATTATATCATTAGAAAGTATTTTTAATATACTTTATAATGTATTTCTCAAATATCCGAAATTATAAACGAATAGTTTCTAATTTTCAGTCAAATTTAAGTCAATTTGACCATAAAAAAAATCAAACATGACACATAATATGAGATGAAGGGAGTAACGAAATAAACATTTACGAAACAGTTTTATACGATTAATTCAGGAACAAAAACAAATGTACATTACAAGTTGTTACGCTACCGAAAAGAGAGACAAAACTGTGATACCCACTTATAAAGCCGACAACATTTGGGCCCTAAATAAGGGCATTAAGGCCTGCCAAGTTTTTATACTCAAATAAAGCAGTCCAAACTAATCTATTTGAACCCAAGGTTTCTCTAGTGAAAGACTCTTTTGGTGGAGCCTTAACAAAAGTTAAATGGGTCATCATTGCAACAAGGCCATAACGCAAGTTTTTGTCTTAGTGTTCTGTGGTTTTTCCAATACCCAAGATAGTGGACTGAAAGGTCCCATATCATATACTTTCCGGCCCAAAATGGTTCAATCTGGAATCCCATCTCTTGTTTGGTTTTATTGTGGCCCAATGGCCATTAATATAATTATTTTTGAACATATTTCTTGATTAATTAAAATTTTCTTAAATAAACAAAATTTAAATTATAAATTAAATACTTTATTTTTTAAAACAAAAATGAGTACATGTATAATAATTAAGATAGTTCTTCTAATATTATCATTCTATTCTATATTTCTATGGGAGCTGAGAGGGTAAAATAAGATTATATCAGTGGAACAAATATCAACGTGTTAATTTATTATTATTATTAAAATTTACAATTATATTCTATAATTTGTTTTTGAACAACCTGACAAGCTTCGTTCTTGTACCTCGGACTCTTCGGTATACTTTTGTATCGGTTTCTAATATTGATCAGTTTGCGTAATTAATTCATTCATTTCTCTTATTTCAATTGCCTATTGATGTTATTTACAATTATTTTTCAACTTGGAATTCATTATTGTTTGAGAAGATTAAAGATCAAAAGAGAATTTCTTGGTTTGTACAAGGCTCCGGGAAAAAAAATATCGGATTGTATTGGAAGAACCAGGGCAAGTTATAGGTAATAATTTAGCCGGTAATTTTGCTTTCATCTGTTTACATTGCACTTTTTCGATAATTAACACACTTCCGTAAGGGAGCGAGGAAGATACCATTAAACGGAGAGATCATCGATAGTTTATGTTGCATTCTTGTGTATATGAGAGATGGAATTAGTCAAACATGCATGCAAGTTTTTTTGTCTCTGGGTTCTTCTGCATATGTTAAAATAAGTTCCTGCAACAAAAGACAATAAGGATACGATTAAAATGTAAGGTTTGTAGCACCCACATTCAGTTTATAATATGTTGTTTAATTTTTTTAGGTTCAAGGGCAGCTTAATTTTACTCGAAATTTGAGGGTTCATTTCAAAGGAAAGAGTGCATGTGGATGTGTTTTAAAGCACTCAAGTTAGTGATTCTGGAAGCTTTATGGACCAGTTCAGGCAAATTGGGGAGGTTTTGGGAAGACTTCAGGCTTTGATGGTGTTAAAACATGACATCTCTATCAACCTAAAGCAATGTTGTTTGCTGTTTGATGTATACACTCTAGCTTTTGAAACTATATCAGAAGAAATCAGAAGAAACTTGAGACTAGAAGATAAGAATACAAAGTGGAAAGCTCTTGAATTCCCCCTTAAAGAACTTCATCAAAAATTCAAAGAGGGTGAAAATTACATCAAATATTGTTTGGATTTAAAAGATTGGTGGGGGAAAGCTATCAGTCTATATCAGAACAGGGACTGTGTTGAGTTCCACATTCATAACTTGCTATGTTGCTTTCCTGTTGTTATTGAGGCCCTTGAAACTGCTGCAGAAATATCAGCTCTAGACCAAGATGAAATGCAGAAGAGAAAATTGGTGATAACAAGAAAGTACGATACCGAGTTAAATAATCCAACATCTTTTCACTGGCTATTTGGAAAACAGTACTTGGTTCCTCGAGAGATTAACAAAAGACTTGATATTGCTGCCAGAGAAGATAAATGGTTACTTATTGATACAGTTGAGGGGAGGAAGAATTCAGAATTTGGTGTTATGGCGAAGCACGAGCACAGGCTTGGAGATTTTCTGATTAGCCGACTATGTGGTTCGGATACATTAGAGGTATTGCCAAGCTGGGTTCTCACTGGCGCTACAGATTACCATGTTAAGCGAAGACTAGGTACAGCAAAAAGTCGCATTAAAGAAATCTGCTGGCTGGGGGAAAATTTTGCCTTGAGAAACTATTTTGGGGAGATTGAACCACTAAATGCTGAAATTTCTTTGGTTCTATCACTATCACATCCAAATATAATGCACTACAATTGTGCTTTTTACGATAAGGAGAAGAAAGAGGGATGCCTCATTATGGATCTGATGCAGAAGAATCTTGAAATATACATAAAAGAGAACTATGGTCAAAGAAAGAAGGTATCATTATCCATACCAGTAGTAGTTGACATAATGCTTCAGATCGCAAGAGGAATGGAATATCTACATTCTCGGAAGATATATCATGGGGACTTGAACCCTTCCAATATTCTTCTAAAAGCTAGTAATCCATCCTCAGAAGGTAATGTTCAAGCAAAAGTTACAGGGTTTGGTGTGACATCTATAAAGAGTTCCACATATCGAACTAAATCTGGTAACCAGCATGGGGGCGATCCTGTTATATGGTACGCCCCTGAAGTTCTGGCTGAACAAGAACAGCCAGGAAACAAAAATTGCTCTAAGTATACAGAGAAAGCTGATATATACAGCTTTGCAATGCTTTGTTTTGAACTATTGACAGGGAAGGTTCCCTTTGAAGATAATGATTATCTTCAAGAGGATAAGATGGTTAGAAATATATTATTAGGTATTAGGCCTCTTTTTCCACACCCTTCACCAAAATACATTGTAAACCTACTCAGAAAATGCTGGCAAGTTCAACCATCAAATCGTCCAAGTTTCTCATCTATTTGTAGGATTTTACGCTATATCAAGAAGGTGCTAGTGATAAATCCTGATCATGGTCAACCAGATGCACCACCTCCTCTTGTCGATTATTGTGACATAGAGACAGGGTACTTGAATAAGTTCCCTGAAGCAGGAAATTCTTATCTGGATTCTGTTTCTCTAATTCCGTTTCAAATGTTTGCATACAAACTTGTTGAGAAGGAGAAAACCTCTAGCAGCTTGAAGGAGAAGGGTTGGGATCTAGCAAACGAAGCTTTTTTAACAGGTACAACAGGTTCAATCCTTGAAGATGTAGATGACGATATATTTTTGCAAGAAAATGATCAGAGGTCAGTTCAATCTGAGGTTTTACAAAGGGAAAATTCAGCACTATCAGTAGCTGATCCAAGGTCAGTTTGTTCTGAAAGTCCAAGAAGGAAACACTTATCACTTGCATATGTTGACTGCAGTCCAGTACACCCTGAAAACCCAGAAAACAAAGTGCTGCCAACAACACATGAACCAGGCTCAACATGTTTAATAACTCAAGAGAAAACAGCACAACCCACGATTACAGTTGATAAATTTTTTTCTCCAGAGAATACAGGAAAAAAGAATAAACAGAGTACTCCAATCCCAGATAAGAAAGTGGCGAGAATAACGAGGACTACACAACGGACAAGACATCTGCCACGTTTCAAGATTTCGGAAAAGAAAGTTCTTTCCCCAAAGAAACTAATCGATACCAAATCTAGCACATCGCTAAGTTAGTCTTTTGTGTTTACACATCTAGTAATCTATTCTCATCTGTTTCACTAACTGTATGTAATCCAATATTGGATTCTATAATTTTGCTAGTCATTATTAAAATAGATTTTAAACGTGGATTCAGGTAACTTTAAACGTCGTTCGCCAAGAACTTCACCAAAACGACCTCTAAACGGAATTTCGCTTCCCTGGTCTTCAACAGCAAGAGTTCCTAAAGAAACAGAAACAAGAACTCCTAAAGTATATTCTACAACTTCACCATCACCTAGGTCTCCGCCAGCAAGAGTTCTTAAGGAAACAACAATAAGAACACCTAGAGAAGATTCTGCTTCTTTACCTGCAAGAGGTACTAGAGAATACTCAGTGCATCTATATCCTAACCCTTTTGCTTGATGTTGATAAATATACATGGATTTACAGGTAAATCCAAATGCCGTTCACAAAGTTCACCAACACAAACTCTTCCATCACCTCGGTCTTCACCAGCAAAAATTTTCACGGACATGCCAACAAAAGCTCTTAAGGAATCGCCACCACCACCAAGAGTACCTAAAAACTTATCACCTACACTTGCTTCACCAGAACAAGCTCATCAAACAAATTTCATCATCAATGAGACCAAGTACTCAAGCTCTTAGTACAAGGATGTACAAAGAGACTTCAGTACCAGCAGCTATGAGCCCAAGAAGAACTCAAATAGATTAAAAGTGCTGAGGTTCATAAGTTATTTACAAATATGACGTCATTCTGTTTAAGAAAACTACTCTGCTTTCTTAGAAGTTTGTAAAGTTCAACCAAATGTAGGTATACGATTTTCAGCCGTGTCTAGATACAGAAGGTAAGTAGATTTTAGATGATCTTCATATAAAAAACCTGTTCCTTTACATATTACAGCTTACTTTTAATTGGTATCACTTGTAGTTATTATTATTCTTATATTCTTATTATTTCTCATTGTTCTTATTTCTGGACCTCTCGAATTTTGCCTTATAACATAAGACTGGTATGTTCTTTAACAAAATATAAATACCTTGTAAAAGGAATATTTATATGATAAAACTTACAGATATTATCAGTTTTTTCTAATTAAATATTATCACTTTAGAAAATTTATATACGTGTTTTTATTATATATCAACTGAAATATTATATTTCTATACTATGAACAAAAATAAACAACTAAATGATCAAGTTTTTTAATTTTTTTATAAAATGACCACATAACAATATACTTTGTGTTCTCTTTATCTAAATGATTCAATACTGTAAAAGGGCCTCGTAGAAAGGGTCATTGCAGATACATAAGAAAACAAAAATCTAATAGTAATATTAGTCCTATTCTCGAAGAACTAATACTCATGTGTATAAGATACTTGCAAGTAATTACAGCCAAAAAAGATGAAGCCTGATAAATGTAAAAGCAAAACTGCAAATGAACAGCCATAGAGAACTAAGATGCAAAAAAGGAAAAAGAAAAACTAATCTCTAAACATTCCAAGATACACTTTCTCATCTAGGCAAGTAAACATCACCGTGCAACTTTTATGGAAAAGCAGTTACATATACAAGTCAAGATATAAAAGGTAATGCACACCTTTCTCAACTCAGTTTCCATGAGATTTTGCAAGAATCAATGCAAACAAAAAAACCTTCCATGTTGACCGCAGAAAATCCTCCATTATGTACAAGCCAGATGGCATCATTTTGGACCCAAAATTTGGAAGCGTTCCCTCTCATTTAGTAGGATATGGAAGTCATTGATTTTACCTCCCTATAATCCCAAAAAGAAACATCCTGGCTGCAGATTCAAATCCAGTTTCAGTAACTGAACATTCCTTCAGATCATTTGCAATAGTTTTATAGATCCACTGGAATTAGCAGCAACCACCATCTCAGATTCTTTTCTCCAACAAACACTTGAAACAAAATGTCCCCCGTCATCATCAGTCTCCTTCCCAGAGATAGGATCGATCGAGCCAAACTTGTGAGAGGTGATAGGCATGGGAAGAGATCTATAATATGCAAACACCTACGGAGAACACAATTTAAGAATTAAGGCATTTAAATATAGACATTCTAGCTTTGCCAACAAATAGATGCAGAAGAATGCTGTAGCCATGAGAGAGTGATTATCATTTATTATAATAATATACAAATGAAAACATCTATCTATTATATAGCAACTAGGGGTTTAGTGAGACAATTTATTCAATGTTAAATTACTAAATTACCCCTCCTATATTATATTAATGATAAAAGAATTGTTTCTAATGGGAATTGAACCCTTGACCTCTTGATTAGAAGTAGCATTCCTTACCACTATGCTAGATATCAATTTTGGTCATATCATAAAACTCTTTATTAATATGCGCAAATACTCAATATGTTATATTCTATTTTGGTCTCTTCTTGTAATCTCCTTGATAAGGTAGATAATTCATTTTCACAAATGCCTTAAAATCATATTTTTGACCAGATTAGAGAAAAACTCGCGCAAGATATACAAAATATTATAAAATTGGAATTGATCCATAAAAAAGGATTATATTAATATTTTAATATTGTAAATCATGTTTATTTGTATTAAATATATAATGACTCAGATTATATATACTATTAGATTACAAATTCTATATACTATCAGATTATATATATTAGATTCCTGATTACCTTTT
This sequence comes from Heracleum sosnowskyi, assembly GCA_030848705.1. NCBI lineage: Eukaryota > Viridiplantae > Streptophyta > Magnoliopsida > Apiales > Apiaceae > Heracleum > Heracleum sosnowskyi. The sequence continues at coordinate 130,863,524 of CM061241.1, read as the reverse complement.
CAATATTATATTGATGATAATAGATTACTAAATTACCCTTCTAATTTTATATTGATGATAAAAAATTGTTTTTAATGAGAATTGAACCATGACCTATGTGATAATGTGACAAATATTGACATCTATAGCCACTATAACTTATTATAGTCTTTTTTAATTTTTATTTTAAAATTTAAAACTATCAACCTATTTACTCCATTCCAATTATATCCTTATATATAATAAGCGTAAAACGAATTTTATTCATCATTTAACATTTATTAATGCTTCATTATAAGATATTAACAACTTATAGATTATATACGCAGTTTTGAAATTTTAGATACTAATATAGATTAAAACTTTAGTTTTACTATGATCCTATATATTATAAATCCCGTCTTAAATAAATAAATTTTTTACGTTGATCATTTTCGAAAAATACACTATTAGTATATAAAGTATTGAACCCGAAAATTGCAAAAGAGTTTTCTCTTTGTGTACTAATAAAAAAGTTTGTATTGGAGATTTTTACAAAACAGTTGAAGTTGTCGTGATGTCATCGTATGATTAAATCAAATCTTAACTAAAATTGGTTTAATTTTTTTGAATATCTATGATAAAATGTTAAAAGTATTAATTGTTAAATTATTTGTGCCAAGTGACAATTGTAAAGTGAAACGAGTAACTTATCACGAATCAGTTTAGCGGTTTCTTGAGAGGTATAAGTAATAGTTTTATAAATAAAGTATATCCACAATTGTACAATTATTGCATTCAACGTGTCCGCGATTATCTTTTAATCTATTATATATATAACAGAGCAACTAGGGGGTTGAGTGAGACAAAAAAATCAGAGTGAAATTACGATTATACCCGTTAAATTATAGGATGACATTATTACCTCTTCCTTAATTATTTCATATTAATTCTCTACTATTATTACATATTAATATATCTGCACATTAATTACTAATCTTCTTTAAAGTATATTAACTGTTTTGTACTTAATACTTATTGTTTACATACATGATATTTAAATGAAATATATATTATTTAAAAAGTAATAAAATATAATTTAAAATATTAATGATATTGGAATAAATATACATAACATAAATTTATGATATCGAATGGTTAGTAATGTGACATAGTTTCATGTTATCTTCATTGTGGTCAAAGTGATCTGCGAGAGAGTTATTCATTGTTAACCAATTAAGAATATGTATGTAAAAACATATCGAGTTTTTAAAAAAAAAATATGCAGTAAAAAAACATCAAATACTTACTTACTCGAAAATCAATAGCAACTTATTCACATCCAAATCATAAACATATCTAACACGAACTTCTTATTCAAGGAATACAATACAATAAAAAAGAGGAATATTAACTTTACAAACAACTATGACTAACTTAAAATTTTCAAATATCTCAATCACCAAACCATCAACACTAATTAAGAATATGTATACAAAATCATATCAAGTTTTTTAAAGAACAAATTATGCAGTAAAGAAAGATCAAAATACTTACTTACTCGAAAATCGACAACAAACTATTCACATCCAAATCATATACGTGTATCACACGAACTTCCGATTAAAGAAATAAAATATAATAAAAAATAGATATATTAATTTCACAATAACCATTGCTAACTTAAATTTTCAAATATTTCGGTAATCAAACCATCAATATGAATATACCACAAACAAATATACCGAAATTAATTACAAATTATAAAATATTTTAGAATAAACCCGTGCCTCGCACGGGTAATAAAGCTAGTTTATAAATGATTAGGTAACTAGACCGGTCATAACTAATGGAACCACGGGGCTCGTTTTAATTCAAGCAAGTGACTTTTGTTAATAGTCACTCCAACCAAGAAGGGCACCAAGAACACAAGTTGCTTTTCATGTGTGAACGCTTCGAATTATCCTCATATTCAGATACACAAGGAATTAACGCACCACAGCATTTAATTGGTGGAGGTCCAATATTTAGAAATTGACATGCTAATCATCTACGTATATGCTTTTTACACATACAAAAACTTAATTCCGAAATATCGCTGGAAAAACTAAGACTTCATATCTAGACTGGAAACTACTATTAAAGGACAAAGCATACCTCATTGGTTTCTGAACCACACACGATGTACCCATCATCGGTAACAGATAAACCTACAAAGTTCTGTTGCAGCCAAAATGCAAGTTAAACACCGTAATAAAAAGAAGAGGAGCAATATGACAATAAAGATTGTCGTAGTAAATGCTAAATCCTACTTGTAAGTGTTTCCTTGTCTTTCGAAATAAAGAGTTCTGAATTGGAGATTCAAACCTTTTCATTCGTATGCCCACGAAGGGTTGAAATGCAACCCTCATTCGCAACAGCACTGGTACCGGTTTTGTTGAGGTCCCAAAGTTTTAGTGTGCTGTCAGTGGATGCAGATATGAGGGTTTCTGAATCGAGAAATTTGACATAGCTAACAGCCCTGGCATGGCCGGCTAAAACACACCATGGCTTTGAAGCATTCCGAAGATCATAGCAGTAAGTCTTGTAATCTGCAGCACCAAATGCAAGCAAATGGCTAGACTTTGGAGAGAACTGGACACAGCAGACATTTGCAACATTCCTGATTGTGCATATACTGCTCTTCTGCAAGAAGGAACAAACTGAATTATTACTAGTACAATACCTTTCTGAATGTCAAGCCCACAATTGCGTAGCAGAAATCAGCAACACAATCAGAGAAGTGTCATCCAAATGTCAGCAGACCTATGCTTCTCGGTTGTCAAGACTCTTTAATTCCCCTTTAAAGTATATAGATAAGAACCGATGACAAAAAAAATCGCATAACCAAGCAATTTTCACTATTTACTCGCATGATGTACATAAACCAGCATTTGATACACATAAATCTACTTGAATGGACATGAAAACAGATAAAGAGATATACAAATTCAAGTTCTTTTTTTTTTTGCCAAATCGAATTCAATCTTTTCAATTTCCCTGAGCTGCTCCTTCAAAAATAAAAAAATAAAAGGGAGAAGTATCATAACATAAGTATACATAATAATGTCCCATGGTGTATGATCTAAGATGACAACTACAAGGATGAAGGACAGAGAAGATACCTCAGTGATATTCCAAAGTTTCACAGAACAATCATCACTCCCACTTGCTAGTTTTGTTGGATCAACTCGAGAGAAGTCAACAGACCAAGCCCTTGTACCGTGCTCAGCATACTGGGATATTTCTTGACCAGTCCCCGCATCCCATAACTGAAATGAATGTCTATGTTATACATGATTAACACTCTGGAAACAAGTTTTGTATGTTACAAATAGAAGTAATTCCATCATTTTCCCCAGGCCACTACTAAAACAGATATGAATTACTTAGATCAGTACACTGGAAGTTGCCATCATTTTTTTTTAATTCCTCACTCGTACACAGGAATAAATGACGTTATAATAACTACAAATTTAAATTTTAGAATATTGAAGAATTACTAAATTTCCAGTTAGGAATGCATTATAGCCAACAAATTTGGTAACTTAGTTTTGGCACAGTAACAATGAATATAACAAGAGTATGACATTTACTTGAAATATGTGAGGGAAGAACGAAAGCACACCTTCACCACACCGTCATAGTCAGTCGAAGCTAGATAGTTCCTTATATAGTTATTCCAACTAGTGCAGCTGAGTTTGGATTTGTTTGACAACTCAATTACTGGATAATGGATATCAACAGAACTATTAAGGAATGCATGAAAGTCATATATCTTTATTTTCTTTGACACCCCAGCAGCAGCAAAGTATTCCTCATTCGAGTCAAAACTTAAGGAACATATAACATTTGCATTACTAAAATCCCCATTCCTTAATGTGCCACGTACTTTGAACTTGGTATAGCGAGCATACTTGCACAAACCATTATAGAATACCCCAAGGCCATCTGTTGATTTCTTTGGTTCTCCATCTTTTTTTGCATGATAAAATGTTTCTCGACCTTCTAGCAATTCCTTAACATCACATCTAACCGGCCCATCACTAGAATTGTCAACAGTAGATCTCACCGCGAAATAGACACTTTCAAGTTGATCGATATTCTTCATCAATCTTTCTTCATTGCAGAAGGGGGCGGATTTATCGTAATTCACTCCTAAACTTGACTTACCTTTGTCTAATAATACTTTTCCTCTTGCATGGAGTGACTCCTCAGGTAACAGTAACATCTTTGTCCGCCTTTTCTCAACCTCCTCAATATCTGCTTCCAATAAATTAATTTCTTCCACCAACTTTGAGGAATGCTTGTTCTTCTGTTGCTGTAGAGACTCGAGAAAATGTAATAACAAGTCTGATTCAGCATCGTCATGCGTAAAAGATGATGATAAGTTGCTCAAGTCTCCAATTTCTTTCATAACATCAGATTTCAAGATTTCTCTGTTAAAAATCAACAATACAGATGATAATTATTAAACGTACTTAATGAGCTAACATAAGATTTTTAAAAACTTAGGAAAAGCAACATGACCATACTTTTTTAGTTCCAACTAGTAGGGGTGAGGAAAGAAAACACCGAAACCGAAAAATTGACCCAAAAAACCGATAAACCACACCGCAAAAAACCAAACCGAAGAAAAAACCGAACCGAAAAACCAAAATTAATGGTTTAGTCTTGGTTCCGGTTTTTAGTCAAAACCGAACCGATGGGGAAAGCTCTATGAGTAACCAACTAACATGAGTAACTTGGGAACTTTTAATCTACACCGTCCATCACTAACATGTCATGTAATACGTTAATAACTAACACATTTGATCGGACACAACTGTAAATAGATATGATTAGCCACAACAAAATATTACTATATTGAATAGTAATGGTAACATTTCACTTTCACATTTTATTAATACAATTTTTAAAAAAAATAAAACATTGACTATATGTTGCAAAAATATTATGTTCGGTAAATTCTGTACTACTCTTACCGAACATTAAATAAATTACAGGGCACTATATTATTTAGAAACGTTCTCTACTTTCTTTAGAATATTACTATATATACTTTTAAAGAACACCATATTATCAACAATGAAAAAATTACAGAACACTGAAATTTTATTACATAACATTTGTAATTTTCTACATAATGTGCATTACGGAACACTAATTTTTACATTACAAAACATGTACTCCCTCCGTCCCACTCATTTTGTCACCAATCAAATTTCCACCTTTTATTTAATCATATTAAACAAACTGATAGTTAGCAAAAAAATATATTACTTTTCAAATAAGTTAACATAATTAGTACTTAATTTACCAGATTAACTGAAAGTGGACAACAGTTTTGGGACAGACAGAATAGGAAATGTGGTCAAAATGAATGGGACGGAGGAGTACTTTTTATAGAAAATTATGAAGGGCTAAATATCAATCTCAAATATAAATATACTTTTTTTGTAATCATAAAATATTTATGTTTCTAAAATATATAAAATCATGTTAAGAAATGTTGCAATTTTGTATGTACACCAGATATTATTGGTGTTCCCCCGTGTTTTGTGATATGTGCATTTAAGCCTGGAGATCTGTTACACTTACACATAAGTGATCCGACGGGCAGGTTACTCAAGTTAGACAGTTCCTCATTGAACCCTCCTCATAATATATAATATATATTAATTATGATAACTACGAACAAATTGGTTTTAGTGTTCATTACATAAATATATACTTTATATTAGTAAAAATAATTTATATAGCATATCCCCATAAACTCTATAAGATCAATATTTTATTAGTTTTGAATCATAATTTTTGAATTTTTGTATAATAAATTTGTATAAGTTGTTTGATACGCACATGCTATAATCTTGTTTTACATTGTTATGGACATATATATTTGTCGTATTTGTTATTTTTATTTATGATAATATGAGTTGCATAAAAAAAATAATTTTATGAAATGAATTTAGTTTGGTTCACGAATTTGAAAGTGAACTATCCTTTAATTTTTAATGTAATATAATTATTGACATTTGACTCTATTTATTTTATCAAATACATTACCAATGAAAACTTTGTACAAGTAAAAGAAAGAAAATAATATTAAAAACCGAAAGAACCGTTCTATATAGTTTGGTAGCGGTTAGTAGCAACTAACCGAACCGAACCGAATGTATTAGTTTGGTAACAGTTAATCCTAAAAATCACACCAAACCGCACCATGCACACCCCTACCAACTAGTAACTGTGCTGTTGGCTAAAATCTATCTATCTATCTATATATATAATATACAGCGACTTAAAATAAAGTACAATCATTTGGAACTACCATATACAGTTGACAACTTAATGCACTTACAAAGCAACATGACTATACATTTTTCAGTTCCAACTAGTAAGTGTATTGTTGGCTAAAATCTATTTATATATAAACGACTTAAAAATAAAGTACAATTATTTGGAACTACCATATACAGTTGATAATTTAATGCACTTACACAACATCAGAATATTAAAATTCAAGTAAAGGTATCATCCCATAGAAACCAGCTATCATCTTCCACTATTAATATTCCTATACCTCACCTCACGTTGACATTATATTAATATGTCCCAATATTTAAGGCTTCTATCCACTCTATTAATCTATGGCCTTGATTCGAACACAAGGTATATACTCTGTACCAAGTTTACCATACCAAGTTTCCCGAAGATTTGAAGTTATACTAACATATTTGACTTGAAATGTTGGTTTCAGTTTTTCGAGTTGGAATATATACATCTACCACACGCTATAGTACACTACATTTACAGATGCATACAGCTGTATCATACATTAACAAAATGTAGGAGACTACCTAGCTAACAGCCGCCGACTCACAGCTTTACGAATTAAGTAGATATATAACAGTACTTCCTAACCACTCAGATTGCATTGCTACCCATGTACATATGCAAATATCCTCAAACATAGTCTAATTAGTGTCCTACTATTACCTTGTCGTTGGGCGTGAAGAAGGTTCAGGATGAAGCAGCCAAAGACAAAATCCAGCCTCCCTAGGACTTCCTGACAAGAAATTTGGAGGAAGTATCCTATTATGTACATCGAGCATTGCAACATCATGACCTCTTTCAGAGTCAAAGGAGCAAAGCAACTGTAAAGATGAAAAGAAAATAGAAAGAAACAAAAGGGGATTTAAATCTTTAAAATTCACAAATGACTAAAAAGATGTTTATCTCTTAAAGAACTTCCAAGAGTTCTACTATGTGTACCGGAGTACTTACAGATAGATTAATAGATACATACCTCAAAAAGAAGAACCCCGAGACTGTAAATATTTGATGACAATGTGCACTGGCTTTTACTCAGTTCCTCTGGACTGGCATACCATTTCACTTCTTCGGATGTATCATTTGCAGATCCTAACATTAATTTGGAAGGATCAGACATGTATGCGCCCTTTAAATCACTCTGAGTAACATAGACTGGTTTAGAATTAAAGTTATCATAATATACATTCCCAGTATATTGTGCACATCCAAAATTTACATTAATCTCGTTAGTGGCTGCGAGACCCGATTTATTTGGAAACCGAGGCCAACTAATGACTGAATTGCTGTCCTCTTCAGGTTTTATTCTTTTGGCACTTGAACAATTACTGTGCTCCATTGGCCTCTTCTCATTTCGATAATTCAGGTGGTAGGGAGAATCTGGATCGCTAAAATTCTCTATTTGAACATTTGATCCAACATACTTAACCTCGTTTGATTGCAGCAATTTGAAGTAAGAGGGCCGCAAGTCAAGTAGAGCAATTCCTTTAGAGTGTGAATTACTTACCACATCCACAACTTGATTAAATATATGCAGGCTCTTTACCTTGTTTCGCTTATTCCTCCCAAATTTCAGCCATTGTCTAAGGCTGACACTATCATGGTGCAGCATAGAAGTTTCTGCATCTAAATTTAAGTGTGCGCTGGGAATAACATGAGGTATAGACGCTTCACCATTTGAGTTGGAAAGTATACCAGGGTTAGGAATAGCTTGACGGAGAGGCTTAACAATTTGTCTTGCAGAGTTGGCAATAACACGAGTAAGAGGAGTAACAGTTTGTCGAGCAGTGTTGGGAATAGCACGAGCAGGAGGCCTAAGAGTATCTCTATTTGAGTTTGTAACTGGGCTGGGAGAAGCATGAGTAGGAGGAATGACAGTTTCTCTATTTGAGTTCATGAGTGTAGCCGAGTTGGCAGTAACACGAGGGGGTGGCCTCATATTATCTCTACTGGATTCTAGGAGTGTGCCTGAACTTACCTGTATTCCAACTTCTCCATTTGAGTTTAAGGGAGCACTTGTATCTACCTTGATATCACTACTAGACTTTGGAAAACACTGATCTCTGAACTCAACACGAGGTGCCGGACCTCTACAGACAACTCCCTTACCCTTCAAAGTATCTTTCACAAAATATTGTGTGAACCCAGATCTGGAGAGAATTTTCGTCCTCATTGAACTCGAAGAAAGTAACACATTGCTTGATGCAACTTGATTTTTAGTTTCTCCAACTTCATTGCAATTGTGGTTAGGAGCATCTCTGTCCAATATCTCTGATTTAATTGTGCATCCTAGGTCCTCCCGGACATTAGATATTTCTTCGATGTTGAATCTGACAGCACCATCTACAAGAAAACTAGCATCTCCGGATCCCTGGTTATTTGGAGACTTGCGATCAAGCTCTGATTTACTTGTACATCCTACATCCTCGAGAGCACTCATTACCCTCGTTTGAGAACCTCTATATCCAGATCCACCTAACAGACGATGCCACCTACTTTGTCTAGTTTGTAATTTGTCTCTACTACTCAAGTTACTCTCTGCATCTAATTTTTCACTACTACAATCTCTTATTGTCAACTCTTCAAAGGTGTCTTCATTATCATGGCATGTGCTAGCCGATACCTGTTCAGACGCATTAATCCTTTCACGGTTTTCAGCTCCTAAAGTACCGCCAAAGAAACCAAGCGAGTTCTTGAGATCACCAGGTATTACCATTTCATCTAAACCCAGTGCATTGGTGCTGCCGGGCTTTGGTGAATATTCATTATCCTTGCTCAGTTGGTGTGTACCATTTATAGCTTCGTCTGCAGTAATTTCATCACCAATACTAACATCCATACCGAAGTGTCGGAAATTTGACCGTTTAACACCGAGGTTCTACTAAAGCTACACAGTCGCAAAACAAATGTTACTCCAAGTTAGTAAAGCTTATTATTAGCCAACAAGGAGCTAGATGTAAGATGACTATAATCCTTCCTGTCATGAGTTCAAAATTACATATACGAACGTAAAAAACATACAAAGAAATACGAATGCAGTAAATCCGTAATAATTAATATACATTGAACAAAAGATCACGAAGATGAATCTTTACCTATATCAATTTAAAATCATATTAGGATTCATTTATGAACTCAAACCCCATATCCAAACAGACGCGATATATGGCAGGAGGGGTCAATAACTTGATAAACCTCGCAAATAGATATATTTTCATACCATCCCTAGCATTGCATCCTATCTTCCCTCATTATATACACACATATATACTAATGAATAATGCCTAACAATAGAACTATCAGTCTTAACTTTGATGTAAAAAACCAAAATCAAAACTTTAGACCTTATTCAAAATTTTCTTAATCGAACCAAGTGTAATAACATTTCAGCTCGAAACAACTCATAGCCATTACTCAATGGATTATCAGATATAGATACAAATCATTCCAACCTTCTGTTTAGCAAATACAAAATACTCATTCATACTAATGTCTAACTATAGAGCTACCACTTTGATGTAAAAATCGAAACTTTATTCCATATTCAGAGTTTTTTTTCTTCTTATAAGCAAGTGCACTAACAGGTTATACTATTAATGCCTAACAATAGGACTATCAGTTTGATGTAAAAATCGAAACTTTATCTCTTATTCAAAAATTTCAAATTTTAAGCAAGTGCAATAACATTTCAGCCTAAAACAACTCATACCCATTACTCCATCAACTATAACATACACATACAAATCATTTCAACCATTGATTAACAAATAAAAATCCAAACTTTTATTTCTTCAAAACAAAAAAATCCCAACTTTATAAAAAAATAATGAAAGATGGTCATACCTAACAATCCCTGAGGCCAAAAGTGATGAAATAATGCAAAAGATTACTATGGATAATCCCTTAGATCAATACAATTACAAACTGTGTGTATTGTGTATATATACACCATACCTTGTGATATCAGAAGATATAGTCCTGACCAGCAGACTCCATCAAAGGCTAAGATGATGCCACGTTGATCACTACAAAGATCAAATATAAGTGAAGTTCTTGAAGCTTAGTCAAGTGGGTTTTGTAAGTATTTTATATTTGTATGTCAGAAATGAAGGAAGAGGGATTAGCAATTCAAGAAGATAAAAATAGAAGAGAGAGAGAGAGGGAGAGAAAAGAGAGGAGAGAGATGAGAAGGAGAGAGATATATAGAAGGAGAGAGGAGGAATGTATTATATTAAAAGTAAGGAAGTTGACGTGGCATGTTTGAGGCCAGAATCAATGGGCCTTTTGTACAACTCTATGGCTGGGTTCTGTTCACTTTCGACTATTATTGGATTCATTGCAGATCGGTCTGCAGAGCCGATCAACTTATTTATGAAAATTTTAAAAGGCTAAAGTCAACTACATGCGTATTCTATTACATAATTTATTTATTTTTGACGGAAAACACTAATATTAATGTTAATTTTTTCGATTTTATGGTCTGAAATGGGTATGTTATCCTAACATGTAAATATCACATTAAATATTTTTTAATACATTATCATTTTTCGTCTAAAAAAATTTATTTATTTAGCGGAATGTATCTTGTAACCGACTTTAGTGACCTGATTGAGATTATTTTCAGTTTGATGATCAACTTGATATTTTAGGTCAAATTTAATGATTAACAAGATAATTAACCCAAAATTTAAATTAAATTTTAGACGAATTTAGAGCATATCTGGATATTCGGGTATTAATTTTTACCCTCATTTGATTTGAATTTCGAATAATTTAATTGAAAACAATTTTGTAAAATATTGATCAAAATTTGAATTAATTCGTCACATACTCGAACTTGACTCTCTATATTTGTTAATAATAAAAATATTATTTATTCTATGTATTGGTGAATAGAAATCGTAATGAGTTGTAAACTCGCAAACTATATCCATATAAAAGATCTCAGACCTATAAATTATTTCCAAAACACTATAACATGGATATAGTTTGCGAGTTTATTGCATTTGTTTTTTATTTTTAAAAGATTATTGTATTTGTTTTTAACATTTATAGAGATCGTTTGGTTTGGGTTTGGAATTATGAATCGGTTTAAGGTGGTATCGGATTGAAAGTTCATTCATGATATTATGTTATATAATAATTTAAAAATATTTTTTTATTATTAGTAACATTTGTTTATATATAATTTTTTTTTTATATTTATATAATTTGTTAGATGAAATAAAATAAATAACATTAAAATTAATACTTCATACCCCTCTCCACACCCACCTCGGGTATCAAAAACTCATAACTTGAGGGTTTGAATTATGAGTTTGAAAATAAAAAAAACTAAATCAAACATAAAGTATAAATTTTACTTATTCTAAACTCATACATAATTCCCCGTGTCAGCCAACCAAACTATCCCTAAATGTTTTCTCGAATATCTTCCTTTACATAATGCAAGATTGCAAGTATCTTGCCAAAAAAACGGTGCACGTGCTTTCCCAGCGAGTCACGTGACCAACAACTCGATTCATTTTTTATTTACATTAAACATTTTCTTGATTTAGCGTTATCCTAGGTACCTAAAATAAAGATCCAAACAAACTAAAATACTTACACTTACCGTAAGTACATACTGTCACAGCCCACACTTCACTGTCGGCAACTCATCTACCAAAAATCGAAATTATCCATCAATACTTACACATATACACACAATTTACTCCTTAAATTCAGTTCTTTATAAAGCCTGCATTTTTATTATTTTATGTTGGGTTCTGAAAGAAATGAAATTGAACTTAAAAACATGGTGGTATTTTCTAGGCAAGAACAATCAATTTGTTGTTAAATTAGGTGTTTTATTTCTTTTAGTGGGTCTTGCTTTTAGGCTTAATTCTTCAAGATCCAATCAATTTCCAGATATTACAGAACCCCCTTTTCTTGAAACATCACAGGCTCAAGGTTCTTTGAGTGTGCCTGGAATTATAGAGCAAATTCATCATGAAGGTAATAAAGATTTGATTTTTATGGAATTTAAGAATAAAGATTTGATTTTTATTTGTGGGTTTTGAAATTTGGTGATTTTGGTTTGAGTTTTGATTGAATTGATGTTGGTTTGTTGGGATTGAATTTAGTTGAAATTTTGATGATTTTAAGTTTATGTAGGAAAGTGTGGCTAGGAGTGTAATTTTTGGTAATAAAGATTCGATCTTTATTGACTTTAAGAATAAAGATTTGATTTTTATTTGTGGGTTTTGTAATTTGTTGATTTTGGTTTGAGTTTTGATTGGATTGGTGTTGGTTTGTTGTGTTTTTGTTGGGTTTTTTGGTTTTGAATGTGGTTAGGAGTGTAGTTTTTGGTTTTGTTGTGTACTGAATTTAGTTGATTTCTTTTATGATTTTAAGGTAATGTAGGAATGTGTGATTGTTTTTGTAGTGAAGATTTTATTTTTATTGGTGGGTTTTTAATTTTGCAGGTTTTGGTTATAATTTTGATTGAATTGATGTTGGTTTATTGTGTTTTTGGTTGAAATTGTTTGGTTATGTTGAGATTAGGAGTGTAGTGTTGGATTTTTGTGTGTACTATAATGTGTTTGATTATGATGATCTTTTGGATAATGTAGGAAGATGTGATCTTAATTTGTATATTCATGAGTTAGTTTATTTGGGGTGCTGGGCCGGGATTCAGTTTGAAACTTTTAATTCAACTTTGATTGATTTAATGTTGGTTTGTTGGTATTGTTTGGTTGTGTATGAGAGTAGAAGGGTAGTGTTTGATTTTGGCGTGGACTAAAATGCATATGATTTTGTTTTGTACGGAAATGCATTTGATTTTGTTGTGTACTGAAATGGATTTTGAATGTAGGAAGCTGTAATCTTACGGTTGGGAATTGGATTCGGAACCCGGAGGGTCCACTTTACACTAATGAAAGTTGTCAGTTTATTGAAAGTCATCAGAATTGTATGAAGAATGGGAGGCCTGATACGGACTATCTTTATTGGAGGTGGAAGCCAAAAGATTGTGAGTTGCCCCAGTTCGATGCTAAAAAGTTTCTTGAAATGATGAGGAATAAAGCTTGGGCGCTAATTGGTGATTCAATATCTCGGAATCATGTCCAGTCATTGCTCTGTATTCTGTCAAAGGTAAAATCCATATATTGCCATTTTTGGTCATGTAAATGTTAATTTATAATGATTTATTTATATCATTCTAGTCATTGTGATCATACTGATATAGAAAAATAGTACTACTTTGTAACATATGTTTCTTTAATGTTTGCTACTGTGATTGACCAATAAATTGTTCAATTGAGCATAGTGATAAGCAATGGCGTCATCTAATGGCCACGGTATCTGCTAGAGGCGAGCTCTTAAAAAAGCATGACCTTCTAATTTATTTTACTTTCCCCTTTTGATTTTCTTATTTCCATTACGCAGGATGTGATGGACCACATTCTGATAATCTATTTCTTAGTTGCACTACTAACAACCTTTGCGATCTCATGCTTATTTTTGGAGCTCATGCCCTATATAAAATCTACCATCTTTGAATTATTGAAATCCACCTATATTTTTCTGTTTCTGTTTTCCTTTGGGACGAATGGCATTGGTGTTCTTGCTTTTTATTTTGCAACAAGTACAAGTATATTGTGTAAAAACTAGATTAGGGTCCCATTTTTTTCAGTCAGGTCAATTCCAAGAAATACAAATCCTCATACACGTATCTGTCTCTACTGAAACTCGAACCATCGATCTCCTCTTACCAAGAGTGACTGAGTGAGGGGTATCCAGTAGGCTAAGATGCTAGGGATGATTGGGGCCCATTTTGCTGTGTATATTATGTAAAATAATTTGGAATCTGTTGATTTTTTGTTGAAGCACCTATATAAGTTATAACATAGGTGTTTTTTTTAATTGAACCTATAGTACAGCGGTTTGAAACTCCCCTTGTTTTGCATTTAATGGCTTTTTTTGCGTGTTTTTCTGGTCATAAAATTCAAGAACTACAGGATGATTTAAAACTCTCTTGATTCTCTAGAATGACAATCTCAGGATCACTTTCATATCCTTTTAATCGTGAGGAACTTATAGTAAGTTACTGTAGGGAGTGGAAACTGGAGAACACATCTTGGGGAATTAACAAAGCAAGTCCTGATGTTTGATGGTTAGGTCAATAATAGATATCAGAATACGTTAAAAGAGTCGAGAGATAGTTCACTTTTTATAGAGAGAATGATAGTTCTGCTTACTTATTACATATGTATAATTATATTTATTTATCAAAATAATCAAAGTCCAATACCCCTTTATTTACTCTGAATTCATAACGAAACAAATTATGTTTGAATCTCACTATCAATCAAAACAGGACATGTGTTACCCAGTGATTAACATGTTTTAGAATGCTGCCAGGTGCTTGCGTAAGCAGTTCGTCTACGTAATGTAACATACTTGGCACATGTATCAAATTTAGATGCACAGGTTGTTGATTCTATTAATTAAATGGATATAGTCATGTAAGAAACATAAACTCTTACTATACATGATATGTGAGCGCGCACACATACAAATATTTTCCAGAGCACTTTGCAATAATTTTTTAATTTTTTTTTTGCCTTCAGAAACTGTTGTACTTTGTGGTGAAAGTTAGTTATGCTTGCTGTTAAGCCTGTTATGAGGTGTTAATCCAGCCTAACCTGTAATTAAGCAAAACAAATATTTGATTGGGTATGCATTGGTCTTGTGGTCAACTGATTATATATAACCTTTCAGGTCGAAGAACCTCTTCATGTTTACCATGACGCAGACTACAAAAATAGAAGATGGCTCTTCTCCTCTTACAACTTTACTCTCTCACTTATGTGGTCACCTTTCCTTGCCGAAGCTAAAATCTTTGAAGATTATAATGGTGTTTCATCATCAGAAATTGAGCTGCAGCTTGACAAACTTGATTCACATTGGACTAGTGTGTACAATAATTTAGACTATATAATATTTTCATCAGGAAAATGGTTTGTCAAAAGTGCAGTTTACTATGAAAAAGAGACAATACTGGGCTGCCATTACTGTCCTCGAAGGAACCTAACAGAGCTGGGTATTGGTTTTGCTTATCGCAAAGTAATCAGTAACGTCTTTGACTTTGTCATCAAGTCCAAACACAAAGGCATGATCTTTTATAGGAATCCTACACCAGATCACTTTGAGAATGGAGAATGGTTCAGTGGCGGGACCTGCCAAAGAACAAAACCAGCTGAGGAAGGCGAGTTCCAGTACAATGTGTTGAACAGTCTTCTTCGGGAAGTTGAATTAGACGAATTTGCGAAGGCAGAAATCAGAGCTTCTGAAGCTGGAGTGAAGCTTAAACTTCTTGATGTAACTCCTCTTTCATTATTGAGGCCTGATGGCCACCCTGGTCCGTACAGACACTTTCACCCATTTGCAAAGGATAACAAAGAGAAGATTATTAATGACTGCTTGCATTGGTGTTTACCCGGGCCTATAGATTCGTGGAATGATATGTTGATGGAGATGATAGTAAAGGGTTGAGTACTTGACTTTATCAGCAACTCTGGATGTTGATCCTCAGAGATGTGGAGGATAAATGACAGACTCCCCGTCCTCCTTGCCATGTGAATACTAGAGATTCAGTTCATAGAATGAGGTTCTTTGTTCTAAACTTTTTTTCCGACTAGTTGGGAACATGAATTTTGTGTGTACTTGGTTGTTAACCTACCATGTTGTCTGTTATTTTAAATTTCGTTTTTTCATGTTAAATGTTCTCTTAATAGTCATGTTAAATCTTCTTTTAAATTGGTTGAAGCACCACAACTATGTAATATTTATAACCTAGTAGTACCTGCTTCCTTTTACAAAATGGGCATGTATCATGTATCTTGGTCTACAATGATACAACCCTTTGGGTGATTGAGAGAGCAAAAAAAAAATGCTGCAGCTGCCTCTTGTTTTTTTCTTTATAAATAATTGAACGCACTCAGGCACTTGGCTAGTCTCGACAAGATTTGGAAAGAGATATCTCTAGACCAAGGGGCCTGAATCCTGATTAATAAATACTAGCTCATAACCCGTGTGAAGCACGGACCGAGATTAAAATAGTAATCGAAACTTGGATGAAATTCAAAAAAATAAATCTTTAAATTACTAGTTATAGGGAATCGAATTCGGGGTGAAAACAAAGAAATTAAATCAAATAAATAAATCTTGTTTAATTATGTAGTTGTAGGGAATCAAACCCGAATTTTGTGTTAACCAAATTTAGTACTTTGATACTGCATACCATTTTCACATTATTTTGCTTATATTAATATAAAGTATAGATTTGATTTTGGCTCGAACTAAAGTTTTTTTTTTTGTTAAATTTCTCGAACTAAAGTTGCAGCTATAAATAATGCTCAGAGAAAAAAATGTCACAAAAAACAATCAACAAAATGAATGCTTAATTTTCCACTTATTTCGACTAACTACTGCAGTGTGACTTGAATAGTTGAATCCTTGTCAATATTTTTATATTTCATAAACTATTGTTCATAAAATAATTGTTTTAAAGTAAATGAAAATGAAAATAAACAGTAATTAAATATTTGAGTTATTTTACCAACTCCGATTATTTTTTACTGACGGGACCCTGCTCTGTTCTAGTAAAGCTCTGCTAGTGTTCAAGTCCACAGATTCTAGACGAAGTAGTTAAGCCATCTACTTCAACTTTTCGGTCTAGTGATTTGTTTATAATTAAACCTCAGTACTTGTATACAACAACACATGAGAATGTATTACTGAACATGTATTTATCATGTAAAGAATGTAATAATACACATTTTAAGAACTAAATGATCTGTTGTTTGTTGCCCAAAAGCACCTCCGTGCATGCGCTGCTATGCCGCCTTTGGGGACTTGCTTTTGTTTATTTGCTTATCCAGCTCCTCAATCACCCACACTCTCTTTCTGCATGTCTATGTACATATCTGACTAACTGTAGGTAATATTATAAAGAATTAATGGATATATAACACACAGCTCGCAAGTCCTAGTTCATTATTCATGGCGAGTTTAAAGGCAGTGAACCCAGAAAATGGTTTAGTACTCACTGATGATAGTCATAGAGAAGATGCTGGTGCAGCTTTTGTTCTTCAATCTAAAGGTACCTACAATTCTAACTCGACCTTTTGTTATCGAGAGAAAAGTGTATTCATTAGGCTACAATACGGATTGCGGAGTATAATGTTATTAATTTGATATAATTTGGTTTTGGTATTATTGTTGTTGTAGAGTGATATTTATTTAAGTTGATTTACAGGGGAATGGTATCATGCGGGATACCATTTGACAACAGCAATAGTTGGGCCGACAGTACTGGCGTTGCCGTTTGCTTTTAGAGGAATGGGTTGGGCACTGGGATTCTTCTCCTTGATTGTGATGGGTGCGGTTACCTTCTATGCTTACTATCTCATGTCACTTGTGCTTGATTACTGTGAAAATTCCGGTCGTCGCCACATCCGATTTCGTGAACTTGCTGCTGATGTCTTAGGTAATTTATTACATTTTTATTTAAATGTCCGAAGTTGTTTAATCTGGGTTTTTGATTTAGACATGGTTGTAATAATATGGTTAGGCAGTTGGAAGTACTTGTCTTGCAATCAGATAATGAAGGGGGTGGGGGGTATCCAGCATTTTTTGTGTGGAAGGTCACCCTTTGTTTTGCACAATTTTCTCTTCTTAGTATTATGATTTCACTGAAAACATCTCTCTATGAGTATGCCATATCGTTCACTTCTCGATAGAGATATACAGGGTATGTTTGGATTGGTTTACTTTCTATTGAACATTTTCGGCAAATGAAGATGTTCGCTCATTCAATTGACCTTCGATGAGTTAGATAAGTTTCAATGGCTTTACTTAATATGCATTAAAGCACCACCGACTTTAATTTGTTTTTCCAAAGGTTTTGACAATCATGTGAACTTAGGATCTGCCTGAGGTACACATTTAGCAACAATGTGGCTTCCTTCTCCTAGAATTCTTCTGAACTCAAAAGGCATAGATTTATGCTTGTATCAAGTTGTTACTTGTTTGGGAACCAGTCAATCTTCTTACTTTTCCAAACTGTTAACTTGGTGTAATCTGATGTAGTACCAAAAATTCTACTGTCCAGACATAGGATTTGTTTGTCAGTTCATTATGATGCCAGTAACATGCTAAGAGAGATACAATAATATTATTTTACATGATAGGTTTACAATGTTTTATCTTTTTGGTCCTTTTTCTAAATGGAAATGGAAGCTTTGGAGAACACCATTCATGCTACAATTACAAGATTGATTTGTTAAATCTTCATAAGTACCAAAGCAAGTAATTCTGTTCTCTTACAAAGAATCTCTTAGTTGCAACTTGCAAGTGGCATAGTAATATCCATTACATTACCTGTTTATCAGATAGTCAACTTTCATTAGATTGTTCAATTATTTATTACAGGATTTTGACTGTCTCTCGCCTTTATATGTTATTATTATGCATGTTTTTTATTAGTGTTATTGCACTGTCAAATGCTGGGGTCTTTACAGAACGTTTGGGTTCTGTGGATCTATCTTTCTGCTATTGGGAATGCAAAACGTAAAGAGTGTTAATTATATTCTTTGTATATAAACCAAAGATAGAACACACACAGAAGCTGTTGATACTATTTCTGCTCACTTTTTTGGAATTATGATCGGCTAATACCATAATGTTAATGTGTTCATTTCATTGCTGATAACTTTTAGGGTCTGGATGGATGTTTTATTTTGTTGTATCAATACAAACGACAATCAATTTTGCAGTATCGGTGGGATGTATTTTGCTTGCTGGAAATTGCCTTCAGGTATAGAACCTTAAGGCTTATTGTTGCATGTACTTTCGAATACATACCAGACTCCTCTGTCAGGTACTCTAGTGCGTTTTTTGAAAAGTTTCTGCTGACTAATTGGTCACTGACTGCATCTTTATATCTAGTGATAGCTGCTAGTCCTATACTCGTGACTACAAAACAGAATCAAAAGATAATCTGTATGACATTTGTTTTCGTCCCAAACAATTTTTGCTCATCAAGAATAGTTAGCGATCTGGTTATTATAATGTTCATGTTTATCAAGATAGAAAAATCTAAGGAAATGATGAGGTGCTGAAGGTTCCAAAATTTGAACCATTATTATTTTTATAACTGTATCCGGAAAATGTGGGATTATCTGGCAAATGTGTTTTAAGGCTGTATTATTTTACCAACATGCTCACTAGAACAACCAAAGAAAGAACCTTGCCACGATAATTAGCTTCCATACTTTTAGACACTGATTAGTTAATTACTAGATGGATCAATAATAATCATAAATATAAGTGTTGCCAATTTTCCATGTAAACGAAGGTTTAAACATTTTTCTTCTATTGTTTATCTTATACTGATTCAGAATCCCTTCTGATTTTCTGTTTAAAGATCATTTACAGGTTAATCACTCCGACCGGATCCATAAAATTGTATGAATTCATAGCAATGGTGACAGTAGTAATGATGCTTCTCTCTCAGATGCCAACCTTCCACTCTCTCAGGCATATCAATTTAGGTTCACTTCTTCTCTGCTTGGGCTTCTCTTTTCTTATTACAGCGGCTTGTATTTATGCAGGTAAATATTCCTGTCCCACTTGTTTGGACCATTTTTATGTGTTTATCACAGAATTTATGTCATGCCAGAAACAAATGAAAGTATTACATATTAAAGTTCAAGAAACAGGAGTATATATATTGGAAGTATAAGATACAAAGCAGGCATGTGGAGTTGAATTGAATTATAACTAATGAAATTGTATTGGTCTAACTGAGCTAATACTCATAGTCCTGTTCTTTCTTTCTTTCTTTCTTTCTTTCTTTGCGTGCACAGTGATACTGTTTAATGAATTTTTTTTACAAAAAATCACAATGATTCCATGAACGTTGTCATTACTAAGTAATGATAATGCTCCTCCTATTTGCATCTTTAAGCTTATAGCCCAATCTGAATCTTGGTCTAATTTCATATATTTAGGTTGTTTCACTTAATTCAGAAAGTACTGCATTATGTTCCCAGTTGCAACTTGCAAACTTCAGTGTTCAAGCACGTTAAGGTTAACAGCATTTTCTTGGGTAATTCTACAGTACTTGTATTCTGTTTGGAGACTCTCAGTAATGAACATTCTTAGACATGTTAATGAAATGGGGACTACTATATGCACAATAACTGCACAAACTGATGTGGTATGTAAATCAGGGACGAATATTGAAGTCTGATGTCCCTGTAATAGAAAAGTTAGCCCTTTTACTAGGCAGTCGCCAAATGCCACTTGCCATTGTAAAGTTGCTTGGATGATTTGCAAGCTCACTTGATGCTAGCTGAAAAATATGTGTTTTTATCTTTTGTCATGCCTTGTAGGTACCTCAAAAAACGCACCTCCAAGGGATTATTCTTTATCCAGTTCATCATCATCAAAGCTTTTCGGTGCATTCACTTCCATCTCTATAATAGCTGCCATATTTGGAAATGGGATACTACCTGAGATACAAGTAATTTCATTACCTCATCAAAATTTATTTCTAGTTTGTATCAATGATTTTAAATTGAAATACGGACTAGATAGAACAGAAAAACTTTTCTGATCAGGGTCATTCATGTAGTGACTAGTGGTTAGCTCCCTATAACTACATCATTGTTCAGTTCCATTGAAAAGACATAGAAAGTTTGAAACAATTGGAACTTGTTACACTATGAAAATTACGTTCTCAATCTACCAACATTACTTACGAAAGCATAACACTTGCTCCTCCTTGGTGGAATTTGATTTCCGCAGAATGTGTCCTCTTATCAACTAGATATACCCTGTATATTTCATGTCCTAAGAAAGTTCAGAATGAGTATAACCACCTACCTGTTTCGAGGAAGAGAACAATGATAGTTTAAACATAGGATTTCAGTAACTTATAACTCACTCTATGAAAGGCAACTATGTCAATCTGAACAGGCAACACTGGCGCCACCAGCCACTGGGAAGATGGTGAAGGGCCTAACACTTTGTTATACGGTAATTTTGGTCACTTTCTGCTCTGTTGCAATTTCGGGCTACTTGGTATTCGGGAACAAATCCAGTCCAAACATTCTAAACAACTTACTGCCCTTTGGAGGACCGTCATTGGCTCCAAAATGGCTTATAGGACTTACAGTTGGCTTTGTTCTTCTCCAACTCTTTGCCATTACCTTGGTAAACTCAACCACTATTTCTCTGTATATCCAAATTGCCAATATTTCTGTTAATATTTTAAATGTATATTGAGTAGTGCATACAATCTTATGACAATTGATTGCTGACATTCTTGATTTTAACCTCTAGGTTTACTCTCAAGTAACATACGAGATCATGGAAAAGAAATCTGCAGATGTGAAGCAAGGATTGTTCTCCAAAAGAAACTTAATTCCAAGAATTATGCTTCGATCACTCTACATGATATTATGCGGCCTTTTTGCTGCAATGCTACCATTTTTTGCAGACATTAGTGCTGTAGTTGGGGCAGTTGGCTTTATCCCTCTAGATTTCATTCTTCCAATGCTTTTATACAACATGACTTACAAGCCTGCAAGATCATCCTTCAAATATTGGTTCAACAACACAATTATGATAGTCTTTACATGCGTGGGACTACTGGGCGCGTTCTCTTCCATACGACAGTTGGTGCTTGACGCTAAGACGTTCAAGCCCTTTTCTGGTTAGTTGATGGAGTAGAATCTGTAAATCTATCACTAATGTAGTTTGTAATCTTCAGACTTTGTGCAATGTTGCTTTAGGTAACTCGGGAAGAAGAGTAGAAGCGAATAGTGATTCTTGTACTTAAAATTAGTTGTGTAAAATTCTGCACTCGGAGAAATTGTTGTATAGATAGATTTGGGATCCTACTTGTTCCATCTCCAATTCTTGCAAAACAGGATGAGGAATTCAATTATGATCAGTTCGTATATTTTGTCAAGCCCAATTACATTTGTCATACTAAAACATACCATAATCTTTCAATCCTCCGCAGTCATTGTACATTGTTCGTGTAAGAATAAAAAAAGTTGTGTTGCAAATCGATTTTCACAAATATTTTTATAAGATTGCAGAGCCACAAATAAATTTAAAAGAGTAATATTTTTGATAAGTTTATAAATTTAAAATAGTATTTTCTTCTTACTTAAAAAAGTGACGGTATATGAATTTTAAAAGTCAAACATGTTCGAGTTTGACCTTCAATCATATTTTACTAATTTATAATTTTACAAAATTTAAAATTAAACATGATAATAATTTAACTATATTTTAAATGAATTTTTTTCATAATTTTTACATTAGATTAGTTTGACTTTGAAATTTTATAAAGATCACAGAGTTTTTTTATGCCGCGACATCTCCACGTCTGCTGAGAAGGTAGTACAAAGTCTCGAAACCATACAGCTTTCCTGTATAAACATTGAGCACTCGCCTGAATCTGTTCCTCTAAGATAAATTTATTATTACAATCAAAGTAATAACAGATAAAGAATCACTTAATCGGTCTAGACATGCCTGCTGGAGGGCACGCATTCGAGCCGTCATCCAAGACTGATGCCAAAGCTTCCATGTACACGGTTCATCAAGTTGAGGATGTGGAGGATTATGTTTGCGTCAGAAACAACATTCCCTGCAAGGTCCTTCTTTAACTACGATTCAATCTGCTCTTTCTCTTTTCGATGTTTAATTGTTTACTTTTAATTATGTGCATGATTTGTTTAGGGTTTGGTTCACTACGCCTTTATTACTGTTTTTGTTTATTTGCTTAGATTTTGTTTGCACTCTATAGACGTTGCTAATCATATCAATTGTCATTGTTGTAGATTAAATTGATCATGACCGTCAAAAACCCGAAGCACAAGGATGGTCCTCGTAAACGTCTGTTTGTTGCCACCGATGTCTTCAGTGGGAAACTGTTTAAAGCTACTTTTTCCATGTCCGGCACTTGTGTTGTATGTTTCTCATCTATCTTTAGAGTTTAATCAAGTTTTTTTTACAACTATTTGCTCTTTCATCCTGTGTTTTTTTGTATTATATATAGGTCCCTCGCGTCACCTATACTGACTATCAGCTTGTTGATATATCCGAGGATGACTCTGATGTATAATCTGGCCACTTGTTTCATTCTTAATTGTATCCCTTTTGTTTCATTACAGCCTTGTAAAGTTGTACTAATCAAATACATGTTGCAGGTGACCTTGATCGATGACAAAGGGAATCTAGAGTTTAATGTGAAGCTTCCGACCAAAGAGGCTCTGCTGTCACTGGTTAGTTGATATGATAATTAATTTGCTGGTATACTAACTGTTGTCTTTGCATGTGTGTCAATTTATCCAAAAATCCGACTTCCTCCTTAATCGTAGGCGTGTTCTGTGTTAATACTGTATATGCTCTCTTACATGTATATAAGCAATATTCGCCACTGGAGTTTAGACTAACAAGATATCTGAAACAGATCAAAGTGGGATTCGCAGAGGGGAAGGACGTTTTTGTGTCTGTCGTGTCTGCGATGGGAAGGGCGGAGATCATTGCTTCATATGTACGAGATCCAGAGTAACTTAATCCAGTGTAATCGTGCCTTTATTCCCCAACATTTGTGAAACTTTAATGCCGGATTTATTGAGTTCATGAGCCATCTGATATTGTTTTTCTATCGCTAGGTTTTTGCTTGATTTTTTTCATAAGGATATGACCTCTATTATGTTTGTGTGTAGTGTAGTCCTGCGATCGAGGACAGATTTCTTATTTACTATTAAAAGTAAGAGATTTGTAATAAAGCCTGGAATACTGAAGTTGCATTGCAGAGTTGTAATTTGTGAAAAGGAAGAGAGGGACATACAAAACTAATTCTTTTACAGCTGGTTAGAAGATTCAGTAGAAACCGATTATACATAGATGCTCTCTCCAGGCCTCAGGCTGACAGATATTCAATTGTTGAATAAGTTGTAAATACTGTTTTACAGAGTAATCAAGAATACCAAGTTCAACTTAAATTTAAGCTTTATGCATATCAGATTGTAGAAATTCTCAATATATTACATCAGCCTTAATTGTTGACAGCTTCCCCCAGGAAATCTGAGGCGTAGTAGGCTGTAGTCTTAGCTGGAAGTCAAATTGTGTTTCCTGCAAAGGTCTTGCACAAGATAGTAAAAAAGCTCCTCAAATGAGTTCTACGCAACCTGGAAAAGTAATGATGTTCCGGCTGAAACCGCTTTGTGCTTTCTAGAACAATGTTTATAAAAAAAATTCAAGCAAGACAATATGTGATGTTTGTAATAAGGCTACACATAACATCATTTAAGCTATCAAAGTAACACGTGTTATAGCCAAAATTTGATAATAAGTTTTTAGTTTAGGATCGGGAAGTAAGATCCAATTGTGAATATCTAAAATGTAATCAGGGTTAGAGAGAGTTAGGGCTTTCCCTCCTAAGAGTAAGGACGTGCCCTCTTTAGGTCGTCCACCCCTTGAGGGCGCGCCCTCATGGTAATGATAGCTTGATGATTAGTTGGACAGGATAACAACTATATTTATATGGCATTGGGAAGCCCAGGGCTCGTCCTTATAAGGGAGAGAGCGCCCAACCCCTAAGCACGCGTCCTCTCGGTGTGGATTGACAACTCTACATTAATGGAAGACTTGACAGAGAATAATAACTTCATTGACATGAGACTAACACAAGGAAGACTTTAGGGCTTGTCCTCATGGAGACGAGGGAGCGCCCTTTAGGCCGTCCACCCCTTGATGGCGCGTCCTCTTGGTTTGAAGTGGCAACTTGGTGATGAAGGATGGTTCCCTTAACTTGGTATTGACAAGATATTGAAGAATTTCTTCCTAGGATGTGCCCTAAGAGGGGGATGTCTGTGGTTGAAGGCCTCCAGGGGTTTGCCTGATGATTGAAGGCCTCCTCCTGTATTCAATGGGCGCGTCCTCATTGGGGATGTGGGGTTAACCTTGGTGTGTGCTTTGAGAGCTCTGTTCCTGTACTCAATGGGCGTGTCCTCATTGGGGAACTTTGGAGTAATCCTGCACTTTGCACCCAAACACCTGGGAGCACTTGTCATGCTATCTGGTGGGTGCTTCTCATTCGGGGGACAAGGATGAGTCTAACATTTAAGGTAAGTCATGGCTATACCTGCGTCTATGAATTAAGGAAATAGTTGGTAATGGATAGGGCTAGTTCTCGACGGGGGAAGTTTCCTTATTTATGAAGTCCTGACGTCATAGATAAGCCTTGGGTCTTTGTGACTAGGCATTATCGTTAGACATTCCTAAAGTGAGCTAAAACTCTAAGTAAGGAAAGATATGGAAGTCCTACGTTTAAGTATGGAAGGTATCCTATACATGGAAGGCGATGGAAAAGTCCCACGTCTAAGCATGGAAAGGCAGTGGAAGACTTCGGCCGGGCTTCGAAGATCAGAGACCAAGCCCATGGAGGAAACTTCCTCCCCAATGACTACGTTGGCTTGATTCCCTATATAAGGGATACGTAGGCACATTGTAAGGGGTCGAAAGTTGAGAGATCTGAGACAACCAACATAAACCCTAAACAATTTCAGCCACAAATTAAACACAACCACCATACTCCGACGACTTATCACCCAAGGACCACCGTTGTAGATCTTGATTCCGGCAACGAATCCCAAACTTTGTTAATACCAAATTCCCCCGTTAACCACACGTACTGATCATGTTAATGTACATGAGAAATTAAATAGACCGAGGATTAATTTTAGACATAAAATAGCTAGTGTGTACTTCGTGCTTAATTCAAAATCCAAATGCAACTCGATCAAACTGATATATTTGGGTACAAAGACAGCCATACAACAGGCAAGAACCCTAGTTACTGATACAAGTTGGAAAAAACTGAGTAAACTCAAACAAGCCCTAACACGCAGTTTCCACTTTCTGATTAATTGTATGGAGAAATCCCCACACTAGCAGCAGCAGCAGCAAGAAATCCATCATTCATCAGGCCATCCTCTCCTTCCTATATATATATATATATAATACCCGAAAAACAACACCATAAACTAATAATTATATATGTCTCAAATTATGCTATAACTTGGTGTGCTCAAATAAGATGGAGTACCTGTTGGCACACATTAGGTTTCTTCTCCGATTGATCAGGCAAAAGTCCAAAATGAATATGAGGAAAGTGGGCCCACTATTGCAAGAAAACAAATGAGTCCTCACTTTAAATTTAAATATTAACAAACTATGTTAAGACCTAATTAACCCTGAATATACACTCTAATTTAAAATAATCGTCATGTTTTAGATTTTTAATTTTGTAGTAAAATGGATCAAATTTTGACGGATATTTTACATCTATTATATAATTATAAAAAATTATACCGTTAAAAGATAAATATATACAATTTGATTCAAATGTATTTTCAAGTTTTTACAAATTATAAAAATATAATTTATATTTTATAGTGATCAATTTTAACTGTCCAAAGTCAAAACACTACTATTTTGATGCTGAGAGAGTAGTAAACCTGATTACTCTTATGATATAAATTAATGAACTGTTTCTTGGATCTTACATTCTTGGCAGCCGCACTAAAAGCCTCCCTGTGACTAATATCAGGATTTCCAGCTTTAATACGCTGTATCTCTTCCCTGCATGTACCAAAATTCATAGCAGTCTTGAATATTCGATCTAATTAGGTTTAGTCATATTCCTAGAATTTTGTAACATACATGCCTATATATGAAAATTAATAATTGAATGAAAAAAATAAAAAAAATTATAATCTCTGCTCTGGTTCTCTAGCTAGCTTACTTGATAAACCTGTTGTAAGCAGATGGCACTCTTTGTCTCTTTTCTGGAGCTGCAAATGAATAAATATAAGGACAAATTAATTTGACAGACATTCATACAAAGCTTAATATGACTTTTTCTGATGTTCTGCTGCTTTCATTATCCCTACATAGCCCCCCTTTTCTCTCTCCCTCTATCTCATTATCTATCTATCTATCATTTCTTCATCATTATCTTTTACACCATATCTACAGGTCATGGATCTCTCTTTACCTAATTTAACTTCTTTTAGTTTTGTGCAAGCAAAAACAAAATAAAATAAAGAATACTAACATCAAACTGGATGAGTCATTTCTATGGTCTGTGTTAATCCTAGTGGCTTCACTAGGAGTCATCCTTTTTGCTATGACAGTAAAAACCCTTTAGCAAAAAAAGAAGAAATAAATGCAAACATCAAAATTAAAGAAAAACAAAATATTTAGCAAAATGAAAGAAAGAGATGCTAGCTACATATCTCCGCAAGATATCGAAGCCTAGATATACATATGTAGAGAAAATGAAAACCTTCCAGGGAACTATTGGGAAAATCATGAGAAAATTTTTAATGTTCAGAAAATATGTTGCACGTTCAAAATGAAACCAAAAAAGAAAAGACTGAAGTTGTTTATCTAAAGTACGTAGATATAATTAAGATGTTGTAGAAAGCATATAGAACATGATGTACTAATTGTACTATACATTTGTATTCCAAGTTCTTACAAAGTTCAACTGAGAACTTACAAGAAATGGCTTATATACTAAACAGTTTCAACTGAGAACTGACAGTTGATGAAGTTCTAAAGACGAAAGAAATACTAAACAGTTTCAACTGAGAACTTACAAGAAATGGCTTATATACTTTAAAGTTGTTCCCCTAAAAACACTTTGGGGAAGAAATGAAATATATAAAGGGCTTATGTAAAGAATCTTACCCCTGTTAGTTACAGGGAGTCGAGGAAGTTCATCAACTCCTCGGACGGGCATGCGAGATTCATTAGGGTTAGGTTGATTGATGAGCAACATATTAGAAGGAGAGCTCCGAATTTCCTCCTGCAGAATGGCACCAAAAGGCCAAAATAGTCAAAGTAGTAGCGGAGACAAAATTGATATATAAGAAACTCGCAAATTAGGTTATCAACAAATTAAAACCCTAACTTCTATTTTCCAGTCCAGTATATGATTTTTGGACTTGAAACTAGCCAGATCACATTTTCCTACATTTTGTAGATCGATAATCTGTACAACGAACCCTAATTCAATCTATGTTTACCATAAGGCTTTGAGGAGAGAAGAAATTGGAGTTTCCGAGCTGGTGGAACTGATTCGGAGAAGGAATCTGCAGGGCTCTCATGTTTACAGATAGAAGGTTGGTGCAGTGACCACATCGAACCGTAACCGTCATGAACAAACTAGAGCAAGGAACACTCACCTACAACAACAAAACTTAGGTAGATAAAAACATTGGAACTAATTAAAATTGAACAAAATAATCTTCCTATAAGAGGGAAAATAAACCAATTTAAAATAAAAATATAACATATATGTATTAGTATATATAGTAGGATGGAAAATGTGAGGTTCTGATTTTTCAAGAAGGAAATTAGTCTCCAGCCAACGTTGGATGTCAATCACCTGTCTCAGTGTTTCATCGAGACATGACACCTTTTCAAGAAAGATAAGGAGAAAATACTAAAAATTGTGAAATATGTAACTTTAAATAGGTACATGTGTGTGTGTGTGAGTGACAATACGAGTACCGCGAGGACAGTGTCACAAGAGTCACAATGGACGTAACAGAGCTTCTCGGAGCTGGGAAAAAGGTGGTACTGGTGGTCCGGTGAAGAAAAAGCAGCTGAAGAGGACATGTTTTTCACCTGCAATAATATATGATTCCTTTATGATTTGATTGATTGATATATTGACGGATCAATGTGTACAAATATTTTACATGAATATTATAAATTGTACGTATACTACGTGGGTAAGGGATTGATTGATGGAAGAAAGACTAACCAACTTGGATCTGATTTTTCTGAAATGTTGTGAGCAAGTGAAGTGATGAATTATTAGAGAGAAAAAGAAAAGGACAGAGGCACTTGCATATATAGGAGTCACTACTTGATTTAACAGTTCGAGGTGTTTTTATTGCCCTACGTTTCTTTTATAGGGTAATTGTATACTTTGTGTTCAAGTTCAACTTTCCTTACTGATGAAACTTCACCATTTCTTGAAAAACATTTGTCCAACTTTGGATTACATATATTTGGCTAAAATTTATAGAGATCCAGCCATTCGGGGTGTGTAGTGTTTGGTTTGGTGAGGTTTTACGGTAAAAGTCGAATTTTATTGTAACTGTTTAGCGAAACATCAATCATAATTGTAAGTGCGGTTATCAATCATAATTGTAAATGCAGTTATATTTTACGATTTGATCGTGTAGTAAATATAGAATAGTAAATTATCAAGTAAATTTTTTATAATTAAAAAAAATGATTTAGAGTAAAGTCGAACAGCGAATGAGTGTTTACAGCACAAACGATTTGGTTGCAGATCGTATGCAAGCGATTAACTGGGGTTTTTTTGGTTCATTAATTTGCATGGTACTAGCTAGGTGAAGACTCGAGAGTAGGATTCGGGTGAAAAATCCTCAAAAACACCAACTTTCATTTTTCAACATACATTTCTTTGAGAGAAAAATCTTTTTTCCTTTGCTGGCGATAGTTAATTTAGACTTTTTACATCTTAAAAAGAGTTCTACAATCGTCAACCAAAACCAGTTCCCCCATGACAGACAGTAACTTAACGTAATTAAATTATTTTAGTAGAATTATTTAAAACAATTTTCTTTTAATAATTAAATAATAATTAATAAATTAAATTTTATTGTATTAAAAATTGATAAATCTTTAACCATAAATTAAAAAAAATTGTTTATTACTTTGTATGACTCATCCAATTCTTTACACTTTCTTTTATATATGTATATCCCTCTTAATTTTTTATATTCCAAAACTTTTCAAATAATAAAATTTTATAATATTAAAATTAACGAACTACACTTACTTTATACATTTATACATTAAGAAGTTGCAACTTGAAAAATTGCTCAGTTGTGTCTCACATGTTCTGGACTAAGTTTATAATCATAGTGGCCAAAAATCATTCTCCATAAAACAACAATTATACAGAAACGTTACTCGGGTTATGTTGTAGTACTCCCAAAGAACCACAAAAAGAATCCTTTTGATATTTGAACCAACTACATGCATGTCAGTTGGTGTTCATGAAACCTACTAACGGATATTTCACCTAATGTTCTATTTAATGGTTTATCTATATATAATTTGGGATCTCAAATGTTTTAAGAATTAAGAACTTAATGGGATCTCTTCAATTTTATTATAATTTTATTTTCATAAGAATAATATAGTAATTATAATAAATAACTTAACAATGTATTCTACATTAATTTCATAATTCTTTTTCATTCATTATAAAAAAACTTATAATAAAATGTGATCAGATGGCGTCGTGAGGCGACGTTCTAATAATAATAAAATTAAGTTGAAAAAAAATGTGAAATTGTGAAAATCATTTATCAGAACGACTTCTAATCTCATATTATTTTAAATTATTAAAAGGTATCAAATACATACAAAGTTCAAATCTCACATTTGCTTCAAATGGTTATGTAATTTCCTTTGTTAAATTATGTTGATGTTTAAGCGTATGGACTGTTTGATATATACAATTCATCATCAGTTTAATTTATTGTTCAACTTCATTTTAATCTAGGTTTGTTCTCAATGTTTTTAACCATTGTTTTTGTATGTGCACTTACTTTAGTTTAATTGAAGTTCATGAGTAAATTTTATGATTCTCGATGGTATTATGAAAGGTTCATATATACCATCCAAAAGATTTATACAATCGATAATTAATCTATAAAATTTTAAGTTGAATAAATAAAAAAGAATTGCAGTGTGTGAAGCACAGACTATATTTCTATTAATTAATGACAGGTCCCGTAATTTTACTAAATTTTCTTACTTTTCTCCCCAATTTTAAATTTTTTTATAACTTTGGTGCCGGACTCGGTCACGAGATTTCACTCAAAAAATCACGAGAATATTATTGTAATCGAAGAAAATTGAGTATAACTATGAATTTGTCATCAACATCTTACCCTAGAAGTAATTCTAATTCCTGAGTTAAACCTGATGATATTTATTCCTTTTTATATATAAATATATTTTAGCAATATAATTTTTTAAAAAAAATTTCAATTATATAATTTAGAGTAAAATTCTATGGATATCACCTTTTTTGTGGAGACCGGGAGATCACATATGTTCTGCAATCTAAATTTGACAAAACAGATCATATTCTATAATCAAAAATTTGCAAAACGTACTATTTTGCAAAATATATTTTATGAAAATCACTATTTCATTGAAAATCTTGAAACCTTCTTACCGTCCCCTCAATGTAAAAAATTGAGGGGGACAGAAAAAATATAATTTTAAAGATTTTAAATGAAATAATTATTTTCATAGAACATAATTTATAAAATATTATATTTTGCTAAATTCAAATTGTTCTCCACAAAAGAAGTGTTCTTCATAAAACTTAACTCATATATATGTAATTTTCAGTAAATTTAATCAATTTGACTCCAAGTTAAAGATTAAGTATTCAATTTGAGATCCAAGAAGTATAGACAAACATTTAAATCTATATATACACTACTACTACACGGGGATATGAAATTTATGGTTGTCATTCTGGAAGATCTGTTCGAGGCGGTAGAGGTGGGGGGGTAATCAAGAAAGGGACCTGTGCATGGGTACGTAGTGATTTGCTTCATTCACTTGTTGTTTTCACTGTTCAGAGACTGTCTTGTGTGTGTTAGCCTTTTTCAGTTCCTTTTCTGGTTTCATGATTTCCAAACACTTCAAAGTTCAAAACCCTAGGGGTTAGGATAGCCTTAAATGGCGGGCTATAGTGATATATATGTATGACTCCGAACCTCCTAGTCCTGTCCCTGGGACTCAAGGTCAGCTCTCAAGTGCAAAATTATTGCTTATATATGCTTGTATGTACACAAATATATAAGCATTGTTAAAATATTTAATCTTAACATGTTCAAATAAAATGTATTTGTTTTAGGAGTTGATTAGGTTTTTTAATAAAAGCGTAAGACTAGGACTTAGTAACAGTAGTTGAGAGTTGATAGGAGTTTGTGTTAAGTGGTTCCTTTATTTTAGCTACCACTACTTTCCATTTTGTATTTGTATGTTGATTTGCTCAATAATAATAACTGAGTGTTTTCCAGTTAATACATACTAGTGTGTGCGTGTGTATCTCTGTGTTTTCCAATACTTGGTATCAGAGCTTGCAATCAACCTCGAAATCTTATTCAAATGGATACGAACAAAAGCAAAGAAGGGTCATTTAGTCTGAGCTATCCACTACTCACAAAAACGAATTATACAGCATGGGCGTTGAAGATGAAAGTGTTCATGCAGGCGCATGGTGTATGGGAGGCCATTGAACATAAGGATCCAGACGGTGCAGTAGATGATAAGAAAGACAAGAGAGCTTTGGCTGTTATCTATCAAGGTGTCCCTGAAGATATCTTGTTATCTATCGCCGAGAAGAAGACTTCAAAAGAAGCTTGGAACGCGGTGAAGACAATGTCACTTGGAGCTGATAAGGTTAAAAAAGCGAAGATCCAAACACTGAAGTGTGAGTTTGAGGTGATGACAATGAAGGAAACCGAGCAGCTGGATGATTTCTGTTTACGACTCAACAGCCTAGTCACTAATAGCCTAGTCACTAATATAAGAGCCTTGGGAGAACAAGTGGAAGAAGCATATATTGTCAAGAAGGTACTTCGAGCTGTCCCTTCCAAATTTCTGCATATTGCTTCTGCAATTGAACAATTTGGCAATGTGGATGCGATGTTTGTCGAGGAGGTGATAGGATCGCTAAAGGCTCACGAAGAAAGGGTGAAAGGCGTGGCAGAGCCCAATCAAGGACAACTGCTACTTACAGAGGACGAGTGGAGGAAACGGGAAAACAACGAAGGAAAATTACTTCTGAGTCGAGAAGAATGGTTGAAGAAACGAGATGGGTCTCGGGGAGTTGGAGAAAATCGTATAAGAGAGAGCAGCCTTGGAGGACGGGATAAGAGCAGAGCCCGATGCTTTAATTGCCAAGCATACGGACATTTTGCTGCAGAATGTCGACGACCACGAAGAGAAAGAGAAGTGCAAAAGGAATCCAACCTCACAGAGTTAGAAGATGAGCCTGCCCTGTTGGTGGTTGAAGTGGAAGAAAAAGAAATTCAGTCGATGTTGCTGAAAGAAGACGCAGTAATCCCATAGTTAAAGCATAACAAAGAGACACGGCGAAATACACAGGTTTGGTATTTGGATAATGGGGCTAGCAACCATATGACTGGTCAACGAGAAAAGTTTCGTGAACTTGATGAAAAGGTGGTTGGAAAGGTCAAATTTGGCGATGGTTCTACTGTGGAGATAAAAGGAAAATGGACGATCGTGTTTCAATGCAAGAATGGTGAAGAAAGAGTTCTTAAAGATGTATACTTCATCCCAAGTTTGTGTAACAATATAGTGAGCTTAGGCCAATTATCAGAAGCCGGGAACAAAGTAATTTTGGAAGGTGACTATTTGTGG
This sequence comes from Heracleum sosnowskyi, assembly GCA_030848705.1. NCBI lineage: Eukaryota > Viridiplantae > Streptophyta > Magnoliopsida > Apiales > Apiaceae > Heracleum > Heracleum sosnowskyi. The sequence goes on along the minus strand of CM061241.1, from coordinate 130,829,591 downwards.
GTTCATGAAAGCAGTGGTCGACTACTAATGAAAGTGAAAAAATCTGAGAATCGGTTGTATAAAATCAACTTAGAGGAGAGCAGACCAAGATGTATGCTGACCAAAGTCGAGGAGGATACATGGCTGTGGCACGCACGCCTCGGGCATGTGAATTTCCAGGCACTAGAGCTCATGTCAAAAGAAAATATGGCACATGGAATTCCGAAATTAACTCAGCCAAGAAAGAAATGCGAGGGGTGTATTATGTCAAAACAGTCCAGGAAGCCGTTCCCATCACCTGTTGCAGCTGGCTCGAGCAAGGTACTTGAAGTGATACATGCGGATATATGCGGACCCATATCACCTACGACCCCTGGAGGTAATCGCTACTTTATCATTTTTGTTGATGATTATAGTAAGAAGATGTGGGTCTATATGTTGAAGGAAAAGAGCAGTGCATTTGAAACCTTCCAGAAATTTAAAGTAATGGTTGAAAAGGGCTCTAATCAAAGCATACGCATTCTAAGGACGGACAGGGGAGGAGAATTCTGCTCAAAGGAATTCAATCTTTTCTGCGAAAAGGCTGGGATCGTAAGACACTACACTGCACCATACACCCCACAACAGAACGGGGTGGTTGAAAGGCGCAATCGGACAGTGGTCGCCATGACGCGAAGTATGTTAAAAGAGTCAAGTCTGCCTGCTTTCATGTGGGGAGAAGCTGTTCGCCATTCAATCTATGTACTAAATCGTGTTCCAACCCGCAGTCTAAGTGGCAAGACTCCTTACGAAGCATGGTATGGCGAAAAACCAGATTTAAAGCATCTAAGAGTATTTGGGTGCACAGCTTACATGAAGAATCCGTCGATACATACGAAGAAGTTGGACGACCGAAGCAAACTTGTAGTGTACCTCGGTAAAGAACCAGGAACTAAAGGGAGTCGACTCTACGATCCTCGAACAAGAACTGTGCATGAGACAGGTATGGAGGACACACAAAATGAGATGGAACATGATCCAGTAACACCACAGTCCTCTACACAATCTTCACACTCACAGGTACAAACAAGCTCTAGCGATGCAGCTATGGAGTCCACAGGGACTGGAACGGTTTCGTCTACAGAGAGCAGTGCACCAAGGGGATTTAGAAGTGTGAATCAGATAATGGATGAAACTGATGTGTTCGAGTTACTTGATGAATTGATGCTGCTGAAAGTTGAGGGACCAGTTACCTACAAAGAGGCAGAAAAGGAAAAGGAATGGCAGAAAGCTATGCAACTCGAGTTTGACACAATTGAGAAGAACAACACTTGGGTCTTGTCAGAATTACCACCGGGGCATAAACCGATTGGTTTAAAATGGGTGTACAAGCTTAAGAAGGATCCGGAAGGGAATATAGTAAAGCATAAAGCACGACTTGTGGCGAAGGGCTACGTACAGAGAAAGGGAATTGATTACGACGAAGTCTTTGCACCAGTCGCACGCCTTGACACGGTGCGAATGTTACTAGCATTGTCAGCCAAAGAGGGATGGGTCGTGCATCACCTCGATGTTAAATCCGCATTTCTGAATGGAGAACTTCAGGAGGAGGTGTACGTTTTGCAGCCTGAGGGATTCACAAAACGGGGTCAGAAACAGAAAGTGTATAGGCTTTTGAAAGCATTATACGGGCTGCGTCAGGCACCAAGAGCATGGAATGCTTGCCTGGATAAATGCATGCGGTAACTAGGTTTTAAAAGATGTGAACATGAACAAGCAGTATATACGAAAACAGAAGATGGAAATGTACTCGTAGTAGGTGTTTATGTCGATGATCTCCTCGTTACAGGTTCGAACAAAGGGGAGATTGAACAATTTAAAGTGAAAATAAGTGAGCAGTTCGAGATGAGTGATTTGGGGTTGCTGTCCTTCTATCTGGGAATCGAAGTGAATCAAATGGGAAAATACATAACTCTGAAACAAGCTGCGTATGCGAAGAAGTTGCTTGAGAAGTCTGGGATGTCGACGTGCAACACATCGAAATTTCCAATGGAGCACAAAGCACAACTTGACAAAGACGAAGGAGGAAAGTTGGTGGATGCAACTGAGTATAGAGGTATTGTAGGTAGTTTACGCTATTTAACACATACTCGACCTGACATTTCATTTGCAGTAGGTGTGGTGAGTAGATTCATGGAAAAGCCAACTATCAAACACTTTCAGGCAGTAAAACATATTCTAAGGTATGTTAGAGACACGGTCGATTTTGGCTTAATGTATGGGTGTGGAGATGAGAATCGAGTTTTGTTGGGCTACACAGATAGTGATCTAGCAGGCGATGTCATAGACAGACGAAGCACGGGGGGAATGTGCTTCTATTTGAACAACAGCCTGGTATCGTGGGCATCTCAAAAACAGAGAATTGTGGCTCTCTCATCCTGCGAAGCAGAGTATATGGCTGCCACAACGGCAGCCTGTCAAAGCATATGGTTACGTGGTTTATTAGAAGAAATTTCCGGACAAAAAGTTGGGCCAGTTGTGTTACATGTGGACAATAGATCAGCCATCGAGTTAATGAAGAATCCAGTTCAACATGGAAGGAGTAAGCACATCGATGTACGCTTTCACTTCATACGAGAGTGTATTGAACGAGGCAAGTTGGTGGTTAAGTTTGTGACTACTAAAGAACAGGGAGCCAATATCTTGACAAAGGCGTTGGGAAGAGTTAAGTTTGAAGAAATGAGAGAGATGATCGGAGTAAAGAATCTGGGAACAACATCTTTGAGTCAGTGATATGGAGTTGCGGACATGGGAGACATGTTTAAGATTAGGGGGGAATGTGTTAAAATATTTAATCTTAACATGTTCAAATAAAATGTATTTGTTTTAGGAGTTGATTAGGTCTTTTAATAAAAGCGTAAGACTAGGACTTAGTAACAGTAGTTGAGAGTTGATAGGAATTTGTGTTAAGTGGTTCCTTTATTTTAGCTACCACTACTTTCCATTTTGTATTTGTATGTTGATTTGCTCAATAATAATAACTGAGTGTTTTCCAGTTAATACATACTAGTGTGTGCGTGTGTATCTCTGTGTTTTCCAATAGGCATCAGTACAGTCCAATTTATGAGAAATTGCCTAGCTGAATCTGACTTGGAGGGTAATAGTTTTTGGATTCAGTCCATATGGATTATTTCGCAAAAAATTAATTAACAGAAATTTATGACCTTTTTAGTTGGAGACTCGATTCAAATTATTTTGATATGCACTACGACGCACCACAAATATTTTGATATGCACCACGACGCACCACGAACTCATAGAATATTTATATTTTATGGTTCTTTTAAAATCGAGTATTTTTTGAATTGATAGATTAATATTCGATCTAATTAAACCATAGCCATAATATATACTGTATAAGGTTTCTGGATTTCTACCTTTTGGCTGCATAATTATATTGGCCAGACCTTTACCTGTTAATTGCATGCATTTGCTTTCGCAGCCTTGATCGCAGACTTGCAGTCAAAACTTTACTGAAAAATTAAGTAGCATATATATGGCTTTACTAGCATGGCATGGAAACACTTTGTGTACTTTTGATTGTACCATTCCTAATTTATTCGTATCAATTTTGTCACAGTTATTCGATGCTATATATATTACGAAATATAAAGCCAGTGTGAAATTTTCAAATAACGGTGACACTTATTATACTTTCGATGTTAGTAATTAGGAAATGTAGCTACCACATGTAGGCAAAATACTTTTTTTTTTTTTGATAATTTGTCGGCAAAATACTAGGACCTGGAGTGAGATTGAATATTACTCCTACTTCCGAATTAATTTACATATCATTTTTCTGGCTTGGTTTGAAAGTAAGCAGAGTGGTGGTCGTACAGTGGTCCTTCTCTCCACGTACTCCTGTGCTGCAGCAGCAACTTGAATGTTTCTGCATGTGAATATTAGGACCATATCGGCTTAATGGTTTGCATGATCGACCGAGATTCTCTATCTATCCATCTAACTATCGAGAGAGAGAGAGAGAGTTTACCTGTTCTCCATGGCAGGAAACATATCTGTTGCTATAGCCTAGAGACTAGAGTAGGTTCATGGAGCCAAGTATGTTATTATATCCTCGGTGTCTTTCATTTTTTTACATTTTTATTTTTGGGATATCCCTCTCAATTCTTTAAATTCCAAAATTTTCGTAAAATAATAAAATTTTATAATATAAAAATTAACTACATTCACTACTTTCTGCCGCTATCTCCACTGTATACAGTAAATATTGATTGATTCCACCACTTTACTCACTTTTCTTCAATAAATTACACTTTTTCTTTACCTCTGTGCTGAACCTCAATATAAAGAACGGAGAGAAAAAGAGAGTATCCTGATATCAAATTTGTATTGTAAATGCTTGGTGTATAAATACCTGTCCAACATTACAAAAAGAGTTTGTATATCGTACTTACAGAAACAAAGACTTCTCATAATCTTATATAAGCTACATATGAGAGGCTAGGACCTACCCTATATATAGAATTAAGAAAACTTCTCAATTCACATACACCCTGTCGATCATTTTATTTCTGTGTCATTACACGTTGTTGGGCCTTAGATTAGTTACGTGGCTTTAATTGGACCACACTATGGGTTCTCATCCTAAATAGGAGTATATATATAGAGAATATATGTATTTGAAAATATTACAAACCAGTATACATGACACTGTGACAGCCCATATTGGCGGTTACAAATAGAGCTGAGCAAAACCGAATCGAAATCGAAAAATCGATCCGAACCGAAATATTTCGGTTCGGTTTTGATTGAGTTTTTTTCAAAAATTTTGGTTATTTCGGATTAAACCGAAATAAAATTGGTTCGGTTCGGTTTTCAGAATTATGGTTCGGTTAAAAACCGAAAAATCGAAATATTTTTATATGTTTTTTTAAATTTTATATATATTAGCTTAAAACCCGTGTGATGCACAAATTGTTTGTAATAATTGTTACCTTTATGTTTTAATAGGTATTAAAATAAATAAGTAAGGATTTGTCCGTGATATTTTTGAAAAAGAAAGTATTTTAGTACGGAAAAATAGAAAAAGTAACACGTTTTAGTTGAAAAAGTGTAATTCTCTGCATTTGTTTTTAGAAAAAGCGGGAATTTTGTTTGAAAAACCATGTATTTTAGCTGAAAAAGTAATTGATTATAAATAATGTTACTATTTAATAATAATTAATAATTTTAAAAAAAATGTTTTTAAATTTCGGTTTTTTTATAAACCGAACCGAAAAACCGAATTATTTCGGTTCGGTTTTAGTAAAACTTCGGTTCGGTTCGGTTTCACAAAATCGATATTTCGAATTTTCGGTTTTTCTAATTCGGTTCGGTTTTTAACCGAATTAACCGAATGATCAGTCCTAGTTACAAACTTGCAGGAGAAAAACAAACAGTGCCATATTTAAATTTATGTTCGAGTTCAAACGCATAAATAAAATTAGGGATATTCCATTTGGTACCAATGTACAATTGACTTTTTCAGTTGGTACCACACAAAGTTTTTGACTTCCAATTGACGCCATCATACTTTTGGCTTCATTCACACTCCACTCTGTTAACCAAACGTTAGTCGGCTGTTACAAAATTATTTGATTGTCTATTTTGTACCACTCAAAATTTTCGACTTCCAAGTGACACCATTCTACTTTCGGCTTCAATTTCAAAATACCACTTCATCGAATTTATTAACATAGTGGTATTTTGGAGTTGAAACACGAAGTAGAAGGGTACTACTTGGAAGTCGAAAACTTTGAGTGGTACCAAATGGACAATCTCATAATTTTGTAACGGCCGACTAATGTTTGGTTAACAGAGTTGTATCATGTGGATGAAGTCAAAAGTATGATGACTCTACTTGGAAGCCAAAAACTTCGAGTGATACCAAATGAAAAAGTCAATTGTATAATGATATCAAATGAAATATCCCATAAAATTAAACCATTCAATCTTTTTAGCATTGAATGTGTTTAATTCGATTATAAAGGTGAAATGAATCCCAAAAAATCAGTCTCATCGGTGATTAGAAAGATCAAAATACGCGTTTATTCCCTTTAAATCGTTTCATTTGTTTGCCGGTTTGAAATTTTTGTCCAAAGTGCAGACTAAAGCGGCTGATATATATATTAAGAAATTGTCTTTCTGGAGTTAAAAGCTTACCTTTGAAATAAAAATTGTACTTTGGGATCTCTTAATGTACTGCATCTGAAGTACTCAAGTAAATTAATTTTCCATTCTAATCTACTTTTATATATTAAATGGTGTCTATAGATAAATTGAGTCATTTTAATGCCTATAAAACTAGAATTTTATCCTTATTTATTAAAATATTTCAAAATTGTCATCCCTCTATTATTTTTGTAAAAAAATAAATTAAACTTGGGTTGACATTTAGAAATCGAACCCGCGACCTCACCTCCTCTTAAGAGGTTAATGTCATTCATAACCATTGTGCTACAATGATTTGTTGAGTTTATTATAAAAATCTTATTAGATAAATCGCATATCCACTTATCATCCTATTCTCTCTTTTTAGTTTTAACTTTTGAGAAAATACATTGTTTGTTAGTATTATTTGTAAAAAATAAACTTCTAAATTATATATCAATACTATTATATAATAGACGAAACATTAAAAGTTTGGTTGGTCGGTATGGTACGTTGTGATTTTACTTAATTGCCCTTAAATGTATTTCGTGTTTTACTTAATTAACCTTACTTATTTATAGAAATATATTATTAAATAATAATATTAACCAATTACCTTTTTTCCCTAAAATATATTATTTTTTCTAACAAATTCTCCTACTTTTTCAAACATGGCAATTACCTTTTTTAACTAAAACATGTTAGTTTTTCTATTTTTCCTTACTAAAACCTCTCATTTTCCAAAAATATCACAGACAAACATTTAGTTATTTATTTTTAAACCTATAATATTATAATTATTTTTTAAAAGTTTACCTATTTTAACATGTCTACTTATTTTTCTTAACAAATGCAATCACTAAGAATATTAAAATATAAATAATCAAATACCTATTTATAACCAATTACTCTAAAACACATTATAGATTTTTTTTTTCTAACAAAGTCCCTTCTTTTCTAAATATATCACAGGAAATTGTCTTTTTCAATTGTCTTTTTCTATTTTTCTCACTAAAATTCATTTTTTTACAAAAATATCATAGGAAACCCTTTACTTATTTATTTTAAAACGAATTTAAATACTTTTAATTATTAAATTTTAAAACCTCATTTTCCAAAAATATCACGAGCATTTACCTTTTTAAACTAAATATATGTTACATTTTTTATTTTTTCTTATTAAAACCCCTCATTTTCCAAAAATATACCGGGCAAACCCTTACTTATTTATTCTAAAATCTGTTTTAATTTTTTTAATTAATTAAAAGTATTTAGCTATTTTAACATGCCTACTTATTTTTTTAACAAATACAATTAATAAAATATTAAAAATATAATAATAAAATAATAATTAACAATCCGTGCATCGCACGGGTTTTAAGCTAGTGTATATATATATACACTAATTAATTTGTATAAAAAAATAAGCATTTATTAACGTACATCTTTATGTAGAAATTAGATTATTGAAATAATAAAATAGAAATAGGTTCTAAGAAAGGCCTATTGTAATATAAAGAAATTTTAAATATAATTTAAATAATTTAGATGATGATGATGATGTAATAATAATAATAATAATAATAATAATAATAATAATAATAATAATAATAATAATAATAATAATAATAATAATAGAATTAGAAAAAAGTATTTAAAATTTTGATTAATTAGAAAAGAAAACGTATCAATAATCAGTGTATAGTTATTTATTAGAACTCTAATAAGGGTCAGATATTTAGAGCAATATATGTTATACCTTGATTAATTAGAAAAGAAAACGTATCAATAATCAGTGTATAATTATTTATTAGAATTCTAATAAGGGTCGGATATTTAGAGTAATATATGTTTACCCTCGGGTATAACATGAGAGATAGTAAAAAGAAAAATCCCTAAACAGAGCAGTCGATGAGGGAGAAGGCTCATCACCGAAGAAAAACTATCAGGTAAGTCCATATTATTTTCCCAATTGAATATGATTTATACATCCAATTTTATGATTGTTGGATTGTAATTGTTACCTAAAGTATATGTAAAAGGTGTAGGAAAATCTTAAAACGTACCTCATATAGTTTATTAATGTTTAAGATCATAAACATTGCATAAACAAATTGGATTAATGGGTATTTTAGTGGCATACAAGTCAAGTCGGCAACATAATTAATGTACATAGTTAATGTTAATATTTGACAAGGTTTGTAAGTAACTTACATGATGGCCATATACATACACATGACTCCTTCGGTTAATAATCATGTGTTAATTACTAGTATTTTACTGATTTAGATACCATTTATGCTTTGTCTTCAAATGTCTCTGCACTAGTTCGGCCATGCCTATTATTTAATGATAACAATACAACTATTACAACCATTAAGTATTAATTTAGTTTTAATTAAAAATCTTGGTTAATATTGATTATTATCGCATGTGTTATAATCTATTATCTAGATTAATTAATCAACGAGGCTATAATTATAAAGCTAGTCACAATGATAAATTTACATTTTTTTATTAGATTGAAAGTCAGAAGTTTAGCGGATTATTTATAAATTTTGTTTGTTTTTGAGATCGCGATTTCAAGGTACAGATTCTCTCCTATTTTATTCAGTGCTATTCCTCTTGGAAATATTAATGTTAAATTCGTTTTGACCCCAAATCTGTCCTTTTGGTTTTTAATCATTTTGAATATGAAAATTTGTTCTGACTCTGAAAAATATTTTTAAATCTGTTTTGAAATATTTAAATATCCATTTCTACGATTTTCTGATATTGCGTATATTTTATATCTGTTGAAAATATTGAGAATATCTATTATGTGAGATTTTAAAATGTTGTGCAAAATATTATATTTGAACCCTTAGTGATATAAGATATACCGAGTTAACCAGCTGTAGGGGTACTACAACCATGTCAATGTGGCACCAGTGACATGACACTTCCATGGCAGTGTGATTGGTCATGACGTATCCTTCTGTTCTGATAGCTCTTGGGAGGAGCTTTGTGCATTTTGATATTTGTTTTAGGATACGTGGGTGCACCCAGAGTTTGATTTGATTTGTGATTTGATTTGGCGGTGACGATGTATATGTCGTACACGTTATCCGATTTGTTGCATACATTACGGTACCCTATGATGTATGTATGTGTATATATGCTATTCTGATCTTGGTATGAAATATCCTAACCTTCGTTGCTTCAGCCATACTTATTTTAAAATAATTGTTTTATTATACACTGTTAATTATGTATATCTATTTCGTGTTTTATAAACTGTATTCCAAATTCGTACTGGGCATTTGGCTCATGCCGTATTCTTTTTCTGATAGGTACTTAGGGGGACTTGGGATGTGTGACGGAGAGCTACCCTACAATGTTACTTAAAAATTATATAATTATAGATTTATTCGGTTTGTTTAATTATTATTTGTTGTGTTTTAGTGCTCTGCATACATTTTATAGTTTAATAGGTAGTCTGTCATTTAATTATAGATGGGGGTGTTACACCTATGTTCTATTTATAAAATCAACATAATGTATAATTGCATCACTCAATTTTAGATATAATTTTTTTTAAATATGTGAGTTAAACTAGATATTTTTTTTATTGACCAATCATTTACACTTTCAGCGACATAAATATATAATTGTCTAAAAAAGATAAATATTTTAAAATACAAAAACAATACTTGAGTTTATTTAAAAAAAAATTAATAATGAAATCTATGTTGTATATAAAAAATAACATGATTTTTTTTATCATGAATATAAATTGCACTAATTATTAGTAATGACCAATCAAATTATAACTTGACTATAAAGTATGATAATACGAATTTAATGTAAAACTAATGTATTATGTCATATAATTTAGTTTGATAAATGAAATTCTAAATATATGAACTATCACTGAACATTTCAAAAGTTATCACATATACAATAATTTTCAATTATTTTTTAGTATTTAAAATAATATATTTCTTAACATATATTATGGTTAATTTAGAGATTATTAATGTGTACAATAAAAATATTAAACAATTTTAAATAATATACATGAATTTTTCAAAAGAGCATTTAAAATAAATGAATTTGAGTTAAAATGAGTTTTTAAAATATAGCTTACAATATTATATAATGATTGAGTTATAACATATATTTAGATTGATGTAAAATAAGACCAAAAATTATGATTTTAGGTATTATTTAGATTTACAAGTTATTAATATAGTCTAATAATATGATATTAGACAACAACCCAAGAAAGAAAGACCCGACTAAATTAGATTGCATATACACATTCAACTTCTGTACCGGATTAAATATAATAAGAAACATGTTCATGTATGTCATTAGTTCATTGCATTGCATAATGTTGAAGCAAAGAAATTTGTTTACCCACGTGATAATTTTTGAAGGATGAAACTCATGATATTGTCCTCCAACGTGTTATTTTTGAAGGGGGAGAGTTTGTAGAAATCTTCAAATAACTTAACAAGTCTACCTCTTTTGAAATCAAATTATATAATAATAATAATAATAATAATAATAATATTATTATTATTATTATTGCTTGGATATTAATAATAATCTTTATATGATTCATTTACTATTAATAATTTTTTATAATTATTTGAGTGCATTAACATATGAGACCGATAAAGACGCTACTAACTTGAAATTTTGGATCATATTACGTTAGTGCTTATTCATCTTTAATAATGAAATGATACTTGTAGTTGATTAAACAACAATTTTATGGAAATAACAAGGCAAACAAAGAAGCGCGGGTGTCCTGTGAGAGAACGTGTTTCATGATATAACATGTTTTATCATTTTGACAACTTTAGTTCTATTCTACTTTAACATTTTGAAAAATTTAGTCGCATTCATATTAAGTTATGCTTTAATAGTTTTTGATTCATTTATATTGTAATAATTGGGATTGCTTACAATTATTTTGTTCAACTATATTAGCATGAGTTTCACTATCATAAAAAAAGAGACAACATAAGCATACAGGTATATTTGTGATTCACAAAATGTACACTATATTGTTGTATAATGTGATTATTATTCTTTTTCAATAAAATTCGTCAATAATGATAAACTCAAACAATAAATTTTACCCATTGCTAACCTATTATAAATAAATGTTCAAGCGTATATCTATAACAAATAATTAGTAGCTTAATGTCTTGTACGGACTATTACACTAGTTATACTACGTTATTTAATTTCATTTATTTGGCTCTTGTTTCTCCGCTACCATTTTAAAATATCTTTCCACCAGATACTTGATCGAACTTACTCGATCACCTGATATCTTGGGAGATGTAGAAATAAGACACCCTTCAAACCAAAACGCTATTTGGTAAAGAAATTAATCCAAAATGAATTGTAAACTTAATTTCTAAATGGTCTGATATATTTTAATTAACGATATAAGTTTCTATATAGGATCGCTAATAATTAAAACTTTCAGAACTGATTTATGACTCTACGCAAAATAGAATACTCTATCTCATTATTAATTATTTTTGCATTATGATTTTTTGTTTATACTTTTATGAAAATGAGATTAATATCGTATAATGCTAGAAATTATTTTAATTTGCAAAAAAACCATGTAATTTTTTAAGAAAACTCGATTTTCTGCAGAATAGCATTATAACAAATAATAAATCAATTGTTCTTGAATTTTTTTAGGGATATCAGTACTAATTTCTTTTAGTGTTGATTAATATATATAGCATCTAATAATAAGTTCGCATATGATACAACTCCAGGTTTATTATAACAAAAACATAAATGATAGCATTACAGACAATTTTTAAGCTACTTTTCTACGATAAGCTTGGCCCTTGCATGACCTTCATTAATTTGGAATTGATGTCCTAGTCCGAAGTGAGCCATCAATAACCAAACAATAGTTATAAGCTCTCCACCTTTACTAAGCTGTTGTGCATGAGAGTCTGACCTGATATGAGTTGCAGCAAACGACAGCAGTTCCACCCACACTTTGCTTATTATAAACCATTTGTCGACCTTCTCGTTATTTATATCTTTTTGTGGCAACTTTCTCAATGTCTTGGCCAATATTGCTGCATCAAAAAAAATAGATTTACTTTTATCTCCCTTCACAGTAAGTGGTGGTACCTCCGTGTTGACAGCAAGAATATTTTCACAGGCCTGATGCAAAACTTCCAAATCCACTTTCCTGCTGCAACAAGAATTAGTCCAGGACTTTTTGAGTTTTACTTGCTTGTCATCTAAAAACCTTGTAGCCTCAGCACATGTATCTCGAAATCTTATTAATCCAATACCTGACACTGCAGCCATCATGTCAGGCTCCATAACCAAAAGATATAACATATAATCTGAAATGAGCTTAGAAATATCGCGGTAATCATTGTTTAGTGGCTCATCTTTCGCATCATTATAGCAAAGATCAGTAGCGATGTGCCACAAAAGAAGGCACTCATCATAGTCAACATCCACAACAAAGGGAAGTAATTCTGTACGACCATAATTTTCTATTTTAAGCGCCCATTCACCTTTAGCTGAACATATTTCATTAGCAGTTTCCAAATCATCGGCCATCAGAGATTTCACTTTCAGCTCTGTGAAAATGAAGTTTCTTAATGTAGAGTTGAATCTGATTCTATCAGCATACCAAAACTTATCCAAGAGGGCAAAATCAAAAATTGGTTTTCTGTTGTTAGAACTTTTGTTCAGGCAATGATAGATCAAGTTGTATGTTGACATGGTTTCAGCCCACCTGCCAGACATGAGAGTTGAGGAGAAACCGAAACAGCTCAACTTTATTGTTTTAGTCATTATCCTTAGAAACCAGCTAAGGATCCTACTGGATCTGGATTGAGTACTTGAGTTCTTTTGTTGATCTGGGGACTTGTGCAGCGCAACAACGGTCCTGTCTGACAAAACAAGCATGATAAATGCCATCACATCTACTGTAATTGCTCCAATTAACAAAGTGTAAGTAACTCCCACATTCAACCCTTCAAAACTCTTCTTATCCATGTAGTAGAAGTACACGAAGGATGTGATGAATGCAATGAAGCAGAAACACCGTTGACAGAAGTATCTTAGTGTATAGTACACCACAGGGAGCTTGGTGAAGAGAACTTCATAGAAAAAATTCAACTCCGCCTCTACTATTTTGAATGCATCTTCAGCTGATCTTGTGAGGAAGAAGTCTCGGCTCTGGTTGCGTTCTCGAAGGCTAAATATAAGATCAACCACAAGTCCTTTAAATGTCACAAAATAGTGATAAGCGTACTGCACCACTTGCAAATCTGTCAATGTACCTAATTCCTTAAATCTATTGGCAGCCTTAACAACTCGATCAGGCTCGGGAAGCATTACAATTTGTGTAGGAAGACCAGCCATTTTTTGTGAGAAGTACACATCCATAAGTTTAGCATAATTTGATCCTGGATCTGGTTCTGTAAGCAATGAATCACGTAAGCTACTGGCGCTGGCAAGATATAAAGAACATGTGCGCTCAAAATATTTGATGATCCCAGCAAATAATAGGAATGATGTTGGGATCCGTATCATTTCATCAAATGGACGGGATTGAATGAAAAGAAATACTACAGGAGCAAATTGGAAAAAGCCAAATAAATGCCTGAGCCATAACTGATTATCCTCAAGAGAGAAAGCAGTTACGGTGTCTGGACCAGCAATGTGCACTAAAAGCAATGGAAGCCAGAATAACATAAGGTCGTCATTACTGGAACTTTGACATTTGCATATGCTGTGGGCTAATATTGCTGTAATAGCAAGGCCAGGTACCTTGTCAGAAAGCAAATATGCTAACCAAAGCAGCTTAATGTTCCAGCCACGTGTTCTCTTTCTTGAAGAAGCAAACACAAGTAAAAATAGTTGAAGGAAAAGACTTGTGAAGATGAGAGCCGGAAGATACCATTCATCCCACAGTGACACTAAAGCTTCGGTCATGTGGTTAGCCATACTAGAGTTGTTCTGATGATTTCCTTGTTGGCTCTTTCACTCTGATTGTTGTGCTACAGAGCACAACATACAAAATCAAAACACAGGACTACCACATCCGGTGAGTACAAAATGAATCGGATGATCCAGAAAACAAGTAACACCAAGTCATGATAAACTAAGAACGCATGCAGACAGTAATTTAACCCAAATGCAGATTTAGAGTTGCTAGGTACCCAAATGTTTTATCAAATATTTTTTCAAATAATTTGAAATGAGTGCATGACAAAATGACGACTTCTTCCTTTAGTTCATTCAGCCAAAAGCCAAATGAAACCCAATTTTATCAATAAAAGTAAATTAAATTCAGAACAGAAGTAACAAACTTCTTTTTAAGAACCTAAAGTGACCATCAACTTCTCACTAATTACTGGAAGCAACAAAGTATTTAATAAGAAACATTAATAAATGAGGCACTTTTGTTTCAAAAAAATTGAAAAATTAGATGAGATACTTACAGTTAAAAATCTCTGTTTGTTGGGATGACGATAAGCAGATTCTTAGCTAGTACACTGAGATTGTTTAAATATGCCACTGAATGCGAACATCTGATATTGTTTAAATATAGAGCAGGGGACGGAGACACTAGAGAGTAGAGTGGCCCCGTATTTTGTCTCCAATTTTTTACATATAAGATTTAATCCTGTCACAGTCGTTTTGAGTCTTACGTCGCAAATAGCCAATCTTGACTACATTTTTTCCTGAAATGAAGAAATATATTAAGCGCAGATAAATAGTGTGTTCGTGGTGTTTAATAAATATATTATAGATTTACATTTAATCTTACATCATAAAATTTTCATTAATATTTTAGATCGAAATAATAAATTTACGAAAATTTTCATTAAAGTTTAGCTATTGTTATATTAATTTGAAACCCTAGTAATAGTAAGAGTATGTATATTTTTAACTAATATTTTATAACTGATTGTTAGTGTTTTGAAACTACCTTACAAATGTATTTCTATAACGAGTAAGTAGCACTTTGCATCTCTTATATTTGGTCACTTTTTTGTTTTGTTCTCAAACTTTTAATATTGGCATAATGCATCCCTCAACTTCATATTTGGTTTCAAATTGTACTTCTTTAATCATTTTTCATCCAAAACAACCGTCACCGTTAATATAGGTAGGGATAAAATCGGAGGTATTTCATTAAGTTTAGATTATAACAAATTGCACCCCATAATTACAGTATTGTAACACATTACACCCAAATTATAATTTGACTCTATTTTCTTAATAAAAAATATTAATTTAATATTTAAAAAATAGATTGTTGTGAATATTACTCTAATTATAATATTACTCTATTTAAAGATAGATTATTTATTATTTTTAAACTAAAATATATGTTATATAACACATTTTATAGATATCCATGCTTTTTTTTCAACAGTGAATTTTTTTATTAGGATGTCATTTGTCACAATAAGAAAACTATGGGGTGCATTCCGTCAAAACATAAATTTTAAAATAAAATTTCAATTTTACCCCTAGATATATTAACGGTAACAATTATTTTGGACGAAAAATGATTAAATGAATGCAATATGAAGCGATATTTAAAGTTGGGGGATGCATTCTGTCGAAATTAAAAATTTGAGACCAAATCAAAAAAGTGACTAAAGATAATAGGTGCAAAATGCTATTTACTATTCTATAATTATTTAAATCTTATCCACGACTTTAACGAAGAAGCTGTAACATACGGCGCCCGAAAGTTCAGAATTTTATTAAACTTCTACCCTAGTTCTTCCCACTGATTAAGCATGTTCTTTTTCCAATCTGATCCCATGGTAATGGTTTTTCTTCATTTGTACTAACAAGTCAACATGCATAAAATATCGAGGAAATCACCATGAACATATATAATTACATTTCTCTTTGAAAATTTAGGACTAATGTAATCATTAATCCTTTTGTAATCACTAATTTTCTCAGCAAGTGACGAAATTCAAGGAAAGAGATTTCGGATCTACGGGAATGATATTGGAAATTTCACCGATGACATGGTTGAATTCACGAGACGACATGAAGTTGCCCGGAAATATCTTAGTTGCAGACCTGCAGACTGCAGTTGCCAACGTCATAGGGGTGAGCGCGGGTCGGATCGGTTCGGTTTTAGGTTAAAACCAAAACCGAAACCGCATATCCTCGGTTTTTAAAATCGAAAACCGAAACCGCAACCGAAACCGTCGGTTCGGTTTCGGTTTTAAAATGATCGGATCGGTTACAATCGGTTCAGTTTCGGTTTTAAAACCGCCTCAAATAAACATAACAAAATAAATAAAATGAATTCGAATTTTTAAGCTTGCAAAGTTACAAATTATTTTTTCGTCCAAAATAAACATACAAAGTTTTCATAATAAATTATTTAAGCCCAACATGATCCGAGAATAATGAAAATTTAACATGGTCTTCAAAAATATTTTCTTTGAAATGTATATAAGACCTTAGTAATTCAACAATCTCGAGTCTATCTGAAGCCTTTGTATAAATAAAGAGTTTTTCCGGGAAAGCCAAGAAAAATCGCCACATCCAAAAATAAAGCAACATATAAAACACCTAGATATAAAAGTTTATTAAACTACATTTATTAATCAACTATTACAAATTAAAACTTCAAAAACAAGAACAAAATAATATAATTATTAAAAGGAATGTCAGGATCTTTATTAATCCACTCCCACTACTCATAAAAATTGGTCTAGTAGAATATATAATATATTTATTTCTTTATTTTTATTAATCGGTTCGGTTTTTTTCGGTTCGGTTTGGACCTAAAACCGAAACCGAAACCTCAAGAACGGTTCGGTTTTTTAATTTTCGGTTTCGGTTCGGTTTCAACTCAGTTTCGGTTTTTTACGGTTCGGTTTTTATCGGTTTCGGTTCGATTTCGGTTTTAATTCGGTTTTTTGCTCACCCCTACCCCTAGCCAACGATGTGCATGCATGGCAACAGTTTCCCAAATAATATCAGAGTATATATATATATAGAAAAAATCACACTTTTGTTTTCCCATCAAAATTTTTACGCTCATTCATTCGGGGCCGAATCAAGAGGGGGCGAAAAGAGGTTAAAGTCTTGTCTAGACGGAAATTTTTTTAGTAAAAATTTATCTTTCAGTCCCGGATATTTGCTAAAAATACTGTAAAGAAAATTTTTGAGCCCCGAATAATTTTCAAAACTTCCTTTAGATATCGATCATTTTTATTGTTAAATATTTGAGCCAGAATAATTTGAACTTCTAACCGGATACACGGAATTGGGATCTCTGATTTCGCCACTACTTTTCATTGACGGAAACAAATGAACTTATCATACACACAATTTTTACACGGAAAATGAATTTTCTTGTAAAATGACAAAGCATCTCAGTATCATCTTCTACGCGATCACCTTTAGTTTAAGTGCCTTAACTCATTTCAACGTTTTTCCTCCATTTGTCGTGAAAAGCCAACATCGTATCTAGCAAATCACCTCATAAAACTTTAATATAACTCCCTTCCAATAAAAAAAAGACTTTAAAATGACTCTCTTTGAAAATTTTAGGCTACTGTAATCATTCTTTACATCCACTAATCTTTAAAAGTGATGAAAAATCGACAACACCATGTGTCTCGGACTCTCGGTTGGTCTTGGCAAATAATCTTGACTTGCGAGTGACTGGGTCTTTTTTTTTAATTATTTCCATAAAAATAAACTATTAAAGCTGATAATTTGTTTTTAATTTGTTTTTATTGTTCGAATAAAGCTAAATAAAGTAGATAAAGCTAATAAAGAGATAAACAGAATATTGATTCCATCTCAAACCAAGCCAGACCTGCAACTATCTTGTTTAGTCCTAATCCCATTTCTAAATCTCAGACTCACCGGAAATGAATCCAACAGTTGAGCACTTTAGTCACCGGAAACACCCACTAGAACTGAGAGCGAATGTGGTTTTCGAAATGGATGCGACATGCTACGGCTGCAACAAACCAGTTGTAAACTCTCCTACTTATACTTGCAGTACTAGTCATGATCAGATTGATTGTAAAAGTTTCTACCTCCACAAGAGCTGTGCTGAGCTACCAACACAAATAACCAACCATAAGCACAGCAAGCACCCTCTTACCCTAGTCCTACCACGCCGTAGTTGCTTTTGCAACGCTTGTGGCCGAGAGTGGAAAATGTTCACTTATACATGTGATCATTGTGAATTTAATGTGTGCATCCATTGTGCTTTCGAACAGAGAGTGCTTCGTCATGAAGGTCACGAGGAGCACACGTTAATATTTATGCCGAGGGCAGCCTACTTTAGGTGTGATGCTTGTGGAGTGAAAGCTAGCGACTCTTCTTACGTATGCACCACCTGTGATTTTTGGATTCACAAGAAATGTGCCTTGTCGCCGTTCATTGTTCCAGATCCAACTTATCACCATCACTCTTTAAAGCTTATGTACTCTGTTCCTGACATGCATCGCTATTTCAACCGGAACTGCTTCATCTGCGACTATAAAGTTCACAAAAACTTTTGGCTATATTATTGTCACAAATGCACAATTTTTGTGCATATGAAATGTGTTGCATCCTCAGTATCTATAAAGTGAGTACAATAAATCAAATATTATTCTGTTTGCTGTTTGGATTAATTGCTATTGAATGAACTAATGTCCTGGCTAATACTTTATGATCAGCTCTTATACTAATTTTAATATTTTTGCTTCCAGAAATGAGATCACAGCAGACGCCATGAATAATGAACCTGATCTGGTACAACTTCCCCTCTCTACGAAAGAATCACTATTTGATCTCATTGTAACTCAATGTGGCAAATTACAAGTTAATCTTGGAAATAGTAACACTATACCAACTTTACTTAATGATCCACACATAATAGAAGAGCACTGGAGTCACAAGAACCATCATTTAGAACAGCTCCATTTTACTTCTAGTGAAAATGATGATGATGACAACAACGATGATGAAAGAGTGTTGACGTGTGATGGATGCATTCAGCCAATAACCATTTACCATCCGTCTTACTATTCGTGTATCCAGTGTAGTTTCTTTCTCCACTCTTTTTGTGCCACTCAGTTGCCACAGGAGTTGCCTGCAGGAGCATCCCTATTTCACCCCCAGCATTCGCTCTTTCTTCAAACAAGGGACAGATTCTATTTTTATGTGAGATGTGGAGCTTGCAACTCATTCACCAATGGATTTTACTACCATTGTGAGACTTGTAATATCAATATTGATATTCGTTGTGCATTCTTACCCGGTAGGATAAAACATAAATCTCACAAGCACCACTCCCTTACTCTGCGACCATTCTCCCAATCCATTTGTAGTCTAACTTGGACCAAGATTAGTGCTGGCATGGAGTATGCATGTGAAACTTGCAAAAGCTTCCAGATTGATACACTTTGTGTATTTTATCCAAGTAGGATGAAACACAAATATGATGATCACTCCCTAACCTTGAGACACCCTCTATTCTTCTACGAGGGAGTATTCTACTGTGAAATATGTGAAGAACAGGTTAACAATCAGTGCTTGCTCTATCATTGTGGTGAATGTGATCATTCTTTTCACCATACTTGTCTAGGAAAGAGTACAAGCTTCAAATTTGGAAGGACCTTAGAATTGAATATCAGCTATCAACCACACACAATGTCGTTGGTTTTAAAGAGGACTGTAAGAAGAAATTCTGCCCGATACTTTTGTAGCATTTGCAAGTATGGCGGCGTTTTGATTATCTTTTTCGAATGTGGCGGATGTGGAATTCTTATCTGCCCGGAGTGTGTCACGAAAATATTAGGCCAGACATTCTCTTTAAGTACCTTGAATGCACGTTCTGGATCCTCTCTGCATCTTGAAAACTCTGTTAAAACTCAGCAACCTTGAAGGAGTTCTAGGACATTTTGTTGTCATGTTTACTTTGTATAAATTCAACATGAAAGGAGTTATAGGACCTTCATAAGGTGAAGTCAATGAGAATATACAACAGATTAAGTTGTAGGAGACTTTCAAAAGATAGACAAAGGACAGAACCGGTTTTAAGAAAACAACATACCACTCAAAATTTTGTGTGCATGTTTCAGATGTTCCAGAAGCAAAATAAGAGTCTATCCCTTGAAGGTTTCTTTCTACGGTGTGCCTTCTTCACCTTGGTTCCTTGTAGATTCTGGTATTTTGTCAAAGAGGTACACATTGTCAAGGTAAAATGTGTCTCTCCACACATTCAACATAATGATTTCTGCGTAAATTCGACAACTAAATGTAAGGACAAGCACTACCGCAAGAATTTATAAGCTGAAGCCATGAGTATAAATTTATTCTGGTGAAATGTTCACCTTTTTTTCGGATTCTCACAGTCGAGACTTTTTAGGTTTAAGGTTATGATGGATTATAATTTCTTTATCTTCATCAACAAAGTCTAAAATCTCTAAAAAGTATGAACAACAATTTCTTTGGAAAAAAACGCATATAGAAAACTATAAATGCTAGCAAATTGCAACAGTTTACTGACTATCGGGTAAATTAGGATCCCCAACCAACTTTGCAGCCTCAATGGTGTTATTTTCTGTCGCTGCCCTTTTGTCATTGGCCAAATCTACGCTTAATTTGGATGACTTCAAAAGAGCAAAGTCCGTGGGCACCGAATGACCGAAATATACTCTTCAAAACTCAAAAATAATATAAGAATCTTAAAAGATAATATAAAATTAAAAAGCATCAGTTCCTTAAATATCTTATAAAGAGGAGCATATCTATGTTACTATTCAATCAAGCTTAACCATAACCATAGTACTACTCGGAATTGAGATCCGCACAGGAACTTCTCACTTATACAATGTACATGTCAAACATTCTGTTTCATAAACAACCAAACAAACATATCTTTACAAAGGTTAGAGATGGAAAATGATTGCTAGAATTTATAAGGAAATTTAACATAAAAGAACTCGCCTTCAATAATCCATGACAAAAGTCACTGCAGAAACATTCGTACGTCTGAATGAAAATTGCCATTCTCCATTGATCATTGGAGTCCCTATCCAGCTTCTCTACAATGGCTTTAAAATCTTCCGATTTTCCAGGAACACAACATGTTCTAGTAGGTTGAGGAGGCTTTTAGCTCGACTGATTCTCCCTGATTCTCCTTATTGCAATGTTCTTCTAGGTAACTTGTTGACTGATGAATATATTACGCTGAACGCATGTATTTGAGTTAAATACTTCATTGGGCAGGTCATGTTTGGCACTACACCAAAAGAATTACAATAAGCATGACAAAAATAAGAAAGGAAAAGACCAGCAGTGCCCAAGCATGCCCAACATGGCAATACGCAGTACCCATAGGCTCATTAACAAACCCCCCAATGCCAAACAAAATAATGCATTACTTAAAAGTTTAATTTGCATTTAAAATCAGGGATTTGTTCATACCATTACCGGACAAACTTGAAGCAGACGCAACAAATCATATCAGGAGAAAGAGAGAGTTGCAACGGTCATGGTTTCTCTGTAGAAGAAGCTTCCTCACAAAAGTTCCCGCCTATTTAGACACCTCACTTCATGTATCTAGGAACAAAAAAATACAAGACACCATTATAAACAATAATATGATAGCTACAACCAAACTAATACACACACGTCCAAAAATCCTCTCCAAAAGACATGGCAGGGTGTTATTTGGCTTATAACTCATTCCAGAACTATAGGCTCTTTCAGCCCCCCCCCCCCCCCCCCCCCCCCCCCCACACCCAAAAAAAAGAATTACTTAAAAGTTTAATCTGCGTCTAAAGTCAAGGATTTTGTCATACTAAAGGATAAATTCGAGGCAGAACCATAGCATCCTATATATATATTCATAGGCATCGTTCTTTCAGCAACCACACAAGAGAGTTGCAATAGTCATGGATTCTGTAATAGAAGTTTCCTCACAGACAAACCTAATATTTTTGTGGTTTTAGACACCTCACTTCATGTACGAAGGTAGAAATAAGAAAAGGATAAACGCCATTTAGAACAATAAGATGATAGCTATAAGCCTATAACAAAACCAATATACTACACGTATAATAATTCCCCACAAAATACATCTTAAGGGTCTTCTTATTTGAACTCCCAAGATATTAGATGTCTATGCAACAAAGTATAAAGAACGTTTATTGTGAAAAGTTATCCTTAAAAGAAACACAAAATTATAACCCAATTAGCATCGAAGGTAGTACATAATAATACAACCGCAAAAAAAAAAAAAAGAATGATTCACAATTTATACAAATGTGTATCCAAAGCTAAATGTTCATTGAAATTATTGTCTCTATCTCACATATTGTCTACACCTCTTTTAGCACATAACATCAACCAAAAGACCTAGCAAATGTTCTCTTTTAAAAATATATTATATTAATGACAGACTGCAAGCTTAAAAGTACCTCTTTCTTGACTATGTAGCTCCTCGCAGAAGCCAAACTGCCACACAAGTATGGTCTCGTAGATCTTTTTCATTTTCTACTTTCCGCATGACTTCTGGATTATTTGTTTGAGAGAAGAAGAGTGTACATTGAGCAAGAACATGAGTAGGAAAGATATTTGAAACGCACGTGGGATCATGATTCCCAAAATGTAGTAAAATTGGTCCAAGGAAAATAGTAGTAATTAAGATTTTAAACTACTTTAGAAAATTTATAAACATTTAACTTAACTGTCTTACATTTGCTTCATCAGAGTAGTTCTGATGGACTGCTTTTGCAGAAGGCGCTCTTGAAGAAGCTATTCCATATAAATGAATTATTATAAATAATTAAAAGTGCCAGCATTCCTTTATAAAATATAAAACGGTAGTCTACCAATACACAGTAGCCTCCAAAATCAACTATTGCTCAACCAAAATGACCTACGTTATCCTAATATAGCTGAATCAGAGTTGACAAGAAACTATTTTTTCATTTGTAAATCTTAGGTAATATTAGCATCTTTGGTTGATAAATGTGCAGGCGGCAAGAATTGATGTAGTTGTGGAAGCGGACCACCTAGCTGAGCACACGGAACCAAAATTTAGCCAGCAAAAGTTAGGCTCTTGAAAAGCTAGCAAGAATTGATGTATTTGTGATGTAATTGTCGAAGTGGACCAGTTAGCTGAGCACACGGAACCAAAGTTAAGCCAGCAATAGTAGGCTCTTGAAAAGTCGGCCAGTTTCATACAAGTGTAAGTGACACGATTTAAATCCTTCACACCTGAAAACATGCCCCTCAGTTGATGCTGGTAAACATTAATAATGTCATGCATAAAATATACAGAATGTCAGCTCAGTAAATAACAACTAATTTGCTTCGTTCAACAGGATTCATGACCACTGATATAGCCGAAGCACAATTACAAATCTTAGCTTGTGCCTTGAGGAACAAAAATGACCGAGTCCATCTTGTTTTTACATATGAATGTCCTCTTCTTAAATTGGAAAATCAAGGAAAAAGGTACAACCTTAAAGGATTTGCCCACTGCATACTCTGTTTAGTACACAAACACTCCATTGTGTTTGAAGAAATTTTATTACTTGAGGCAAGTTCTTGACATATAGTGTTTCTTTCAAATAGCATGCACAGACAGTGCGAGTTCTATAAGACTTCTCTGTGCTTCTGGTCTGTTCATATTCAAAGAATCAGGTAAGATAACCTGATGGACTCCTAAATACAATAACACGTAGGGTGCACAAAAACCATAGATAATGCACAAATCATCTTGTTGTGAGCACGTGCTCTGTCAACTCAGGGAGGCATTCTAATCTGAACCCAACAATGGAGCCTAATAGCCTATAATAGATGCATTATAGAACAATAAGTCAATAGGTGTGTCAGTAAGTGTTAGAGAGTGTCAAAAACTATTTTTACGCAACATAGATGTTTTTGATAGGCTATTATAGATGCATTATATTCTACGTTAAACATATATATTATTGTTTCATTATAATGAACACAGAGAAGTCCAGAAGATTCCTGGATCTTACAGCAGTGTAACTTCGCAAATATGGTATTTACGTTAAGTGTGTTCCATGTTCTTATAAGGAGTTGACGGATAAATATCAAAATGTTCGCTGAACCCGCAAGTAAAATCCATACATCAAGTGGGTCGCCAAATTCAAAATGGTCTCAATCAAATTCACCCTTGTCCCAGAACGTATCACTCTGTTATAATTTTTGGCAAAACAAAATGCAGGTTAGAGTGTGGCCAAAAGGGCAAGTTGGACACAGATGAATTGTATGAAGTGACAACAAGCTTTTCTATATTATACTAATCTTCTCCTGTACTCACACCTACTTACCTAGTAGGATACTCAATTCTCGATTCAAAAAGGTCCCAATCGAGTCACTCTGAACATATATGTAATTGATCCATCCATAACATCCATTCTTTTCCATGGAATATTATACGACAATATAAAAAAATCGAAAATAAATCTGGGAACTTCGAGAACCTATTTGATATAGGGAGCCGGTCCCTAGCAATAGTTAGGGAGAGCTTAACCAACAAACTGTTTCAATGCCGTTAGATTAAGAAATAGAGGGCTAGGATTTAAATTTTTTATGACATATACCGCTAAAACTTTCCGCTTACGTGAGAATGCTCTGCGCATACCGCACGCAGTACCTACGGTTTGTCTAATACTGTTTGCTTAATCCACATCTTTTATATACTTTGTTCACCTATTTTCATCTAATTTATAGTTTTCATTTTTATTATTTTTGTTTCATTTTTCCATTTACATATTTCATTTGATTCATAATTTTCTACTTTATTATTTTACTTTTCAATTTACATTTTGTATCATGTTTTTTTCATTCATCTTATAATTTTCTATTTTATTATTTTAATTTTTGAGTTGAAGTCGATTTTCTTAATTTTAATTTTCTTCTTGTTTTTTCTAGATCTCAATCTTTTTGCAACTATTTTAAAATTAATGAATATTGAAAATTTCATATGATAATTATATATATATAGTAAAACATATTTTAAATAATATTAAATATTATATCAAAATCCTTACCAACTCTAAAATAAATTAATAAACAAATTGCATATAAGTTTATACCTACAAAAAAATTTAAGAAGTAAGAGTTATGATATGAAAATAAACTAGTGCAAAGCAAATAATTGTTTTCCTTGTTGCTATAAAGAAAGTAAATTATGATCTTTATATAAAAAATATAATTTTGAACGAAACAAGTAGTAACCAAATTTAGACTTTCATATTTATTGATCATAATACAAGTTTCTATATAAAAAGCGATAAATAAGTTATTTGATATTATTCTTTTAATAAAAAAACATGATCAAAAATAGAAAATTGACTATGTAAATTGACAAATAAATTAATAAAATAGAAGATTATAAATTGAATGAAATATGTGAATAAAATATGTAAATGGAAAAAAAAAATTGAAAAATAAATGACTAATATGTGAATGAAATATGTAAAAGAGGTTGATCAGCTATCACACAAACCTAGTACCGCGGAAACTTTCAGCCGGCGTGTATAGGATTTCTCACGTACGGCGGAAACTTTCAGCACGTATGCTGAAAGTTTTTAAAATCTTAGCCCTTCATTTTTCAATCTAATGGTGTATAAACAATTTGCTCACTAACCCGTCCCTGGCAAACGATTGCTAGGGACCGGCTCCCTTTGATATATCAACATAAATCTGGAATTACACTCTACATAGCACCTACCACGACAAGATAGCAGAATGAATCTTCTAGGCTATGATTGCAGTAAATTAAAAGTGAATTCTTAAGCTCAAGATTCTATTTATATAGTTGCCCTTAGTGTGGTTCAAAACTTTTATTATAATCTGTAATACATACATATATATATATATATATATATAATATTAACAGTGGAGGCTTCATATTTACTATCCTATAGAATAGAATACAAATTAAAACCAAGGAGCCCATTTATCTATAAGAAACTTCAAGCACAAAATTTGTCCACCTATATTTCGGAAAAAAATTATAACAAAAGCTGTAGAGATTCAAGCCATTTAGACAAAATCACAAGGTCAAGATAGATGCATACAAGACTGTAAATTATATATAAGAAATTGAGTCTTGGTGTGGAAATATTTGAGGATAATATAGCAAACCACGTATCTCATATTGGTCGGAACACTTCAATAAAACTTCATACAATCAAACAATGTAATTTCTGTTTCTTTAGCTCATTTTCAATCTATTCCTAAAATAAAGTATGATGCTCTGTTTGATTATAGGTAATAATCTTGGATCGTAGTAACTAACTTGTAAAATATCCGGAGTTCCCCTTCTCACACTTGCGCTGTAGAAGCTGTAATGATCATTAGCTGTGTTTAACTGGATTATAATTCTATACAAGATGACTATCAGTTTAATAGATTATTCTATGATTTATAGTGCCATATAATCAAACCAGAGAGAAACATATCTGCAAGCATCATACCACTTACTATTTTAAGCATCAGATCAGATCAAATAAAATGATGAAGTTGTAGGAGACTTCAAACTATAGGCAAAGAACATAATCGGGTCCCAAGGTTATAAGAAAACAACATACCACTTAAAATTCTTCTAGGATGTCCCTTTATATGGTAGCTGATATTCCTTTTCAACCTTTGCTCGAAATGCTACCTGCAGATTTAACAAACCCATAAACAAATTAAAAGCATGTTGACTAATAGCATAAATATAGCCTTCACACGCAAATCCTAATTAAAGGAAGTGCATGAGTTGTGCCATGATAATTACAATATATCTCCAAGCCATTCGGTCAAAACAGAGAACCAAGAAACTAACATGCAAGAATCAATCCTATATTAAGCTTTATGCAGACAATCCTCCAACTATCTATATCTCACTCTTCTTAAGATTGTCGTAATGAAGCATAACCTGGTCTATACTTCTGTCTTATGCGGAGACCTGCCAGTGACACCAAAGTTCGGTCAGAACTTACTTTATTGAGATAAAAAAAATCAGGTGTGCGCCCTTTTTTTTGAATTTGGTTTTGTATGGCTTTCAAAGGTGAAGAGGGTTCCGGAAGTGCAAGGGGCTCGAGAGGGAAGACAAGGATCTGAAGAGGGAGACAGGAAGTGCCCGCACAAAACATTGTCGAAGCAAAAGAAATTGAGACTAAACTGGTTGTTTCATGCTGAATAAATTGTCTCAACACTGAAGTAATTTCCTCACAATTTTGAGTCATTCACTCACAATTTTGAGTCATTCACTAATGTGTTTAGTATCTTGAATTCATCTCACCAGTTTATAGGATTGCTATATAGGAAATTGAAGTATATCTACTGTAAGAGAAGACAAAATTGTTAGGGGGGTCTATTTCTTAGATATTGTGTTTTCAATCTTTTTTCCTGTGAGGATTCGACTATGATGATTAATCAATTGCATTGATTAAAATTGTGTTTTAAAGAGGTTAGACCACATGTGTTCATCAATTGCATTGAACATAACACAGGTTTAGTGACACTATAACTGCCATATTTTTACTTTAAATGATAGAGAACTTAGTACCAGATACCAAACCTCAAAAGAATCCAATACAGTATATGGTGTTGACTTGCATTTCACAAATTGTGTATAACACATGCTCGAGTGCCAATTATGAGATCTTAAATATGAAATCATTTGTTTAGGTGTTTACACCCAAAATAAATTAAAAGGAAACATAATGTCTGTCCAACATATAATTGGGGGTTTAGAATTTACCAGGAGAGAAGCTGCTCGATCAAACATGTTGAAGTCAGTCCGAAGGGCGATGATACAATACAGACATACATGATGGCTCCTACGTGGAATAAAATGGTTCACCTAACCCCCTTTGCACTATTAATAGTATATAATACATAGATAGGTTGGGTAGCACTCGGGACACAACCATTACATAAATAGGGTGCCGGCCCTTTGTGCCTATAATTCAGAAGCTAAGGCCCTATATGCTGATAGGCAGGAGTAGTGGCCCAAAAAATACAGACTGGACATGCATGTCCAGATCATGTATCAATGATATGCATTACACACCAGCGTGTTCTTGCTCTGCCTTCACGCCTCCACTTTACCCCCCCCCCCCTTCTACAGGATACACATTACAGTTGCACGCATCAGGACACGCATCACGATCAACCATATCTGGACACGCATCTTTACAGAGCGTATGCAAGCTAATTTCCTCGGATAAAAAAACTGAAACACAAACCAAAATTGACAATCAAAAATTGCTGTTAACTGATTGAAAATAACAACATGAGTAAAACATTTAAAAATTCCAGACAAAAATTTAAAAACAGAGCTAGTATATTATAACTTACACACATTAGTTCCCAGGGAATTCAAAACAGAGAAGGATGCAGTAGTCTTCATTCATAAGGAACGATGAGCAAAGAAAGCCAAACTTCAGTTTGCCCGTATACTTCCATCCTAGAGAACAAGGATAACCTTGCAATCCATCTACAAATTAACAAATTAAAGTATCAAAAAATTGGTATTAAGATCAAAAAATAAATAATCTAACAGGCTCACCGTTCAAGACAGTCAGTCAGTAACACACTGTTCTTGAATCCCCGTACTTAACTCTATAACAGAAGAGTTGGCAATTTGGATCGGTGTGGTACAATTTCCTTGTAGCATATTAGTAGTTAGGAGCAGACAGGCTAACTATAAAGGCCAGGCTAGCTATAAAGGCCAGGGTTTGAATCCCATGATAACTTGCAGCTATTAACTCAAAACCCGTACAACATTTCTTAAATCCCCTGCAAGATGAATCACTATCCCCCTACCATCCGAGCATCTTTCAGTTAACCTCTATATATGAATTGCAATGGTGTCATGAGAGAGAACAGAATAAAGGAAATTCTGAATTTATTTCAATAATATACCACTACAGCAGAAGTTCAATTACATCAAGTCGATTTCTGTGTAAAAGAGACAAAAAAAACCAAAAATAAAATTCATACATGTAATTTTTGTATCAGTCTACCAAATTAACACAAAGCCATATCAATATATACCTCTAGTTTTACTGGTCTCAAGACTTGCTCCCGCTTTTTCCATAAAACCTTTCTCCTCCCCACTTTCTGCAGGGCCATCCACCAATCTTCTCGGATTCCTCCGAGTCCTCGCGACCAATTCAACTTGTAATCTTTTCTTCTTTTATGCACTCTGCTTTCCTCTTCGCTACACATTTTCGCAGAGGCTAGTTTACTCAATTAAACAGATACACTTATATTAGTCTATTGTTTTATCCGTTCAAAAAATTTAAAACAATAGACTAATATAAAATTAATTTATATTAGACTAATTTAAAAAAATAAAACACGGCCTATTTTTTGAACAGATAAAACAGTAGACTAAAATAAGCATATATGTTTGATCGAGTAAACTAGCCTCCATGAAAAATGTGTAGCGAAGAGGAAAACGGAGTGCATAAAAGAAGAAAAGATTACAAGACGAATTGGTCGCCAGAACTCAGAGGAATCCGAGAAGACTGGTGGATGGCCCGGCAGAAAGTGGGGAGGAGAAAGGTTTTATGGAAAAAGCGGGGCCAAGTCTCGAGACCAATAAAACTAGTAAAACTAGAGGTATATATTGATATGGCTTTGTGTTAATTATCAGGTTTAGGTATCAGTCACAAGTTGTAAAATTTAATTAGCTAAAGATATGTAAATTTCAGTGTTTGGCAGAAGTAAGAACTAGTGGAGAGGAACACCAAATCTAGATGGAATATTCTTATAAATATTAAACCAACCACAAGATTAGTTCAAGCTTCACAGACAAAAAGAAGAAGAAAATTAAAAACATTATTAATCTGACTTCTAAATTAACTTCACAGCAAACGCAAACGCAAGCACAAGCACAGTGGTCTTCATGGAGCTCAACAGAGAAGGAATGCAATAGGCTTCATTATTTTGTAGAGCAATTAGCAAAGACAACCAAACTTCAGTATTTAGTTAAACTTTCTTTCAGAAATCCAGAATCAGTTGCATATCCATCTACAAATTAACAAACTTATGCATAAAAAATTAGCAAATTAGTAAAATGGTTGCAAAATACAAAATCGTAATGCAGCAGTCCAACGCCCAAGCCCCAAGTTTTCTTGCACATGATTGAGTCAAAGTATATTAGAAACACCGTCAATGATCCAACAGGCTCAAGACAGGGCTTTGATGAAATTGAATAAAAGATTCCACATGTTCAATTGTGTTAACTGAGCTTAGTGATGAAATAAACACTGAAACTGAATGAAAATAATATAAGAAATAAAAATTGAATGCCACCATCTTTACTATTTTAGCCTGGAAGCCTACTTTCTCTATAATGCAATAATAAGAACTTTTGTATCCTATAATCTCATGCATTTTTCCTATACCTTATTAGTAGTTCAAAACAGACAGCCATGAAGGTGGAGGTTTTAATCTCATAACAGTTTACAGCTCTGAACCAGATTCTATACAACATTCTCTAATCCCCTGCAACTATGTTGTTAAACCTTCGCCAGCCAACAATAATCCTATTACAAAATAGGCAATACCAGTCTCTTCCCCATCTTTCAATGGCTTCTTTCTTTTCTTTGCTCCTGGAAGTCTTACCTCCCCATATTTACCCATAATCCTTTTCTCCACCTTCTGTCTCCTCTCAATTAATCGTAGGAAAAGAATTTGTAGAAAGATATTGTATCTGGATGCTAATTACAGCTAAATTCTTAGTAGTTACAACTGTTACGAGTTGAACATGATCTCCTGACCTGGAGAAGATCAGTTACGATTGTAGAAGATTAATCCATGATTTCCAGGAGGATTTCTTGGTCATTAGCATCAGTGTATTATGAATAAACAGCTGTGAGGTCTGTCTCATCAGCCTATATAAATAACTCTTCAGAGTTTTGTAATGAGTAGTAAAGTAATAAGAAGTAATCTTCTACTTCATCATATTTTCTGAAACATCTTTAGAAATAATTAAACAAGGAACAAGAGACACAAAGCAACCCTAGTCACACATTTATAAATGCAGGGCATGTGACTTTCACTAATAGCATCTTCTGAACTATTTCACAGTAGAACAAAGAACTCCTAAGTCCTAACTTCATGAAGATTCACTAAATCATCATACTATATTTGATATGGGAAAAGAAAGGTACGTTTTCAATAAGCATGTTTAGTGTTCCCATAAAATCAGATTATTTGGTCAATCAAGTTTAACTAACATGTTGCATGATTAAATTAGCAACGTAAGAAATAAGACAAACCTTTTCAAGGCATTAATTATTTGACACAAATAAGAACTAGTGAAAAGAAACACCAAAAGAAGAAATATGTCAGATCAACATGGTAGAATTTACACCACCTACAAGTTCGAAGACAAAAAGGAAAGGAGAAGTTCAAATACATAAGTAACGAGCTCTATATTAACAACAAAATAAATAATAGCGCACAGAATGCAGAAGGCATTTCACTCTTGAGTAGTCCTCGCTCGCTTAGAATCCTTATCACCAGCCTCTTCCGGGCGTTTAGTTCCATGTTTAACCTGTTACCAATACAATTCCTTAAACTAAAAAGAAAAATATGCAACTATATATTTTAACCAATTAAATTATAAAGAATAATTAGGAAAAAAACAAGCATTGGGACAAAATCTACCAAGTAAAAGGTATTTAGGTCTCAACCAGCAGCATGTCTACTCTATAAACAAAATAATACGCAAAGTATAAAACATAGTATATATGCTGAGACTACATATATGTGCAGAGAATGAGACCAAATGTCGATTTGAAAAACAAACACACAGGAAGAAAAAAAAGAGGAGTTCCTCCAATACTAATAAAATTCCTTAAATTAAAAATTATATATATATATATATATATCATTTTAAATTACAATGCATAATTAGACAACATAAAAAAACCGACATAGGTACAAAATCGACCTCGTAAAGGTATTTAGGCCTCAACCAGCAGCATGTTTATTCCATAGACTATCATTCTACTTCGAAAGAAATAGTACTCTATATACACAAAGTATAAAACATTAAACATAGTATATAAGCTGACACTATAAATATGTGTTGTGGTCCTTGTGCATGATACCAAATGTCAATATAAAGAAACAAAAATAACATGAATAAGAAAAGGAAGGGGCCTGCCATTACCAAAATAGATGAAGCCAGAACGTTAGGTCTAGAGTTGGGGTCCGTTGTTGAAGACTTGGCGATCTGGACAAGCATGGGTTTGTTAGGGTCGAAGTCCAAGGCCTCTTCGGGTTCAGCAGGAGTTTTTTCTTCTTCATGAACAGCAGCATTGGGCTTGAAGTTCTATTGCTGTGTCTTTAGGGGAAGTTTCTTTTTGGAGTTTATATTCTTCTTCTGCAATGGTGTCGGAGTCCGAGTCCGAGAAGTAAGAGTCAGAGTCAGAGTCAGAGGAGTAATGTATATTACGGGTAGTCATTCTTGCTGAGAATGTTTTTGGTGCCTTTGTGTCAGCAATTTTGGCCTCCATTTTGGATATAGTCAAATTTTGAACATCTGAATCTTCCTCTGCAATGACTTTGGTTTCGCAATCGGAGCCAGAATCAAATTCCGAGTCCGAAGAGTAAGAGTCAGATGAGTAATATATGTTACGGGTAGTCATTCTCGCTGAGAACGGCTTTGGTTCCTTGGTGTCAGCAGTTTTGGCCTCGGTTTCGGGTACAGTCAATATTTGGACTCCTGAATCTTCTTCCTGCACATGTAGAAAAAATTTGTAGACCAAATTTTATAGTTATGAAAAAATAATGTGTAATTTGTAGTCAAAGTTCCGTCAATTTGATCATGAAAAATAAAACATGAAAGTAAGACCCTGTTTGAGCTTTTTACCTTCACAAATTCATTCTTGTTCTGTTGCAAAAGTTCATACTGAATCTCTTCTTGACAATCTGAGATAAACAAGGATCAAGTCATTGAGGTCACTTTGTATTTTTAATTGACAAATTATTGTAAGAGATGCATATGATACAATAACTAGCTTAATCATTAGAAACAAAATTCTATACATACATACGCAAAGACAGAGTAATTAAACACGAAATCGAAAACAATAGGCATGGAAGAAGATAAAAACAAGCACATACCCATTATTTCTGCTCTGCAAACCCCGGATCAGACTGTGTCAATTAGGGTTTTGTATATAAATATCCTCGCAAACCCTTTTTGGACCGATTTGGTTCTCTCACTTACAAAACTTGGGCTTTCAACTGTTCTTTTTAAAGAGCAATGCTAGAGGTACCGAAAATGACGTGGCATTGGTGATGTGGAAGTTTGAAATGATTTTATTGGGGGAATTAATGTGAATGTAGGGGGTCCACTATTATTAATTAAGTTGTAGCCAATTAGAATATGACATGTGGTATTTGGGATCCATTTTGGGATCTAATTTGGTACCCCTAGCATTATTCCTTTTTAAATTCGGTTGGATTGATATCCATGGTCGCTGTGAAAACAAAACTAAAACGTAAAAAATAATTGGATATATATACCTATACTAGCCTATAACCCATGTTTAAAAAATAATAAACTAAAAAATTTAATGTGAACGAAAAATATTAAAATAAAAGTAAAAAATTAATATGAGAAATTATAAAATGAGAAACTTAAATATTAATTGGATTATAAAAAAAATACAGATGGGGCTCAGGAAGATAAATGATGTATTATTAATAAGGACATATATAAAATCTAAAATGTTTTAATTAAAAAAAGTAATTGTCCGTGATATTTTAGAAGTGTTTTAATTATATTAATTGTATTAATACGTTGAAATGTTAAAATAATTAAGTTTTTTTAATAAGGATAAATAGAAAATGTAACATGTTTTAATTAAAAAAGAAAGAAACTGCCCGTAATATTTTTAGATATGTTTTAATTACATTAATTGTATTTGTTAAAAAAATAAGTTCACTTGTTAAAATAGGTAACTTTTTTTAAATAATTAAAAGTATTAAAATAGGTTTTAAAATATATAAGTAAGGGTTGCACTTGATATTTTTGAAAAACAGATATTTTAGTGATAACAAATATAAAAGGTAATATATTTTAACTATAAAATGCAATCAGCTAGTTACTATTTTAATTTAGAAGAATTTTAACATTGAATATTTGGTTTTCTCCATTTGTAAAGAGTTAAAAGGCGAAAATATTAAAGTTGTATATTTAGTTTCCTCCATTAAGAAAAATTTAAAAGATAATTGAGATATTTTTTAATAAAAAATTTATTTGGATATTTGAATTGAATATTTACTTTTCCTCATTAGCAAATATTTTAATTTAAATAGTATATTTACTCTATTCCATTAGTAAAGATTTTAAAGATAAGAATATTAAAATTGTATATTTAGTTTTCTCCATTAAGAAAGACTTAAAAGGTAATTGAGATATTTTTTAATCAAAATTTTAGTTGGATATTTAAATTGTATATTTACTTTCCTTTATTACTAAAGATTGTGATTAAATAGTATATTTGTTTTTCTCCAGTACTAAAAATTTTAAAGGCAAGAATATTAAATTTTTATATTTAGTTTCCTCTATTAGTAAATATTTAAAAGGTAATTGAGATTTTTTCGAATTTTTAATATTATTAATTCAAAATTTTGAGAAAATTAAAAAAATAGAACCAAGCAATCCGCCACCTCAACACCTTTCTCCTATATATAATATAATAATAATAATAATAATAATAATAATAATAATAATAATAATAATAATAATAATAATAATAATAATAATAATAATAATAATAATAATAATAATAATAATAATAATAATAATAATAATAATAATAATAATAATAATAATAATAATGATTCTATTTATTGAGGCCAAAGTTTTGAAAAAACTTTTCAAACCCAGTTTATATGTAATATCTAGAAAAATAGTTGGAAATTTATAAATCATATATGATTGTTTTTTTAATTGGGCTCGAACTCAATTCAATATCTTTAAATAATTTAGTTATCATGTATTTAACTATCTCTGAACTTTTTCATTTAAAGTTCATCACAAATTCTTATTATAAAATATTTTAAAATTGTGTTGTTTGTGCAATTTTGTAAAGTTATAATTAAACAATTTCAATTATAATAAAATTTCAATAATTTTATTGAAAAAAATAGAATTAAAGCTGAAGATAAAAATCTAGTAATAAAACTACCTGCGACCATTCTCCATCTCTCCCAATCAATTTGTAGTCTAACTTGGACCAAGATTAGTGTTGGCACCAAATATGCATGTGAATTTTGCAAAAACTTCGAGATTGATACACTTTGTGTATTTTATCCAAGTAGGATCGATGAAACACAAATATGATGATCAATCTTTGTCCCTAACCTTCTATTATTCTTCTATGATGGAGTGTTCTATTGTGAAATATGTGAAGCACATGTTAAAAATTAAAAATCAGTGTTTGAACTATTATTGTGGTGAATGTAATAATTCTTTTCACCACATTTGTCTTGGAAAGAGTACAAGCTTCAAATTTTGGAAGGATCGTAGAATTGGCTATGAAGAAATTCTGTCTAGTACTTTTGTAGCATTTGTAAGTATGGCAGCTTTTAGATGATCTTTTTCGAATGTGACGAATGTGGAATTCTTATCTACCCGAACTGTGTCGCTAAAATATTAGGCCAAACTAACTTCTTGTGTAAATTGCTCCCTGAATCTGTCACTTAACAAGCATTTGTAACAATTTCATGTGGCCTTTTAGTCTACAATCAGAGGATGCACCCTTCTTAGAAAAGGATGGTCCTTAGTTATGTGGCTTTGGCCCAATGGCCCTTACAGCTTCTGAAGTGACATGGATCTCAGCTATACTCAAAGACCTTGGTATCAAAAATCTTCCCCTACATTGCTTAAATGTGATAGCCAAGCTGCAATTGCTATTGCTGCTAACCCTGTGCATCATGAGAAGATTAAACATGTTGATACTGATCGCCATTAGATTCGAGATCAGATACAAGCTGGTTTATCCAAATTGAACATGTCTCCTCTTCCAGTCAAATTGTTGATATACTTACTAAGGTCCTACCTGTCAAACTACACTCAAGCCATGTTGAGAAGCTGAGAAGTTCACCTACAGCTCTTTCTATAGCTTCAGGAGAAGTATAAAGAAGAGCACATCTCATTTTTAATATTCACTAATATTTTCTATTTATGTTATGTGTATGGGACCGCAACCATATTAGATGAGACAAGTTTGTTTATTTTTTTCCCGATAGTGACTATTATATAAGGATATAATGATGTTATTCCCTAGACAATGAATCAAGATTGTAGAGGTGGGGAGGGGGGTTGAATATAATCTTTAAATTTTTATCCAGTTCTTAAAACTTTAATAGAAATAAAACAAGAACAGAAACAAACTTAGAATTAAAACACAAGTATTAAAAATTCAGGTGGATTGACTTTTCCACCTAAGAGATTTTATTGAAGAAATCTCTGTGATGTTTATAAATAAACACACAGCTGCATACACTGTTTTTGCTACTGCAATTTACAATGGATATTGCCTTAGCCTTCTAAATTGCCTAACTGATTTCTTACCCTAAAACAGTGCTAATACATGGTTATATATATCCAAGTTTACAACTCTTTTGAACAGCTAATAATACAAAAATAGGTAGAGTCCAAAAAGATTGTTTCTTCATTCTGAGAAGTGGTCCCGTACTTGTGGCTCCCTCTTTTGGCTGATTGTCTTTTATGGAATTGCCATACTTGACCAAACAATTCAGAATGTTTCTTCTTCCCGTGAGTATTCCAGAAATACTGGTTTTCATGCTCTGTGAATTCTGTCAACCCATGTGCTCTGTCAGAAATGTCCCTTTCACAAACTGGAAGTTGTATCCGTAGAGGTTATTCGATCTGCATCCGTAGAAGCTATCCATAGATGCTATCTGTAGAGGCTATCTGAGTTGTATCCGTTGAGAGTATTCTGACTGTATCCGTAGATTACTAAAAATGCTATCCGTAGACAGTCAATTTCACTTATGTAAAATTACAAAGCACAAACTATTTACAATTAGCCTCCCTATTTTACATATTTATTAAAAGTCTACAAGACTTAGTTAGTCTAGAACTGATACTCTAACTTTAAATGTAGAATTACACAAGCATGTTACATGGAGTCTTATCCGTAGATAAGCTACCCTTCTACGGATACTGCTGAAGCAAGCTATCCGTAGAAGGCTACATTTTGACTTACATAATTTTCACTAAGTAAGTTTAGTTATCATCAAGAAACAACATAGTTCCTAACAAATGAGACTATGATTGACATTAGATCCAATGAAATAAATTCATTCCTTCATCCCATTTCTTCATTGTTTTTATTGTTCTTCTTTCTCTGAGATGTGAATGAATTTACAATATTAATGATTGTCATCAAAAAAATTCAGGAAAAAGAAAAGTTAGGGGTTCATCAATACCAAAATAGATGAAGTGATAGGTCCAGAGATGAGGCCAACTGTTGATGACTAGGCGACCTGCAGTACAACCTCGGGTTTCTTGGCTTTTGTTTGAGGGTCGAAGTCAACGACAAGCCTATCCTCTTTGAGCTCAGCAGAAGATTTGTCTTCTTCAGAGGGAATCTTTGGGCTGGAATTACAATGCATAACTAGAAAAATCAGTTCTAAAAAAAATCGACCAAGTAAAAGATGTTTAGATCTCAACTAGCACCACATTTACTCTATAAACTGAATAATATTTATGCAAAGTAAAAAACATAGAACATATGATGAAACCATAGTTATGGGCATATCATGATACCAAATATCGACCTGAAGAAACAAAAAAACACAGAACAAAAAAAGGGCTTCCTCCAATACCAATAAAATTCCTTAAACTACATAAAAAGTGCAACCAGATATTACAACAAATAGAAATTACAATGCATAATTAGCAAAAAAAATAGACAAGGATACAAAATTGGTGAAATTCAGATTTCTTAGCTACTTTTTGTTTTTCAATATTCATTTATTAAAAGAAAACCCCGAGGATACCTAGGAGAAGACATGTTGAGCTGCTTCAACTTGATGAGTAAAATTATATGACCGCAAACGCACGGTGTCTATTGCTAGTACAAATGGCAAGCGGGTCGAATCCACAAGGAGACAGGTTCTATCGACTTCGATTCAATTATTCTAAATTGTTTAAAAAACAAAACGATTGTTTGGAGAATATTAACTAAACTAATGATTATAACTAAATTAACAGTAATAATGATATGCTAAACAAGGAATTTAAAAACCTAGGGCAATCGAGTCCACCATGCTTACACAATAACCTGCTTCTAAGCTAAAGCAATAATTGTGATCACATAACTAGAGTATGTTAATCTCTCTCAAATATTAACACTCTCGAAACATTCTTACACAAATAATCACTTTTAGTAATTCAATCAGTTAGGTAATTAAAGCAATTATTAATCTCTCTCAAGTATTAACGCTTTCAGAAATCCAATGATGCTCTCGCACTCAAATTCAGTTCTGCTAATCGTATGTGTGCCTCTAGTAGTAAAATCTCTCAATCCATTACTCCTATTTGCATACAATTAATTCATGATATCGGCCGATTACACAAATTAAATATCGAAACATAATTAATTAGAATCAACAATAATCGATCAAAATACTATGAAATCATGCCAAGATCAAAGTGCAAACATGACTTCCCCTTAATGCCCTAGAAACAACTACTCACTAATAATAAAATAAGTAGAAGAACCAATACAATGAAGAAACATAATTAAACTAATAAGAATAAAGAAGAAAACAGATAAGAAAACCTTAAACCTTCAACCTTGTCACAAGAAGAAAATCCATTGCTTCCATCTTTGTATATAAAACCCTAGTTAGTATGAAAGTACGTATGTATTCTCCTCCTAAAACTAATAAAACTAATAATGAAACTAATAATCAATCTGATCCTCATAATAAAAGTATTTTAATGCTTTAATGAATTTACAATTCAATCTTCTACACCTAGTAGGATTCTTCAATAAAAATTGGTAGCTGTCTTATCCCTCCCGTTTCTGGGCTGTTCCACTTGGATTTTGCTTATTGGACCACCTCTGAATTAAAGAGAATTCCACAAGCTTCGCGTGGACTGTAAGATCGTCAAAATTGGACTTCTGAAACTCAAGATATGGCCCAAACAGTGTAGTCAGCCCACCTAGTCCAATAAATCCGAATTTTCATCTAATTAAGCTCCAAAATCAGCTATTTTCCTTTAAATCCTTCCAAGTTTAGATTTCCTTGTATCCTACAATAAAACAATAAAATCTATTATTTAAATATCCAAATCAATGCAAAACACAATAAATATGATAATAAAATCATCTAAAATATATATAAAAATATATTCTATCAATAGACAAGGATACAAAATTGGTGCAATTCAGATTTCTTAGCTACTTTTTGTTTTTCAATATTCATTTATTAAAAGAAAACCCCGAGGATACCTAGGAGAAGACATGTTGAGCTCCTTCATTGCTCTAGGCCAAGTGGGTTACACATATGTTGTTGTACATGTATATCGTCAATGGGTGAAAGTTGATTAGTTTTGAATCCCGGTAGAGATGATCACACCTGAGGTTTTGGTCTGCACTCGTCTATCCATCGAAGCATACAAGGTTAAGATATAGTTATCCATAAATAAGGCTGCTTATTGGTTCAAACACTAATTTTCATATTCTAAATTGTAGCAGGCGAAGTAGTGTGATTCCCCCTTGTTGGTTTAAATATTAGTTTTGAGATTGTAAGTTGTAGCAGGTGAGAACTTGTCATTCTCTTTTATCTAGCCTTCCTTTTTCTAATGTTTTCTTCACTACTAGAAAAAGTAGAATAGACATCACCGATTTAACATCGGTTGGAAAAGCCACCGATGTAAAATGATTTAATGACATCGTCCTTATAAAAAGCGATGTCTTTTATTTGTTTAAACATCAGTTCATAGTACAACCGATGTGTTAGATACAATTTTAAAAAACAAATATTCGCGCGTTCCCAATTTCTTTTCCCCTTTTACAAAATTTATTTCC
Source organism: Heracleum sosnowskyi (assembly GCA_030848705.1). NCBI lineage: Eukaryota > Viridiplantae > Streptophyta > Magnoliopsida > Apiales > Apiaceae > Heracleum > Heracleum sosnowskyi. The sequence continues at coordinate 130,789,293 of CM061241.1, read as the reverse complement.
CCCGTTCACCAAATTTTGATTTCCCTCTTTCTTACATTCATAGTTAAACAAAAAAACTCATAAAATACACAAAACTAAAAACTCATCTCTCTCTCTCTCTCTTTCAATTATTCGCCTCTCTAAAAAATATGAACCCTAATTATTTGAAACCATGGCTAACATCATGTCGATTTGTTCAGTAATGTAACAAATCCAAATCTCACTCACAATTCAATCTATCGATTAGCTTGAAACTAAATCTCAATAGATTGATTCTAGACTCAAAAACCTAATTCAATTTGTTTGTAACTACAACTCAAGAGCTAGAATTGTTCATCAGATCTTAAACATCGAGTCTGATTGATTTGGTAAGTGAATTGAGTTAGTTTCAGTTATTTTGATTCAATTAGTAAGTAAATAATTCAATTTTTCTTATTTAATTTAACAATAGTATAATTTGTTTTTTCGATTTTGTTTTTCTTATATTTTGCTGGAGGATTGATTTGGGCGTGATTATTTGTCACTGTTTGGGTAAGTTTGAATCTGATTTTGTTTAGTTTTAACTTTTTAATTAGTAATTAGTGTGTTTGTGTTTATCTTGTAATTGTTTAAATATGTTCTATAAACTCAAATTTTGTTATACAGATATGTATATGTATGTACTTATAAATCAATCTCTGAGTTGGTTCACTATATATTTGCATATTGGAAAATGGGAAAGTACCACTTTGTTCTATTCTTATATTGCACAATAGGTGGTAATGCCAGGGTGGTAGTAATTAGTGATATTTGATGCAGGAGAGGAGAAATATTGTACTTCAATTTTTTTACTACGTTAACATAGTAATACTTCTGACATCGAAATTGCCAGACATTTTGCAATACACATTTTAGTGCATAATGTTGAACACAAAATATAAGAAACTCAGTGGAGTAGCCCGTGATATTTGGATGTTACTATAAAAGATCACTTGTGGTAACATAGATATCCTTCAATAGACAAACACATATTAGTTATATATGAACAGGCATATGCTACTTGTTTCTCCAGGTAACATGTTGATCTGCAGATGAAATTAGATTACATTTATTGCCTCATGCTTTATCTACTGCCTCCAACTCTGCAATCACTGCACGTTTTACTATCTTTGGACTTTTATATTTATAAAAAATTAGGTAAATCCAGACCTTATGTTTACATTCTCTTATTCTTTAACTATAGCAATGTTAGAGGGTGATGCCGCTAAAGAAGAACAGACAAGGGACTTGAGGAGCAGAGGGTTGTTAAGTAGGTAATTATTGTCCTTTATGCTAATTACCTGAGTGATAATTGCTGAATATATTTAAAGGTTGATTGACAAATATATTTATAGGTTCCTATCCAGATGTACACACCGCAGGACCACAACTGCAAATAGCAGTGCACAGAAGTATTGGTGATGCAAATTCTTGAAAATGAACATTTTTCCTCTTTGCTGAAAAGAATTTCTACCAAAATAGTCTTAGATCTATCAGAACCAGCAACTTCAGACCTCCTTCCCATGAGGTATTCTTTTTTATCTTTAAATAGACCTCTTTATGATTAACTTCTGCTTTTTGTTATGGAAGAAAACACTCAATACTTCTGATATCAGGTCAGGATTTTCATACTAGGTCTATTTGTCAAAATTAATGCTATCATACCTGGTCTAGGGTGGTAGTAATTAGTAATGCTAGGGTGGTAGTAATTAGGGTGTGCACTATCCACCACCAAACACTAACATTCTAAATGTAAGGATCCATCATATGTAATTCAGTTTGTGCAATTTAATTACTCATAACTATGGATTGGTTTGTACATCTTATTTTGTGCATTTTCTTTAACGTACATCATGTTGTGCAAATCATTGGAGTTCATCATATTTTGTCTAGGTTTGTAAATCGTACTTTGTGTATTTTCATTTAATTGGAGAATATTTATGTTTCAGATCCTTAAGCCTTGAATATGGGATTTCAAGGCAAAGATCCCTTAATTTATTTTTAAGCAGAGGTTTTAACAAGGGTATCCTGAAACAATGTGTGGTTTTACCAGTCTCTGAGGAGTCTTTATAAGAAGCACATGAAGCTTCAAGAGAAGAATTGATAAAGTATATAATCTCAATTCTTGTATTGGAAAACTAGAAGTGGATAAACTTTTATTGATAAATTTTCCTCTGCAGGTGCAAAAGAATTTCATTTTGATAAATAAATACAATTCTGTAAAGTTATGCGGGGGACAATATACTATGTGCGAAGACAAAATGGACCTATTTCAAGCCTCTAGACTTCCATCCATGGAAAAATATAATGCATGTTTACTTGCATCTTTAGTTTAGTTTTTTTTTTCTAAAAATATTGCCGAACAAATAATTTGTTTTTTTAACTTAACATTGTTAACTTACTGTATCTTTTTTGTTATATTTCAATAGGTTGAGCTAGGTGATGAATTTCTTGTTATGGAATATCGTCTTTTATTCAAGTGGAACTGTGGAAGCTATTAACTTAGCAAGTTTGCCAAGATATAGGGTTCATAGGGAATATGACTTAATAACTTATACGTTGTGAAATGTTTTGCTATGATGAGTATATTTCAATGTTTTGCTATGATGAGTATATTTCAATTCTTGTATTGGAAAACTAGAAGTGGATAAACTTTTATTGATAAATTTTCCTCTGCAGGTGCAAAAGAATTTCATTTTGATAAATAAATACAATTCTGTAAAGTTATGTGGGGGACAATATACTATGTGCGAAGACAAAATGGACCTATTTCAAGCCTCTAGACTTCCATCCATGGAAAAATATAATGCAGGTTTACTTGCATCTTTAGTTTAGTTTTTTTTTCTAAAAATATTGCCGAACAAATAATTTGTTTTTTTAACTTAACATTGTTAACTTACTGTATCTTTTTTGTTATATTTCAATAGGTTGAGCTAGGTGATGAATTTCTTGTTATGGAATATCGTATTTTATTCAAGTGGAACTGTGGAAGCTATTAACTTAGCAAGTTTGCCAAGATATAGGGTGCATAGGGAATATGACTTAATAACTTATACATTGTGAAATGTTTTGCTATGATGAGTATATTTCAATGTATTTGCTTTTGCCTTTGTTTATTTTGTTGAGGATGTACGTTCGATTGGTTTTGAATATGTGATTTAAACATTTTTATGTACTTTATGAAGTGGTTTGGTTTAGAATTAGCTTGCTTGTTGAAACCATATTGATTTTCTTATTTATGTAAGAGTACTACATTTCTGGCAATGACAAATATTATTTCTGGCAGAAAACTGATGTAAAAATGCATGGCATACATTACTTCTGAAAAAATACTGATGTTCATGTAAGTAAAAACAATAATTTTATAAAAGAAAACGGTTAATTGGAATCAAAGTGATGTGAAAATAAAAATTGACATCTGTTTCTTAAATCAGATTCAATGTTAAATGTATACTAAGACACCATATATTTAGGAATAAACTGATGTCAAATGCTAATTTAGACATCAGGTATTTAAAAAGAAACCGATTTAAAATGAATGTTTTCACATCAGTCAAAAAACGATGTCTAAAATGGGGACTTTTAACATCACCGACAAAGACATCGGTCGAAAAAATGAATGACATCGGCCAAAAACCGATGTCTATTACAGTTTTTCTAGTAGTGCTTCTGCCTCTTCTTTGTGTTGTTGGAAGTACTCTCCAAAAATAGACAAAAAGAAATGCAACAAAATAAACATATGCAACTACATACCGTAACCAGTTAAAACTATATATTTAAAAAATACAAACATATGAACAAAATGACAAGTAAAGGTCCATGAATGCCAAAATAGCTAAATCAAGAACTTCGGAGTCTAAGCCCAAGAAATAAGAAGAGTCATAGGAGGATAACTAATGTACGTAGCGGGGATTTGATAGGTACATGTTAATCAAGCCGTTAACAGACCTTGTAGATGTATGCAGACCTTAGTAGAGAGAGGTTGTTTCGTGAAAACTTTTCTGTGGCATTTTGTTGTTACAAATTTTGTTAGATTTTTGGAAGATGTTGAAAATTTTGAAATTTCATAGGTGTGTTTTTGTGCGTATGTATCTTCCAATTCTATTTTCTTACATTAGAATTCTTCTTTAATTGTAAATTTCCCCTCTATTTTCAGGTGTCCTAAGTGTGTGGAATTAAACCTTCCTTGTGATGGCGCTGCCTTCTGGTTTGTAGTCTTCCTATCCCCTTGTCCTGCTTTACAAAGCTATTTTCGTCTTAAGAGTGACCATGCGAAATCAACTATATGTTGTTGTCATATAATAATTAGTGGTTTCTTTTGCTAAAATTTTGATCACCCACTGTAATTTTTGCTAAAACTGTACGCTCAATTTAAAAAAAATAATGTTTTAATTTAATGAGTGAAGAAGCGAATCCAGAAATATTTTTAATGGTGGGCACCAAATTATTTTGGAGGAGGCGCCCACTTATATTTTTAATTTTCTTTTGGAGACACGTCCCCCCATACCCCTATTAGATCGTCTCTGCCGGGCTCTGTTATATTCTCACCTTTTATCTAGTACTTGTTTTATGTTAATATTCTTTTACTGCCACTTTAATCATGTGTCTTTATTGACGAATTTGATTCCTTTGACAGCACGCAAGACTGTTTTAAAGCATCGTGGAGTTCTCACAAGTCCATTCACTCGAAAGCAAAGGTTTCCGCACGTGAAAGAATAGTTCTGGAGACTTCGGGGTTTCAGATTCAGCTTCAACAACATATTTATAATTGTGTCGAGTTCCGGGAAACTTTCCTTTTCTCATTTTATTCATCGTTTCGCCACTTGTTCCGGTTGATTTCTTACTTCCTTCGTATTCTTTATTTTCCTTTTCATCCCTATTTCTTTTGTCACGGTCTTGCTGTTCGAGTTTTCTGGCATTTTTTCTCTCTTCTTCCGTCTTTGAATTTAATAACTACCAAAATCAAACCAGCGGAAAACCTAGTAATATTCTCGTTTATCTTCTCGCCATCCTCGTTCTTGTATTTGAGAACATAATCATATTTGTTGATTCGAAGTAATCTCTTAGACGACGTATGAGTATCATCAGATTGTATGTTTAGTCACCTACAAACATGGTGTTCCCCTCTTCTCTTTCCCATATTTCTCTCTTTTCTTTTCATTTTTTATGTGAATCAAATGAATGCTCGTTTCTTAAATGTTCGTCGATTAAAATGTTAGATTTTATTTCTGCAAATTTTCTTTTTTTCCCTCATTTTCTATATATGTTTACAATTGTTTCATTTTTCACATAATTATTGTTTTGGTCTTCTGAATTTATATTCATATATATCTTGCATTAGTTCTTTCGTTTATATATATACACTTGCATTTCACCTTTTCTCTTTCCGTTATTTCTTTCTTTCCTTTTTCTTTTTATTTTGCATTAGATGAATGCTCTTTTCTCACATCATCAATTAATATGTTAGATTTTATATCTATGGATTTGTTTTCATCATATTTCTTCGTATGTTCCAATTTTTCATTTTTCACATCATTCTTCTATTTTGGTGTATGATCTTGTGAATTTATAACATTATGTTGTCTTTATTAATTGATATCTATAATATTGTGGTGATGCGAACATAACGAGTATATGTTATATGAGAGACCCTTATTATATATAACATGCAACGGTAACATTTAATGTTCTTCTGTCTTTAACGTTCTTTGATCATTTGTTCTAGTTAGTAATTTGCATAAATGTCTTTAATTGTTGTTTTCTTGCTTTATCCACCGGTTCAGCTATTCCAAGTTATAAATATAAAGATTGAGTGACCCAATAGATATTTGGCGTGTGGATTTGATGGTAATAACGAATGTGGTTTGCCTTGGCTACTTTAATTGGAGCTACAAGCACACTATCAAATCGCCCTCATGGAACTCAATCGAATAAATATGAACCGAAGTATGATTAGCAAATCAATTAGAAATGGGAAATATGAATTTGTTCTCAAGTATAACAACAAGAACAATTAAGAGAATAAAAGGACGTTACTAAGAACTGTTAAGTTCCATTAAAATGTTTGCCTTATGTTGTCACATATATTGAAATTAATTAACTCATATGCTTTATGTAGTTGAATTTCTAACTTAATTTTATACTTTTAGTCATGGTATAGTAAAATATTTGACAATTTATTGAACTCATAATACTCTATCTTCGTGCATTTCGAAGAATGTATTCCATCTCCTGTGTATTTCGAAGAATGTATTCCATCTCTTGTGCATTACATAATTTGTTCGAAGAATGCTTTATGCAGTTGAATTTCTAACTTAATTTATTGAACTCATAATAAAGTGACCTAGTGCTACATTAGCACCTCTAAACATTAGAGACCCATAATCCTACATATCCTCCAGTCAATTAACCACGGTCAGACAGCTACAAGGAAGTATATATACAATCAAATGCAAATTCATAATCCAGAAAAATAACCTGGAACAGGAGACAAAATATATTCATCAATCTTCCCTTTCCCTTTTAGCACGGCTTTTGTTTTTGCTTTGCTCCAGCCAATATATCGAAGAATATTTTCATCACTCATTCCTTGTAGGCTATCCTTCACTTGTTGAATTTCGGGGGGGAGTTCCCCAAAATTCCACCGCTCATCCAATATATCCAAAGTGACTTCTTCCTGTGTGGAGGTGGAGGTGGAGGTGGAGTTTGAGCGGGAAGGTGTGAAACTACGAGCACCCGATTGCTTCCTTTTGATCAAGGCATAAAAAAGAAACCCTAAAAGCATAAAAAACATGATCGAAAATGCAATCACAACACCGGATTTCATTGTTTCAAGAGGAGAAATGAAAAGAAATGAGTTTGAAACCCTAAAGCAGTTCACTAAGAGTAAGGAGGATTAGCTAGTTAACCATAGTTAACTACTAGTTACTAGTTAACCATAGGGTTATAAACAAGAATATGTAAACTGAAAGATATGAACAAGCTCTTGAAATTAGACCCGGCAATTTCGGACACTACACGACTTACACGATACGAAATGATACGAAAATTTAATGTTTGTGTTTGCATATTGAGTACACGACACGAAAGTACACGAACACGAAAGTACACGAACACGAAAGTACACGACCCCGATTTAGTGTCGTGTTTGGGTTTACCTTTCAGATACACGACACGTCACGAAGTACACGACATAAATAAATTTATATTTAAATATTACTTATATGACTTATACGTTTAGATTAAATAAAAGCCCAACATTAACCATAGTTAACTAAGGTTCGCCATGTCATATCAGTTGTCATATTATCGAGCTGTGTACCTGTCATATCAGTACATTATTCAAGCTAACCTCTGCAAAATAGGTTTTTTACCCAGAAAATAATAACAAAAAAGTTGAAAATGATAAAATAACAAGTTGAATAAATGAAAATAACTCAAATACACAGCCACTACTTGAGCCCACTATCAATTAAAGTTCACCCGGTACTTGTTGAAAATTACTCCCTCTATCCCCTCATTTCTTTACACTTTCCTTTTTGGTACGTCCCTCTCATTTCTTTACATACCAAAAATAGTAACATTTTATAATATAAAATCCAATCACATCCACTAATTTCCTCCACTATACCTACTTTATACCCATTTTATACATTAAATATTGATTGGCCCCACCACTTTACTCATTTTTCTTACTTTTTCCTATTAATTTACACTTTTTCTTAAGCTTCGTGCCGTTCCCCTACTTTAAAGAATTGAGCGGGACAGAGGGGGAGTATGAATTAGATTTGGGTCATGAAAATGATTTATAAAATGGGAAAGTAAATTCTGGAGTAGAAGTACATACCTCTACTTTTTGAAGTAAGTAGAGGCACAGACCTCTACTTTTTGAATTAAGTAGAAGCACAGACATCTACCTTTTTACGGTAAAACCTCGATAAATTAATAAAAATTTGCAGTCCCAATATAATAGAGTTAGTGTATATTTTACCTCGATAAATTAATAATCTCGATAAATTAATAAAATTTACCGATCCCGAGGCTATTAATTTATCGAGGTTTTACTGTATATGTATTTATATATATAAATTTATAAAACTCAATCGCTCTCTCCGTTCAATTGTTGTTTTTGGTTCAATCTGTGTCGTACCTGTACAAGTTTTCCTCACAGGGTATGGCGGTTTATACTATTATGCTAGTAGTAGTTTCATTGTCAATTTTAATTCATATTTACACTGCAACGTAATTTTATACTGCAACGTAATTTAAATAAATGTACTAATGGAGGAAATTAAATATACAATTTTGATATTCATGTCATTAAATTCTTTAGTAATGGAGACAACTTTCTGATCGCTGGGCTGATCAAGTCGCAACTTTGTTTTTTCTTCTGTTAAATTCATAGTTGTATGAAATTACTCGGTATTCATTATCATGTCATCCAAATCGATATCTGGTAGCTCATGTCATCCAAATCGATATCTGGTAGCTCATGTCATCCAAATCGATATCTGGTAGCTCATGTCATCCAAATCGATATCTGGTAGCTCATTAAGAACTTGTACAACTTCCCAAAATTACTGCAATTCCCTTTACACTTGGTGTCTCTTCTCTCGGCGCCAAGCATGAGAGCTAAATAAGCCTCATATCTCTGGCGTCAATCATGGTTCCTTGTTTCAATTCTAGAAACTTTTATTTTCCATCTGGGTCTTCATATATTTCTTAAAATATTTCTAAAACAACAAGCTGAATTTCTCCCAAGTCACAACACCATCTCCCTTTATGTTTTTCTTAGATTCTCACCAGTGATTCACCTCTCCCTTCAGGAGATAGGCGGCGAACACCATTTTCTGATTCTCTGCAATACTCATTATCTCAATGATTTCTTCATCTCTTTAAGCCAAGCTCTGGCCTCCACTGGGTCAGTGGTTCCATGGAATTCTGGGGGTTTCCAGCTGACATTGTTACCCTTGGCGTTTCACGACGCATCGCTATTCCTTTCACATATATCACTTGACCATTTTTCCATTATCATAATATCCGTGAGGGAGAGAATAAAATAATTCCATTGATATGTCACCGATATTCTAATTATCTTAGGGATCCGCTCTTGTCATATGTGATCTCGTTGCGAATCCAATTCCTGTCAGTGAATTTTGACTTATACAACCTGGTTGGCATCCCCTTGAAATTCAATAAAGATAACAAGAATCACGAAGCTTTGAAAAGATAGCTCCCATATCAATGAAAATGTCACACACTGGTGATCATAAGGTTATGAGTTTTAAGGTAACCTTATTCGAGATGAGAGAATTTACCGAGAGATCAGTATGATCATAAGAACTCAATGTTGCGTGTCTCAATTAAGACATTACTAAAGGTAATTAGCCTTCTTGTATTTCACAACTGACAAGTGATGGCGTCCCATCAGACTTCTATCACACAGATAGATGGTCCTTGTGGCCCCTATAAATATAGGGTTGTTCGTCTCAGTGGAATTTGAGAAGTATGAAGCAATTCAAGATCAAATTAATAATCATTGTCTTTTGACAATTAATTCCTCAAATGGACACCTTGGATTAAAAGTGAACAAGTTCCAAAGGTGCGATTTTCAAAGAAAGGATAGCCAGAAAGATACTGGCATTCAACAACAGGTGGTGCTGTATCACCATAGGATTGTTCACTATTGAAAAGTGAAAACTTAAATAACATCATTCACCAGGGCTTCGAAAACCTGAAAGTAGGTATCGTGACGGCCTCTGGCATAATTGAAACTAAATATGGTTTAACACAAGTGTTATAAAATAACTGCGTACGCAATTTTATAAATCCATAGGTACAAATCATTTTAAAAAATCAAAAAAACCATCCGCTTCAATTTCACTCTGTATCTCGTGTACTAGCCCCTACAAGGTTTTTTCCAAATACCGAGTTCCCATCGTATCAGCTCCAATCCGAGTCCGTACGGCCCCAAATGAAAGAACATGATTTTTAAAAATCCATAGGTAAATTATTAAAAAAATTCAAAAAAATGGCCCGCTTGAAATTCAGTCCGCCTCTCGTTTACTATCCTAGAGAAGAATTTATAGAAAACTTAGTTCACTTCGTATCAGTCCCGATTCGGGTCCGGACGATCCCAAATAACTGCGTACGCAATTTTATAAATCCATAGGTACAAATCATTTTAAAAAATCAAAAAAACCATCCGCTTCAATTTCACTCTGTATCTCGTGTACTAGCCCCTACAAGGCTTTTCCAAATACCGAGTTCCCATCGTATCAGCTCCAATACGGGTCCGTACGGCCCCAAATGAAAGCACATGATTTTTCAAAATCCATAGGTACAAATTATTAAAAACATTCCAAAAAATGGTCCGCTTGAAATTCAGTCCGCCTCTCGTTTACTATCCCAGAGAAGAATTTATAGAAAACTGAGTTCACTTCGTATTAGTCCCGATTCGGGTCCGGACGATCCCAAATAACTGCGTACGCAATTTTATAAATCCATAGGTACAAATCATTTTAAAAAATAAAAAAAACCATCCGCTTCAATTTCAATCTGTATCTCGTGTACTAGCCCCTACAAGGTTTTTCCAAATACCGAGTTCCCATCGTATCAGCTCCGATCCGGGTCCGTACGGCCCCAAATGAACGCACATGATTTTTAAAAATCCATAGGTACAAATTATTAAAAAAATTCCAAGAAATGGTCCGCTTGAAATTCAGTCCGCCTCTCGTTTACTATCCCAGAGAAGAATTTATAGAAAACTGAGTTCACTTCGTATCAGTCCCGATTCGGGTCCGGACGATCCCAAATAACTGCGTACGCAATTTTATAAATCCATAGGTACAAATCATTTTAAAAAATCAAAAAAACCATCCGCTTCAATTTCACTCTGTATCTCGTGTACTAGCCCCTACAAGGTTTTTTCCAAATACCGAGTTCCCATCGTATCAGCTCCAATCCGAGTCCGTACGGCCCCAAATGAAAGAACATGATTTTTAAAAATCCATAGGTAAATTATTAAAAAAATTCAAAAAAATGGCCCGCTTGAAATTCAGTCCGCCTCTCGTTTACTATCCTAGAGAAGAATTTATAGAAAACTTAGTTCACTTCGTATCAGTCCCGATTCGGGTCCGGACGATCCCAAATAACTGCGTACGCAATTTTATAAATCCATAGGTACAAATCATTTTAAAAAATCAAAAAAACCATCCGCTTCAATTTCACTCTGTATCTCGTGTACTAGCCCCTACAAGGTTTTTCCAAATACCGAGTTCCCATCGTATCAGCTCCAATACGGGTCCGTACGGCCCCAAATGAAAGCACATGATTTTTAAAAATCCATAGGTACAAATTATTAAAAACATTCCAAAAAATGGTCCGCTTGAAATTCAGTCCGCCTCTCGTTTACTATCCCAGAGAAGAATTTATAGAAAACTGAGTTCACTTCGTATTAGTCCCGATTCGGGTCCGGACGATCCCAAATAACTGCGTACGCAATTTTATAAATCCATAGGTACAAATCATTTTAAAAAATAAAAAAAACCATCCGCTTCAATTTCAATCTGTATCTCGTGTACTAGCCCCTACAAGGTTTTTCCAAATACCGAGTTCCCATCGTATCAGCTCCGATCCGGGTCCGTACGGCCCCAAATGAACGCACATGATTTTTAAAAATCCATAGGTACAAATTATTAAAAAAATTCCAAGAAATGGTCCGCTTGAAATTCAGTCCGCCTCTCGTTTACTATCCCAGAGAAGAATTTATAGAAAACTGAGTTCACTTCGTATCAGTCCCGATTCGGGTCCGGACGATCCCAAATAACTGCGTACGCAATTTTATAAATCCATAGGTACAAATCATTTTAAAAAATCAAAAAAACCATCCGCTTCAATTTCACTCTGTATCTCGTGTACTAGCCCCTACAAGGTTTTTCCAAATACCGAGTTCCCATCGTATCAGCTCCAATCCGAGTCCGTACGGCCCCAAATGAAAGAACATGATTTTTAAAAATCCATAGGTACAAATTATTAAAAAAATTCAAAAAAATGGTCCGCTTGAAATTCAGTCCGCCTCTCGTTTACTATCCTAGAGAAGAATTTATAGAAAACTTAGTTCACTTCGTATCAGTCCCGATTCGGGTCCGGACGATCCCAAATAACTGCGTACGCAATTTTATAAATCCATAGGTACAAATCATTTTAAAAAATCAAAAAAACCATCCGCTTCAATTTCACTCTGTATCTCGTGTACTAGCCCCTACAAGGTTTTTCCAAATACCGAGTTCCCATCGTATCAGCTCCAATACGGGTCCGTACGGCCCCAAATGAAAGCACATGATTTTTAAAAATCCATAGGTACAAATTATTAAAAAAATTCCAAAAAATGGTCCGCTTGAAATTCAGTCCTCCTCTCGTTTACTATCCCAGAGAAGAATTTATAGAAAACTGAGTTCACTTCGTATCAGTCCCGATTCGGGTCCGGACGATCCCAAATAACTGCGTACGCAATTTTATAAATCCATAGGTACAAATCATTTTAAAAAATAAAAAAAACCATCCGCTTCAATTTCAATCTGTATCTCGTGTACTAGCCCCTACAAGGTTTTTCCAAATACCGAGTTCCCATCGTATCAGCTCCGATCCGGGTCCGTACGGCCCCAAATGAAAGCACATGACTTTTAAAAATCCATAGGTACAAATTATTAAAAAAATTCTAAGCAATGGTCCGCTTGAAATTCAGTCCGCCTCTCGTTTACTATCCCAGAGAAGAATTTATAGAAAACTGAGTTCACTTCGTATCAGTCCCGATTCGGGTCCGGACGATCCCAAATAACTGCGTACGCAATTTTATAAATCCATAGGTACAAATCATTTTAAAAAATCAAAAAAACCATCCGCTTCAATTTCACTCTGTATCTCGTGTACTAGCCCCTACAAGGTTTTTCCAAATACCGAGTTCCCATCGTATCAGCTCCAATCCGAGTCCGTACGGCCCCAAATGAAAGAACATGATTTTTAAAAATCCATAGGTACAAATTATTAAAAAAATTCAAAAAAATGGTCCGCTTGAAATTCAGTCCGCCTCTCGTTTACTATCCTTGAGAAGAATTTATAGAAACTTAGTTCACTTCGTATCAGTCCCGATTCGGGTCCGGACGATCCCAAATAACTGCGTACGCAATTTTATAAATCCATAGGTACAAATCATTTTAAAAAATCAAAAAAACCATCCGCTTCAATTTCACTCTGTATCTCGTGTACTAGCCCCTACAAGGTTTTTCCAAATACCGAGTTCCCATCGTATCAGCTCCAATACGGGTCCGTACGGCCCCAAATGAAAGCACATGATTTTTAAAAATCCATAGGTACAAATTATTAAAAAAATTCCAAAAAATGGTCCGCTTGAAATTCAGTCCGCCTCTCGTTTACTATCCCAGAGAAGAATTTATAGAAAACTGAGTTCACTTCGTATCAGTCCCGATTCGGGTCCGGACGATCCCAAATAACTGCGTACGCAATTTTATAAATCCATAGGTACAAATCATTTTAAAAAATAAAAAAAACCATCCGCTTCAATTTCAATCTGTATCTCGTGTACTAGCCCCTACAAGGTTTTTCCAAATACCGAGTTCCCATCGTATCAGCTCCGATCCGGGTCCGTACGGCCCCAAATGAAAGCACATGACTTTTAAAAATCCATAGGTACAAATTATTAAAAAAATTCCAAGAAATGGTCCGCTTGAAATTCAGTCCGCCTCTCGTTTACTATCCCAGAGAAGAATTTATAGAAAACTGAGTTCACTTCGTATCAGTCCCGATTCGGGTCCGGACGATCCCAAATAACTGCGTACGCAATTTTATAAATCCATACGTACAAATCATTTTAAAAAATCAAAAAAACCATCCGCTTCAATTTCACTCTGTATCTCGTGTACTAGCCCCTACAAGGTTTTTCCAAATACCGAGTTCCCATCGTATCAGCTCCAATCCGCGTCCGTACGGCCCCAAATGAAAGAACATGATTTTTAAAAATCCATAGGTACAAATTATTAAAAAAATTCAAAAAAATGGTCCGCTTGAAATTCAGTCCGCCTCTCGTTTACTATCCTAGAGAAGAATTTATAGAAAACTTAGTTCATTTCGTATCAGTCCCGATTCGGGTCCGGACGATCCCAAATAACTGCGTACGCAATTTTATAAATCCATAGGTACAAATCATTTTAAAAAATCAAAAAAACTATCCGCTTCAATTTCACTCTGTATCTCGTGTACTAGCCCCTACAAGGTTTTTCCAAATACCGAGTTCCCATCGTATCAGCTCCAATACGGGTCCGTACGGCCCCAAATGAAAGCACATGATTTTTAAAAATCCATAGGTACAAATTATTAAAAAAATTCAAAAAAATGGTCCGCTTGAAATTCAGTCCGCCTCTCGTTTACTATCCTTGAGAAGAATTTATAGAAAACTTAGTTCACTTCGTATCAGTCCCGATTCGGGTCCGGACGATCCCAAATAACTGCGTACGCAATTTTATAAATCCATAGGTACAAATCATTTTAAAAAATCAAAAAAACCATCCGCTTCAATTTCACTCTGTATCTCGTGTACTAGCCCCTACAAGGTTTTTCCAAATACCGAGTTCCCATCGTATCAGCTCCAATACGGGTCCGTACGGCCCCAAATGAAAGCACATGATTTTTAAAAATCCATAGGTACAAATTATTAAAAAAATTCCAAAAAATGGTCCGCTTGAAATTCAGTCCGCCTCTCGTTTACTATCCCAGAGAAGAATTTATAGAAAACTGAGTTCACTTCGTATCAGTCCCGATTCGGGTCCGGACGATCCCAAATAACTGCGTACGCAATTTTATAAATCCATAGGTACAAATCATTTTAAAAAATAAAAAAAACCATCCGCTTCAATTTCAATCTGTATCTCGTGTACTAGCCCCTACAAGGTTTTTCCAAATACCGAGTTCCCATCGTATCAGCTCCGATCCGGGTCCGTACGGCCCCAAATGAAAGCACATGACTTTTAAAAATCCATAGGTACAAATTATTAAAAAAATTCTAAGCAATGGTCCGCTTGAAATTCAGTCCGCCTCTCGTTTACTATCCCAGAGAAGAATTTATAGAAAACTGAGTTCACTTCGTATCAGTCCCGATTCGGGTCCGGACGATCCCAAATAACTGCGTACGCAATTTTATAAATCCATAGGTACAAATCATTTTAAAAAATCAAAAAAACCATCCGCTTCAATTTCACTCTGTATCTCGTGTACTAGCCCCTACAAGGTTTTTCCAAATACCGAGTTCCCATCGTATCAGCTCCAATCCGAGTCCGTACGGCCCCAAATGAAAGAACATGATTTTTAAAAATCCATAGGTACAAATTATTAAAAAAATTCAAAAAAATGGTCCGCTTGAAATTCAGTCCGCCTCTCGTTTACTATCCTTGAGAAGAATTTATAGAAAACTTAGTTCACTTCGTATCAGTCCCGATTCGGGTCCGGACGATCCCAAATAACTGCGTACGCAATTTTATAAATCCATAGGTACAAATCATTTTAAAAAATCAAAAAAACCATCCGCTTCAATTTCACTCTGTATCTCGTGTACTAGCCCCTACAAGGTTTTTCCAAATACCGAGTTCCCATCGTATCAGCTCCAATACGGGTCCGTACGGCCCCAAATGAAAGCACATGATTTTTAAAAATCCATAGGTACAAATTATTAAAAAAATTCCAAAAAATGGTCCGCTTGAAATTCAGTCCGCCTCTCGTTTACTATCCCAGAGAAGAATTTATAGAAAACTGAGTTCACTTCGTATCAGTCCCGATTCGGGTCCGGACGATCCCAAATAACTGCGTACGCAATTTTATAAATCCATAGGTACAAATCATTTTAAAAAATAAAAAAAACCATCCGCTTCAATTTCAATCTGTATCTCGTGTACTAGCCCCTACAAGGTTTTTCCAAATACCGAGTTCCCATCGTATCAGCTCCGATCCGGGTCCGTACGGCCCCAAATGAAAGCACATGACTTTTAAAAATCCATAGGTACAAATTATTAAAAAAATTCCAAGAAATGGTCCGCTTGAAATTCAGTCCGCCTCTCGTTTACTATCCCAGAGAAGAATTTATAGAAAACTGAGTTCACTTCGTATCAGTCCCGATTCGGGTCCGGACGATCCCAAATAACTGCGTACGCAATTTTATAAATCCATACGTACAAATCATTTTAAAAAATCAAAAAAACCATCCGCTTCAATTTCACTCTGTATCTCGTGTACTAGCCCCTACAAGGTTTTTCCAAATACCGAGTTCCCATCGTATCAGCTCCAATCCGCGTCCGTACGGCCCCAAATGAAAGAACATGATTTTTAAAAATCCATAGGTACAAATTATTAAAAAAATTCAAAAAAATGGTCCGCTTGAAATTCAGTCCGCCTCTCGTTTACTATCCTAGAGAAGAATTTATAGAAAACTTAGTTCACTTCGTATCAGTCCCGATTCGGGTCCGGACGATCCCAAATAACTGCGTACGTAATTTTATAAATCCATAGGTACAAATCATTTTAAAAAATCAAAAAAACTATCCGCTTCAATTTCACTCTGTATCCCGTGTACTAGCCCCTACAAGGTTTTTCCAAATACCGAGTTCCCATCGTATCAGCTCCAATACGGGTCCGTACGGCCCCAAATGAAAGCACATGATTTTTAAAAATCCATAGGTACAAATTATTAAAAAAATTCCAAAAAATGGTCCGCTTGAAATTCAGTCCGCCTCTCGTTTACTATCCCAGAGAAGAATTTATAGAAAACTGAGTTCACTTCGTATCAGTCCCGATTCGGGTCCGGACGATCCCAAATAACTGCGTACGCAATTTTATAAATCCATAGGTACAAATCATTTTAAAAAATCAAAAAAACCATCCGCTTCAATTTCAATCTGTATCTCGTGTACTAGCCCCTACAAGGTTTTTCCAAATACCGAGTTCCCATCGTATCAGCTCCGATCCGGGTCCGTACGGCCCCAAATGAAAGCACATGATTTTTAAAAATCCATAGGTACAAATTATTAAAAAAATTCCAAAAAATGGTCCGCTTGAAATTCAGTCCGCCTCTCGTTTACTATCCCAGAGAAGAATTTATAGAAAACTGAGTTCACTTCGTATCAGTCCCGATTCGGGTCCGGACGATCCCAAATAATTGCGTACGCAATTTTATAAATCCATAGGTACAAATTATTTTAAAAAATCAAAAAAACCATCCGCTTCAATTTCACTATGTATCTCGTGTACTAGCCCCTACAAGGTTTTTCCAAATACCGAGTTCCCATCGTATCAGCTCCAATCCGGGTCCGTACGGCCCCAAATGAAAGCACATGATTTTTAAAAATCCATAGGTACAAATTATTAAAATAATTCCAAATAATGGTCCGCTTGAAATTCAGTCCGCCTCTCGTTTACTATCCCAGAGAAGAATTTGTAGAAAACTGAGTTCACTTCGTATCAGTCCCGATTCGGGTC
Organism: Heracleum sosnowskyi; assembly: GCA_030848705.1. Taxonomy (NCBI): domain Eukaryota; kingdom Viridiplantae; phylum Streptophyta; class Magnoliopsida; order Apiales; family Apiaceae; genus Heracleum; species Heracleum sosnowskyi. The sequence goes on along the minus strand of CM061241.1, from coordinate 130,771,758 downwards.
CGGACGATCCCAAATAACTGCGTACGCAATTTTATAAATCCATAGGTACAAATCATTTTAAAAAATCAAAAAAACCATCCGCTTCAATTTCACTCTGTATCTCGTGTACTAGCCCCTACAAGGTTTTTCCAAATACCGAGTTCCCATCGTATCAGCTCCAATCCGAGTCCATACGGCCCCAAATGAAAGCACATGATTTTTAAAAATCCATAGGTACAAATTATTAAAAAAATTCAAAAAAATGGTCCGCTTGAAATTCAGTCCGCCTCTCGTTTACTATCCCAGAGAAGAATTTATAGAAAACTTAGTTCACTTCGTATCAGTCCCGATTCGGGTCCGGACGATCCCAAATAACTGCGTACGCAATTTTATAAATCCATAGGTACAAATCATTTTAAAAAATCAAAAAAACCATCCGCTTCAATTTCACTCTGTATCTCGTGTACTAGCCCCTACATGGTTTTTCCAAATACCGAGTTCCCATCGTATCAGCTCCAATACGGGTCCGTACGGCCCCAAATGAAAGCACATGATTTTTAAAAATCCATAGGTACAAATTATTAAAAAAATTCCAAAAAATGGTCCGCTTGAAATTCAGTCCGCCTCTCGTTTACTATCCCATAGAAGAATTTATAGAAAACTGAGTTCACTTCGTATCAGTCCCGATTCGGGTCCGGACGATCCCAAATAACTGCGTACGCAATTTTATAAATCCATAGGTACAAATCATTTTAAAAAATAAAAAAAACCATCCGCTTCAATTTCACTATGTATCTCGTGTACTAGCCCCTACAAGGTTTTTCCAAATACCGAGTTCCCATCGTATCAGCTCCGATCCGGGTCCGTACGGCCCCAAATGAAAGCACATGATTTTTAAAAATCCATAGGTACAAATTATTAAAAAAATTCCAAAAAATGGTCCGCTTGAAATTCAGTCGGCCTCTCGTTTACTATCCCAGAGAAGAATTTATAGAAAACTGAGTTCACTTCGTATGCTCCAATTTAATATGTCATATTGTCATTTGTCTTTATATTAGTAACATACGTCCATAAAGAACTCACTGTTCATAGTTCATATAAAACTATAAAACTGTACAACTATTTTTTTTACCAAAGAAGTTTTTACCTTCTTTCTTTTCAATAGTCGTTCGAAGCAGACATTTTTCAAGAACCTTCATCACATAGCCCAGTTAAAAATGATATTTCCTAGAAAAAATAATGTGAACAAATCATCGAGAAGAATTATCCTTTGAATTTGGCTACATAGTTGAATATGCATGTACATCCTTTTGCTGGTAAAAAATGATAAGTTTAAATATAGTTCTAATAACAATTAAATACATTTTTAATATTAGATCAGATGATTCGCATTTTTCAATCTTAACATCTAATGGACTTTTTTGTTTTAATGGATACACAAAATTTCTTGAATACAAATTTTTATTCAATATAAATTTATAATATAAAAAATATTCATTATTAATAGATCTTTTGATTTAACAAAATGGTGAGAATCAAATATATTATATAAAGATATAATGCATCAAATAAAATAATAGAATTTTTCGAGTCATGTTGTAAATTTATGGTTAAATCATCAAATTTAAAATCCGGCACAACTACAAGTAAGCCGGTAATCGTTTAAAAGTTTTGAGTCTTTTGACCCACACAAACTTTAAGGCCCACCTGTTACAAGCAATCCAATGTGGATTCTCATTAGTCATTACATATGTTACATTTACAAAAAATAGACTAAATCTAGTCTCTTTAAAAAGTTAAAGTTTATGTATTACTATGATTTATTTGCAAATGGCATTGTAACATATTGATACTGATGTGGAGGGGTCTTCTACAATTCTATTTCTAGATATCTGCCTTGCCAGAAAAAAATGACAAGTTCAACAATGGAGCACTTTAGCCATCTGCACCCACTAATATTGAAAGAAGATGCTGGCTTTGAAGCGGATGCTAGATGCACAGCCTGCTACAAAAGAGTTGTAGGTCATCCAACATATACTTGTAGTAGTGATGAAAAATTCCAACATTGTCGAAAATTTTACCTGCATAAACATTGTGCAGAATTACCTATTGAAATAAATCACCATAAGCACAAAGAACACTTCCTTGCTCTTCTACGACCTACAACCAAACTTTGTTTTTGTCATGTTTGTGGTCGTGCTGTGTGATCGGAATGGCCTATACTTGTCAATATTGCGAGTTTGACAAGTAATTTCAGTTTTTTTTTCTTTCAGAAATGAGATTAAAGCAGATGGCATCAACAATGAAGCTGAATTGGCAGAATTTCCTCTACCAGGTGAGGAATCGCTATTAAGAGTGATAATGATGACAATGACGATGACAGAAGAGTGTTGATATGCGATGGTTGCATTCAACCTATAACTGTTTTCCAAGGGTCTTACTATGCTTGTATCCAGTGTGGTTTCTTTCTTCACTCTTTCTGTGCAACTAAATTGCCACAAAAGTTGCCTGCAGGATCACCCCCAGCATTCGCTCTTGCTTCTGAAGAAGGATCAATTCTATAGTCTTGTGAAATGTGAAGCTTGCAAGTCCTTCACAAATGGATTCTACTATCACTGTTCGACTTGTGATATGAAACATTGATATGTGTTGTGTATTTATGCCCACGAGGATAAAATATAAATCTCACGAGCGTCACTCTCTTGTTCTGCGACCATTCTCGTATGCCTCGTGTAGTGTAAGTAATATTTCAGTTGATGATGGCATAGCATTTGCATGTGAAACTTATCATAAATACCAGATTCATATACGATGTGCATTTTATCTGCACAGGATGAAACACAGATATGATCTTCACCCCATAACCTGGAGACTCCCTCCATTCTTTTACGAGGGGGGAATCTACTGTGAAATATGTGAAGATCAAGTTAACAATCAGAGGTTGCTCTATCATTGTGGTGCCTATGATCGTTCTTTTCATTTTGATTGCCTCCGTTGGTATGAAAGCCTCAAGTTTGGAGGGACCATTGAAATTAGTATTTTCAATGAACCCCACACACATCCATACGTATGAAGTATGGATGGCCTCTACATGTGATAATTGTGATTTTGATGAGTGCGAGTTTTTTGTTTTTTACAGAGAATGCTTCAACAAGAGGTTCATCAGGAGCATGCACTAACATTGATGCAGAGGAGAACAGAGTTGTACTATGATGTTTGCAGAGCGGAAGCCAAGACTATTTTTATGTATGAACCGCCACATCTGTGACCCTTGCATCGACAAGAGTTGTGCATTGTCACCGGATTCCAATCTCTCAATCTCGTCTACTCTATCCCTGACAAAGAAAAAAAATTAGTAAGCAACCATGAAATTAGGTTTCGGTCTTAATACCTACTTTTCGTACCTGGCAAAAATAATAATGATAACTGTTTCCTGCATATAATCTAGCATATATTCCAATCTCTACGGTTCACTCACAGAGAATAATGCTGTTACTTCCAAGGATATTGATTCTTCCCTGTAATAAATCGAATATCATCGTCATAGCTAGAAGAATTCAAAGTTATTTACGGATTCTACGACTCATTACAATAAAAGATGGAAAAGGCCAAGCCGTCACATAAGAACATCTTCTGACGTTGAATTCACTGGCTACCAGCATGGAATCGATTCGGCCATGTATACATATGAAAAGGAATCGCATATATGCAAGAATAATCTTGTTGATAATGTTATCTTGGCAAAAGCATATTATGATTAAGTTGGCCCAGACAGAGTAATTGGCTTCTTTAGAAAAGTAAAAGCTCTAAACATTGAGAATCGAAAGAATGATCACTAAAAAGTACCCACCATTGTAATTCAAAATTCCTACAAACCCCACAAAACTAAAACACCAAGAACAAAATGAATGAAACACAATTCTTGAAGAAGAAACAAGAAAATGTTGACAAGCCTTCACCAATACTCCTCCACTCTTAGACCCTATTCACTTCTTTTTCTCTTTTTTCTACTTCTTCAAGTTAAAGCCAACATGTTTATGTATGGGAGCTGCTCTCAAGAAAAATTTCAACCAAATTCGCCCTTCGAGACAAACTTTAACTCTTTACTCTCCTCAATAGTCACCTCCTCTTCTCATGCTTTATACAACATATTTGCTCTTGGTAATGACACGTCTATCTCAGCGGAATCTGCTATTTATGGGTTGTACCAATGTAGAGGTGATCAAAAGGTAATTGATTGTTCGAAATGTATCAAAAGCGTAGTTGGTCAGGTAGGATTAGTGTGTCCTTATGCATATGGAGCAACTTTACAACTAGATACATGCTTGGTAAGATACGAACATTTTGATTTTCTTGGAACGCTTGACACGAGTCTTAGGTTTAGAAAGTGTAGCAAAAGTGTAAGTAATGATGTCGAGTTTTTTAGGCGTAGAGATGATGTTCTTGCGGACTTGCAAAGAGCTGTAGGGTTTAGAGTTAGTACTTCGGGTTTAGTTGAAGGTTTGGCGCAGTGCTTGGGTGATATGAGCACTTCAGATTGTGGTTCTTGCCTGTCGGATGCTGTTGGCAAGCTGAAAACCTTGTGCGGATCTGCGGAAGCAGCTGATGTGTTCTTGGCTCAGTGTTATGCTAGATACTGGGCTTCAGGGTACTATGATTCATCACCAGGTATGTAAAGTCCTGACAAACATTTCAATCTATGTGTATCTTTATTCATTGAAATTAACTTATACAAACACACAACATTTTAGTGACCGAGTTTCAAATTCGTAATATGGTGATCACATCTTGCTTTCATTCTTCAATAAGTTTATTCCAAGCCCCTTTTTGGAAGGAAAAATATCAATATGTAGTCATCGTTTTTCTTCGGAGTACGAAAAAATATATGGAAGCTATTTTGCGAATTCCAAACTAAGGCCAACAAAATGTTATAGTGGATAAAGTTCAGTCATCATTTTACGTAGAGGGCCAGAATTTCTCGTAGAGAGAAGAAGGAATTAAAGGGATGTTCTATCTTTCTTTTATTTGCAACTTAACTTTTTTTTCTGTACATCAAACTAAAGTTTCAATCAAAGGCCAATGATTCTCTTCAAAAAGAATAAAGTCTAGGACTCTTTTGATTAAAGATTTATCATTCATCCCTATCAATATCTTAATTCTGCATGTTATGATTGTATAGGTTCCAACAATGATGATGTCGGAAAAACAGTGGCCATAATTGTGGGAGTAGTGGCTGGGATAGCGGTTGTCATAGTTCTTCTCTCGTTCTGCAGAAAAGCATGCTACTAGGCACAAGTTCATCGATGGTCTTGCTATTCTAATTTCCTTGATCTCCAGAAAACTGATTATTTCTACTCCAATAGAATCAGATTGTATTAGTTAGTGTCGATTCTTCTGTAGTTGCGTTATTCATTTTTGTAACTTCAGTGAACATAATGTACCTTCTCAATTACAACTCCTCAGGTGTACATACACCGTCGAGGACACAGTATAATATGCAGTCGAATGTTAGCCCTCCCTGTTCTTTCTGGTTTACAGCTCTGTATGTGCTTAACGTTATATATCCGTCTGTTTGTCGGTGTACCGGAGTTGATCTTGGATAGAATAGATGTCATTTCCTAACCAATTAAGTCGGATTGAATCAGTTGGGAAACGTTCAAAGTTTGCTGAATATGTGTACCAGAAGGTCACACATTCTTCATAAAAATATGCCTGCATTATAAACAAGAAACTCTAGTTATGCATTAGGAGCGGACCTTAAAGCTGTGTTTATCCCTAACATTATAACGTGACTTATATAAATGTTATTCAATTCTGAATTGTTAATCATGCAGGCTGCTAACTTAATTTTATTTCTTATGTGTCTAAACATACATATCGATCATTGCGTTCGCAGCTTGCACAGGGCATGCCATTCATATTGTTTTCAAATTTGCGTTTGATCGAAATTGCTTAAATAATCAAATGGAAAAGGGAGAATAAATTCTTTCGTCCTTAAACTATATGTTATTTTTTGTTTAGATCCTTGAACTATGCGAAAAAATATTACAGTACCTAAAATTTCAAATTTTCTGATTCTCGTCCTTCTGTCCAAATTTGACTAACGGGCGTTAGTCAATGTTGACGTGGCAATTATGTGAAAATAAAAAAAAATCGGAATGTAGTGAATTTTGGCATAATAATCTATGACTGATTACAAGAATATCGGTGGTGAAAGTTTTCAATATCGAGTTCACTAACATATGGAAATCTGGAAATTAAAGTGCAGATTTCTATACGTTAGTGAACGCGAAATTGATAACTTTCACCACCAATGTTCTTATAATGAATCGTAGATTAACATGCCAAAATTTCGCTCCACTCCGAGAATTTTTGATTTTCACGTAATTGTCATGTCAGCAATGACTAACGTCCGTTAGTCAAATTTGGACGAAAGGACGAGAATCAGAAAATTTTAAAATTTGAGTACTGTAATATTTTTTCGTATAATTCAAAGATCTAAACCAAAAACATCGTATAATTTAATGACAAAAGAATTTATTTTCCAAAGGAAAATGAACACATTGTAGTTCTACAATATGTCTAGTTAGACTTATTCCAAGACCGTCACTCCATCAAGAAACAAGACTCTGAGCCCACTTGTCTTATCTTATTTTTCTTTCAGAAATACGTACTTATTTTCGGGTAAGAAAACGTAGGGTGTACTTTTTTCGGAAGATAAGTTATACTTCTATCTTTCTCTCATTTTTTTATATTTTTTTTAATATGTATTTCTCATTTCTTTACATACAAAAAATAATAATATTTTATAATATAAAATTCAATCACATTCACTACTTTCCTCTACTATACGTACTGTATATCCACTTTATACATTAAATATTGACCGGTTCCATCACTTTACTCATTTTTCTTAATTTTCCCTATTAATTTATAATTTTTCTTAACCTCCGTGCCGTCCCCTCAATTCTTTAAATTGAGAAATATAATGAAAAACGGGATTTTTATTCATCATTTAATTTTTACAATTGTGAATTGTTGAAACATATAAACACCTTATACATATTTATAGAACAATTAATCGTTGTAAATTATATACTGTGAGATATATACGAACACTATGGATAAATATATATCTACAGAATTAGAAAAATCAACATGATTGATGATATTTGCTAATCAAAGTCCAGAAGTGAAAGGCACGTTGGTATTAGGTAACCAAGAACTTCCAGCAATGAAATTCCCCACTGTAAATTGCGAAACCGAAGCTGCAGTAGTAAGAACATGATATCCTCCCCATTTAACCCTTCCTCCGGTTGCTGAACCCGAACCTGTGTTGGCATATTCACCGTAATACAACGTCTTTAATGCAAAATTACCGCTCCATTCCATCCAACCTTCAGGTCGAATAAACCCATCGAGAAACGTTTTCATAAATATGGTTCGGGAATAAGCTTGCCATGGCCTACCAAGATAGTTCTTAGTCGAACTTAGAACAGGTTTAAGTTCATCAGCTGGTGTAACCCTACAGTTATGGATAACAATTCCCGTGTTTTGATTCGGATCAGTTCTGCCTTGAGCAGTTATAGTGTTGGTACCTGCTGGAGGTCTTCGAGGCCTAATATTACAATTCTGAATAACAACAGCCGCATTTCCGAAAATAAAATCGGCGTATATGTCACATTCCCTGTAGAACTGTCTGTCAGAATGAACGTAGAGAGTGTCTTGATACCCTTCAAAGCTACATTGGTAAAAGACCGAGAGATCAGAGCCCGATCGGAGTGCCACTGCTTGGTGATTTTTCCCTCCTGCAGTGTTTCGAACTGTAATTCCTTTTCCGATAAATCCATCGCCAACGACAGCTGAAATTCAATGTATAAGATTAGTACCATGTCGAAAGAATAAAATTTTATTATGAAATTTTTAATGCAACTACAAATTTTTTGTAGGTCAGCAAGTACTCAAATTATTGCAGTCAACTAAGTTTATCGCTTTATATTCTTACTAGCTTATAACTTGTGCCAAGCATGGGCCGAAATAAGGTCGATATTAAAATATTAGTATTAATAAATTATTAATAAATATTATTTAAAAATGTATTTCTCGAGAATTGAATGGTAAAAATATATAATAAATAAATAACTATTTAATTATGTAGTTATAGACAATCGAACTGTACATAAAACTAAAGAAATTAAAGATAAATAAATCTTGTATGATTACGTAGTTGTAAGGAATCGAACTCTGGATGAAGCTAAAGAATTTAAAGTAAATAAATCTTGTATAATTATGTAGTTGTGAGGAATCGAACCCGGGTTAAGTTAAGTGATAACCAAATTTGGTACTTTGGTACTTTAATACCGCACCATTTTCACATTATTTTGCTTATTAATATAGAGTATAGATTTATTATACATATTTATTTTGACCAAGCAAACTAATTAATCCACTGTGCAAAGAATAAACAAACTTGTCCTTTCAATGAGGAGGAGTGAATAACTGATCAATAACTAATTATAAAAACTGTCACGTTGATTATAATGTATCTTATATAATATTGTGAAATCCGAAATCTCATCTAATATTCAATTCGCTTTACATTGGCTAAACTGAACTAGTTTCTGTCTTACCAGCAAGTGGATTTGCGGCTTAAAATCAAATAAAAACCTTCCTCGCAACATGTTAGTAAATTAGATAATCGAGAACGACGTTAAATATTTTTAACTATTCTGACATGTAGTTCTAATAAAAGTAAATTATCGCAAAAGAAGAAATTAAGCAATTAAACATTTACCGAGAGTGGCGGAGTTAAAGGTGGTGCTTCCTCCCCCTACACTTTTGCTTCCGGTTAGTATTGTTTTCCCAATACCATCTCCGACAAGCATGATATTCTTAGCCTTTATCTCAATCTTCTCGTTGTACACACCTGCTTTTACATATATCACATACCTTCCGCTACTACTCTTGGCAGCCGCAACCGCAGCTGCGATCGTCTTATAGTTCCCGGAACCATCTTGTGCCACCACAACATTCGCCTTAGGGGACGACGTTTGTAGAAGCTTTCGGTCCCCGGGAGAAACCCATGTCGGGAACTTACCCTTGTAACTTGGCTTTTTATACGTCCCTTTGTTCATTGCCAAAGTGTTGCTAATTAACATGGAAACATTATTTTGCATCAAGGGTAGTAAGTTATCACTTACCCCTAGCTCAAGAAACCCGGCTCGACACGTCTCGAGATTGGTTAGAGCAGAGCTAAGAAATGTTTGCGCATCGTCTTGGCTACACGGATCAATGGTTTTGGTGAGTTTGCGGATAGTGGACTCGTATAACTCAAGACAATCATCCCATGCAGCCTTTTCCAGATTATTGCGACACTTCGGGCCTAAGCTCTTCGTGTTGAGATTAGCATGCATGGCTCGGTCTAGAGCGAGCTTTAACGACACTTTCAGAAAATCAGGTTCATTTAACATTGGACCATAATTAGGGTTGTTGCTTAAGAAATATTCACATGGTTGCGGATTAGGTGTTTTGCTACACATTAGTTTGACTTCGGTAAATGAGTAGCCAATAACCGCTGGACCATGTAAAAAGAACAAAAACAATATAAAACTGATGAGTAAACGAAATACCATAATCTTGCTCTACGTAAAATTTATGATAGTAATAATTGTATATAGATGACAAACTAAGGAGCGAATGTATATACTCTAGGGTTTTGTGAGGATTCTTGAATGAATATTATGGTAACGAATTAGGCCCTATATATAGTGAATTGAAACCAAGGGCGGACTATTATAAATGAGTTACATGATGTGATGTTCTTCTATCTTCGTATTTCGAAACTTATTACTTGTTCAAATTAGTCGAGCTTATTGCTAAACCATGGTATGTTAATTTGGTAGATAGAGAATAAAATCTCAGTTCTACATATGTTTACAAGGATTATCTATTTAATTATCTATTAATTAATTCAAAGTTGAAGAAAAAAACCAAATGAAGCCAATTGGCATCTTATCTTTAGTTCATATATATATGGATTTGACCGATCAAGGAATTCGAGGTATGCACGAAACGCGTACACGATCGATCATTCAACATATATTATAGATTTTGTGCTATAATTTGTGTGATATTATATATATATATATATATATATATATATATATATATATATATATATATATATATATATATTAATTAACGAGAAGATTGGATAAATAGAGCCTGGTTGCCGGTTGGTAAGCAGAAAGAATTTAAACTCAATAATTAGGATTTCGGTTTTATCCAATAATGAATATTGAAGGCTTGCTCTGTGATTGCCTTGAACGTTTGGCTCTTTTTTATACGTCATGCCAATACACATGTTCAATTGAATTATATAAAAGACTTGTCAAACATTTTGATTATAAAATGCAGCTCTAATAAGAAAATGAGTTCACTGCATATAAGTCGAACTAATTAAAATGAATAGCTTCTAATTCTCTCCTTGTTTCTGATCAAATCTCTTTTGCTTCCTCCTCGGATGGATGTTTCAAATTTCAATAACCATCTTCCTGAAATTGTTGGTCGGATACCGGTATTGGATATCAAACTATTCAATTATTTTTATGCAATTCAATTTAGAAATAAAATATTTATAGTTGAAAATTCATTTTTTCTGATGAGACCCGCCGGCTAACGCTAGGGCTCAACTTGTCGAGTTTGACCTTCAATATTAGCGTGTCTATCAAGTAGCTCATAGTTTAGATGTTCTCCTCTCATCTTTTTTCTCTCATCTAAGGATACATAGGATCCATAGGATCAGTGACGGAACCAAAAAATGAAGTTCACCTTGAAGAAATATTTTCAACAATATAATAGTTGACACGAAAATAACAATAATATTTATTATATACACTCATATACGCTGTCATCTGAAAATTCCGTTTTCTTACTACACAGTCATTCACTCAAATTTCTTTTATTCGTAAAATCATCCAGCGAATCGAAATCACCTTGAGGTTTTTTTTTTAGATAAATTTAAAGTAAATTTCAATATTAATTCAAAAAAAAATTGGTCGAAATAAATCTTCAATCGGCTATGCAATCAGGTTGAAAAACAACTAAACGAGAACAATTAACCGTTTTGTTTCCGGATCACTTAACATGTATAAGAGAAATATTCTTTGAACAAAAAAAAATTACAAAGGCTTTCTGAGAAATCCAACATACACTATCCCTGAAACAAGTAGCATCACAATTGACGTCCTTCACGCAATTAATTTCGGTTGTAGTACAATATTCAGAACTTTCAGTTGCATCAACTGAAATTGAAGACAATATTCTTCCGTTATGAAAGGTGAGTTTTTACGACTTTCATCATTGACCCGACATCAATGCGGGCTTTTCAGATCCCTAAAACACCAATTGAATCATATTTAAAGAGACAAAACAACAAATCAAAATCATATCAACCACTTCAAAAGAAGGACAAACAAAACATCCAAAAAATTGAGTACGGTAGCAATTCTTATAAAAGAAGGATGATTATTGAAGAAAAAATAAGAATTATGATGATTAGATGAGAGAAAAGAAGACGAAAGTGAGAAGAAAAAAAGTTTAATTGATGAAGAAAAAGTTATAGATTTGAATATTATTATATTATTGAGACGTCTAGCTATGAATATTGAAATACAAATCCAAACTTCGGTTTTAAACTTTTTATATAATACAAAATTTTGAGCTTAAATAGTTAAAAAAAAGTCCAACCTTAATTTATTTTAAAATTTTACACACGTACTTTTGAATTTAAAACATACATGATTTACACATTTATTATTTATTTACAAGTAAATGAATATTAAATGAGAATATTTATATTCAGTTTAAAATATAGTTTTAAGAGCTAAGAAAGTGGGACGAAATTCATACCAGGATTTGGTAACGTGCGGGAAAATAACACATTTATTTATTGAAGCAGTTGACTTCTACGCTAAACAGGATTTTGGAAGATCGATATCAAAGCTGTGTTAATTAGTTATTGTTCCTGATTATTTAACAGATTAAAATCTAGAGTATATTCTAATACTTTGACCGTGTGATGCTACGCCGACATACCCATTTGTTGTTCTTTATAAGGTGTGTTCCTTGCAACTAATTTAAGGTTAGTTTTGTGATTATAAAGTTCAAATAGATGTTCTAACTATTTGATAAAGCCGCGCTTTGCGGCGGCGTTATAATTATTTGCAAAACTTTTTTAACATAAATTTATCTTATATAATATTACTAATATTAAAATTTAAAAGTTACACGTTATTCTATGATGGGTCGTTCTCTCGTTAAATATGATTCTTCTTATTGAGCCGCTCTTTTGTTAAAACTGAAACCCCAACTTTAACATATTTTATGAATACTTCTTTCGTTAAAATCGAAACCCCAATTTTAACACATATTATGAATACTTGTATAATAATTTTTATCCATCAAAATCAAAACCTAAATTATATCTTTATATATAATAAGCGTAATAGAGATTGTATCCAAAATTTTGGTCAATATACCGCCAAACTAATAAAGATCGTTGATTTTAAAATAGATGAATGAAACAGTTAGAACTAATTTTAAAAAGTATATTTGATTGTTAGTAAAATTATATTCAAATACTAAAAATGTATTTTAATAATATAAACCAAATATGAGTAGATTTTTTAAATTGAATAGAATTCTCAAAATAATAAGGATTGTCAGATCTTAGAATAAATATATAATAAACATTAAATCTAATATTTAAAAGTGTATTTGATTGTTAGTAGATATATTCCAATACTAAAGGTATTTTTATAATATAAATCAAATATAGTATATTTCCTAAATTGAATAAAATTCTCAACGTAAAAGTTTATCATATTTTTCTCTTTTCAGTTTCAGGGTAGTTTTAATTGAAATATAATTGTTAAACCATCGATATATTAAAGATTATTTTGTGAGTTTTACGTGGACTGTAAAATCGTACAAGTCTATTTTTTAGAACTCAAGGATACAACACAAACCTAATAAATATCAACTTTTAACTATGAATTGATTATGTAAACTATATAAAAAAAATTGTAAATAAATATAATTATAAATATTAAAACAATTGTGTATTATACGGATTATAAGCTAATATGAAATAAAACTTATAACATCAATATCAAAATATAATAGTAAATATTATCTTTCCTAGTGAGCCATTTTTCGGTAAACGCCTGTTCTACTTCTAACGCAACTTTTAATTATATGTCTTTTGTATAACTGAGTGAACCGTCTTCTCGTTTAACACATATTCTATTTTTAATAAAACTTTTAATTATGTTTTTTTATATAAAGTGAACTCTTATTCTACTTCCAATAAAACTTTTAATTATAGGCGTTACAAAACATTTATTCCACCTTTTAATTATACATCTTTTCTATAATTTCGACCACCTATTCTACTTTTAATAAAAATTTAATTATTTGTCTTACCTATAAATTCGAAATATTCTCCTTTACAAATTCAAACATATATTCTATTTTCAATAAAAGTTTTTAATTATATGTTGTTTCTGTAAATTCAAATTTTTCTCCTCTATAAATTTGAACACCTATTCTACTTATAATATGTTAAAGAATATTTTTATTTATTAGTATTTAAATTTTAGAACAAATTATATATATATATATTATATATTATAAAATATATTGATTTCAAAAATTATAAAATATTAAAAAAAAATAGATTGAGATGATTTTAGAGTCGCCAAAAATAACCTCGCGCTTGTGCAAATATGTTGAAGTAATCTTAGGATACTTTTTTCCATAACAAATAAAGCGACAAAATATTGCTTATTTGGAAATTGGTAAAATACGAATAAGAACTAAGACACTTTTTCACCAATAAGACTCCGTTTTAATTTGAAGACCGCCTCTTCCTTGGATAAAATTGCATTATGTGCTATCAAATATGGCAGCAACAAAAACTTATCCAATCTAAATTAATGTATTCAATTCAAAATATTTGTAGGAAACCGACCCACCTTGTGTTCCTGCGAACTGTGAAAACGCGTGTCAATGATGTCTAAGTTGTTTGCTAAATAGTGTAATCAAATGTCTAACGCTATTAAATTTCGTCTTCTTGGCAAAAACGTATCATAAGTACCAGCCTATAACTCACGGGCCTTAAAAAAAATAAATTAAAAATTTAATGTGAATGTAAAATATTAAAATAAAATTAAAAATTAATATGATAAATTATAAAATGAGAAACTTAAATATTAATTGTAACGTAAAAAAATATATTAAAAACTACAGATGGGACTGATGAAGATAAATGAGGTATTATTAATATTATTTATAATAAAATAATATTAATAATAAGGACATATAGAAAATCTAACATGTTTTAATTAAAAAAAGTAATTGCCCGTGATATTTTTAGAAGTGTTTTAATTATATTACTTGTATTTATTAAAAAAATACGTTGACATGTTAAAATAAATAAGTTATTTTAATAAGGACAAATAGGAAAGCTGACATGTTTTAATTAAAAAAACTAACTACCTATAATATTTTTAGATGTGTTTTAATTATATTAATTGTATTTGTTAAAAAATACGTTCACTTATTAAAATAGGTAAGTTTTTTTAAATAATTAAAAGTATTAAAATAAGTTTTTAAATATATAAGTAAGGGTTGCACTTGATATTTTTGGAAAAGAGAGATTTTAGTGATAACAAATATAAAAGGTAATATATTTTAATTTAAAGGTAATTGCCCGTGATATTTTTGGAAAAGAGGTAGATTTTGTTAGAAAAAAAATGTTTTAATTATAAAAGGCAATCAGCTAGTTAATATTTTTATATTATTTTATTATTTATTAAATAGAGTATTAAAATAGATTTTAAAATAAATAAGTAAGGATTGCATCTCATATTTTTGGAAAATAGAGATTTTAGTGATAACAAATATAAAAGATATTATGTTTTAATTTGAAGGTAATTGTCGTGATATTTTTGGAAAAGTAGTAGATTTTGTTAGATTTTTTTTAATTATAAAAGGCAATCAGTTATTTACTATTTTTATATTATTTTATTAATTAAATAGAGTATTAAAAAGATTTTATTTATAGTAGTTTTTGTTATCCTAAAAAGAAAGAAGTATATTTGTAGTAGTGTATCCTAAATTTAAACAAATTAGATCCCACATTTCCATTTTTTTGATTAAATTTTAATATTATTTGATTTTTATGTAGTAAAATATAGTGAAATATTAATGTAGAATAAAACTTTCCCGAATTTTGATTATATTATTAATTTATTAATTAGAAAAAGTACCGAAAACCAAAAATTAACCGAAAACCGAAAAACAAAACTTTTAATGTTTCGGCTTTAATAATACTAGCTTATAGCCCGTGCGATGCACGGTTACTTAAATTTTATTTATAATTATTTTGTTTATAATTATATTTTAATTACCCATGTAACACACAATTGTTTTTTTAATATTTATAATTATATTTATTTATGAATATTTTAATATTTAAAAGTTATTAGTTTAGATGATTAAATTATTGTTAAAAAAGATTTAGCCAAACAAAATTATAGTTAAAAATTTGATATTTATTATATTGTACACGTTCAATTTAATATTTGTTTATATTGAGTTATAAAAGTTAGATTTAGCGAATTTTACGGTCCACGTGAAATTCACAAAATAATCTTTAATTTAGTTGTGATTTAATAGTTATTTTTCAATTAAAAACTATTCTAAAACTAAAAAGAGAATAAAGTGACGAAATTTAATATTGAGAATTTTATTCGATTTAGGAAATCTACTTATATGTAGTTTAGATTATTAGAATAACCTTTATTAACCAAATACAGTTTTTAATGTTAAATCTAACGGTTTTCACCTATTTATTTAAGAATAAACGATTTTTATTATTTTGATATTAAATTGGTTTCCTTATTTAATTACAACTATTTTTATGTTTTAACTTTTTGGAAAATCCAATCATAATATAATATCTTTTAACATATATCATTTTTAGATAATAACATCTTTTTATATGATATAATCTTGATCGTCTATTTTTAAAAGTATTTGATCAAACGGTTGAGAATGTTTTGGCGGTATTTAGGACCAAACTACCCGGATAACATCATTAATTTTTTTAATTGTTTTTTAAATATTTATTGCTAAAATATAATATACTCTTTTTTGTAATATGTTAATGATGCGGGAACTTTGAACTTTTGAGAAAATAAATTATCAATTAAAATATAATTTTTTTTGTAATAGTTCTTCTTTTAAATGGTACACCGTAACGATCAAAATTCTGTATAAAATTCATTTTTTTATAGTATATCCCGTAAAAATCTATGTTATTATATTGAAAGCTTTCTTATAAGTCTGTTCGCTTGATCACTCGATTCATAATCGTTGGATCTTTCAAATTAAATTGTTGAGAAACGTTAGATATAACAGTAAAATTATCACGTAGAATGATCTAAGGTTTGAATCTACCAACAACATATTAAAATTTACATGGTTTTTTTGAAAAATAAGAATTTTTTCATTTTTTTTTTCTTGTAGACATGGGTTATTTGATAATATTTTTTATAAAGTACGATTTTTCAAAAAAGTACTATACTAATTGAATTAACAAACTTTTAAAGTTTCGAATTTAATAATTTACAATGTATATAGGTTAAAAAAGTTAGGCCTCTTCTGTAGCTGAGTCTAAAATTTCAAAATAAGGTTTTTTTTAAATATGAATATAGTCATGCTAACAATGAAATTAGGTCTATATGAGTTATTATAAAACAAAATCACCATTTGCGTATAATTCATTATTTAATAATAAATAATATTTAATTTGTTATGATATAAAATTTAATAAAATAAGATAAAAAAATATGTACAATTTTATAAAATTTTATCCTCGTATTATTATATTCTTTGTTGATTTGAATTTTTCTTAGATTGATTTGAATTTTTGAACATAGATTTCTAAATTTAAAATAGTTAGAAAAAAGTAATTAAATTGACATTAAAATAATGATAACGTAATAATTATTATTAGAATTTAAATACCCACTTTACTAATTTGGGCTTTATCTTATGTTTTAAAAATTAGATTTTGACGATTTTACACCCCATATGAAGATAACTAAATTATCTTTAATTAAAAGATGGCTTAACAATTTTTATCTAACTGTAATTGTCCATGAAAGAGAAAAGAAAGTCACGAATTTTTTACATGGAGAATTATATTCAATATAGAAAACTTATTTATATTTGGTATTTTTGTTTTAAATTATCAAAATACATTTTTTAGAATTTAAATATAATCTTATTATTAATAAAATACACTTTTTTAATATTTGATCTAACGATTTTCATTTATCTAGTTAAGATCTAATGGTCCTTATTAGTTTGGTTGTCCAAGACCGTACGATCAAAATTTTGGATAAGATCCCTAATATACTTATTATATATAAGGATTTAATATAATAAAGATATCAAGTATATACTGATATAAGTATCTTACTAACTGCTTTTCCTTTTAACTAGGTTATTGAGCCGCGCTTCGCAGCGGCATTAGAATATATTTATTAAGAAAAAGAATATTAGAATAAAAATTGTGAAATAAATATCTATAAAATTATATAAATTATCAAATAAAATATATTATGTAAAATTTGTATTTGGGTAAGTAATATTATAAATTATTTACATATTTCTTTTGTTTATAGAGTTTGATTTTTTATTTTTTTGGACCGATACCTTTGCCATATATATATTAAAAAAATTATATTGATAAAAATCAATATAAACATATAATATTACTATTTTCTCAGGGATGACACATATGGTGTATCCAGATTTATATAAATTTTACTATTTTTTGTGGTAGAAAAGCTAATTGTGTGAGTAAATAAATGGTTAAAAAACTAATATAAGAATTAAATCAATAATATCAATAAAACAAATATTTGTATAATATCTAATGATATTCGTTCAATCGAGATAAGATAGATTTATATATGTGCAATTTCTAAAACTATATATTATAAAAACATTAATAAAGATAATTACTTTTAAATTTTTTAATCTGGGTAGATGTGACAATTATTATATAGGGTCCACCATCCTCCTTGTATAAATTTGTATCAACATCTCGGCCAACTTTTCCCACAAAGATATGGTATTGGTGATGGAGCTGTTTAAGAAAAAAATTAGAACAAATTAAAAAAGTAAAACAAATAAATTGGGGTAACCAAAGAAGTAATATAAAATTACAAGAACAATAAAGAACAATTAACAATTATATTAAAATTAATATAATGCATAACTTACTAATTTGTGACAATTTTGAGATCTCTTTTTTTCCAACCGCCTTTGACAACTTCAATGCCCCCAAGTAGGTCAAGCAGCCTACAACATCTAAATCAACATAGAAAAAATAATATTACAACATGATAGTTTGAATTATAATTTATATAATAGTATTACTTATATATTACTCTAATATATTACTACATCAAAAACCTGAGAGTATGTTAGTGTCATTAATACGTGCATCAATCATATCCGGACATATGAACTGAAATCCATGCAGTGATATGTTGACGATGCCTTCTTCCAATCTCTTAGGCAACGTTATGCGTATGAAGAACAATTTAGACCCATGTGATAGTGGTCTATATTTTCCTGTACTTGAAATAACTTTCAGATTTTTGATGTTGTACACGGAGCCTTCCTCTAAAAAGATTTTTGAACCGAGAGACCAGAATCTTCGGGATCGTAGCATGGATCAAATTTTCCAGTCATACAACATATCTTAGAAAAGTTAATAACATCATACAATTTGACAAACTAATAAAAGTTATAAGTATATTGATTTATTAACCTTTTCATCGATCAAAATCATGTCAATACTGATCAGTTCTTCAGTATTTGGATTGACAGATTCCCACATTCTACACACTCGTACTCTTATCATCCAGGTATAGTTGTTGTCGTTCAAAGCATCCAACATGGTGTAGGCCATAGTTGTACTGATTGTAAATATGGTTGTAAAAATTTGAAGCTATGTAAAAAAATTCCGGTGTAGATTTTTTGTTATGAATGACTTTTAATTTATAGGTGTTTGTAAAGTGAATAACATGGAAATCCATTATGTTTAAAAGTTAAGAAGTATTATAAAAGAAAAGTTCTATAAAGTTTGAAAATAATAAAAGAAAGTTCTATCAAGTTTGAAAATAATAAAAGAAAATTTTATCAAGTTCGAAAATAATAAAAGAAAGTTCTATCAAGATTGAAAATAATAAAAGAGAAAATTACAATTATTAACATAACATCCTAAAAATTCGAAAATAATAAGGAAGTTGTAATTTTCTAAATCAAAGAAAGTTCTATCAAGTTTGAAAATAATAAAAGAAAGTTCTATTAAGATTGAAAATAATAAAAAAGAAAATTGCAATTATTAACATAAGAGCCTACAAATTTGAAAATAATAAGGAAGTTGTAATTTTCTAAATAAAAGAAAGTTCTATCAAGTCCTACAAATTCGAAAATAAAAAGGAAGTTGTAATTTTCTAAATCAAAGAAAGTTCTATCAAGTTTGAAAATAATAAAAGAAAGTTCTATCAAGCCTACAAATTCGAAAATAATAAGGAAGTTGTAATTTTCTAAATCAAAGAAAGTTCTATCAAATCCTATAAATTCGAAAATAATAAGGAAGTTGTAATTTTCTAAATCAAAGAAAGTTCTATCAAGTTTGAAAATAATAAAAGAAAGTTCTATCAAGTTTGAAAATAATAAAAGTGTAATTTTCAATTTCCTTCCTACAAAATCGAAAATAATAAAGGAAGTAGTAATTATTAAAATTAAAAATTGTGAAAAATTGAGAAAATTAGAAAAATAGAACGGAGCGATTCTAAGTCAAGAAGTATTATAAAAGAAAAGTTCTATAAAGTTTGAAAATAATAAAAGAAAGTTCTATCAAGTTTGAAAATAATAAAAGAAAGTTTTATCCAGTTTGAAAATAATAAAAGAAAGTTCTATCAAGATTGAAAATAATAAAAGAGAAAATTACAATTATTAACATAATATCCTAAAAATTCGAAAATAATAAGGAAGTTGTAATTTTCTAAATCAAAGAAAGTTCTATCAAGTTTGAAAATAATAAAAGAAAGTTCTATTAAGATTGAAAATACTAAAAAGGAAAATTGCAATTATTAACATTAGAGCCTACAAATTCGAAAATAATAAGGAAGTTGTAATTTTCTAAATAAAAGAAAGTTCTATCAAGTTCTACAAATTCGAAAATAATAAGGAAGTTGTAATTTTCTAAATCAAAGAAAGTTCTATCAAGTTTGAAAATAATTAAAGAAAGTTCTATCAAGCCTACAAATTCGAAAATAATAAGGAAGTTGTAATTTTCTAAATCAAAGAAAGTTCTATCAAGTTTGAAAATAATAAAAGAAAGTTCTATCAAGCCTATAAATTCGAAAATAATAAGGAAGTTGTAATTTTCTAAATCAAAAAAAGTTCTATCAAGTCCTGCAAATTCGAAAATAATAAGGAAGTTATAATTTTCTAAATTAAAGAAAGTTCTATCAAGTCCTACAAATTCGAAAATAAAAAGGAAGTTGTAATTTTCTAAATCAAAGAAAGTTCTATCAAGTTTGAAAATAATAAAAGAAAGTTCTATCAAGCCTACAAATTCGAAAAAAGTTGTAATTTTCTAAATCAAAGAAAGTTCTATCAAATCCTATAAATTCGAAAATAATAAGGAAGTTGTAATTTTCTAAATCAAAGAAAGTTCTATCAAATCCTATAAATTCGAAAATAATAAGGAAGTTGTAATTTTCTAAATCAAAGAAAGTTATATAAAGTTTGAAAATAATAAAAGAAAGTTCTATCAAGTTTGAAAATAATAAAAGTGTAATTTTCAATTTTCTTCCTATAAAATCGAAAATAATAAAGGAAGTTGTAATTATTAAAATTAAAAATTGTGAAAAATTGAGAAAATTAGAAAAATAGAACGGAGCGATTCTAGAGGCGCCACCTCACCGCCTCCGTCTTCTCCTTTATATAAGTATATTGATGTTTCGGTTTTATTTACAGTGTATAAAAATTTTTAAAATACATTATTACTTAAAAATTATTAAATAGAATAAAAATTATGTTATGATTATATAAAATTTTATTCTCATTGACAAGGCTGTCGCGTGCCTATCAAATTATAATATCTAACAAATCCTTCTAACTATGTAGTAGGGCAAGTCAGAGTCGATCCCACAGAGACAAACGTATCAATCACTAGTTATTCTTGATTCAATTCAACTAAGCAAGTAACACAATAAATTGTTGAGAGATTATTAATCTAAATATTATACTAAAGCAAATTGTGTTGTATTATCAATTAACTAAAACATCTAGAATTAAGTATCCCCACTAGCATGAATCAATGCAATTATGATTTTCCACCCCAATTAATCATACGCTACTCAAGAGGAAAGATGCGCCCTATAAAATACCAATAACCTCTCTCGAGTATTAATGGCTTCTCTAAAAATACACTCAAGCCTATTTTCATGGTATCATGCAATTTAGAGACATTAAACACAACATCCTAACTTCCTAACAATCCGTTCTACCTATTTTCATGGAGAAGTTCATGTCCTTATTGGATAAATCACAACCATCTAAGTCCAACTTTCGATGATAAATAGATATTAGGTTCAAACAATACGCATAATCACGTCTGACATGTTATTGTTAATTAAGCACAACTCAATAAGCAAGAGCATACAACATAACTGAATTGGGGGTTTGTGGAAAATCATACATCAATCATAACTAGGGTTCAACTTAACCCTAGATTAAATAACTACTCACTCATAATTAAACTAACAAAACACATAATATAATAAGAACACATAATAATATTAAGAACATAGAATAAAACCTTCAATCTTTCTCCCCCAAGAAGAAAAGTACCAGATCTCTCTATGTCTGTATGTATCTATGTATATCTGTGTATATATGTCTCTCTCTCTCTCAGATCTGATGTCTATATATATATATCCTCAAATATTTTAATGCCTTGAGGAAAGTACAAGTACGTTTCCTAAACTGATTCTGTTTTACAAGGAAAATTCGTAGCTGACTTTTCTTCAGTAAATCTGAGCCGTTCCTGGAGTAATTTGATATTTGGACCACTTTAGAATAAAAGATATTTTCATTATCTTCGCGTGGGCTGTTAAATCGTCCAATTCTGACTTCTAGAACTCAAGATATGACCCAAACAGTGAATTATGTGCAGGCAGCCCAACAAATCCGAATTTCCTTCTAATAAATCTCCAAATTAAGCTCTTTATTCTCCAATCCTTCCAAGTTTAGGATTTCCATGCTTCCTACAATAAAACATTAAAATTTATTAAATAAAAATCCAATTAAATGCAAAATATAATAAATATGAGAAATAAAATCATATAAAATATATATAAATATATACTCTATCAAACATCCCCACACTTAGCATTTTGCACGTCCTCGGGCAAATAAAGAAATAAAAATAATACTAACTAATAGGACCACCACTTTCGTAGATGACACGATTGCATTGAGCATATGCAACAAGCCGTTAAACCCCTAGGCAGCCCTAGTAGGACGAGTTTTGTCTCGTGAGGGTTTATAGAAGATATACCCACAAAATCAAATATTTTCAACCACCAAGTCTCTCAAACATGCAACATATCATAGTACTCCACACATTGTAAATCTCAATCACATAACAACCTGAAAGTGTCTGAAAGTACAAGTACTCTCACTTTAAGCATCATTAACACAAAATAATCCAAGTATTCACACAATGTCTAGATAGACAAAAATATCATGAGATAGACATCAAAGTCGCATTCAACAAGTAAGCATGCTATGGATAAATATCTCACATTGCTCTCACTTCACACAAGTGTATGGGTATAAGTGTATCGCTCAAGTTCAATCAATGTACTCATGTGCTACCATATGCTTGGTTGTCCACCAAATCTCCACCACCTCGTTTATATGCATACATGAATCAAAAGGTCTTCGTTAAAGGTTGTAACGGGGCTTAGGTACGGGGTAGGATATCAAAGAAACAGGCTAACAAGTGGCTAAACTTGATAACTAATAGAGCATAATGTTCACTTTTAATTAAAGCACCCAACATGAAACTTAGATCATGTAAAAGTTGATCAAGCTTTCACAAGCATTAAACTTCAAAGCACATATACCCCATGTACTTTCCCACTTTCACATTGTATCAATGAAATGAACACACTCCACTTTATCTTCCTCTTGCTCATAACTTCTTCTTTTTTTCTTTTTCTTTTCAAAGTCAAGTCATTCTCCAGTAACCAAGGGCAGTGAAAAGTCACCAAGAATGTACTTAATACCAGCACACATGGATCGTCCCTTTAATATGACATTGCACTTGCTACCCATTGATCTCAAAGGAGTACTTGATACTTGGTTGTAATTCTCAAATCATATTGTATCCCACCAAGATGTAATACTTTAACCAAAAGAAATACCCACACTAGATATTCACCAACCCATCAATTGAATATATATGCTCTACCAGTAAATCAAGAAAAGAATAAATAAGTAGGCTCAAAAATTTAGATTGGTGATATACGAAAGAAACGGGTATAAGCTCAAGGGGTTCACTAAGGATTATTTTTCATATGGGTACTGTATGGGTAAATGAGGTTAATCCTAGTGCCTTTATCATATTCATGCATACACATATCATGTAGTCTCAAAACGGTTTAAAACAAGTTCTAGAGCAACATGAATCATGATGAACAACACACAACAAAAAAAAATGGATTGATAAAAAATGAATCAATCATAAATTAGGCTCAAATTCTCACATGGTGAAAGCATGCTTAACTCAGTAAAATTGACCAAGAAGCATCTCAAGTTTTCAAACTTTCGCAAGTACACACAAGGAATTATCAAGCATCAAATGATTTTTCATGAATATGACACTCATAATTAATCATGCAAAATTAATCTACACAATGTGTACTTATCCACGCTAACATGCTTTTGAGACTAGGCAATTATATACAAAAAGTTTTAAATTTTCAATTTTTTTTGGAATTTTATAATATATAATTTTTTTTGTTTTTTACATCATTGAGAACTCATCCCCACACTTAAGTGGTTCATTGTCCTCAATGAATAATATATATAAATATACAAAACTAACAAGATCCTAAAAGAAATACAAAAAGAATAAGAGTGAAAATTTATACAAAGAAAGGTTAGAAATACTCCCCTAGTGCATGAAGTCCCAGTTGAAAATTGTGGGAGAGTGTTCCTCCTCCAAAATCTTGGGTTGCCTCCCAAGAAGCGCTTTTTTAAGGTCTTTAGCTCGACCTTATTATCAATCAACCTGGTGAATGGAGTGAAAGTGGAACATCCACTTTCTCAGCATATTTTCTCATGATCTCTCCAAAAAAATTATAACTTTCATCCATGGCTTTATCCAACAATACAACTCTTCTATCTCGAGCAAACTTTAAGAATGTAACAATTATCCTTGACGTTTCATCTCGTGAGACAAACTTAAAAAGAAATTTAATAAGTAAGTCTTCCCAAGTGGTAATGGAATTTGAGGGTAACGAAAATAACCAATTTTTAGCTCCATCCCTTAAAGATAAAGGAAATAATCGAAGTCGAATGGCCTCATCAGAAACTCCATCACACTTGATAGTATCACAAATCTTCAAAAAGTTTTCAATATGAGCATCAGGATCTTCAACAGATAATCCACCAAACTGAATTTCACCAATCGATTTCATTGTTGAAGGCTTCAAATTAACATTAGTGACATGTAAATCTCTCACCAAAATTGTAGGAGGTTTAGAGAGAAAAATACCAGCCTTCATATCTTGATCTTCACCCAAGGTCTTAACCATAAGAACAGCTTCATTACTCTTTTCAAGATCACTCTTCTTCAGAGAAGGGCTAAGCAA
Source organism: Heracleum sosnowskyi (assembly GCA_030848705.1). Taxonomy (NCBI): domain Eukaryota; kingdom Viridiplantae; phylum Streptophyta; class Magnoliopsida; order Apiales; family Apiaceae; genus Heracleum; species Heracleum sosnowskyi. The sequence continues at coordinate 130,746,736 of CM061241.1, read as the reverse complement.
AGAGTTGGAAAATTTAAATTCCATCTTCTCATCTCCAACTTCAAAAGAAATTTTTCCATGCATCATATCAACTTTTGCACCAGCTGTAGCTAAGAAAGGTCTTCCGAGAATAATAGAATTTTGTGCATCTTCCTCCATCTCCATGACAACAAAATCACATGGAATAAAAAACTTTCCTACCTTGACAGGAACATCTTCAAGTATTCCAAGTGGAACTTTTACACTTCTATCTGCAAGTTGTAAAGATATACGTGTGGGTTTGAGTTCACCCATCTGAAGCTTATTGTAGATTGATAAGGGCATCAGACTTACACTTGCCCCAAGATCACATAGAGCTCTTTTGATTTCAAAATTCCCAAGTTTGACAGGAATAGAATAGCTACCTGGATCAGTTAGCTTTTTAGGAAGACTATTATGCAAGATAGCACCGCACTCTGCTGTTAATGAGATAGTAGAACTTTCTTCAATCTTTCTTTTATTTGACAATAATTCCCTAAGAAACTTCCCATATGAAGGCATCTCATTGATAACATCTAAGAAAGGGATATTAAGTTCTAACCTCTTCAAGATATCCATAAACTTCATAAACTTCTCTCCAAGTCTAGCTTGCACCAATCTTTGAGGAAACGGAACAGGTGGTACGTAAGGTCTGATAGGAGCAACTGTGGGTTCCTTCTTCTTTTCTTCAATCACTTCTTGCACAACCACATTTTCAGATTGAGTTTTCTCTCTATCTTCTTCAAAAATCAAATTATCAGTACTCATATTCATCTCTGGCCGTTGCAATTCCTTATTACTTCTTAACGTTATAGCATTCACGTGGGCTTTATGTGGTTGTTCAGTTTGGCCAGGAAGTTGGCTTGAAGACTTGTTAAGTTGATTCAACTGTTGAGCAATTTGAGTGATTGAATTCTTCATTAACTTGTTATGAGCCTTTATCTCATTGATACTTGATTCAAAGTAATCATTCTTCTTTGCTTGTGTAGAGATAAATCCTTCCAAAAGATTTTCCAAGTTAGATTTTTGTGGCTGAGCTTGTTGAAAACCTGGCGACTGAGAAAAATTATTTTGTGGAGGTTGAGCTTGAGCCTGGTTATTTCTGTAGGAGAAATTAGGATGATCTCTCCAACCTGGATTATATGTGTTGGAGTAAGGATTATATTGTGGCCTTTGATTTTGGTTGTAGAGGGCATTTGCTTGTTCCATTGCTGTTCCAGAGGGATTGTATTGACAAGCATGTTGAGTGTGTCCAACTACACCGCATATTTCACATGAGGGAACTTTAGATGAAGTTCTAGAATCCAATTGCTCAATCTTCTTAACCATTGCCTGCATAGTAGTATTCAACATGGTTAGAGCATCAACATCATACTTACCACCCTTCTTAGGATGATTTCTGTCACTGTAAGGATAGTTATCATTAGACGCCATCTCGTCTAACAAAGTTTTCGCATCCTCCGTACTCTTTTTCATAATAGATCCACCAGAAGAAGCATCAACAAAATTTCGAAACTCTTGTGTTAACCCATTGTAGAATGTTTGGATCAACAACCAGTCAGGAATTCCATGGTGAGGGCATTGTCTCTGAAGTCGTTTGAATTTTCTCCAAGCATCATGAAGTGACTCGTCATCATCTTGACGAAAGTTAGATATTTCATTCCTGAGCTTTGAAGTTTTCTTCTGACTGAAGAATTTAAGTAGAAACGCCTTTGCTAGACTATCACAAGTAGTGAATGTGTTTGGTCCTTCATCCTTCAACCAATCTTTTGCTGCATCTCGGAGAGAAAAAGGAAATAAGCGCAGCTTAATAGCATCATCACTAACATTGGTCAGCTGTATAGTATCACACTTTTCCAGAAAACTTTCAAGATGATCAACAGGATTTTCAGTGGACAATCCTGCGAAAGAATCATTGGAGACGAATTGGATGAATTGTGGCTTGAGTTCAAAGTGGGTAGCCGTGACTGTTGGTCTGACAATACTGGAGAGTACGTCTGTAGTGTCTGGCATACCATGCTCCCTGAGAGCTTTTGTTGTTGTCTCACCCATACCTTCCTTGTCTTTATTTTTCCTTCGTAATCCTGCTTGTCTTCTTGCTGTAGCTTCAATTACAGGATCAAGAGCAATCAAATTTTCTGTACCTGAACTTCGTGTGTGTATGCAACAAGGAAACTAGAAACAAAGATCAAATAACAAGAGAATAATAGCCGAAGCAACACAACCAAAAGACTTAGCTAAACAAACTCAAAAATTAACTAATCTAATACTGCTTTGTCCCCGGCAGCGGCGCCAAAAATTTGACAAGGCTGTCGCGTGCCTATCAAATTATAATATCTAACAAATCCTTCTAACTATGTAGTAGGGCAAGTCAGAGTCGATCCCACAGAGACAAACGTATCAATCACTAGTTATTCTTGATTCAATTCAACTAAGCAAGTAACACAATAAATTGTTGAGAGATTATTAATCTAAATATTATACTAAAGCAAATTGTGTTGTATTATCAATTAACTAAAACATCTAGAATTAAGTATCCCCACTAGCATGAATCAATGCAATTATGATTTTCCACCCCAATTAATCATACGCTACTCAAGAGGAAAGATGCGCCCTATAAAATACCAATAACCTCTCTCGAGTATTAATGGCTTCTCTAAAAATACACTCAAGCCTATTTTCATGGTATCATGCAATTTAGAGACATTAAACACAACATCCTAACTTCCTAACAATCCGTTCTACCTATTTTCATGGAGAAGTTCATGTCCTTATTGGATAAATCACAACCATCTAAGTCCAACTTTCGATGATAAATAGATATTAGGTTCAAACAATACGCATAATCACGTCTGACATGTTATTGTTAATTAAGCACAACTCAATAAGCAAGAGCATACAACATAACTGAATTGGGGGTTTGTGGAAAATCATACATCAATCATAACTAGGGTTCAACTTAACCCTAGATTAAATAACTACTCACTCATAATTAAACTAACAAAACACATAATATAATAAGAACACATAATAATATTAAGAACAGAGAATAAAACCTTCAATCTTTCTCCCCCAAGAAGAAAAGTACCAGATCTCTCTATGTCTGTATGTATCTATGTATATCTGTGTATATATGTCTCTCTCTCTCTCAGATCTGATGTCTATATATATATCCTCAAATATTTTAATGCCTTGAGGAAAGTACAAGTACGTTTCCTAAACTGATTCTGTTTTACAAGGAAAATTCGTAGCTGACTTTTCTTCAGTAAATCTGAGCCGTTCCTGGAGTAATTTGATATTTGGACCACTTTAGAATAAAAGATATTTTCATTATCTTCGCGTGGGCTGTTAAATCGTCCAATTCTGACTTCTAGAACTCAAGATATGACCCAAACAGTGAATTATGTGCAGGCAGCCCAACAAATCCGAATTTCCTTCTAATAAATCTCCAAATTAAGCTCTTTATTCTCCAATCCTTCCAAGTTTAGGATTTCCATGCTTCCTACAATAAAACATTAAAATTTATTAAATAAAAATCAAATTAAATGCAAAATATAATAAATATGAGAAATAAAATCATATAAAATATATATAAATATATACTCTATCACTCATATTATTATATTCTTTATCGATTTGAATTTGTTCTTAATTAATTTTAATACTTTATTGAAAGAAACATAAAATTTCTATATTTAAAACAATTAGTGGAAAAATAAATAAATTGGTGCTACAAAAATAAAAAAAATTTATTAAAATTTAGATACTCACTTTACTATTTGGGTTCTATCCTGAGTTTTAGAAATTGAATTTTGACGATTTTACAACTCATGCGCAACTAACGAAATTATCTTTAATTTAATGATGGTTTAATAATTATTATCTAACTTGACCCGTTGACCTACCCATAAACCGAAAAGAAAAGATGGTTAAGAATTTTTACATAAAAATTTAATTCAATATAGAAAACCAATTTATAATTGGTTTAAATTATCAAAACATACTTCTTAGTATTTAAATCAAAGGCCAATGATTCTCTTCAAAAAGAATAAAGTCTTGGACTCTTTTAATTAAAGATTTATCATTCATCCCTATCAATATCTTAATTCTGCATGTTATGATTGCATAGGTTCCAACAATGATGATGTCGGAAAAACAGTCGCCATACACTACACCAAAAACGGGCTTTTCCTACCGTCGAATCGGTAGGAAAAGGCCAGAAATCGGTAGGAAATGGGTCATTTCCTACCAACCCGCGTTGGTAGGAATTGCTTAAGTCGGAAATGTCATTGGTGGGAAATGCTACTGACTTGGTCAATGGGGACCCCACATGCTGACTTGGACTGCCACATGGCAGGGACCCATGTGCCAACATGGATGCTGACGTGGCGTGGGACCCATCCACGTCAGTTGAAATGTCAGATGCCACGTGGGTGGGACCCATCCAAGTCAGCTGCCACGTGGCATGCCACATGGAATTTGTGAAAATTCTGCATACCCATTTCCTACCGAGCATCCCTGAGCACATTGGTAGGAATTATTTCAGAATGCATGTAGAATGTCATTTCCTACCGATCATTTCCTACTGTCCTTGTTAGCATTTCCTACCAACCATTTCCTACCGTCCTTACCAAACGGTAGGAAATGCCCCAAAATTGGTAGGAAATATTGGATTTCGAATGGTAAGGACAGTAGGAAATGAGTCGAAGATGGTAGGAATTACTAGATTTTTTTTTTGTTTTTTTTTCAATTTATTGTTTCCCCTCCTAATGATACAAATCATACTTGCAAACCAAATCTAATACAAAGAACACACAATTACATTTTATAGCAAAAACACTCAATAAAAAAACAATCATCCATTACATCAAAAGATCATTACATTAAGTTCCCCCTTATCATGCCATAATATATAATCCCTTTACAACAAATACATATGTGTTCAACACAACTATAATACATATTTGTTCTAATATACTATAATTATAACCATTACAACAAAAAAGAAAAAATTAAAACTTAACCAATCTATTTCTCCTTCATCCTTTAAAATGCCATCACCCTCAAAATTGCTTTCAATCTCGTTTTCTCCATTTCTTTTGCCTTCAAATCCTAACAATTTACATAATAAGTGGAACCAATTAACAAACAAAGAACAATAAATACACAAAATTTCAACTTAGTGTAAGGATATGTAACAAAGAACTAATTAGAAAACAAAACACAAATGCACACATATTATATGTAAATGAAGTACATATATATATAAAAGATAAAAATAATTTATACCTAAATGATTGAAATGAAGGAGGAAATTGAGATGATTAAAGTGAATGAGATGAAGAGATTTATGTGAAATGAAATAGATGAAGAGATTTATATGAGATGAAAGAGGAAATTGAGATGATTAAAGTGAAGGAGATGAAGAGAATTATATTGGTGAAGTAGATGAATAGATAGAGATAAAATGAAAGTGAAAGTGGAGAAGTAGTTTATAATTTTGGGGAAAAAATTTGAATTTTTAGTTTGGGCGCACTTTTGAATTTTTTGTGAAATTATGGACCATTTCCTACCGACATGCGGTAGGTTTTGAGTTTGGGCGAAATTATGGACCATTTCCTACCGACATGTAGTAGGTTTTGAGTTTAAGCGAATTTTTTGAATTTTTGGATTTGGGCGGAATTTTTAATTTGTCATGTTTGGGCGCCTTGTTTTGAAATTTTTGTGAAATTATACCCATTTCCTACCAACATGCGGTAGGTTTTGGTACTTGTTTGCTGAAAAAATGTTAATTTACAAGGAATCGAACCCGGGTGGACAACGAATTCACACAACATCCCAACCACTATGCCAAGGTGTTTCTTGTGTTGTATGGTCATTCCAAATTTTATGACAATACCACATTATATTATACTTTTTCATTAAAAAGTCGTTACAAATAACCTTTAAAAATTATAATTTTTGGCAAACATGATTTATTCATAGTGATAATGAGTTTTGTACGGTTGGATCATTAAAAATTATTTTTAAAAAAATGAACCAATACAAACTATTAGTAAAATGCGACTAATTTGTAGTAATTCCTTATAAAATCACATCAAATCAATTCGAAAAATCACAATTTTTGGTACACGCGAGTAATTTGTAGTGATTTTGAGATCTGCACGGTTGGATCGTTCCAAATATATTTTTTAAAAAAATGAGGTCCAACCCTAGAGTTACCCCTAAATCTTAACCCTAAACTTCAACCCTTAACCTTGGAAGTTCAGTTATTGAAGAATCTGAATATTTTTTTTAAAAGAAAAATTGTAAAATGTCATTTTGTTTTTGTAACTTCATGCAATAACATACAATATGTTTAACAAAATAAATTAAAAAACTTAGAATTTATTTTGTAACAATTAATTATTTAGTAGAAAACCTTTTATCATTATAAAATCATTGCAAATGGAGTAAAAAAAAAATTATTCTTTGCATACATGATGTAATTTTAGTGATATTGATATCCGTACGGTTGGATCATCGAAATTATTTTTTTTGAAAAACATTTGTCTAACCCTAGCTAACCCCTAAATTCTAAATTTTATATTAAAATTAATTAATAAATAGAATGCGGTAGGAATTGTTCAGAACGGTAGGAAATAGTGTTAATATATCCTACCGCCATGTGGTAGGAAATGAGTTTAGGCGCCATTTTTGAAATTTTCATGAAATTTTGGGCATCAGTTTTGAAATTTTTGTGAAATGTCATTTTTGAAATTTGCTAAAAAATAAATTCAATTCCTCGTGGAATCGAACCTTAGACCTACTCAACAAAAGCTAACACTCCAACCACTCTAGCTACCAAACATGTTTCTTGTTGAAAATGTTATCCAATATTTATTTAACCATATATGTACTCTAAATTTATAAAAAATAAACATTTTCATTATAAATTCATGGCAAATGAAGTTAAAAGAGTCTAATTTTTTGCACACATTATAATTTTATAAGAAAATGGAATTCCAAGATGTATTTACGATATGAAAATAATTTTTTTTATTTTTGTAATTATTAAATAATTAATTTATAAACGTAAATGTAGATAAGATTCAACTTTTCGTTACAGCTCATTTCCTACCAACATGCGTTAGGTTTTGAGTTTGGGCGAAATTATGGACCATTTCCTACCGACATGTAGTAGGTTTTGAGTTTAAGCGAATTTTTTGAATTTTTGGATTTGGGCGGAATTTTTAAATTTTCATGTTTGGGCGCCTTGTTTTGAAATTTTTGTGAAATTATACCCATTTCCTACCAACATGCGGTAGGTTTTGGTACTTGTTTGCTGAAAAAATGTTAATTTCACAAGGAATCGAACCCGGGTGGACAGCGAATTCACACAACATCCCAACCACTATGCCAAGGTGTTTCTTGTGTTGTATGGTCATTCCAAATTTTATGACAATAACACATTATATTATACTTTTTCATTAAAAAGTCGTTACAAATAACCTTTAAAAATTATAATTTTTAGCATACATGATTTATTCATAGTGATACTGAGATTTGTACGGTTGGATCATTAAAAATTATTTTTTAAAAAATGAACCAATACAAACTATTAGTAAAATGTGATTAATTTGTAGTGATTCGTTATAAAATCACATCAAATCAATTTGAAAAATCACAATTTTTGGTACACGCGAGTAATTTGTAGTGATTTTGAGATCTGTACGGTTGGATCGTTCCAAATATTTTTTTTAAAAAAATGAGGTCCAACCCTAGAGTTACCCCTAAATCTTAACTCTAAACTACAACCCTTAACCTTGGAAGTTCAGTTATTGAAGAATGTGAATATTTTTTTTTTTTTTAAAAATTGTAAAATGTCATTTTGATTTTGTAACTTCATGCAATAACATACAATATGTTTAACAAAATAAATTAAAAAACTTAGAATTTATTTTGTAACAATTAATTATTTAGTAGAAAACCTTTTATCATTATAAAATCATCGCAAATGGAGTAAAAAAAAATTTATTCTTTACATACATGATGTAATTTTAGTGATATTGATATCCGTACGGTTGGATCATCGAAATTATTTTTTTTGAAAAACATTTGTCTAACCCTAGCTAACCCCTAAATTCTAAATTTTATATTAAAATTAATTAATAAATAGAATGCGGTAGGAATTGTTCAGAACGGTAGGAAATAGTGTTAATATATCCTACCGCCATGCGGTAGGAAATGAGTTGTGGCGCCATTTTTGAAATTTTCATAAAATTTTGGGCGCCATTTTTGAATTTTTTGTGAAATTTTGGGCGCCACGTGGCATGTCAACGAATCAGAGGACGACACGCTGTCTTTGGTGTGCTGAATAGACGACCCATTTCCTACCGCTTCGAAGGCGGTAGGAAATGGGTCAAAAAAAACAACAACTGACGTGGCTTATGAGACCCACAACACCTATTTCCTACCAACCTTGGTAGGAAATGAGCACAACATTTCCTACCAATTATCGACGGTAGGAAATGGGTCAAATAAGACACCAACTGACGTGGCTTATGAGACCCACAACACCTATTTCCTACCAACTGTGATAGGAAATGATCACAACATTTCCTACCAATTCTCGGCGGTAGGAAATAGGTGAAGCAAAACGACGTCATTTCTCGCTTGACGTGGCATTGTGGGTCCACATGACCCATTTCCTACCGTCGACGGTAGGAAATGGGTGGGTCCCATGGGTCATTTCCTACCGTATGCAGGGACGGTAGGAAATGACCCTTTGACTTGAAAATTGGTAGGAAATACTCGGTAGGAAATGCTTTGGTAGGAAATGCTTGGTAGGAAAAGTCAATTTTTGGTGTAGTGATAATTGTAGGAGTAGTAGTGGCTGGGATAGCGGTTGTCATAGTTCTTCTCTCGTTCTGCAGAAAAGCATGCTACTAGGCACAAGTTCATCGATGGTCTTGCTATTCTAATTTCCTTGATCTCCAGAAAACTGATTATTTCTACTCCAATAGAATCAGCTTGCATCTATCATTCATCAATCATCAGCTTCAAAAGTTTAGGTATGTGTACCAGCAGGTCACACATTCTTCATAAAGATATGCCTGCATTATTAACAAGAAACTTTAGTTATGCATTAGGACTGGACCTTAAATCTGTGTTTATCCATAACATTATAAATGTTATTCAATTATTCATTGTTAATCATGCAGGCTGCTAACTTAATTTATTTCTTATGTGTCTAAACATACATATCGATCATTGCGTTCGCAGCTTGCACAGGGCATGCCATTCATATTGTTTTCAAATTTGCGTTTGATCGAAATTGCTTAAATAATCAAATGGAAAATGAACACATTGTAGTTCTACAATGGGCCTCTGAACTAATTAATAAGTCTATTACTATATATAATAGGCCAACACAAGGGCAAAGTTTGCCATTTTAATGCTTGTGAAGTTACGATTTTATTTTACCCCTATTTTTTGAAAAATAACAAAAATACCATTGTTATATTATTATGCAAAAATATGTTAATATTTGTTATTGTAGAGAATCGAACCCCCAACCTCCTTCTAAGAAGTCCAAAGCCTAACCACTATCCTAAGTTGCTTTTTGAGTTTACTTTAAAGATTTTATTAGATAAGTCACATTATTTTCTCTAATTCTATATTCCTTTTTTCATTTTGAACCTTTGAGTAAATAAAATATTGGTCCATATTATTTATATAAATTTGTATTTTTTATTTACGTTATTATATATATATAGGTAAATCTATCTATCTACTTATATATATATTAAATGGCGTCTAAGGGTAAATTGGGCCCAAAAAATGGCTGTGAAATTAAAATTTTACCCTTATTTGTTGAAAAATCACAAAAATTCCACTTTCTATAAGTTATGCTAAAAATTAATTAATTTGTGTTCTCATTAAGAATCGAACCCTTAACTTCATTTTAGCAATTTCATGTCTTAACTACAGTGTTAAGTTAACTTTTGATTTGTAATTTAGAATTCCTATTAGGTAAATCACATTATCTCCTTTTATTCTTTTCATAATTTAAATTTTAAGTATATAGAACGTTGACTTATATTATTTATTTATATACAATTATGTTTGTTTTTGTAGCTTTGTATATAACTACATATCCGATCATGTTTGTAAATTTTTTATTATACATGTTTCTTTTCAATTAAAAAATACCAATTATATTGTTAATTGATATAATTTATATTTATTTGAACTGGTCAAGTATTTATACATAAAATATAATAATAATATTTGATCTAATATAAATTACATATTAGATACAAGGATCTCATTATTCATTAGTTAATATTTTTTAAATTAAAAAAAGTTAACGTTGATATTTTTCATTAAATTATGAAATAATTATTATACAATTTGTTCGTCTCATTCATTTGTTAACAGTTTTATTTTCGAAATGTACACTCCTTTATTTTTATCTTTCCAAAAGACATATTATTCTTTACAACTTTAATAAATCTCACATGTACTAATTTGTCCATTTTTTTATCATTCCTTCACCGTTCACATCTTTCACAAAAATTTGATTTATGACACGAAAATTTAGTGTTTGATTTAATTTTTTATGCATGAAATTACACGAACACGAAAATAAATGAAAAAAACGTAAAATGTCTTATTGACATGTATTGTAGACTTTGTGATTATACAATAACCGCTCATATATATTATCTATACTTCCGCCAAAAAAATCTTAACTCACAATTTTTATTTAAGGGGTTATCATTAACCAAAAAGTTGGTGATAAGACCCCTCATTACTGTTTTCTTTTGATTTTGTTTTCGATTTGTATAGGTCTCTCTCATTATTGAGAGTTTTAGTACCCCGTTTAGTGGATTTTCTCTACCCATTCTTCGGGTTTGTTCTCTTTCCTTATGAGAGTTTGGTTTGTTTTAGTATCCGAGATCGTAGATCTGCAGGATTTATAATAGTGGTTCATTGATTTGGATTGTATGGAGTCACAATTACGATTAATTGTTCGAATACGTATGGACGAATTAGATATATATATATATATATATTGCACGACTACAACAGATTATTAGATTGTCTCTCTAAAAAGGCTGCAAACTTCAGCGATATGAACGAGTGATGTGCTACAATGAATGATTTGCTCAACAATCATAGTTCGGGTGAAGAAAATTCTGATTTGATCTATTTTATTACGTGTTTGTTCTATTTTGATTATTTTTGTAGATGTCGTATGACCGTTTATTAATGAATTACTTGATTATCAAAAAAAAATATTATGTATAAGATATAAAAAATTAAGAAAATTTGTAATATATCTTAATATATAATCTCACATACATGATTATCTTTTTTACAAATATACTTTTATTACATTAAAATCACATGAGTTTACAAACATCTATGTTATACACGAACAATTATGCTACAATAATTATTTATGCTACACTTAATTGATCATTTTAATAAATTTCTTTTCACGACATTGGAAATTTAATTATTATTTAAGAAATTAATAATAATAATAATCATGTCATTTTAATAAATTTCTTTTCACGACATTGGAAATTTAATTATTATTTAAGAAATTAATAATAATAATAATCATGTAATTATTATCGTATAGATATATTAATCCAACTTTTTAAACCTGATCAAATTATAAAATATTTGGTTCATGAAAACGGCATACAATATTATAAAATTAATTTACAAATATAAAATAAAGTTGAAATACTATAATTTACCATATATTTAATTATAAAATTATTTCGAAGATGCTGATTTGTGCGAAAATTATTTTCGTATATATTAAATGGCCGCGAAATTACCGTTTTACCCTTTTTTTTGAAAAATAACAAAAATACCACTTGTATATTATTATACAAAAAAATTTTAATAGATGTGTTACTACAAAGATTCGAACCTCCAACCTCCTTCCAAGATAGTCATGGGCTTAACCACTATACTATATGTCTTTTTGAGTTTATTTCAAAAAACTTATTAGATAACCCACGTCTTTTATCTCTTATATTATTTTTTTTACTTTGATGATTGAATAAATAAAATGTTGGTTTGAATTATTTATATAAACTAGCTCTTTAGCCCGTGTAATGCACGGGCATACTTTAAATATGAGTAAATTGTTTATTTTTTTGGCAAATTTTTGTACGTCCGCGTATTAGAGTAGCAATTGATGAGTTATACGACATTAAAATTAGTACAAGATTGTATTACACTTATATATATGAAAGTTTTTTTTTTTGTTAGCTTGTACTGATTTGGACCGTATTTGTATCGTAACAAACATAATACTTAAGGCATGTCAGAAATTATGTATAGTTTGGTTTAATAGAGATAAATAATTACAATTCACGGACATTCTTTAATTTATAAATTTTCTTAATTCATAAAAATTTACAATAAATCTAAATGATACTATAATAGTATGAGATATATAACATGTAAGTGTATATGGTCATATATTATCATAAATTTACATAAATATAAGTATTTATATGTATATATATACATACATACATATATATATATATATACATACATATATATATATATATATATATATATATATACATTCAGGTAAATGTTGTATGTATATATAAGTATGAATATTAATTTGCAACATTTAATAATATGTAATAAATATATATGTATAAGTTTGGAGCATTTAATAATATGTAATAAATATATGTATAAGTATGCATATTAATTTTGTAGCATTTAATAATATGTAATAAATTTATTGATGTTAAAAGACCAAAATAATCCTAAAAATGTATAGTATAAATAAGGGCAAAATGGTCAATTTGATTTAAATTGCTTACACCAAACCCCTTGTTGTGGTATTATATATATAATAATAGATTTGTTTTTATTTTTTCCTTTTCAGCAAAATTACCGTTTTACCTTTTTTTTTGAAAAATAACAAAAATGTCACTCGTATATTATATACAAAATTTTTTTAATAGATGTGTTACTACAGAGATTCAAACCTCCAACCTCCTTCCAAGATATCCATGTGCATAACCACTATGCTACATGCCTTTTTGAGTTTATTTCAAAAAACTTATTAGATAACCCACGTCTTTTATCTCTTATATTTTTTTTTACTTTGATGTTTGAATAAATAAAATGTTGGTTTGAATTATTTATATAAATTTGTTTTTCTTTTTTCCTTTTCAAGCCACTCGTATATTTTTATACAAATTTTTTTTAATAGATGTGTTACTATAAAGATTCGAACCTCCAACCTCCTTTCAAGATATCCATGGGCTTAACCACTATGCTACATGCATTTTTGAGTTTATTTCAAAAAACTTATTAGATAACCCACGTCTTTTATCTCTTATATTATTATTTTTTTGCTTTGATGTTTGAATAAATAAAATGTTGGTTTGAATTATTTATATAAATTTGTTTTTCTTTTTTTTCCCTTTTCGTAATTTTATATATCTATATATTCAATCACTATATATTATTGCAGTTGTATGTTTTCAATTTAATATATATTAATTATGTTGATTATAATTCATAATTTATATTATACTTTATTTGAAATAAATTAATTATTCATGCATAAAATATACTATTAAAATTCGATCTAATATAAGAAATATTATACACATTATATCTCTCATTATTAGTTATTTCTATAATTTTTAAACTAAGAACATTAGCATTCAAATTATACAAAAAATTCTTCTACCTACTCTGTTCGTCGCATCCATTTCTTAACAATTTTCTTTTCCAGAATGTATTGTTCATTTGTTAACATTTTCTAAAGTAACATGTCATTCTTTATTAACTTATCTATATTTTTTTTTCACCTTTCTAACTCCCTCCCCTTCAACCCCAGTGACGTTCGTGTCAAAAATTGGGGTGAGTTTTTAAAATATAGGATATTACATAGTATATAATTACATAATGATCAGTCAGACTGTTAGTAGACGATAAAGTTTGGAAAAATTGAAAATTACAAGTTTTGAAAAATAGAATTTCAAATTGTATTCCAAAAATTATTGTACGCTGTTAAAAAAAGTATAATCTTTCATAATAATAATAGAACTTTATAGAATACATTAAATTGATTCGTAATGTCATATAATCATTTTGATAAAATGAAATTCTAAATAGGGTTTGTGGGTCCTTGACGACATCCTCTACAACATATACAATATTTCTTATATTAGGTCGAATTTCAATAGTATATTTTATGTATGAATAATTAGTTTAATTCAAATAAAGTATAATAAAGATATATAATATAAAAGTATGAATTTTAAACAACATAATTAATATATATTTAATCGAAAACATACAACTGTAATAAAATCCAGTGATTGAATATATAAGTATATAAAATTACAAAAAGAAGCCTCCGGGCCTGTAGATGAGTTGGTGAGAGCACTGGTTATTGACCAAAGCATTCAAGGTTTGATTCATGGGAGCGTGGGGAATTCTTCCTGCACTCTAGGGTCTGGCGTGATACCGGTTGGGGTGTCCGGAATTTTTTTTTTTTTGACCAAAATTACGAAAAGATGAAAAGAAAAACTGATTTATATAAATAATACAAACCAATATTTTATTTATTTAAACATCAAAGTAAAAATAATATAAGATAAGAGAAGAAAGACGTGGATTATCTAATAAATTTTTTGAAGTAAACTCAAACAAGCATGTAGAATAGTGGTTAAACCCATGAACATCTTAGAAGGAGGTTGGAGGTTTGTTTCTTTGTACTAACAACTATTAATATATTTTTTCATAATAATATATGAGTGACATTTTTGTGACGACCATTTAATTGGAAATTTTTTCCCTTGTGTTGAGGTTTAATATATAGTAATAAATTGGATTAAAATGTGTAACTGTAAAACGATATTCCAAACACATTCTTAATGCATTTACTAAGTGTGTTAATATAATTTAATATAAAGATAAACACATGAGAGGAGTGCAGAATCAGTTCCCAAGTAAAAAACCAAAAACAAATAGGTGATATGAATACTCCAAACTGTAATATGTGTTCATCTCCCAAGGTGTTTATCACAAACTTGGGTGATGTGAGGGTGTGCAAAGATGCGTCGGACTTCAGCTTCTTTTTAAAATCCTCTATCTCATTCATGCATGTTCGATTATATTACAATAACATTGCATGCATATAACCTATTCATAACCTAGATTGCAAAAAAAAAAAAAAAAACCAATCAATTCCCGGAAAACATATAACAACCGCTCTCTAACGCAAATTACCAATCTACAAACTATCCTTTCTCTGACACACAAAACACAGGTAGACCTGCTTATAATCACAAGAAGAACAATAGTACATTCGTGCTTCAAATTCTACATTATTTCAATCTGGTCTCAAAATCAATAATAGTCACTATAAACAAGTCTTAGAGCCTTGGCATAGTTACGTTTGTGATTCAAAGTAATTACACTATTCGTCAAAAAAATTCTTTACTCGTCACTATGCATGAACCATACTTCTCATTTTACGCTCTCAAACTTAAGACTACACAATCCTTAATCTAATAAATCGATCACGACCAACTTTTTCACGATAAAAATTATTGACATCTCTATGCAGGCCCGTGCCTTGCACGGGCTGTTACGCTAGTTGAATATTAAAAATCATCAACATTTTACTTAACTTATCAATTTATTCTTTGCTTCTTTATTTTTCTAATATTTTATATTTTTACATTTGTGTTTTTAAATTTTTTTTAAGTTTAAAATACAAGTGTTGAAATCATTGTACTTAAAAATTATTATTTTCAAATTTAATTTAGCAAATTTTTCACTAAATTTATCCAAACACCCTTATAATATTTATAAGAATTCATCAACTTATCACATGACACTTACTTATTTTAAATTATAAATCAATTTTGTTTATGATACCCAAACACGCACAACATGTGTAATTAGACTTATTCCCAGACTGTCACTCCATCAAGAAACAAGACTCTGAGCCCACTTATCTTATCTTATTTTTCTTTCAGAAATACGTACTTATTCTCGGGTAAGAAAACGTAGAGTGTACTTTTTTCAGAAGATAAGTTATGCATCCTTTTTCTTTCTCATTTCTTTATTTTTTTGGTACGTTCTTCTTATTTTTTTACATATTAAAAATAGTAACATTTTATAATATAAAATTCAATCACATTCACTATTTTCCTCCATTATACCTAGTGTATACCCACTTTATACATTAAATATTGATTGATTCTACCACTTTATTCATTTTTCTTATTTTTCCCTATTAATTTACAATTTTTTTTAACCTCAGTGTCGTCCTCAATGTAAAGAATTGAGGGGATGGAGGGAGTAACTTATAACACGAATTGGAAATATAATGAAAAACGGGATTTTTATTATCATTTATTTTTTACAATTGTTGAAACATATAAACACCTTATACATATTTATAGAACAATTAATCGTTGTAAATTATATACTGTGAGATATATACGAACACTATGGATAAATATATATCTACAGAATTAGAAAAATCAACATTCTTGATGATATTTGCTAATCAAAGTCCAGAAGTGAAAGGCACGTTGGTATTAGGTAACCAAGAACTTCCGGCAATGAAATTCCCCACTGTAAATTGCGAAACCGAAGATGCAGTAGTAAGAACATGATATCCTCCCCATTTAACCCTTCCTCCGGTTGCTGAACCCGAACCTGTGTTGGCATATTCACCATAATACAACGTCTTTAATGCAAAATTACCGCTCCATTCCATCCAACCTTCAGGTCGAATAAATCCATCGAGAAACGTTTTCATAAATATGGTTCGGGAATAAGCTTGCCATGGCCTACCAAGATAGTTCTTAGTCGAACTTAGAACAGGTTTAAGTTCATCAGCTGGTGTAACCCTACAGTTATGGATAACAATTCCCGTGTTTTGATTCGGATCAGTTCTGCCTTGAGCAGTTATTGTGTTGGTACCTGCTGGAGGTCTTCGAGGCATAATATTACAATTCTGAATAACAACAGCCGCATTTCCGAAAATAAAATCGACAGTTCCGTATATGTCACATTCCCTGTAGAACTGTCTGTCAGAATGAACGTAGAGAGTGTCTTGATACCCTTCAAAGCTACATTGGTAAAAGACCGAGAGATCAGAGCCCGATCGGAGTGCCACTGCTTGGTGATTTTTCCCTCCTGCAGTGTTTCGAACGGTAATTCCTTTTCCGATAAATCCATCGCCAACGACAGCTGAAATTCAATGTATAAGATTAGTACCATGTCGAAAGAATAAAATTTTATTATGAAATTTTTAATGCAACTACAAATTTTTTGTAGGTCAGCAAGTACTCAATTAATTATTGCAGTCAACTAAGTTTATCGCTTTATATTCTTATTTATTATACATATATTTATTTTGACCGAGCAAGCTAATTAATCCACTGTGCAAAGAATAAACAAACTCGTCCTTTCAATGAGTAGGAGTGAATAACTGATCAATAACTAATTATAAAAACTGTCACGTTGATTATAATGTATCTTATATAATATTGTGAAATCCGAATTCTCATCTAATATTCAATTCGCTTTACCAGCAAGTGGATTTGCGGCTTAAAATCAAATAAAAATCTTCCTCGCAACATGTAGTAAATTAGATAATCGAGAACGACGCTAAATATTTTTAACTATTCTGACATGTAGTTCTAATAAAAGTAAATTATCGCAAAAGAAGAAATTAAGCAATTAAACATTTACCGAGAGTGGCGGAGTTAAAGGTGGTGCTTCCTCCCCCTACACTTTTGCTTCCGGTTAGTATTGTTTTCCCAATACCATCTCCGACAAGCATGATATTCTTAGCCTTTATCTCAATCTTCTCGTTGTACACACCTGCTTTTACATATATCACATACCTTCCGCTACTGCTCTTGGCAGCCGCAACCGCAGCTGCCACCGTCTTATAGTTCCCCGAACCATCTTGTGCCACCACAACATTCGCCTTGGGGGACGACGTTTGTAGAAGTTTTCGGTCCCCGGGAGAAACCCATGTCGGGAACTTACCCTTGTAACTTGGCTTTTTATACGTCCCTTTGTTCATTGCCAAAGTGTTGCTAATTAACATGGAAACATTATTTTGCATCAAGGGTAGTAAGTTATCACTTACCCCTAGCTCAAGAAACCCGGCTCGACACGTCTCGAGATTGGTTAGAGCAGAGCTAAGAAATGTTTGCGCATCGTCTTGGCTACACGGATTAATGGTTTTGTTGAGTTTGCGGATAGTGGACTCGTATAACTCAAGACAATCATCCCATGCAGCCTTTTCCAGATTATTGCGACACTTCGGGCCTAAGCTCTTCGTGTTGCTATTAGCATGCATGGCTCGGTCTAGAGCGAGCTTTAACGACACTTTCAGAAAATCAGGTTCATTTAACATTGGACCAAAATTAGGGTTGTTGCTTAAGAAATATTCACATGGTTGCGGATTAGGTGTTTTGCTACACATTAGTTTGACTTCGGTAAATGAGTAGCCAATAACCGCTGGACCATGTAAAAAGAACAAAAACAATATAAAACTGATGAGTAAACGAAATACCATAATCTTGCTCTACGTAAAATTTATGATAGTAATAATTGTATATAGATGACAAACTAAGGAGCGAATGTATATACTCTAGGGTTTTGTGAGGATTCTTGAATGAATATTATGGTAACGAATTAGGCCCTATATATAGTGAATTGAAACCAAGGGCGGACTATTATAAATGAGTTACATGATGTGATGTTCTTCTATCTTCGTATTTCGAAACTTATTACTTGTTCAAATTAGTCGAGCTTATTGCTAAACCATGGTATGTTAATTTGGTAGATAGAGAATAAAATCTCAGTTCTACATATGTTTACAAGGATTATCTATTTAATTATCTATTAATTAATTCAAAGTTGAAGAAAAAAACCAAATGAAGCCAATTGGCATCTTATCTTTAGTTCATATATATATGGATTTGACCGATCAAGGAATTCGAGGTATGCACGAAACGCGTACACGATCGATCATTCAACATATATTATAGATTTTGTGCTATAATTTGTGTGCTATTATATATATATATATATATATATATATATATTAACGAGAAGATTGGATAAATAGAGCCTGGTTGCCGGTTGGTAAGCAGAAAGAATTTAAACTCAATAATTAGGATTTCGGTTTTATCTAATAATGAATATTGAAGGCTTGTTCTGTGATTGCCTTGAACGTTTGGCTCTTTTTTATACGTCATGCCAATACACATGTTCAATTGAATTATATAAAAGACTTGTCAAACATTTTGATTATAAAATGCAGCTCTAATAAGAAAATGAGTTCACTGCATGTAAGGAACTAGGGCCTGTTTGGCAACGCATATATAAGCTGACTTATGGTTTATAAACCAGTAATAATTTATGAGGGGTGTTTGTCAACCCAATTTATGACCTTAACTTATAACTTATAAGTTGATAAGTTGAATGTTAATAATGGTATATTTTCCCGAACTTAACTTATTACTTGATTTCTTTGTTTTTTAATACTTTATATTTTTACCTTTGTGTTTTTATTTATTTTTTTAATTTAAAATGCAAGTGTTGAAATCATTGTATTTAATAATTATTTTTTCAAATTTAATTTAGCAAACTATTTTTTTTTTGAAGAAATTTTTAGCAAACTCTTAACTAACTTATAAGTAAATTTATCCAAACACCGTATAAGTTATAAGAATTCATCAACTTACACATATATATCACTTAATTATTTTAAATTATAAATCAATTTTTTTGTGATACCCAAACACGCACTAAAATGAATAGCTTCTAATTATCTCCTTTCTGATCAAATCTCTTTTGCTTCCTCCTCGGATGTTTCAAATTTCAATAACCATCTTCCTGAAATTGTTGGTCGGATACCGGTATTGGATATCAAACTATTCAATTATTTTTATAAAATTCAATTTAGAAATAAAATATTTATAGTTGAAAATTCATTTTTTCTGATGAGACCCGGCTAACGCTAGGGCTTAACTTGTCGAGTTTGACCTTCAATATTAGCGTGTCTATCAAGTAGCTCATAGTTTAGATGTTCTCCTCTCATTTTTTTTCTCTCTTTCTTATGAATCAACAGTTAAAAAAAACAGTAATTTTCATTACCAGTAAAAAGTCAAGAACATATATATAAAATATTTACAATATTGGATCAGTGACGGAACCAAAAAATGAAGTTGACCTTGAAGAAATATTTTCAACAATATAATAGTTGACACGAAAATAACAATAATATTTATTATATACACTCATATACTGTCACCTGAAAAATCCGTTTTCTTACCAGTTACCACACAGTCATTCACTCAAATTTCTTTTATTCGTAAAATCATCCAGTGAATTGAAATCACCTTGAGGGTTTTTTTTTCTTTTTTTGACAAATTTAAAGTAAATTTCATTAATTCAAAAAAAATTCGATCGAAATAAATCCACAGTCGACTATGCAATCAGGTTGAAAAACAACTAAACGAGCTAAACAATTAGCCGTTTTATTTACAGATCAATTAACATGCATGATAGAAATATTCTTTGAACAAAAAAAAGATTACAATAGCTTCCCGAGAAATCCAACATATACTATCCCTGAAAGAGTAGCATCACAATTGACCTTCACACAATTAATTTCGGTTATAGTACAATATTCATAACTTTCAGTTGCATCAACTGAAATTGGAGAAACAGATGCCCTCGTAATATGAACAATCTTCCGTTATGAAAGATGAGTTTTTGCGACTTTCATCATTGACCCAGCCTCAATGCAGGCTTTCCAGATCCCTAAAACACC
Source organism: Heracleum sosnowskyi (assembly GCA_030848705.1). NCBI lineage: Eukaryota > Viridiplantae > Streptophyta > Magnoliopsida > Apiales > Apiaceae > Heracleum > Heracleum sosnowskyi. The sequence goes on along the minus strand of CM061241.1, from coordinate 130,725,870 downwards.
AATTGAATCATATTTAAAGAGACAAAACAACAAATCAAAATCATATCAACCACTTCAAAAGGAGGACAAACAAAATATTCAAAAAATTGGGTACAGTAGCAATCCTTACAAGAAAAGGATGACTATTGAAGAAAAAATAAAAATTACGGTGATTAGATGAGAGAAAAGAAGACGAAAGTGAGAAGAAAAAAGGTTTAATTGGTGAAGAAAAAGCGATAGATCTGAATATTATTGAGACGGCTAGCTATGAATATTGAAATACAAATCCAAACTTCAGTTTCAAACTTTTTATATAATGCAAATTTTCGAGCTTAAATAGTTAAAAAAAAGTCCAACCTTAATTTATTTTAAAATTTTACACACGTACTTTTGAATTTAAAACATATATGATTTACACATTTATTATTTATTTACAAGTAAATGAATATGAAATGAGAATATTTATATTCAGTTTAAAATATAGTTTTAAGAGCTAAGAAAGTGGGACGAAATTCATACCAGGATTTGGTAACGTGCGGGAAAATAACACATTTATTTATTGAAGCAGTTGACTTCTACCCTAAACAGGATTTTGGAAGATCGATATCAAAGCTGTGTTAATTAGTTATTGTTCCTGATTATTTAACAGATTAAAATCTAGAGTATATTCTAATACTTTGACCGTGTGATGCTACGCCAACATACCCATTTGTTGTTCTTTATAAGGTGTACGTGTTCCTTGCAACTAATTTAAGGTTAGTTTTGTGATTATAAAGTTCAAATATATGTTCTAATTGCAATCCGGGTCGTGCATACGTTTTTTATATCTTTTTTTAAGGGTGGTATAATTTATTTATTTTTTGCTAGGTAATTTTTTTTATAGAACAACGCAACTACAAGATTAAGAGGGCAATAACAGAGAGATTCAACATTACACCAAGACAGCAACAAGCAACAACTAAAATCGGATGGCTAATTCTGAGATTCAACTACTCTTCTGAGATTCAACTACTCAGAGTTTTCAGTTTTGTATGCATTGTGTGTTAGTTGCTTGGTGGTCTAATTATGGATCCGAGACACCAAATTTGCAAAGGATGGCCATGAAAATACTTGGCCTGACCACAATTTCATCGGGATGCGAGAGAAACTGGAGCACCTTTGAAGGGGTTTGTTAGTTTAAAATTATTATTGTTATATTAGCTCGTATTAAACAGGGGTTCCTAAAAAGACATATCTTTTTGTGCTAGATTCATACCAGAAAAAGAAACAGGTTGGAGTCGGAGAGACTGAATGATCTTGTCTATGTCCAGTTTAATTCCAAACTTTTTAATAAGAATAAAAAGTTGAAAGAAAAATATGATCCTCTACTATCAAACGATGCTCGTATGGCTCAAGATTGGATTGTGGAGGGTGGCGATGCTGACGAGTCTGAAGTGTTGGGTATAATTACTAACTACACAGCAACAATAGGGCAGTTATATATATTTCGAATTAACAAGAACATGCAAAAATCAATAAACGAAACAAACACAAAGGTCGAAATAAAAATATAATCAGAGACTGTAAATAATAAGATAAGAAAGATAACTTATCTCTCAGGAGCTTTAACACAATACTGAAAGATAAAGAAACAGCTGAGTCGCCAAGCCTTCTAGAAGTCTTGACTGTTCTTGAAGAGATTACTGCCCCACTTACGCTGTGTTGGGTTGCAACAATATCACTCCCAGGATAAAACAGCACATATCAATCCACTCACAGATATGACAATGATCAACAGCGACCTGCACCTCAGTTCGCCCAAAAAACTATGTATATTCTGTATTGAGAGAGAGAGAGAGCAGAGAGAAAAAAACTGATTCCTAGGGTTTTTCACACAGTTACGTATATCTCTCTTTTCACAAATGTTATGTTTTGTATCTATATAAAATACAAAATAAAACGTAAACAGACCAAAAATATTGTAACTGAAGATATGACATTTAATACTAAATATTCTGATTTAATTACCATAACAGTTGTCATCGGGATTTAATTAACAGTTACATCTCAGTCAGGATTTCCTGGTCCATCAGGATTTGATCATCATCAGTACTGAAGTAAAGCCATCAGGATTTGATGTCCGTCAGGAGTGGCATCAGTACTTGATCGACCATCAGGATTTTGTCAGGACTGGACCATCATCAGGATTTAACTCCGTCAGGATCCAAGTACTGACCCAGGCATCAGGATCAGTAGTCATCAGGATTTGATATTTGATCCAAATACTGACACTGGCCATCAGGATTTGATCCACGAACAGGTCCATCACGATTTAATATAAATCCTGACCCAGTTCGTTTAGCTGTTACAAATAAATACTGATACTGTTAAATTAAATCAATAAATAATATTAAATAAACAGGTAATAAAATTCCTCGCCCAGGTCGTCTCGCGTACGCGAGACGCCGAGACATTCACCCAAATCGCCCTTCGACCCGAGTCGTGACGTGGCGGGGCGAGGCGGGCGGCGGCGGCGCGCGCGTGTGTGTGTGTGCGCGCGTGAGGCACATACTAACACCATGCACACCCACATGTCTTAGTAGTTGTACACTACTCTTGCACAAGTTTCTATATAAACTCACCAACCTCTCATTACCATTTCTATGTGGGATACAAGTTATTCTAATATAACCAACCCACATAACCCATTTCAAGCAACCTATTTCAACTCAATTTATTTATGGATTACACTAAGAAAATGTCTTAGATCCAAACATGAAAGTTTAAGTCCTCATAACAAGGAACAACCTCCAATTGTTAGTTTCCGGAAATTTCATCAAGATCATATTTAAAATATGCCTCAAACTTTCCATTTTCTAACAATCCCCCACAAATCCATACAGAAATGCTTACATATCGGTCCTTATCATGACTTGTTTTTTTTTCAGAGTCGGTACACTTCCGGGTTTGAACCCTCATAAGTCCTCTACTTCGATGGCTACCGGATCTAGATGGAATGTTTCACCTTGAATCTTTATCCGTTTGGTGTAACCACACTCCATAGACGACGACAAATCAAAGGCTATGGTGTTGATCTACGACTTTGAGACGTTAATGGTCCTGTCTCGATCATGTTCGTCGAATGCTTCAAGGAATAACCCTTTCCTCTAATTGCGACCCCACAATTACATTCGTTTAGCTGGGCATCTTCAGAGATGTACTGCTATCATCTCGTCAAATGACTTGACCCCATTCAGTGTTCAAATAACTCTTGCTATACTGGCAGTAACAGTACCTTTTAGGTTTACAGGGAATAGACTCAGATACGTGAGTATCAAGGTATATAGTAAAGGTACTACCAACTCACCCTCACAGCTTGTTATTACCACATTGAATACACTTCAAGGGATCTCCTCTCATGTGTATTGGGTTCCCGCTGCTGATGAATCATTATGGGCTATCAGTCCCATCCCCAACCTAGACTTAAGGACTACTGCATGCTCAAGTCCTTTAGTCAAAGGATCAGCTATATTATCCTGAGTTCCAATGAACTCTACAGCAATAATCCTTTCAGACATTAGACCCCTTATAGACTTAAGTCTAACTTGGATGTGTCTCTTTATTTTAGCATTATACTTTTCACTACTGATCTTGTCGATAGTTGTACGGCTATCACAATGAACATCAATGGCTGGAAACGGTCTGCTTACTACAGGCAACACTGACATAAGTCCATGCAACCATTCAGCCTTCGTCCCCGTGGCATCTAGTGCACACAACTCAGCCTCAAAAGTAGACCGAGTAATCAAATTCTGTCTAGTAGACTTCCAGGATATTGCTCCACCTGCTAGGGTAAACAAATATCCAGTCACTCCATTGGTACCAAATTTCTTAGCTATCCAACTTACATCACTATATCCGTCGAGTACTCCAGGGAATCTTCGATAATGCAAACCAAGGGAAATAGTTCCCTTAAGATATCTAAGAACTCTATCTAGTGCCTCCCAATGAGTCTTGTTCGGACAGCTTGTATATCTAGCTAACTTAGACACAGAATAAGAAATATCTGGTCTAGTCACATTAGCAAGATATTGCAAACTCCCAATAATCTGAGAATACCTTAACTGAGACACAGGAATTCCTGAACTATTCTTGACTATGGCAACTTTAGGATCGTACGGTGTACTAGCGATTCTACAATTTGAATAACCATACTTCTCAAGTATAGATTTCTCTATATAATGAGATTGTGACAATGTTATTCCATCAGTTGACTGTGTCAACTTGACCCCAAGAATCACACTAGCCTCACCCATATCCTTCATTTCAAAGTGCCTTTTCAAGAAACTTTTTGTCTCGTTAATAATCTCAATATTGGTTCCAAACAATAATATATCATCCACATATAGGCACACGATAATACATTCATTTCCTTTAACCATATAGTAGACACACTTGTCACTTTCATTAACTACAAATTCTGATTCTAAAACAGTATCATCAAACTTTTTATGCCAGTCTCTCGGAGCTTGTTTTAAGCCATATATAGACTTGATCAACTTACATACTTTCCTCTCGTTACCAGAAGCAACAAATCCCTCAGGCTGATCCATATAAATCTCTTCTTCAAGATCACCGTGAAGAAAAGCTGTCTTTACATCCATTTGATGGATGATAAGACCATGTACGGAAGCCAATGTTATAAGCATTCGGATTGTAGTCATTCTTGCAACATGAGAGTATGTATCAAAGTAATCAATGCCTTCCTTTTGCCTAAAACCCTTAGCTACCAGTCTAGCCTTATACTTATCTATTGAGACATCAGGATTCATCTTCCTTTTGAAGATCCATTTACATCCTATAGTAGTACACCCAGGAGGTAGGTCAACCAACTCCCATGTTCCGTTAGAAACAATAGAGTCAATCTCACTCTTTACAGCACATTTCCAATGCCTTGACTCTGAAGAATCCATGGCCTGTCGGAAAGTTAAAGGTTCATCCTCGACATTGTAAGTGACAAAATCACTTCCAAAGTCCTTGACTACCTTTTCACGCTTACTCCTTCTAGGTTCATCTACTTCATCAGGAGTAGAACTACTATCAGGATTTGCCCCCACATTTGTCATCTTTTCCACATGATCAGGAATAAAACTCGATGTGTGAGTAGGATCATCATTAGAAATATCTTGAGGTATGCTAGTCTTCATAGGGAACACATCCTCAAAGAATGTTGCATCACGAAATTCAACTATAGTGTTAGCCATTATACCATCTATGTCAGATTTTAATACTAAAAATCTCATAGCTGTAGTGGTTTCAATATAGCCCAGAAAGATGCGATCAACAGTTTTCGGACCTAGTTTCTTTCTCTTGTGTTCAGGGACAAGCACCTTTGCAAGGCACCCCCACACACGAAGATACTTTAAACTTGTCTTTCTACTTTTCCATAATTCATAAGGTGTCTTGTCCATATGTTTCAGAGGAATTCTATTCAGAATATGGCAAGCTGTATTCAAAGCTTCTCCCCACATATACTTAGGCAACCCAGAATTAATAAGCATGTTGTTAATCATATCTTTAAAAGTTATGTTCTTTCGTTCAGCCACCCCATTAGACTCAGGTGTGTATGGTGGAGTTACCTCATGAACTATACCAATGCTTGCGCAAAATTCATTAAACGAGGTACTAGTATACTCACCACCTCTATCAGATCTCAAACGTTTAAGTACTTTGCCAGTTTGTGTTTCAGCTTCAGTTTTGAACATAATGAATTTTTCTAGTGCTTCATCCTTATGTCTAAGTAAATAAACATAACAGTATCTACTACAATCATCTATAAAGGTAATAAAATTACGTTTATTATCCTTAGTCAACATGCCACCAAATTCACATATGTCAGTGTGTACTAAATCCAATACTCCTGAATCCCTAACAACCTTATGAAAGGGTTTCCTAGTTTGTTTAGCAGTTACACATACTTGACATTTAGATTTCTTTTCAATAGCATATTTTGGAATCAACTCTAAGTTCATCATATTCTTTAGAGCACCAAAATTTAAATGACCAAGTCTAGCATGCCACAAATCAGATGATTCAACACAATTAACAGAAGGTGCAACACTATCATTAATAAAACTGCCCAAAACAGGCTCAACATTTATTAAAAATAAACCATCAGACAAATAACCTTTGCCAAAGAATGAACCAGTATGTGTAATAACTACTTTATTACATTTCAAAGAAAGTTCAAAACCATTTTTAACTAAACAACTTCCACTTATAATATTTCTACGAATATCAGGAACATGGTGCACTCTAGTGAGGGATAGAACACGCCCAGAAGCAAACTTCAGGTCCACGTTTCCTATTCCAAGCACTTGAGCAGCACTAGCATTCCCCATCGTCACTGTCACTCCATGACTCTGTTGATAAGATACAAATAAACTAATATCAGTACAAATATGTACATTAGCTCCAGTATCAATCAACCATTCATGAGACAGATAAGTGGAAAGAAGTACAGGGTTGTAGGTAACATACCCGTCATTGGTTCCAGAGGCAACAACCTCACCAACAACCATGTTAACCTTAGGCCCATCAGTGGTTGCAAGCACAGTATTAGCTTGTGCTCCCACAACAGCTTTCTTAGCTTTCTTTGCAGGACAGTCCTTGCTCCAATGACCAACCTGTCCACAAGACCAACATGGATTGTTTGTCTTTGGTTTCTTAGCCTTGTTCTTGTCATTTTTAGTTTTAGTGTTGTCCTTCTTAGTGACAGCCTTTCTTTTCTGTCCAACAGTCACTACATTAACCTTCGAACTCCCATGTTCAGCAGGCATCACATGTCCCTGTTTGGACTTGTGTTGTTCCTGCACAGAGATGTCCAACATCAGGTTTGTCCAAGTGATCTCTCCTTTCTGTCTTTTCAGGGAGAGAGCAAACTCTTCCCAAGACTTAGGGAGCTTTTCAATCACTGCCATAACCTGAAACTTCTCAGGAAGGTCCATTCCGGACTCCTTCAAAGCATGCACCAACATCTCAAACTCATGTGCCTGCTCAGTCATGGATTTTGTATCCACCAGTTTAAAATCAAGAAACCTAGCCACAGAATACTTTTCCAACCCTTGCGAGTCAGTATTGTGTGTCTGGTCCAGCTTCTCCCATAAAAGCTTAGCAGTGAAGGAGTCAGATGAATAAACATCGAATAGAGTGTTCGCTAAAGCTGCCAGTATAGCAGCCGTAGCCACCCCATCCCTTTCCTCCCACATGGCATAAGCCTTAAGAGTTTCAGCCTTTTCCTGATCAATAACCGGTTTCTCATACTGCACCACCGGCCATAGACCCTTTACCGTTAACCACAGTTTCATCTTTTTCTGCCAACGAGAAAAACCAACACCCCCACCGAATTTATCAGGCATTCCTGACAAATCAATAGGCTGTGGGAAACGGTACGTGGTCCAATCAATGGTGGGTACAGTAACACCAGACCCCGAAGCAATAGAACCATTAGGAGTTACAGTTCTGTTAACCATCTCGTTAATTAACAATATATAACACAGAAAGTAATCTCTTCAAGATTGTTGGGTATAATTACTAACTACACGGCAACAATAGGGCAGTTATATATATTTCGAATTAACAAGAACAGGCAAAAACCAATAAACGAAACAAACACAAAGGTCGAAATAAAAATATAATCAGAGACTGTAAATAATAAGATAAGAAAGATCACTTATCTCTCAGGAGCTTTAACACAATACTGAAAGATAAAGAAACAGCTGAGTCGCCAAGCCTTCTAGAAGTCTTGACTGTTCTTGAAGAGATTATTGCCCCACTTACGTTGTGTTGGGTTGCAGCAATATCACTCCCAGGATAAAACAGCACAGATCAATCCACTCACAGATATGGCAATGATCAACAGCGACCTGCACCTCAGTTCACCCAAAAAACTATGTATATTCTGTATTGAGAGAGAGAGAGAGAGTAAAGAAAAAAAAACCGATTCCTAGGGTTTTTCACACAGTTACGTATATCTCTCTTTTCACAAACGTTATGGTTTGTATCTATATAAAATACAAAATAAAACGTAAACAGACCAAAAATATTGTAACTGAAGATATGACATTTAATACTAAATATTCTGATTTAATTACCATAACAGTTGTCATCGGGATTTAATTAACAGTTACAGCTCAGTCAGGATTTCCTGGTCCATCAGGATTTGATCATCATCAGTACTGAAGTAAAGCCATCAAGATTTGATGTCCGTCAGGAGTGGCATCAGTACTTGATCGACCATCAGGATTTCGTCAGGACTGGACCATCATCAGGATTTAACTCCGTCAGGATCCAAGTACTGACCCAGGCATCAGGATAAGTAGTCATCAGGATTTGATATTTGATCCAAATACTGACACTGGCCATCAGGATTTGATCCACGAACAGGTCCATCACGATTTAATATAAATCCTGACCCAGTTCGTTTAGCTGTTACAAATAAATACTGATACTGATTAAATCAATAAATAATATTAAATAAACAGGTAATAAAATTCCTCGCCCAGGTCGCCTCGCGTACGCAAGACGCCGAGACATTCGCCCAAATGGCCCTTCGACCCGAGTCGAGTCGTGACGTGGCGGGGCGAGGCGAGGCGGGCAGCGCCGCGTGTGTGTGTGTGCGCGCGCGTGAGGCACATACTAACACCATGCACACCCACATGCCTTAGTAGTTGTACACTGCTCTTGCACAAGTTTCTATATAAACCCACCAAACTCTCATTACCATTTCTATGTGGGATACAAGTTATTCTAATATAACCAACCCACATAACCCATTTCAAGCGACCTATTTCAACTCAATTTATTTATGGATTACACTAAGAAAATGTATTAGATCCAAACATGAAAGTTTAAGTTCTCATTACAAGGAACAACCTCCAATTGTTAGTTTCAGGAAATTTCATCAAGATCATATTTAAAATATGCCTCAAACTTTCCATTTTCTAACATGAAGGGTCGACAAACACCTTCAATGAAACAAACAACAGCAATGAAACAATTAGAGAACTCGACGAAGATGATTTTCTTTCTTTCTGAAGAAGAACCGTTCTTTAATGATGATCCTCTGTTTGGTGATTTACATAACGAATGTTGGTGATACTTTGAAATCATGAGTAGTTCTTATAACCTTTTGACTGCATGGTTTCATCTTTTGCCTGGCTGGTTTCGTCTTTTGAATGCCTAGTGCTTATTAGTTATAGTGTCTGGGTGTAAAATATAATGGATATACTTTAGCTGGGTAAGTATTTTGAATGTAAATGTGGTTGAACTTTAGCTGGGTAAGTATTTTGAAAGTAAATGTGGTTGAACTTTAGCTGGGTAAGTATTTGACTGGCTGGTTTCGTCTTTTGATGCAAGTTTAAGTATTGTTGATGTTTAGCAGTACAAATTTTACAAATCATGTTGTGTGTATATATAAATGAATATTAAATTGCTCCCGATTTATATCTGATTTATCCTTTCGATAAATCCCCGATTTCCGATAAATCGCTATAAGGTCCCCAACCGATTTTGTCCGATAAGCGATTTCTATAACACTGTGTATTTCGAATAAGTTCAAGAAAATATTAGTTTTAGAGCTATTTTTTATTTCCATAATTATATCTGGAATAGATTCCTCATGTATTCACAATTTATAACATATTATAATGCAATATGATGTGAATAGTTCTAGAAATTTAAAAAACTCTTGATTGAGATTCCCTTTAATTTTATTTCAAGAAATTTTTTGGTACAATCAAGCAAGAAGTGAGTTTTTGTGTTCTCATCTTCCAACATCAACTATTATCTACTTTTAATATCAGACATGCATGCTCTTAAAATTAGTGTTTGAACCAGTCGACAATAATACTTGATGCTATAATCTGGATCGAGTATCTCAGCGCAGTCAATGTATCACGGGGGGCAATTGACCCCATTGAAATTTTTAAAAAAAATTACTTTTATTTAAATTTTATTTATATATATATTTTTATAAAAATATTTATAATGAAAAAATTTAAATTTGCCCCCACTGAAAAATTACTTTGGTTGTAATAAATTTGAATTTGACCCCGTCAATTTGTGTAGATAGTTAATTTTGTTCTTCATAATTTAAAATTTACACTAATATATTTATCCTCACAAAATTTTAATACTCCTTATTAATCTTAAATTAATTTTTGACCCCGCTGATTCTAAATCCTCCCCTGATCTCAGTTGTCTTAACGTGATACTTTTATGTTTCACAAAAATTTTGTATGGATACGGGTACTCCGAGTCAGGGCCGGCTTTTGAGGTTTTAGACGAATGCTAAAATGAGGTCTTTATTTTTTTAAAATGCAGTGACATTAAATAATTTATATATCAATCAATACTATTATATAATAGACGAAACATTAAAAGTTTGGTTGGTCGGTATGGTACGTTGTGATTTTACTTAATTGCCTTTAACTGTATTTCGTGTTTTTACTTAATTAACCTTACTTATTTATAGAAATATATTATTAAATAATAATATTACCTATTTATAACCAATTAACTTTTTCCCCTTAAATACATTATTTTTTCTAACAAATTTCCATACTTTTTCAAACATGGCAATTACCTTTTTTAACTAAAACATGTTAGTTTTTTCCTATTTTTCCTTACTAAAACCCCTCATTTTCCAAAAATATCACGGACAAACCTTTAGTTATTTATTTTTAAACCTATAATCTTATAATTATTTTTTAAAAATTTACCTATTTTAACATGTCTACTTATTTTTCTTAACAAATACAATCACTAAGAATATTAAAATATAAATAATCAAATACCTATTTATAACCAATTACTCTAAAACACATTATAGATTTTTTCTAACAAAGTCCCTTCTTTTCTAAATATATCACGAAAAATTGTCCTTTTCAATTTATTTTTTCTATTTTTCTCACTAAAATTCATTTTTTTCCCCAAAAATATCATAGGAAACTCTTTACTTATTTATTTTAAAACGAATTTAAATACTTTTAATTATTAAATTTTAAAACCTCATTTCCAAAAATATCACGGGCATTTACTTTTTTAAACTAAATATATGTTACATTTTTTATTTTTTCTTACTAAAACCCCTCATTTTCCAAAAATATAACGGGTAAACCCTTACTTATTTATTTTAAAATTTGTTTTGATGTTTTTAATTAATTAAAAGTATTTAGCTATTTTAACATGTCTACTTATTTTTTAAACAAATATAATTAATAAAATATTAAAAATATAATAAAAAAATAATAATTGACAATCCGTGCATCGCACGGGTTTTAAGCTAGTATATATAATTGTTGTATATTTAAATGTTAATTTTTTAAAAATGATTATGTAGAAAGCCTATTTTAAAATATCTATTATAAAATTATAAAATATTGGAATTTTTTAATTTAAATAGTGTAAAGATATTTATTGTTTATACTAGATGATAACCGTGCGGCTCGAGATAATTTATTAAATTAATTGTATACTTCTTAAATTTATCGAATTGATTGATATTAAGATTTATATTATTTTGTATTATAAAATTAGTAGGAATGTTAAAATCTTGACTTATTTTCATTACAATTTTTTTTTTCCATAACTGAATTTTTACGAATGTCTGGTAATATAATTTTGATTAAAAAATAATATTAAATTCTATGTCACATAGGAGTTTAGGGGATTACTAAAGTACCTTGAATTATATTTGAAGTACCGAAGGACCCGTAATATATTTTATATTTAAAACAATATTAAATTCTATGTGAGATTAGACTTTAGGGATAAAAATAATATTAAATTTTAGGTGAGATACTTCAGGGGTGAAACCAAAAAAAAGGTGAAATTAAATTTGGTACCGTTAAAAAGAGGTTTCGCTTATTACTTATTAATAAAGGTTATAGATATAAATTAAAATATCTTTTAATATTGGTATTCTAAAATTACAAATAACAATAATTATTAATTTATACTTTACCATCATTTTGAAAATTGAACATAAAATGTTGTAAAATAAAAATTAAAAATAAAAGGAATTCAAGGCTAAAATAAGAAGTTACAAAAACAAATGTATTCCTCGGACTAGATTATCTCTCCAAGAAAACAATCATTCATTAGTATTTATTAGGTTATGGATTCAAGTAAAAAAATTATTATGCGAGTATAAAAAACTAAATACAACTAAAAATATTTATTAGTTCTTTAAAACACATTGATAATACATAAAATTTTATTTATATTTTAATTTTTTCTAAAAACCTGATTATAAATTTTTTTAACACGTTGATTGTGGATATCTATATACTCCTTATGTCCCTCTCATTTCTTTACACTTTCCTTTTTGGTACCTCCCTCTCATTTCTTTACATACCAAAAATAGTAACATTTTATAATATAAAATCCAATCACATTCACTACTTTCCTCCATTATACCTACTTTATACCCACTTTTTACATTAAATATTGATTGGTTCTATCACTTTACTCATTTTTCTTACATTTTCATATTAATTTATACTTTTTCTTAACCTCTGTGTCGTCCCTCAACGTAAAGAATTGAAGGGAACGGAGAGAGTATGGAGTACTACTTTTTTGGGGACCTATGGGGGCTTTAGGCGACCGCTTAACTCGCCTATAGGCCATAGAGTGCGCCTCCCAGTTATAACCTAGTTTAGCTATCCTTAATCTATCTTATAATCTGGAAATGATTAATCGGAAGAGATTAGACGTATCATAAATACTAGCTTATAGCCCGTGCGATGGACGGTTACTTAAATTTTATTTATAATTATTTTGTTTATAATTATATTTTAATTACCCATGGAACACACGATTGTTTTTTTAATATTTATAATTATATTTATTTATGAATATTTTAATATTTAAAAGTTATTAGTTTACATGATTAAATTATTGTTAAAAAAGATTTAGCCAAAAAGAATTATAGTTAAAATTTTGATATTTATTATATTTTACACGCTCAATTTAATATTTGTTTATATTGAGTTATAAAAGTTAGATTTGGCGAATTTTACGGTCCGCATGAAATTCTATTCTAAAACTAAAAAGAGAATAAAGTGACGAAATTTAATATTGAGAATTCTATTCGATTTAGGAAATCTACTTATATGTAGTTTAGATTATTAGAATACTCTTTATTAACCAAATAAAGTTTTTAATGTTAAATCTAACGGTTTTCACCTATCTATTTAAGATTAAACGATTTTTATTATTTTGATATTAAATGGGTTTCCTTATTTAATTACAACTTTTTTTATGTTTTAACTTTTTAGAAAATCCAATCCTAATATAATATCTTTTAACTTATATCATTTTTAGATAATAACTTCTTTTTATATGATATAATCTTGATCTTCTAGTTTTCAAAGTATTGGATCTAACGGTTGAGAATGTTTTGGCGGTATTTAGGACCAAACTACCACGATAACATCATTAATTTTTTAAATATTTTTTTAATATATTTTTTTAAAATATTTATTGCTAAAATATAATATACTCTCTTTTGTAATATGTTAATGATGCGGGAACTTTGAACTTTTGAGAAAATACATTATCAATTAAAATATAATTTTTTTTTGTAACAGTTTATCTTTTAAAGTAGTACACCGTGACGATCAAAATTCTGTAAAAAATTCATTTTTTTATAGTATATCCCGTAAAAATCTATGTTATTATATTAACGACTAAATAATGAAAGCTTTCTTATAAGTATGGTCGTTTGATCACTCAATTCATAATCGTTGGATCTTTCAAATTAAATTGTTGAGAAATGTTAGATATAACAATAAAATTATCACGTAGAATGATCTAAGGTTTGAATCTACCAACAACATATTAAAATTTACAGGATTTTTTTGAAAAATAAGAATTTTTTCATTTTTTTTTCTTGTAGACACGGGTTATTTGATAATATTTTTTATAAAGTACGATTTTTCAAAAAAGTACTATACTAATTGATTAACAAACTTTTAAATTTTTAAATTTAATAATTTACAATGTATATAGGTTGAAAAAGTTAGGCCTCTTCTGTAGCTGAGTCTAAAATTTCAAAATACGATTTTTTTAAATATGAATATACGGTTTTTTTTAATATGAATATAATCATGCTAACAATGAAATTAGGTATCTATGAGTTCTTATAAAACAAAATCACCATTTGCGTATAATTTATTATTTAATAATAAATAATATTTAATTAGTTATGATATAAAATTTAATAAAATAAGATAAAAAATATGCAACCCTCAATATTTTAATAATATTTTGATATTATCCTTTTATGTTTTTTATATGTAAAATAATATAATTATAATTTGGATCAATCAAATTGTTATGTTCCTTCAGAAAAAAAAGTGTTTAAATTTATTTATGTACAGGAGTTCTCGTAAGTCTCTTTAGGTTCATGTGTATCATTGTTAGTATGATATACATCAGCATTATATTGATAATTTTTAATATTATAATCAATATGAATTGTTATGTTGATATTTGGTTTAACAATTATTATCTAATTGGAAGTATACATAAATTCAAGAGAAAAGATATTTAAGAATTTTTACATAGAAAACTTTTAAATTATCAAAATACACTTTTTAGTATTTAAATATAATTATATTATTAATCAGATACACTTTTTAATATTAGATCTAACAATTCTAATCGATCTATTTAAGATCTAACTGTAATTATTAATTTGATCGTATAGTGATCGTACACGGACCATATCGATTTTAATTTTTTCTTAAATTGATTTTTATATTTTATTGAAATAAAAATAGAATTTATAAATTTAAAAGAATTAGGAAAAAAATTAAATCTACAATAAAAAATATTTATTAAAATTTAGATAATCACTTTACTATTTGGGCTATTTATTAAAATTTAGATAATCACTTTACTGTTTGGGCTCTATCTTGAGTTTTAGACAACAGATTTTAACGATTTTACAGCCCATGCGAAGCTAACAAAATTATCTTTAATTTAATGATGGTTTATTAATTTTTATCTAACTGGAACTATCCATAAACTAAAGAGAAAAGATAATTACGAATTTTTACATAAAGATTTCTATTCAATATAGAAAACCCATTTATAGTTGGTTTAAATTATCAAAATACATCTTTTAGTATTTAAATACTATCCTATTATTAATCAAATACAATTTTTAATATTATATCTAATGGTCCTCATCTATTTGAATATTTATAGTTTTATAATCCAACGGATCATATACTTTTGGTAGTACAGTGACCGACCAAAGTTTTGGATAAGATCTCCCTTACGCTTATTATATATAAGGTATTAATTTGACTGTGTCACTGTGTGCATTATGGGGCTTCTAATATTTTTCTAATTAAAATCATATTTTCCCCGGTCCTATTTTATATTAATTGTTATTATATCAATACATTAAAAAAAAGGCATAAATCATATTTATTTTTTATTTTATTTGTTCTATATACAAATATAATTCATTTATTTTTGAAATAATATAATTTACAAATGACTCTTAATTCCAAGCACATTGAGATAAAGAAATGGTTCACATAAAATAAAACATCTGGAATGATGTTAATATATATTCATATATTTTACGAATACTAGTCTATTATAAGCGATTTTTAACAATTAATTATTTGCCATAAATATTTTGTGAAAGGAAAAAATCCTAATACTTACTCCCTCCCACTCATTTCTATACATTTCTTTTTCAATGCTTGGCACGCATTTTAAGGCTCCTATAAAGTATACTTCAACAACTTATTTTTAAATAATTTTTTATCTGAATAAAAATTTCAACGTTAAATTTTAATTCAGAAGAAAAAAAATTTAAAAAAAAATTATGAAAGTATACTTTATAGGAGCCTTAAAATGCGTGCCGAGTCCCCGTCTATATAATTGATTGGGACAGAGGGAGTATATATTTAGAGATAGACGACGTGTCTAGACAGTTACAAAAAATTACAATTTTAGGTTTATTTATAACTAATAAATAATTGTAACAATCAACTGCGATCCATATTTTACTACTGTAAAGCTTGTCTGTCAACTGTCTTATTCAATTTTTTTTTTGGAGCAGATGTCATTCATATTGTCTTATAATCTGGTTATCTAAGTCAGGTATATATTCAATTTGATTGCAACTTATAATATGAACAAATAGGTTCTTACGAGACATTTATTACTTATTTTGTGGTATCAAAGTACTCCCTCCATTCCTTATTAACTGACGTTTTCAACTTTTACTCATTTCCCTTTTTATTTGACGTTTTCATTAAATGCTTAGTTTTCCAAGTAAATTAAATGCTAGTTTTCCATGAAATGCCCCAGCTTTTCATTTCTCTCTTGGCCATGCATTGATTCATAAGGTTAATTCAGTAATTTTCTGACTATATTAATTGTAATATACTGCATTAACTCTTCCTCCTTGGTCTGTGTAAAATGGTCAAAAACGACTAATATTAAGGAACGGAGGGAGTATGTAATCTGCTGATTTATCAGCAGTGATTGATCAAATAATAGTGATAATGATTGGTTGTTGAATTTTGATCCATGACCTCATTATAGGACGGGTTTTGGTATTAATTTGTCTTTCTCTTTATAGGGATGGCATTGAAGAACTCTTACAATACATTACTTAATTTTTAAATCATAATCTTGATTAAAAAATAAAAATAATTAAAGAAACAAATTAAAATCGGGTTTACACCACCTTTGCATTTATGTATAAGTATAAATATTTTAAACTCGAGTCATGCCTTCTATTTTTATCCCAAAAACAAATATTAATCTTGGTCTTGTCGAGTAATGAGATCGGATAAGCTAAAGTGTCTATCCCTATCCCTAACACTATTGAGTATCCTTGATTCACACAAGTGCTAGGTTGACTTATAGATAACTGTTATATAAGTGATAAGTTAAGTTGATGAATTTTTATAAGTTATACGGGTGTTTGGATAAATTTACTTATAAGTTACTTAAGAATTTTCTAAATTAAATTTGAAAAAATAATTATTAAATACAATGATTTCAATACTTACATTTTAAATTAAAAAAATATTTAAAAACACAAAAGTAAAAATATAAAGCATTAAAAAACAAAGAAATCAAGTAATATATAAGTCAATAAGTTCAAGAAAATGTATCACATTATTAACATTCAACTTATCAACATATAAATTATAAGTTGAGGTCATTGACAAACACCCTCGTAAGCTCTTATTAAATGTATAAGTTACACGATCCAAACAAGCCCAAAGTAAGATTGCTTGTTCACATAAACTTACATTATTATCTAGCAAATAGTGGTATAGATATTCAACTTAATTAATTTTATTTATCTGTCAATTCATGTTAGTTAGACGAGGTAGACTTCCGAACTAATTAATTAATTAACCACTAATAACATTCTTCTTACACAACTAATCTCACTTGCAACATAAGCAAGGTTTTAAAATAACAGGATTAATGTTGGGAACTAATTTTGAAAAATTAATAAAAACATTAATAAAGTGAACTTGTTTCCCAAAATAAATAAATATATTATGAATTCGAACTTGTAAACTGTAACTTGCAAGAGTCAGCCGGCTATAGAAAAGTAATCAAAAATCAACCTATTTCTTTCAGGAAAAAATAAAAATAAATATTCAAGTTGTTATGAAGCAGCTGGTGGGTGAACAGGCCCAAATCTTCTTTAAAAGCCCACAAAATACATAAGTAGCCTCGGGTTTTGACTTGAATGAGATATGCACCATTGCCCAATCCATTAATCGAGGAAAATGAAATTAAAACAAAAAGAAGTTAAAAAGATATGGCCCATGCAGGTCTCGAACCTGCGACCTTCGCGTTATTAGCACGACGCTCTAACCAGCTGAGCTAATAGGCCAGTTGTTTATAATTCGTTCCAAAATATATATAATCAATAACATCTGACTTATGATTAGAAAGATGATCTTTATTATTATGTAAGTTTATATTTCAGAAAAAACAATCTAATGTAATGAAATAAGAGTATTTATATGCATATAATATATTAAAGTTCATTAGATTTTATATTTACTTGCATATAATATATTGTGAAGATAATGTAATAAAATTTATACTCTTGATTGATTAAGTATCATAATTTCTAATTCTTAAAATCTGACACTTTGTCAAAAATCCATCGATGAATCATTAGTGGACAAGCCAATGATTTGCTATTCTTCAAGTAAAATTGTCAAAATTATCAAAAATTAGTCTTAATCGTAGAAATTGATAAAATTCATTTACGAACGAACATTCACAAATCTCAAAATAAATGGGGTTGGCATTTTCTACAACACTATCCTTACTATATACTACTCCTACAAGTTAAGGTTTAATTCACCATTTTGTAAACCAAATTATTATCACTTTTCCATATTTATCTACAATCTTAATTCCATTTTTTAAGTGGATATCTTAAATACCACATAACTATACAAACAACATTGAACCACACATACAGTATAACTACTAACTAGGCTGGAAAAATTAGCGTAATTATGTTAATAAATCGTAATTAATCAAATCCAAAGCATATTCTTTGTACACTCATACCATTATTCGAAGCATATTCTTTTAACAAATTTGCATACATTTTTGTATTCTTCCTTTAGGAATATAAACGGATAAGGACTATTACTAATGAAATTTTCCTTCTTTTTTAACAAACTAGCATGCATTTTTGTATGCTTCCACAACGGATAAGGATTGTAATTAATCATAGTTTCATCAGCAATAGCTATGTGTAAAGAGTCTTTGGTTTATTTGCATGCAGAATGCAATCTGTCCAGCATGCAACCCATGATCTGTCATGTCCATGCACCCCTGTTGTCCTATATATACCAAACTATTTCCTTTCGCCACTTCACCTCAAAGCAACACTAACAAATACAGTTAGCTTATAAGTTAGCTTCTAATATCAACTATGGCTTTCAAGTTGTCTTTGATATTCTTTACTTCTTTTCTCCTTCTCCATAGCTGCATTGCTAGGAGAAATGACTTGCAGGAGCAACAAGAGTGTAACTTCGACCGCCTCAGTGCCCTACAACCTACCTCCAGTGTTGAAGCAGAAGGAGGTAGAACCGAATTCTGGAACCCCAATAATAAGGAGTTTAGGTGCGCTGGTGTGGCTTTCCTCAAACACACTATCCGTCGTAAAGGCCTCTTTCTCCCCTCTTACACAAATTCTGTACTAATGGTCTTCGTTGAACAAGGTACTATTGTAATATAATGTTTATCTAATTTGTTCTGAGAAATCTGAATTTATTCTGTGCTATTAGATGATAAATTTGAATGTACTGTTGGCAGGCAGGGGATTTTACGGAGCTGTGATGCCCGGTTGCCCTGAAACTTTCCAATCACCTCAGGCTCAGGAACAAAGTGGTGATAGACCGAGAGATAGGCATCAGAGGGTCCACAACTTCAAAAAGGGTGATTTGCTTGTTATCCCAACTGGAGTTGCACATTGGATGTACAACAATGGAGACCAGGACCTCCAAGTTGTTGTCATGTTTGACACCACCAACAGGGCAAATCAGCTTGACAACATTCCCCAGGTATATAGTTGTAAAATCAAAACTTCAGCATTTCAGACTTTTCAGTTGACTTATTACTATATAATAAACCACACTAATTGATGTATTACCCTGTTCCAGAGATTTTTTATATTAGGAAATCCACAAGGAAAACAACAGGGACAGCAAGAACAGCAATTAATCCAACAATTCCAAGGGGACAGTATTCTCAAAGGCTTTGATGCGGAGACCTTAGCACAAGCATTCAAGATGAACCGAGACATGGGAAGTAAGCTCAAGGGCAAGAATGTCAAAGAAGGCCACATTATCACAGTCGAAAAGGAGCTTCAAGTAGAAAGGCCAGAAAGACAACAGCAAGAAGAGCACAGCCAACAAGGAGAAGGAGAAGGACAAGGGAAAGAGCATGGTAATGGCTTGGAAGAAACCAGCTGCTCCGTGAGAATCAGGGTGAACCTTGACAACATAGATCGAGCTGATATCTTCAATCCACAAGCCGGACATCTAATCTCCCTCAACAGCCACCATCTACCCATCTTAAGAGACGTCCAACTTAGCGCTGAAAGAGGTCATCTCCGCAAGGTGATTTCATCTGAATGCCTCTTTTTAACTTCCTTAATAGTTGAAATCATGTATCACACACACCACTTTGACTCTGAATAGGCTATAACCCTCAACAACTTCGCATGCAAATTTCTTTAACTTCATATCTTAAAATCCATGTACTAATAAGCGCAACAACCTCCTCTTAATGATCAGAACGCAATAATGGGACCATTCTGGGTGTTGAACGCGCACAGCATCATGTACCCGACAGACGGAGAAGCGAGAATCCAGGTTGTAAACAACCAAGGGAAACAGGTGTTTGACGGGCGTGTAGAGAAAGGACAGTTGATCTTGGTGCCACAGAATTTCGCAGTGCTGATCCAAGCAGGAAACGAGGGATTCCGCTGGGTGGCGTTTAAGACAAATGACAATGCCATGATTACTCCTATTGCAGGCAGGGCCTCAGTGTTCAGGGGATTACCAGCGAGTATTTTGGCCAATATTCTTCAAATTTCAGAGGAGGAAGCATCTAACCTGAAGTATAGCAACGCTGAGACTATTATGTTCGCCCCGCAACAACGTTCTCAAGCTGATAAATTCACTAGAATGCTCATATAAAGCTTCATAATTGGGTAGAAATAAATTACTTGAGAAGATCATGTGAGACCTGATCATAGTTCTAGTTTTGAATAAAACTATAAAGCCTTCTCCAGCAGTTATAATAATTACTGAGAAAAATGTAGTTCCATTTCAGGGTCTTCCAAATTAATGTACTTCCAAGTTTAATCTTTAAAATAAACTAGTTGAAAAAGCTACGCTTCGCGGTGGCGTAATAATTTTTTTTTAAAACTCTATCAAATAAATTACGAAAATTACCCGGTCCTCGCTAATAAGCCGTCCTCCCGTGAAACACGCTTTCCTTTTTAATATCAAAATCTCAAATTTAATATATTGAATATATACTTGTTTTATATATTAATTTTTATGTTACCATACTCCTTTTCTAACGATACACTCTTTCGTTGAAAAAACACCTATATAACTTTACATATTCTACTTCAAATAGAATTTTTAGTTATATATTACAAACGCTTATTCTACTTCCAATAAAATTTTTAATTGCAAGTACTTCTTTTATATCCGAACTCTTCTGCTCTATAAATCGAAACACATATTCTACTTCAAATAGAACTTTGCAAGTATTTCTTTTATATTTGAACTCTTCCCCTCTACAAATTCAAACATCTATTCTACTTCAAATAGAACTTTTAATTATATGTCTTCGCTATAAATTCGAACTTTTCTCCTTAATAAATTCGAACATCTATTCTACTTCTAATATGTCAAAGGATACTTTTTTTTATTTATTAGTATTTAAAATTCTAAAATTCTAGAAAATTAGAAAAATAGATTGAGACGATCTTAGGGGCGCCACTTAACCTCCCGCGTATCCTCATTTATATATATATATATTGATTTTAATTATGTTTTACAAACACATATTCAATTTCTAATAATAGAAATTTTAATCATATGTATTTCTTATATTTTCGAACTCTTCTCCTTTATAAATTCGAACTCTTCTCCTTTATAAATTCGAACTATTCTCCTTTATAAATTCGAACACCTATTCTATTTCAAACAAACTTTTATTTTTATATCTTTCCTGTAAATTCAAATTGTTCTCATTTATAAATTCGAACACATATTCTACTTTTAATATGTTAAAAGACATTTCTTATTGTAAAATTCTAAACTTCAAATATACTTTTATTCATAAAAGATGTTACTGCACCGCCCTTTTATTCTACTTCCAATAAAACTTTTAATTATATATTTTTTTCTATAACTTCGAACTCTTGTCCTTTATAACTTCGCATGCCTATCATAATTCTAATAAAACTCTTAATTGCGCATTACAAACACTTATCTACTTTTAATAGAACTTTATTATTATATGGCTTGCCTATAAATTCAAAGTCTTCTTCTTTATAAATCCGAACTTCTATTATACTTCTCATATGTTATATGATGTTTTCTTATTTATTGTGATTTGTAATTCTAAAATTTTAAAAAATTAGAAAAATAAATTGAGATGATTTTAGAGGCGTCACCTAATCTCTCGTGTATCCTAAATTAAGGCTATGCTTTAGATTTTATGTACATATACACCCAAACTAGAAAACTCATGGTATTCACGTGAAAATGTCCTTTTTTTATGCTAACATCGATTTTTTATCTTTTTAAATACGAAGAATTTTCAGTACAAGAATAATATCGGAATTATGGATATTCTCCTAATGCAAGTATAATTAACTTTTACAAAAAAAAAAAAAAATCTAAAAGAATTTTAAGAAAAAAGATAAATAATTTTAGAAGATAATAAAATATGTCATCTCACCGTCCTCTTATTCTACTTCCAATAAATTTTTTAATTATAGATATGAATGAGGAAATTTTTAAAAATAATATATATAACAATGTATAATAAGTATATTTGTATTATAAATTACCATTTTTGTAAAATTCTTGAAAATTTAATTTAAACAGTTGGTAAAAAATATTGTTTAAATCAACCATAAAAAAAATCATACTTAAGATTTCAGGGTCTTTCGATAGATACGACCAACATGACACCCTTTTTATCTTTGTATTGCTAGTATGTATGCCCATGTTGCAAAATGATGGCATGTTTTAAAAGTGTTTCCGCTAGGTAAACTTTAAAAAAATAATTATAAATTTATAAGTTTAAAAATAAATAACTAAAGGTTTGTCCGTGATATTTTTGAAAAATGAGGGCTTTTAGTAAGAAAAAATAGAAAAACTAACATGTTTTAGTTAAAAAGGGTAATTGTCATGTTTGAAAAAATAGGGGAATTTGTTAGAAAAAATAATGTATTTTAGGGAAAAAAGATAATTGGTTATAAATATGTAATATTATTATTTAATAATATATTTCTATAATTAAGTAAGGTTAATTAAGTAAAAACACGAAATACAGTTAAGGGCAATTAAGTAAAATCACAACATACCATACCGACCAACCAAAATTATTATTTAATAATATATTTCTATAAATAAGTAAGGTTAATTAAGTAAAAACACGAAGTACAATTAATTAAGGGCAATTAAGTAAAATCACAGGGTACCATACCGACCAACCAAACTTTGTACGTTGTGATTTTACTTAATTGCCCACATTAAAAGTTTGGTTGATCGGTATGGTACGTTGTGATTTTACTTAATTGCCCTTAATTAACTGTACTTCGTATTTTTACTTAATTAACCTTACTTATTTATAGAAATTGTTGTGGATTAAAAAACGTGCTTGCGTAATTAATGCGAGGGTTTAATGAGTTTCGAGCTTTAATGGCTGCACTCGTGTATCCGGACTAAATCGGTCCTCACAAGATGCCTACGTATCTCAAATCGTTATTGAGAATCAAGCCAAAGACGTAGTTCTGATTGTAGGATCAGGGACCTTATATAGGCGTCTGGAGCCTAGTATTTATGGTATGTTTAGGAGTCTTAGCGAATAAGTCTCCTTTTTGATATTGGATAAGCATTGTATTACTTGCAGGATAAGTCTTTTCCTTGTTGATAAAGGCTATGACTCATTAATTGCCTTTAATTGGGATTCTGGATCCTTTTTTGACCAATTTCCCATAATTTGGGCTCTTTTCATGAGCTGTATATTTTCCCTATTCATTAATTACGAAATTAATGAATAATTAGGGTGTCGGGCCTTAAATACCAGCCTTTCCGTTGAATAGTCAATTATATTTCTATAATTACTTTTCTGACCATATCATTTCCCCCCAACTTATGGGAAAATCTCCCTGGGGTTTTCGTAGAAGTTACAGCGTGTTTTTCCCAAAATTTTCCATTTTTCAGGGCACTTTTGACCTTAATTTAGGTCATTTTCGACCAGGAATTCGACCTGGAATCAGTACAAATTCGACCTGAAATTTCGACCAGGAATCAGTACAAATTCGACCTCGTTTCTGGTCCCAGGTCGACGGGTTCGACCTCGAATCATAGGTCTTTTTCGACCTCATGATTTCGACCTCGACCCAGTATGTTTTCGATCTGGAGCTGTCGACCTCGACTCGTAAGTCATTTTCGACCTCGTTTTGCCGATTTTGTTTCTAGTATTCTTTCGACCTCGATTGGTCGTGAGGTCGTTGGTTTCGACCTCGACTCATAGGCCAATTTCGACCTGGATTTGTCGACTTCATTTCCATGTGTTTTCGACCAGGATTCTATGATTTCCCGGTTTTATTTTGGAGCGAAGTCGATTAATACGACTTCAATTCCCCATGTAATTTCGATCTCGTTTGCTCGATTTCAACTAGCCATTTTTCGATCAGGAATTTCTGATTTCCTGACTTTATTTTGGTACGAGGTCGTTCAATACGACCTCGATTTCCCATGTATTTTCGATGTCAATCTCTCGACTTCGATCTAGGGTCTTTTCGACCTCGTTTTTCCTTTTTTTCTTTGTAGTCTTTGATTTATTTCAAGTTTAAGTATTTAACCTATAACTTGCTTGCAGATGAATGCCAACTACCAAGGGGCTCTCTTTCAAGCTAAGTCTTGGCGCTCATCTTCTGAGGCCAACCAAGGCAAATTTGAGAAGTCCCAGGAGGAAATGGCTTCAGTGAAGGCCACCCTGGCTAGGAAGGAGAAGGAGTTGGCTGACTCCCAGGCTGAACTGGTATCTTTGAGGAAGGCCAAAGATGATTTTATTGACGAGTACCTTGACTCTGAGGAGTACAGGGACTTGATTGATAAGCATGATGGGCTCCTCTTCCCTGTTCAGTACACTAAGGGATGGGATGACGCTCTTGCTGCTGTTTTGGAGAGGATGCCTGGATCCCTCACTATTTCCGATTTTCCAAGCCCTCACCTTCCTACTTCTTTGGAGATGGCTTTGGCTGGAGAGGACGAGATGGAGGAGGATGATAGGATCTTAGACCTGGATCACACTTCCCCACCTGGTCAGACTGCTGGAGCTGATGATGCTGTCTTTTCCTCTAGAGAGGAAGAGGAGGAGGACGTAGACAAGGAAGATTAGGTGTAGTTTCACTTTTGGCCATCATGGCTTGTACTTTTGTTTATGTACTTTTGGCCTACGGGCTTAACTTAACTCTTGTTTAAGTTTTTATTTATGTCTGGTGGCCATTCATGGCTTGTGTTGCTTTTCTTGCTTTTTGAATGTCTATGAAGACTCATAATAGATAAGCTTTAAAACATGAAAATGCTGAATTCATTTATAATTTGAAGATGGGATCAACCCTTACATAGTATCCCAGTTTAAAACTTGGGTTGGTTTCATCGAACCTTATTTATAGTAGTGAGTCCACTTGGGAGACACCTTAAACATAATAAACTTTCAAATTGGAGGCGTGCCAAGTCCTTGGCACCTCATGCCCTTCAAGGGTTTCTAGCTTGTATGAGCCTCGACCAAATACGTTCTTGACGCGATATGGTCCTTCCCAATTTGGGGCCAGCTTCCCTTTTTGTCCAACTCCGGATGCTTCAATTTTTCTGAGAACCAAGTCCCCTTGACGAAAGAACCTTTCTTTAACCCTTAAGTTGTAGTAGAAAGAGGCTTTCTTTTGATGTTCAACTATCTTGGCGTTTGCTTCATCTCTAACTTCATCAATTAGATCCAAAGCTAGCCTCAAGCCTTCTTCATTTTCTTCTGGTTCATAAGCCTCAACTCTTGGGGAGGTGTGAGTAATTTCCACCGGGACCACTGCCTCTGCTCCATAAGCCAATAGAAATGGAGTTGCCCCGGTGGTGACCTTGCAAGTAGTACGATATGCCCAAAGTATAGGGAGTAATTCGTCTACCCAAGTGTTTCTGGAGCGTTCAACTCTTTTCTTTAGTCCATCAAGGATGATTCGATTTGCAACCTCAGCTTGCCCATTTGCTTGAGGATGGGCGACAGAAGTGAAGTGCAACTTGATATCGTTTTCATCACAATGCTTCTTGAACTCATCGTTGTTAAACTGAGTTCCATTGTCCGTGACCAGGACTCGTGGAATTCCATATCTGCATATCACATTTTCCCAGAAGAATTGCATCACTTGCTTGGTGGTTATCTTGGCTAATGGCTTAGCCTCAATCCACTTGGTGAAATAATCAATTGCTACTATCAAGAACTTTCTTTGAGCACTTGCCATAGGAAATGGCCCGAGTATATCCATTCCCCACATAGCAAAGGGGATAGGTGAGTTAATGGATGTCATCATCTCTGGTGGTTGCCTAACCACTGGTGCATGTTTCTGGCACCGTTCACATTTCTTGACGTAGCTTTTAGCATCAGCAAGTATGCTTGGCCAATAGAAACCTAGACGAGTGACTTTATGAGCCAGGGCTCTGCCCCCCAAGTGTTGCCCACAAATCCCTTCATGCACTTCCTTTAGGGCCAATTCTGCCTCTTGAGGTCTCAAGCACTTTAAGTATGGAATAACAAAAGATTTCTTGTATAGGATCCCCTCAATTAGGGCATACCTTAGTGCTATGACGTAAAGCTTTCGTGCTTCTGAAGTGTCGTTGGGCAGCCATCCAGTTTCCAGATGAGCTTTGATGGGATCAATCCAACAACTGGTGATACCAATGGGGGCTACCAACTTTCCATTGATGCTTGGGGTCTTCAAGACTTGGAAGTATACACTCCCGGCATAGTTTTCAATTTCAGAAGAGGCAAACTTAGACAAGGCATCAGCCTTCATATTTTCCTCCCTTGGAATGTGCTCCACATAGCATTCATCGAACTGAGTCATAATGGCCTTGACAAGTTTTAAGTACTTGGCCATGACTTCATCTCTGGCCTCAAACTCCCCATTCACTTGGGAAACCACTTGCCTCGAGTCTCCACATACTTTCAGAGTTTTGACTCTCAAGGCTCCAGCCAGCCCTAAGCCAGCTATCAGAGCTTCATACTCAGCCTCATTGTTTGTCGTCGGGAAGTCAAGTTTTAGTGCATACTCTATTAGGAATCCATCAGGACTTTGTAGCACTAAACCAGCTCCACTTGATTTTGTTTTTGATGCTCCATCAAAATAGAGCACCCAACATTCTTTGAAGGTCATTTCCTCATCTTTCTTATCTTCCATAGTTACTTCCTGCCCCCCGACTTCTTGGTTGTCAATGGTGCATTCAACCATGAAGTCAGCAAGTGCTTGAGCTTTTATGGCCGTCCGAGGCTTATACTTGATATCAAATTCTCCCAATTTAATGGCCCATTTGATCAATCTTCCACTAACTTGAGGGCTATGCAAGATGTTTCTTAGAGGTTGATCAGTCAAGACCTCTATCTTGTGAGCCTGGAAGTAGGGGCGTAGCTTTCTTGAGGCCATTATCAAGGCTAAAGCAAACTTCTCAACCATTGAGTAGTTTATTTCTGCCCCATGTAGAATCTTGCTCACATAGTAGATGGGTTTCTGAACCTTCACTTCTTCCTTTACCAAAACAGCTCCAAGGGCTGTGTTAGAAACCGCCAAGTATAAATAGAGAATTTCTCCTGGCTTGGGTTTTGCCAACAGTGGTGCTTCAGCCATATATTTCTTCAGGGCCTCAAAGGCCTCTTGATTTTCAGTTGTCCATTCAAAATTCTTCACTTTTTTGAGTGCTTTGAAGAAGGGTAAACACTTCTCTCCAGACTTGGAGACGAATCTTCCCAAAGCAGCCACTCTTCCCGTCAGTTTCTGGACATCCTTGACAGTCTTTGGTGGTTCCATGTCTAGGATCGCTTTGATTTTGTCGGGATTAGCCTCGATTCCTCTCTTGGAAACCATCAGGCCTAAAAACTTTCCCGAGCCTACACCAAAGGCACACTTGGTTGGATTCAACATCATCTTGTGGTGTCTTAGCACTTCAAAAGCCTCTCGGAGGTGCTTAATGTGATCGGCCTTATCAAGGCTCTTGACTAACATGTCATCTACGTAGACCTCCATGGTTTTTCCAATCAGGTGCTCAAAGATTTTGTTCACCAACCTTTGATAGGTTGCTCCAGCATTCTTAAGCCCAAAAGCCATGACTAAGAAACACAAGACACCAAAGTCAGTGATGAACGACACTTTGGCGATGTCATCTTTGTGCATCTTGATTTGATTATATCCGCTGAAGCCATCCATGAAACTTAGCATCTCATGCCCAGCAGTGGCATCTATCAAGGCATCAATCCTAGGTAAGGGGAAACAATCCTTAGGACATGCATCATTCAAGTCGGTGAAGTCGACGCACATTCTCCACTTCCCGTTAGCTTTTTTGACCATCACAGGGTTAGCTAACCATTCTGGGAATTGGATTTCTTCAATAAACCCAGCTTCTAAAAGCTTATTCACTTCTTGCTTAATGGCTTCAAGCCTCTCTGGAGCAAAACTTCTTTTCTTTTGTTTCACTGCCTTCCTTTCTGGATCCACATTCAATTTGTGAGATATTAGTTGGGGATCAATCCCTGGCATGTCAGCCGCTGTCCAAGCAAAAACGTCATTGTTCTCTTGAAGAAAAGATGCAAGTTTGCCTTTCAATGGTTCGGGCAGCAGTGCCCCAACATAAGTCACCTTCTCTGGTTCATCCGGGACTAAGGGAATTGGGATTAAATCCTCAGCTGGTTTCCCTCTTCGGTCCTCATTGTCACTAGTGTCCATATCTTCAATGGGGAGAACCTGCCCCCCAACTCCATCAGGCCTCAACGCGGCTACATAACAGCTTATAGCCATCTTTTGGTCTCCCCGTTCTTCACCAATCCCATTCCTGGTGGGGAATTTGAGTTTCAGGTGGTAAGATGAGGCAACAGTCTTAAACGCATGAAGACCCGTCCTTCCAAGGATCGCATTGTAGGTTGAGGTTGCCTTTATAACTATGAAGTTCAGCATCTGAGTGGATGTATTCGTTCCTTGCCCCATGGTCATTGGGAGTTGGATAATGCCTTCCACCTTTGATTCCACTCCATTGAACCCATATATGGGCATATTATAGGGTGTTAACTGAGAATCAGTGTAACCCATCTTGATAAAAGCATCGTGGAACAATATATCCACTGAGGCTCCATTGTCGACTAGGACTCTCTTTGTTTCGGAGTTGCCTATCACAGGTACTATGACAAGAGGATCATCGTGGGGGAATTTCACCCCTTCCAAGTCTGAATCATCAAAACCTATTGACACTTCTGTTCTGGCACGTTTCGGTGCTTCTCCAACAACGGTCAGTACCTCTCGGGCATAAGCTTTTCTTGAGTTTCGGGAGGACCCAGCAGCAGTTGGTCCTCCAAATATCATGTTGATAACTGGCCCTCGGGGCTTGGGATTTCGATCTTGATCGTTGTCCCTTCTATCATAATCCTTTCTTTCATAGTTCCCCCTTTGGCTCCCTTGGCTTCCATCCTTAGTGAACTTGCTGAGTTTTCCTCTTCGTATCAGAAACTCAATCTCATCTTTCAGTTGTCTACAATCATCGGTGTCATGACCGACTTCTTTGTGGAACCGACAAAACTGATTTTGGTTCCGTTTGGACAAATCAGCCCTCATTGGCTTTGGCCATTTGATATCTTCTTCCTTGGCTATCTCCATCAGAATTTGACTCCTGGGAGTATTCAATCTTGCATACTCCGTGAACTTTGGGCCAAAGTTATTTCTCTTGGGTGGAGAGTCAGAATTCTTTGATGTTCGGGGAAACTTTTCCTTGACGTCGTACTTCTGAGTTTCTTTTCTTTTCTTTGAGTTTCCACCGTCGCCAGCGGTGGGTTCATACTTTCTCATGCTTTCCTCAGCCTTGATGTACTTTCCGGCTCTATCTTGGAGCTTCAACATGCTCTCTGGTGGATGTTTAGCCAACGATCTCCTGAAGTGGTCATCAGTGGTTCCTTGTTGCAGGGCTATCATAGCCACTTTATCATCTAAGTCCGGGACTTTCAAAGCCTCTCGAGTGAATCGATTGATGTAGTCCCTTAGGGCTTCATTCTTTCCTTGACGTATTGCCATGAGTGATGCAGAACTTTTCTCATGCACCCTTCCACTAATGAACTGATTGATGAAAGCCTTGCTTAGCTCCTTAAAGGACCCAATAGAGTTGGGAGGTAGACGGCTGTACCAACGTTGAGCCATACCTGCAAGAGTTTGGGGAAACGCCCTACACTTGACTGCATCATTGGCGGGCTGCAACAGCAGTGCGTTGGAGAAGGTTCTCACATGATTAGCGGGATCTCCCGTTCCATCATAGGCTTTAATCGAAGGCATCTTGAACTTTCTGGATATAGCCGTTTTCATGATGTCTTGAGTAAACGGTGGTGTAGGATCATCAGGATCTCCTAGGGGCAACAGATTACTAGGATCACCCCTTGGGGCTTCAGCCCTCTTGGTCCTTCTTGGTGGATCCAAGTTGATTATCGGGATTCCTTCAGTCGTTCGGCCCCGAGATTGAACGGCCTCTTCTTCAGCAAGGAGTTTTTTGAGCCTTGCAGTCTCTGCCTCATGGGCTGCAAGTTTCTCCCTAGTAGTTTGGGGTGGCTCCCGATTTGTCTGTGAAGAACGTCTCCTCCTTGGGGCGACATCCTCCCCAGTTGTATAACCCTCATCCTCAGTGTATGGGCCAGAGTAATCTTGAATGAGAGGGGTCTGACGAGTTTGTTGATTTTGGGGTCCCAGACCTTGAATATAAGGAGGCACATATGCCTCATGGTAGATTGGATTAGTTCCACTACCGCCCGCCATGGGTCGAGGGGGCATGCCATAGCTTGGCATCCCCAAAGTCTGATTCGCGTATTGAGGGAGATCAGTAGTATGGAGTTGAAGGCTCCTTGGTGCACTCATGAGCAGCGGGGAGGTCGTGATTGGTTGCTGGTGAACGGTCTCTTGTGGATTAGATCCATGAATGACCATCTGCAGGGGATTCGTCCCTTCAACCGAAATCGGGATTTCCGGTCCTTGAGTGTTGGTGGGGATATTCGCCCCTTGTGTGCCAGTAGTCGGTGGTGGCTGATCAGCCTCAGAAGTGATAGGGCGATCATCGGGAGTTTGAGTATCCCGAGCTGTTCTTCGTGTGTTTGCCATGGTTGATGTTGTCTTCCCACAGACGGCGCCAAATGTTGTGGATTAAAAAACGTGCTTGCGTAATTAATGCGAGGGTTTAATGAGTTTCGAGCTTTAATGGCTGCACTCGTGTATCCAGACTAAATCGGTCCTCACAAGATGCCTACGTATCTCAAATCGTTATTGAGAATCAAGCCAAAGACGTAGTTCTGATTGTAGGATCAGGGACCTTATATAGGCGTCTGGAGCCTAGTATTTATGGTATGTTTAGGAGTCTTAGCGAATAAGTCTCCTTTTTGATATTGGATAAGCATTGTATTACTTGCAGGATAAGTCTTTTCCTTGTTGATAAAGGCTATGACTCATTAATTGCCTTTAATTGGGATTCTGGATCCTTTTTTGACCAATTTCCCATAATTTGGGCTCTTTTCATGAGCTGTATATTTTCCCTATTCATTAATTACGAAATTAATGAATAATTAGGGTGTCGGGCCTTAAATACCAGCCTTTCCGTTGAATAGTCAATTATATTTCTATAATTACTTTTCTGACCATATCAGAAATATATTACTAAATAATAAAATTACCTATTTATAACCAATTACCTTTTTCACCCAAAATACATTATTTTTTTCTATTTTTTCAAACAAATTCTCCTACTTTTTCAAATATATCACGGACAGTTACCTTTTTTAAATAAAACATGTTAATTTTTCTATTTTTCCTTACTAAACCCGTGCGATGCACGGAATGTTAATTGTTATTTTATTATTATTTTTTTAATATTTTTTTAATTTTAATTGTGCAAAAAATAAGTAGACATGTTAAAATAGCTAAACACTTTTAATTAATTAAAAACATTAAAACATATTTTAAAATAAATAAGTATGGGTTTGCCCGTTATATTTTTGGAAATGAGAGGTTTTAGTAAGAAAAAATAAAAAATGTAACATATGTTTAGTTTAAAAAGGTAAATGCCCGTGATATTTTTGGAAAATGAGGTTTTAAAATTTAACAATTAAAAGTATTTAAAAACGTTTGAAAATAAATAAGTAAAAGGTTTCCGGTGATATTTTTGAAAAAAAATGATTTTTAGTGAGACAAATAGAAAAAGTAAATTGTAAAAGACAATTTCCCGTGATATATTTAGAAAGCAGGGACTTTGTTAGAAAAAATATATAATGTGTTTTAACTGAAAAGGTAATTGGTTATAAATAGGTATTTGATTATTTATATTTTAATATTTTTAGTAATTGAATTTGTTAAGAAAAATAAGTAGACATGTTAAAATAGGTAAACTTTTAAAAAATAATTATAATATTAAAATAGGTTTTAAAATAAATAGCTAACATGTTTTAGTTAAAAAAGGTAATTGCCCGTGATATATTTGAAAAAGTAGGGGAATTTGTTAGAAAAAATAGAAAAAATTAATGTATTTTAGGTGAAAAAGGTAATATTATTATTTAATAATATATTTCTATAAATAAGTAAGGTTAATTAAGTAAAATCACAACGTACCATACCGACCAACCAAATCGGAGACACAAAATCTGCTAAACTTACATGACACTAGCTTATAGCTCGTGCGATACACGGTTACTTAAATTTTATTTATAATTATTCTGTTTATAATTATATTTTTATTACGATGCAACACACGATTGTTTTTTTAATATTTATAATTATATTTATTTATGAATATTTTAATATTTAAAATTTATTAGTTTACATGATTAAATTATTGTTAAAAAAGATTTAGCCAAAAAAAATTATGGTTAAAAATTTGATATTCTATACATTTTACACGATCAATTTAATATTTGTTTATATTGAGTTATAAAAGTTAGATTTGGCCAATTTTACGGTTCACATGAAATTCACAAAATAATCTTTAATTTAGTTGTGGTTTAATAGTTTTTTTCAATTAAAAACTATTATAAAACTAAAAAGAGAATAAAGTGACGAAATTTAATGTTGAGAATTCTATTCTATTTAGGAAATCTACTTAACTTATATGTAGTTTAGATTATTAGAATAATCTTTATTAACCAAATACATGTTTTAATGTTAAATCTAACGGTTTTCACCTATGTATGTGCGTGTTTGGGGTATCACAAAAAGTTGACTTATAGCTTAAAATGAGTAAGTGTCATATAAGTGATAAGTTGTTGAATTCTTATAAGTTAATGAAGAATTTGCTAAATTAAATTTGAAAAAATAATTTTTAAATACAATGATTTCAACACTTGTATTTTAAATTAAAAAAATATTTAAAAACACAAATGTAAAAATATAAAATATTATAAAAATAAAGAAATCAAATAATAATTTGATAAGTTAAGTAAAATGTTGGTGATTTTTAACATTCAACTTATCAATTTATAAGTTATAAGTTATCAAATAAGCTGAGTACACAAACACCCCTCGTAAGCTCTTATCAACTTAAAGTCTATAAATCAAGTTGCCCAAACAAGCCGTATTTAAGATTAAACGATTTTTATTATTTTGGTTATAAATGGGTTTCCTTATTTAATTACAACTATTTTTATGTTTTAACTTTTTGGAAAATTCAATCCTAATATAATATCTTTTAACTTATATCATTTTTAGATAATAATTTCTTTTTATATGATATAATCTTGATCATCTATTTTTAAAAGTATTGGATCTAACGGTTGAGAATGTTTTGGCGGTATTTAGGACCAAACTACCAGGATAACATCATTAATTTTTCTTAATATTTATAATTTTTTTAATTTTTATTTTTTTTTAAATATTTATTGCTAAAATATAATATACACTTTTTTGTAATATGTTAATGATGCGGGAATTTTGAACTTTTGAGAAAATAAATTATCAATTAAAAAATATATATTTTTGTAATAGTTTTTCTTTTAAAGTAGTACACTGTGACGATCAAAATTCTGTATAAAATTCATTTTTTTATAGTATATCCCGTAAATATCTATGTTATTATATTAAAGACTAAATAATGAAATCTTTCTTATAAGTGTGGTCGCTTTGTTTGATCACTCAATCCATAATCGTTGGATCTTTCAAATTAAATTGTTGAGAAACGTTACATATAACAGTAAAATTATTATGTAGAATGATCTAAGATTTGAATCTACGAACAACATATTAAAATTTACAGGTTTTTTTTTGAAAAAAAAGAATTTTTTTCATTATTTTTCTTTCAGACATAGGTTATTTGATAATATTTTTTGTAAAGTACGATTTTTCAGAAAAGTACTATACTAATTGATTAACAAACTTTTAAAGTTTCGAATTTAATAATTTACAATGTATATAGGTTAAAAAAGTTAGGTTTGTTCTGTAGCTACAAGTAGCTTGTAGCTGAGTCTACAATTTCAAATACGGTTTTTTTTAATATGAATATAGTCCTGCTAACAATGAAATTAGGTCTCTATGAGTGCTTATAAAACAAAATCACCATTTGCGTATAATTTATTATTTAATAATAAATTATATTTGATTAGTTATGATCTATAACTTAATAAGATAGGATAAAAAATATGCACAATTTTATAAAATTTTATCCTCGTATTATTATATTCTTTGTTGATTTGAATTTTTCTTAGATTGATTTTAAGTTTTGAACATAGATTTCTAAATTTAAAATAGTTATAAAAAAGTAATTAAATTGGCGTTAAAATAATGATGACATAATAATCATTATTAGAATTTAAATACTCACTTTACAGATTTGGGCTTTATCTTGTGTTTTAAAAATCAGATTTTGACGATTTTACACCATAATTAAAATATTTTTAATTAAAAGATGGTTTAACAATTTTTATCTAACTGGAATTGTCCATGGAAGAGAAAAGAAAGTCATGAATTTTTTACATGGAGAATTATATTCAATATAGAAAACTTATTTATATTTGGTATATTTGGTTTAAATTATCAAAATACACTTTTTAGAATTTAAATATAATCCTATTATAAATAAAATAATTTTTTTTAATATTTGATCAAACGATTTTCATTTATCTAGTTAAGATCTAATAGTTCTTATTAATTTGGTTGTCACGATCAAAATTTTGGATAAATCCCTATTATGCTTATTATATAAAAGAGTTTAATATAATAAGGATATCAAGTACATACTGATATAAGTATCTTAGTAACTGCTTTTATTAATGTTTCGGTTTTATTTATAGTGTATATAAAATTTTAAAATTATTAAACAGAATAAAAATTATGTTATGATTATATAAAAATTTATTCTCATATTATTATAGTCTTTATCGATTTGAATTTGTTCTTAATTTATTTTAATACTTTATTGAAAGAAAGATAAAATTTCTATATTTAAAAGAATTAGTGGAAAAATAAATAAATTGGTGCTACAATTATAAAAAAATATTTATTAAAATTTAGATACTTACTTTACTATTTGGGTTCTATCCTGAGTTTTAGAAATTAAATTTTGACGATTTTACAACCCATGTGAAACTAACGAAATTATCTTTAATTTAATGATGATTTAATAATTATTATCTAACTTGACTAGTTGATCTACCCATAAACCGGAAAGAAAAGATGGTTAAGTATTATATTCAAAATTATTGTTTATGAATATGAAACCCTCAATATTTTAATAATATTTTGATATTATTCTTTTATGTTTGTTATATGTAAAATAATATAATTATAATTTGGATTAATCAAATTGTTATGTTCCTTCAGAAAAAAAATGTTTAAATTTATTCATGTACATGAGTTCTCCTAGGTCTCTATTAACGCAGGGTCCACATGTATCATTGTTATATGATATACATGAGCATTATATTGATAATTTTAATATTGTAATCAATATGAATTGTTAGCTGATATTTGGTTTAACAATTATTATCTAACTCGAACTATACATAAATTAAAGAGAAAAAGATATTTAAGAATTTTTACATAGAAAAATTTTAAATTATCAAAATACACTTTTTAGTATTTAAATATAATTCTATTATTATTCAGATACACTTTTTAATATTAGATCTAACAATTCTCATCGATCTATTTAAGATCTAACTGTAATAATTAATTTGGTCGTATAGTGGTCGGACACGGACCAGATCGATTTTAATTTTTTCTTAAATTGATTTTAATATTTTATTGAAATAAACATAAAATTTATAAATTTAAAAGAATTAGGAAAAAAAAATTAAATTGGTGCTACAATAATAATTTTTTTTATTAAAATTTAGATAATCACTTTACTGTTTGGGCTCTATCTTGAGTTTTAGACAACAGATTTTAACAATTTTACAGCCCACGCGAAGCTAACAAAATTATCTTTAATTTAATGATGGTTTAATAATTATTATCTAACTGAAACTATCCATAAACTAAAGAGAAAAGATAATTACGATTTTTTACATAAAGATTTCTATTCAATATAGAAAACCTATTTATAATTGGTTTAAATTAAAAAAAATTATTAAAATTTAGATAATCACTTTACTGTTTGGGCTCTATCTTGAGTTTTAGACAACAGATTTTAA
The DNA here is from genome assembly GCA_030848705.1 of Heracleum sosnowskyi. NCBI lineage: Eukaryota > Viridiplantae > Streptophyta > Magnoliopsida > Apiales > Apiaceae > Heracleum > Heracleum sosnowskyi. The sequence continues at coordinate 130,689,171 of CM061241.1, read as the reverse complement.
CAGTTTTACAGCCCACGCGAAGCTAACAAAATTATCTTTAATTTAATGATAGTTTAATAATTATTATCTAACTGGAACTATCCATAAACTAAAGAGAAAAGATAATTACAATTTTTTACATAAAGATTTCTATTCAATATAGAAAACCTATTTATAATTGGTTTAAATTATCAAAATACACCTTTTAGTATTTAAATACTATCCTATTTTTAAACAAATACAATTTTTAATATTATATCTAACGGTCCTCATCTATTTGAATATTTATAGTTTTATAATCCAACGGATCATATACTTTTGGTAGTACAGTGACCGACCAAAGTTTTGGATAAAATCTCCCTTACGCTTATTATATATAAGGAGTTAATTGGCATGTAGAACGTAAAAATTATACTTTTACGATATGAATTGTGAACCATTATGAACTTATCTAACTTTAAGAAAAATATCACATTTGTTACAATGGTTGACCTACCGATTGAAATCTTCCTGCAAGACAATGAAAATACAAAGTAAGAGTTCATCATTTAAAAAGACTAAAACAATTAAATCATGATATAATAGTAAAATTACATGAATGTCATCTCACCAACAACATCGAGTAAATATCATCTTATAATTTTAAGTATTGTAACATGAATTAAATAAGTATAGTAAAACATATATAACTAAAAGATTTTCAAGAGAACCATGTATACATACATATTAAAAATACATTCACCGAAAAGATTGTGCCATGTAAAATACCAAGAATATAACTTGCCTGGCTCTCAATACTGTTGCTCTTCGTTAAAGAGATGAATTATTAGAATTGTACGAAACATCTGACTTTAAATAATTATTATTTATTAATTTGTACTCATTATAAATTCAAATTCTACTCTTATATAAATTCGAACACCTATTCTACTTCTAATATGTTAAATGATATTTTTTGATTTATTAATATTTAAAATTTGAAAAAATAAATTGAGACGATCTTAGATGCGCCACCTAACCTCCCGCGTATCCTCCTTTATATATACTAACTTAAAACCCGTGCGATGCACGAATTGTTAATTGTTATTTTATTATTATATTTTTAATATTTTATTATTTGTATTTGTTAAAAAAATAAGTAGGCAAGTTAAAATAGCTAAATACTTTTAATTAATTAAAAACATTAAAACAAATTTTAAAATAAATAGGTAAGAGTTTGCCCGTTATATTTTTGAAAAATGAGTGGTTTTAGTAAGAAAAAATAAAAAATGTAACATATATTTAGTTTAAAAAGGTAAATGCCCGTGATATTTTTGGAAAATGAGGTTTTAAAATTTAATAATTAAAAGTATTTAAATAAGTAAATGGTTTCCTATGATATTTTTAGAAAAAAAATGAATTTTAGTGAGAAAATAGAAAAAGTAAACCGAGAAAGACAATTTTCCGTGATATATTTAGAAAAGAATGGACTTTGTTAGAAAATACTATAACGTGTTTAAGAGTAATTGGTTATAAATAGGTATTTTATTATTTATATTTTAATATTCTTAGTGATTGGATTTGTTAAGAAAAATAAGTAGACACGTTCAAATAGGTAAACTTTTAAAAATAATTATAATATTATAGGTTTAAAAATAAATAACTAAAGGTTTGTTCGTGATATTTTTGGAAAATGAGGGGTTTTAGTAAGGAAAAATAGAAAACTAACATGTTGTAGTTAAAAAAGGTAATTGTCATGTTTGAAAAAGTAGGAGAATTTGTTAGAAAAAATAATGTATTTTTGGAAAAAAAGGTAATTGATTATAAATAGGGAATATTATTATTTAATAATATATTTATATAAATAAGTAAGGTTAATTAAGTAAAAACACAAAATACAGTTAAGGACAATTAAGTAAAATCACAACGTATCATACCGACCAACCAAACTTTTAATGTTTCGTCTATTATATAACTAGCTTAAAACCCGTGCGATGCACGGATTGTTAATTGTTATTTTATTATTATTATTTAAAATTTTATTAATTGTAATTGTGCAAAAAATAAGTAGGCATGTTAAAATAGGTAAATACTTTTAATTAATTAAAAACATTAAAACATATTTTAAAATAAATACGTATGGGTTTGCCCGTTATATTTTTTGAAAATGAGGGGTTTTATTAAGAAAAAATAAAAAATGTAACATATATTTAGTTTAAAAAGGTAAATGCCCGTGATATTTTTGGAAAATAAGGTTTTAAAATTTAATAATTAAAAGTATTTAAATATGTTTTAAAATAAAGATAATTTATCAAAAATACCACTTTTTCAAAGTTTTTTTGCAATTTTACCTATTTGCAAAAATATCTTTTTTTGAAAAATATTTTGCGAAAATACCATCTTTTAGAAAATATTTGCAAAAATACGTTCTGCAACCAAATACAACCTACGTAGATTGCATCCAGTTGCATATGTGGTTGCAAACATGTGAATCGTGAAAATTTTAAAATTGAATTCGCATATGGCTGCGCAGCATGTTGCATACAGTTGTTGCATATGTGGTTGCAAACAGGTGGATTGTGAAAATCTTAAAAATTAAATTTGCAAGTGTGGTTGCGCAGCACGTTGCATGCAGTTGCATATGTGGTTGCAAACTGGTTGAATTTGATTGATTTGGTTGCAGAAGGTATTTTTGCAAATAAGATGATATTTTCGCAAAATATTTTTTTTTGAAAAGGTATTTTTGCAAAAATATTTTTGGAATAGGGTATTTGTGAAAAAAGCCCTAAAATAAATAAGTAAAGAGTTTTATGTGATATTTTTGAAAAAAGAATGGATTTTAGTGAGAAAAATAGAAAAATTAAATTGTAAAATGCAATTTATGTGATATATTTAGAAAATGTGATATTTTGTTAGAAAAAATATATAATGTGTTTTAACTGAAAAGGTAATTGATTATAAATAGGTATTTGATTATTTATATTTTAATATTTTTAGTAATTGCATTTGTTAAGAAAAATAAGTAGACATGTTAAAATAGGTAAACTTTTAAAAATAATTATAATATCAAAAATATGTTTAAAAATAAATAACTAAATGTTTGTCCGTGATATTTTTGGAAAATGAGAGGTTTTAGTAAGGAAAAATAGAAAAACTAACATGTTTTAGTTAAAAAGGGTAATTGCCAGTGATTTATTTAGTTAAAAAAGGTAATTGGTTATAAATAGGTAATATAATTTTTTATTAATATATTTCTATAAATAAGTAAGGTTAATTAAGTAAAAATATGAAGTACAATTAATTAAGGGCAATTAAGTAAAATCACAATGTACCATACCGACCAACCAAAATAAGGTTAATTAAGTAAAATCACAACGTACCATACCGACCAACCAAACTTTTAATGTTTCGTCTATTATATAATAATATTGATATATACTAGCTTATAGCCCGTGCGATGCACGGTTACTTAAATTTTATTTATAATTATTCTGTTTATAATTATATTTTTATTACGATGCAACACACGATTGTTTTTTTAATATTTATAATTATATTTATTTATGAATATTTTAATATTTAAAAGTTATTAGTTTACATGATTAAATTATTGTTAAAAAAGATTTATCCAAAAAAAATTATAGTTAAAAATTTGATATTTATTATATTTTACACGCTCAATTTAATATTTGTTTATATCGAGTTATAGAGTTAGATTTGGCCAATTTTACGGTTCACATGAAATTCACAAAATAATCTTTAATTTAGTTATGGTTTAATAGTTCTTTTTCAATTAAAAACTATTCTAAAACTAAAAAGAGAATAAAGTGACGAAATTTAATGTTGAGAATTCTATTCGATTTAGGAAATCTACTTAACTTATATGTAGTTTAGATTATTAGAATAACCTTTATTAACCAAATACATGTTTTAATGTTAAATCTAACGGTTTTCACCTATCTATTTAAGATTAAACGATTTTTATTATTTTGGTTATAAATGGGTTTCTGTTGTGGAATAAAAAACGTGCTTTGTGAATTTAATGAGCTTCGAGCTTTAATGGCTGCACTTGTGTTTCGAGACTAAATTGGTCCTCACAAGATGCCTACGTACCTCAATTATTACTGAGAATCAAGCCAAATTAACGTAGTTCTTGGTGTTGCCCTCGGGGCTATGGTGGCAGGGGCACACCAAGGACGTAGTGACTTGTATATCCTTATTCGAGGATGAAGTCTAAAACGTAGTTCTAGGGGTGCCTTCGTGGCTTGTTGCGCCTTCGAGGAGTTGTGACGTATGGAGCTGTGCCCAAAACGTAATTCTGATTGTAGGATCAGGGTCCTTATATAGGCGTATGGAGCCTGGTATTTATGGTATATTTAGGAGACTTAGCGAATAAGTCTCCTTATTGATAATGGAGAAACATCGTATTTCTTGCTAGAGAAGTCTTTTCCTTGTTGATAAAGGCTATGACTCATTAATTGGGATTCTGGATCCTTCTTTGAGAATTTACCATATTTTGGACTCTTTTCATGAGCTGTATATTTTCCTTATTTATTAATTTCGTAATTAATAAATAATCAGGATTTTAGGCCTTAAATATTTGGCCTTTCCAAAGAATCAGCAATTATATTTCTATAATTACTTTTCTATCCATATCATTTGCCCCCCAACTTTTGGGAAAATCTCCTTGGGGTTTTCGTAGAAGTTATAGCGTATTTTTCCCCAAATTTTTCCATTTTTAAGGGCATTTTCGACCTCAAATTAGGTCATTTTCGACCAGGAATTCGACCAGGAATCAATTCATTTTCGACCAGGATACAGTTCAATTTCGACCAGGATTTCGACCAGGAATGGTCCCAGGTCGAAGGATTCGACCTCATTTTCCCAGTCATTTTCGACCAGGAATGTTCGACCTCGATTTCGACTTCAAACAGCTGTGAGGTCGAAGCTATCGACCAGGATTTCCAAGTCATTTTCGACCTCACCTGTTCGACCTCGATTGTCATATATCTTCAACCTCGATTTTAGTCCCAGGTCGTTTGTTTCGACCTCGAATCATAGGTCAATTTCGACCTCGTGGTTTCGACCTCGACCAGCCTTTTTTCGACCTCGATTCTGGTCCCAGGTCGATGGTGTCGACCTCGAATCATAGGTCAATTTCGACCTCGTGGTTTCGACCTCGAATCCTTCTGTTTTCGACCTCATTTTAGTGTGAGGTCGCGGGATACGAACTCGATTTATAGTATGTTTTCGATTTCAATCAATCGATTTCAATCTAGGGTCCTTTCGACCTCGAACTTTTAATTTTTAATTTGACTTTTGGTGTGAAGTCGATGGATACGACCTCGATTCTTTGTGTATTTTCGACTTCGAGCCTTCGATGTCGTTCTAAGGTTTTTTCGACCTTAACTTTCTAATTTTTGCACCTTATTTTGGTGTGAGATCGACGGGTACGACCTCAATTCTTCGTGTATTTTCGACTTGGGTCGTACGACCTCGAATCCTTTTATCCTTGTTTTGCCATGGTTTTATTCCAAAGTTTATTCTTTCTTGGGCCTCTAACTAGCCCAACTTTTAATTGGACTTAATTTATTCCAGCCTTGGGCCTTGTTTGGGCCTTATTTTTTGGGCTTCGAATTCGCCTGAGACCCAAATTATTTGGGTTTTAATTTCTACAATCTATAAATGGATTTGTGGGCCTTTAGCCTTTTTTTATTGGGCTTTTAGCCTTTATTGGGCCTTTAGCCTTTATTATTGGGCTTTTAGCCTTTATTTGGCCTTTAGCCTTTATTGGGCCTTTAGCCTTTATTATTGGGCTTTACAGGCTTACAGACGCTTGTCATTCCTTAGCCGGTTGAGTTTCTAGTCACTCTGATTATAAAAGAGTGGAATTCCCATTTCATTCTCACTTCATACTTTGTTGTGGGCCTAAGTTGGACCCATGGTTTTAACTGTTCCAATTTAGGAATTGGGCCTATAGCCTTTTATGAGATGATCCAAAGGGAAAGGCTAGTGTCCCCAGCTTTTTGATCTCTTCTCAAATTCCTGTGGACGAGGGTGACATTTCTGTGTCTTCCAAGTCTTCAGTGTGGCGCCCCAACTGGGGTTTTAGGAAGAGGGACACCATTACTGGGGTGTCCAAACATGTTGTGGATTGGTCGTACCACTCCCTTACTCCTTGTGATTACAAGGATTTCGTTGCAGATTCCACCCTCGAGGGTGTTGAGCACTTAGGAGCTCAAGCTATTGCTGCGGTATTTATCCATACCTTTAGCCTTCCTTATCGTAGTTTTTATTTATGGCCTTTCTTGGCTTGTACCAGTATTTGTGTACTTTTGGCCTACGGGCTTAACTTAACTCTTATTTAAGTTTTTATCCGGCCTTATTTATATCTTGTGGCCATTCATGGCTTGTGTTGTTTTCTTGCTTCTTGAATGTTTGTCAACACTCATAGTATATGAAAATGCTGAATTTATTCATAACTTGAAAATGGGATCAATCCTTACATAGTATTCAAGTTTAAAAACTTGGATTGGTTTTATCAAACCTTGTTCATAGTAGTGAGTCCATTCAGGAAACACTTTAAACATAATAAACTTTCAAATTGGAGGCATGCCAAGTCCTTGGCACCTCATGCCCTTCAAGGGTTTCTAGCTTGTATGAGCCTCGACCAAATACGTTCTTGACGCGATATGGTCCTTCCCAATTTGGGGCTAACTTGCCTTTTTGTCCAACTCCGGATGCCTCGATCTTTCGAAGAACTAAGTCTCTTTGTCGAAAGAACCTTTCTTTAACCCTTAGGTTGTAGTAGAAAGATGCCTTCTTTTGATGTTCAACTATCTTGGCGTTTGCCTCATCTCTAACTTCGTCAATTAGATCTAAGGCTAGCCTCAAGCCTTCTTCATTTGTTTCTGGCTCATAGGCCTCAATTCTTGGAGACGTGTGAGTAATCTCTACTGGAACCACTGCCTCTGCCCCATATGCCAACAGGAATGGGGTTGCTCCAGTGGTGACTTTACAAGTAGTACGATATGCCCAAAGTATGGGGAGCAATTCGTCTACCCAAGTGTTTCTGGAGCGTTCAACTCTTTTATTTAGTCCATCTAGGATAATTCGATTCGCAACTTCAGCTTGCCCATTTGCTTGAGGATGGGCAACAAAAGTGAAGCGTAGTTGGATATCATTATCTTCACAATACTTCTTGAACTCATCATTGTTGAATTGAGTTCCATTGTCCGTAACCAGGATTCGGGGGATGCCATATCTACATATTACACTTTCCCAGAAGAAGTGCATCACTTGTTTGGTGGTTATCTTGGCTAAGGGTTTAGCCTCAATCCACTTGGTGAAGTAGTCGATTGCTACTATCAAGAATTTTCTTTGCGCACTTGCCATTGGAAATGGCCCAAGTATATCCATTCCCCACATTGCAAATGGGATTGGCGAGTTTATGGATGTCAACATCTCTGGTGGTTGCCTAACCACTGGTGCGTTCTTCTGGCATCGTTCACATTTCTTCACATAGCTTTTAGCATCAGCTAATATGTTGGGCCAATAGAAGCCTAGACGGGTGATTTTATGAGCAAGGGCTCTGCCCCCCAAGTGTTGCCCACAAATTCCTTCATGTACTTCCTTTAGGGCCATTTCTGCCTCTTGAGGTCTCAAGCATTTCAGATATGGAATGATGAAAGACTTCTTGTATAGAATTCCCTCAATCAGGACATACCTTAGTGCTCTCACATATAGCTTTCTTGCTTCTGAAGTGTCGTTGGGCAGCCACCCAGTTTTGAGATGAGCTTTGATGGGATCCATCCAACAACTAGCAACATCAATGGGTGCTACCAACTTTCCGTTGATGCTTGGGGTCTTCAAGACTTGGAAGTATACACTCCCTGCATAATTTTCAATTTCTGAAGAAGCAAACTTAGACAAGGCATCGGCCTTCATGTTTTCTTCCCTTGGAATGTGCTCTACATAGCATTCTTCAAATTGAGTCATGATTGCTTTGACGAGCTTTAAGTACTTGGCCATGATTTCATCTCTGGCTTCAAACTCCCCATTTACTTGGGAAACCACTAGCCTCGAGTCTCCACATACTTTTAGAGTTTTGACTCTCAAGGCTCCAGCCAGTCCTAAGCCAGCTATCAGAGCTTCATATTCAGCTTCGTTGTTTGTCGTTGGGAAGTCCAGTTTTAGTGCGTACTCTATGAGGAATCCATCAGGACTTTGTAGCACTAAACCGGCTCCGCTTGATTTTGTTTTTGATGCTCCATCAAAATAGAGCACCCAACATTCTTTGGAGACTATTTCCTCTGCTTCTTTGTCTTCCATTGCTACTTCCTGCCCCCCGACTTCTTGGTTGTCAATGGTGCATTCAACCATGAAGTCAGCAAGTGCCTGTGCTTTTATGGTCGTTCGAGGCTTGTATTTGATGTCAAATTCCCCTAGTTCAATGGCCCATTTGATCAATCTTCCGCTAACTTGAGGGATGTACAAGATGTTTCTTAGAGGTTGATCAGTCAAGACCTCTATCTTGTGAGCCTGGAAGTATGGGCGTAGCTTTCTTGAGGCCATTATCAAGGCTAAGGCAAACTTCTCAACTGTTGAGTAGTTTATTTCTGCCCCATGTAGGATCTTGCTCACGTAGTAGATGGGTTTCTGAACCTTCGATTCTTCTTTTACCAAAACAGCTCCAAGGGCAGTGTTGGATACTGCCAAGAGGGGGGTGTTGGATCATCGGGATCTTAAATTTCCTGAAGATGTTGGCTTTCATGATGTCTTGAGTGAAGGGGGGTGTTGGATCATCGGGATCTCCTAGGGGTAATAAATCAGTAGGATCACCCATTGGGGGCTCAGCCCTCTTGTTTCTTCTAGGTGTTGGATCCAAGTTGATTATCGGGACTCCTCCCGTTCCTTGGTTTTGTGTCCTTGCAGCTTTTTCTTCGGCCAGTAGCTTCTTGAGCCTTGCAGTCTCGGCTTCATGGGCCGCTATTTTTTCCTTGGTGGTTTGAGGCTGTTCCCGATTAGTTTGGGAAGAACGCCTCCTTCTTGGGGCAACGTCCTTCTCATCTCCAGTTGAGTAATTCTCATCCTCGGTGTAAGGACCCGAGTAGTCTTGTATAAGAGGGGTCTGCCGAGTTTGCTGATTTTGGGGTCCCAGACCTTGAATATATGGGGGCACATAGGCTTCATGATAGATGGGGTTGGCACCGCTACTGCCCATCGGGGGTCGAGGAGGCATACCATAGGTTGGCATACCGAGAGTTTGAGTCGTGTATTGGGGGAGATCCGTGGTGTGAAGTTGAAGGCCACGTGGGGCGTTTGCGAGCAGTGAAGAAGTTGTGATCGGTTGCTGATGAATGGTCTCTTGTGGATTTGGTCCATGAACGACCATTTGTAGGGGATTCGTCCCTTCAACAGTAATTGGGACTTCTAGTCCTTGAGTGTTGGTGATGGGGGCGTCTACCCCTTCTGTGCTAGTGATTAGTGGGGGTTGGCTCCCCTGAGTTTCTGTTGCAGAGGTAAGAGGGAATCCATCAGAAGTTTGAGGAACTCGAGTTGTTCTTCGTGTGTTTGCCATGGTTGATGTTGTCTTCCCACAGACGGCGCCAAATGTTGTGGAATAAAAAACGTGCTTTGTGAATTTAATGAGCTTCGAGCTTTAATGGCTGCACTTGTGTTTCGAGACTAAATTGGTCCTCACAAGATGCCTACGTACCTCAATTATTACTGAGAATCAAGCCAAATTAACGTAGTTCTTGGTGTTGCCCTCGGGGCTATGGTGGCAGGGGCACACCAAGGACGTAGTGACTTGTATATCCTTATTCGAGGATGAAGTCTAAAACGTAGTTCTAGGGGTGCCTTCGTGGCTTGTTGCGCCTTCGAGGCGTTGTGACGTATGGAGCTGTGCCCAAAACGTAATTCTGATTGTAGGATCAGGGTCCTTATATAGGCGTATGGAGCCTGGTATTTATGGTATGTTTAGGAGACTTAGCGAATAAGTCTCCTTATTGATAATGGAGAAACATCGTATTTCTTGCTAGAGAAGTCTTTTCCTTGTTGATAAAGGCTATGACTCATTAATTGAGATTCTGGATCCTTCTTTGAGAATTTACCATATTTTGGACTCTTTTCATGAGCTGTATATTTTCCTTATTTATTAATTTCGTAATTAATAAATAATCAGGATTTTAGGCCTTAAATATTTGGCCTTTCCAAAGAATCAGCAATTATATTTCTATAATTAGTTTTCTATCCATATCAGTTTCCTTATTTAATTACAACTATTTTTATGTTTTAACTTTTTGGAAAATCCAATCCTAATATAATATCTTTTAACTTATATCATTTTTAGATAATAATTTCTTTTTATATGATATAATCTTGATCATCTATTTTTAAAAGTATTGGATCTAATGGTTGAGAATGTTTTGGCGGTATTTAGGACCAAACTACCAGGATAACATCATTAATTTTTCTTAATATTTATAATTTTTTTAATTTTTAATTTTTTTAAATATTTATTGCTAAAATATAAAATACTCTTTTTTGTAATATGTTAATGATGCGGAAACTTTGAACTTTTGAGAAAATAAATTATCAATTGAAATATTTTTTTTTGTAATAGTTCTTCTTTTAAAGTAGTACACCATGACGATCAAAATTCTGTATAAAATTCATTTTTTTTATAGTATATCCCGTAAATATCTATGTTATTATATTAAAGACTAAATAATGAAAGCTTTCTTATAAGTGTGGTCGCTTTGTTTGATCACTCAATCCATAATCGTTGGATCTTTCAAATTAAATTGTTGAGAAACGTTACATATAACAGTAAAATTATCATGTAGAATGATCTAAGATTTGAATCTACCAACAACATATTAAAATTTACAGGTTTTTTTTTTTTGAAAAAAAAAAGATTTTTTTTTCATTTTTTTCTTTCAGACATAGGTTATTTGATAATATTTTTTGTAAAGTACGATTTTTCAGAAAAGTACTATACTAATTGATTAACAAACTTTTAAAGTTTCGAATTTAATAATTTACAATGTATATAGGTTAAAAAAGTTAGGTCTGTTCTGTAGCTGAGTCTACAATTTCAAAATACGATTTTTTTTAATATGAATATAGTTCTGCTAACAATGAAATTAGGTCTCTATGAGTGCTTATAAAACAAAATCACCATTTGCGTATAATTTATTATTTAATAATAAATTATATTTGATTAGTGATGATCTATAACTTAATAAAATAGGATAAAAAATATGCACAATTTTATAAAATTTTACCCTCTTATTATTATATTCTTTGTTGATTTGAATTTTTCTTAGATTGATTTTAATTTTTGAACATAGATTTCTAAATTTAAAATAGTTAGAAAAAAGTAATTAAATTGGTGTTAAAATAATGATGACATAATAATCATTATTAGAATTTAAATACTCACTTTACTGATTTGGGCTTTATCTTGTGTTTTAAAAATCAGATTTTGACAATTTTACACCCCACGTGAAGATAATTAAATTAATTTTAATTAAAAGATGGTTTAACAATTTTTATCTAACTGGAATTGTCCAAAAGAAAGTCACGAATTTTTTAAATGGAGAATTCTATTCAATATAGAAAACTTATTTATATTTGGTATATTTGGTTTAAATTATCAAAATACACTTTTTAGAATTTAAATATAATCCTATTATAAATAAAATACACTTTTTTAATATTTGATCAAACGATTTTCATTTATCTAGTTAAGATCTAATAGTCCTTATTAACTGCTTTTACTTTTAATGTTTCGGTTTTATTTATAGTGTATATAAAATTTTAAAATACATTATTACTTTAAAATTATTAAACAGTATAAAAATTATGTTATGATTATATAAAATTTTATTCTCATATTATTATAATCTTTATCGATTTGAATTTGTTCTTAATTTATTTTAATACTTTACTGAAATAAAGATAAAATTTCTATATTTAAAAGAATTAGTGAAAAAATAAATAAATTGGTGCTACAATTATAAAAAAATATTTATTAAAATTTAGATACTCACTTTACTATTTGGGTTATATCCTGAGTTTTAGAAATTGAATTTTGACGATTTTAGAACCTATGTGAAACTAACGAAATTATCTTTAATTTAATGATGATTTAATAATTATTATCTAACTTGACCAGTGACCTACCCATAAACCGAAAAGAAAAGATGGTTAAGTATTATATTCAAAATTATTGTTTATGAATATGAAACCCTCAATATTTTAATAATATTTTGATATTATCCTTTTATGTTTGTTATATGTTAAATAATATAATTATAATTTGGATTATTCAAATTGTTATGTTCCTTCAGAAAAAAATGTTTAAATTTATTCATGCTCCTAAGTCTGTTATAACCCAGGGTCCACATGTATCATTGTTATATGACATGAGCATTATATTGATAATTTTTAATATTGTAATCGATATGAATTGTTATCTGATATTTGGTTTAACAATTATTATCTAACTCGAACTATACATAAATTAAATAGAAAAGATATTTAAGAATTTTTACACAGAAAAATTTTAAATTATCAAAATACACTTTTTAGTATTTAAATCTAATTCTATTATTAATCAGATACACTTTTTAATATTAGATCTAACAATTTTCATCGATCTATTTAAGATCTAACTGTAATAATTAATTTGGTCGTATAGTGGTCGTACACGGACCAGATCGATTTTAATTTTTTCTTAAATTGATTTTAATATTTTATTGAAATAAACATAGAATTTATAAATTTAAAAGAATTAGGAAAAAAATTAAATTGGTGCTACAATAATAAAATAAATTATTAAAATTTAGATAATCACTTTACTGTTTGGGCTCTATCTTGAGTTTTAGACAACAGATTTTAACAATTTTACAGCCCACGCGAAGCTAACAAAATTATCTTTAATGATGGTTTAATAATTATTATCTAACTGGAACTATCCATAAACTAAAGAGAAAAGGTAATTACGATTTTTTACATAAAGATTTCTATTCAATATAGAAAACCTATTTATAATTGGTTTAAATTAAAAAAAATATATTAAAATTTAGATAATCACTTTACTGTTTGGGCTCTATCTTGAGTTTTAGACAACAGATTTTAACAGTTTACAGCCCACGCGAAGCTAACAAAATTATCTTTAATTTAATGATGGTTTAATAATTATTATCTAACTGGAACTATCCATAAACTAAAGAGAAAAAATAATTACGATTTTTTACATAAAAATTTCTATTCAATATAGAAAACCTATTTATAATTGGTTTAAATTATCAAAATACACCTTTTAGTATTTAAATACTATCCTATTATTAATCAAATACAATTTTTAATATTATATCTAACGGTCCTCATCTATTTGAATATTTATAGTTTTATAATCCAACGGATCATATACTTTTGGTAGTACAGTGACCGACCAAAGTTTTGGATAAGTTCTCCCTTACGCTTATTATATATAAGGAGTTAATAGTATAGTATTGATATATACTAGCTTAAAACCCGTGCGATGCACGGATTGTTAATTGTTATTTTATTATTATTTTTAAAAATTTTATTAATTGTAATTGTGCAAAAAATAAGTAGGCATGTTAAAATAGGTAAACACTTTTAATTAATTAAAAACATTAAAACAGATTTTAAAATAAATACGTATGAGTTTGCCCGTTATATTTTTTGAAAATGAGGGGTTTTATTAAGAAAAAATAAAAAATGTAACATATATTTAGTTTAAAAAGGTAAATGCCCGTGATATTTTTGGAAAATAAGGTTTTAAAATTTAATAATTAAAAGTATTTAAATATTTTTTAAAATAAATAAGTAAAAAGTTTTATGTGATATTTTTGAAAAAAGAATGAATTTTAGTTAGAAAAATAGAAAAATTAAATTGTAAAAGGCAATTTCCTGTGATATATTTAGAAAAGGTGATATTTTGTTAGAAAAAATATATAATGTGTTTTAACTGAAAAGGTAATTGATTATAAATAGGTATTTGATTATTTATATTTTAATATTTTTAGTAATTGCATTTGTTAAGAAAAATAAGTAGACATGTTAAAATAGGTAAACTTTTAAAAATAATTATAATATTCAAATATGTTTAAAAATAAATAACTAAATGTTTGTCCGTGATATTTTTGGAAAAGGAGAGGTTTTAATAAGGAAAAATAGAAAAACTAACATGTTTTAGTTAAACAAGGTAATTGCCCGTGATATATTTAGTTAAAAAAGGTAATTTGTTATAAATAAGTAATATTATTTTTTAATAATATATTTCTATAAATAAGTAAGGTTAATTAAGTAAAAACATGAAGTACAGTTAATTAAGGGCAATTAATTAAAATCACAATGTATCATACCGACCAACCAAAGTAAAGTTAATTAAGTAAAATCACAACGTACCATACCGACCAACCAAACTTTTAATGTTTCGTCTATTATATAATAGTATTGATCGATGATTATTCGATAAACGAATAATATAATTAAATAAATTATTTTGTAATTCCAAAGAGGTTTAATTGTACAAAATATAATATTTTTTACGTTCAACATAAAAAAAATGAACTTGGAAAACAAAAAAAAAATAGAAAAAATAAGCTTTAAATTGAAAACACAGCAACAAAACTATAAGACCGCCGCTGCGCTGAGCCTGAGCAACCCTAGCTACCCCCTTTCCTCATTCAACTCAATTCAAAGGTACAACTTTCAATCACACATATACATACACACTTGCTTACACATATACATACACTCTTTACGTACATATTCATTTTCTGCAGATTGCAATGTCCTCCGCTGTGATTGAGACGACCTTAACTTGTGCTCGTTGTGGCAAGCCTGCTAATCTTCAGTATGTATCTATATCTATATATGTGTATGTTTTTTTATTATTTTATTGTGCTTTAGTGTTGATGTGTGTTATATTCAAATTGCTTTAGGAATTTGTAATTGGAGTTAAGATTGATGATTTTTCGAATGCTAGATTGTTGATGAATGTGTGGAATTTGAAAGTTTCGGAATCGAATCAAGTCTGAAGCTGTATTTACGCAGCTTAGTTATATAGGTTTAGTTTGTTTTTTGGGGAATTTAGCAAAAACATTACTGTTTGTAAGCTTATTTGCAACTTTACTACGTCTCGGAAAATGTTTGCAAAATAACGGTGTTAAATGTATTGCAGCTGAAATTGACTTTAAAAAGGAAAATTAGTTTTAGTTGCATTTGGTTGATTTCGGTTGGAAATTTAATGGTGTGAGATGTTGTAGTTTTATAGGTACATGTTAATCAAGCCGTTAACAGACCTTGTAGATGTATGCGGACCTTAGTAGAGAGAGGCTGTTTCGTGAATACTTTTCTGTGGCATTTTGTTGTTACAAATTTTGTTAGATTTTTGGAAGATGTTGAAAATTTTGAAATTTCATAGGTGTGTTTTTGTGCGTATGTATCTTCCAATTCTATTTTCTTACATTAGAATTCTTCTTTACTTGTAAATTTCCCCTCTATTTTCAGGTGTCCTAAGTGTGTGGAATTAAAGCTTCCTTGTGATGGCGCTGCCTTCTGGTTTGTAGTCTTCCTATCCCCTTTACAAAGCTATTTTCGTCTTAAGAGTGACCATGCGAAATCAACTATATGTTGTTGCCATAGAATAATTAGTGGTTTCTTTTGCTAAAATTTTGATCACCCACTGTAATTTTTGCTAAAACTGTATGCTCAATTTAAAAAAAATAATGTTTTAATTTAATGAGTCTTCAGAAGTGGATCCAGAAATATTTTTAATGGTGGGCACCAAATTATTTTGGAGGAGGCGCCCATTTATATTTTTAATTTTCTTTTGGAGACGTCCCCCCATACCCCTATTAGATCGTCCCTGCCGGGCTCTGTTATATTCTCACCTTTTATCTAGTACTTGCTTTATGCTAATATTATTTTACTGCCACTTTAATCATGTGTCTTTATTGACGAATTTGATTCCTTTGACAGCACGCAAGACTGTTTTAAAGCATCGTGGAGTTCTCACAAGTCCATTCACTTGAAAGCAAAGGTTTCCGCACGTGAATCTGACTCCGCAGGTGAACCTAATTCAGTGGCACCTAACGATTGGCTATACTGTTTGAGAAAAGGACAGTCTCGTACACCTAAACTTCCCAGCTTTGATTGGACAGGGTATATCTTTTACTCATTAATTGCCTTTACTTTTTGAGGATGTTTATGTTTTGTATATTTCGTGGTAGCACATTAATATACGATTAGTTTGTACTTTGCATCCCTGAACTTTGGCCCTTTGCACTTTGGTATCAAAAGTTTTAGAAATCATACATGGCATTCCATGAGTTCTAAATCTGATGCTATAGAAATTTTAGATAGATAGAGAGAGAGGGAGGGAGAGAGAGAGAGAGAGATTATATATCATATATATAGATGTGGCAAGATTTGGAGAAACAGTTCCAGTTTTCCAGTCATAATTTGCATGATGGGAATTCTAAGGACTTAGTATCTATATACAAAACTAACTAGCATGGTTGACTTGGTTTTACTCAAGTAGCTAATTTTACTTTAGTTGATTACAAGTAGCTATCCTTACAAAACATCATCACTCAACCATGAATAGATCCTTAAGATATTAGGATAATAGTTATTGAACCTTTAATTTTAAATGGTATTGAATCTGGACAAATGAATATTTCTCTCTTCATGTATGCAGGACTATGAAGCCATATCCCATATCAAAGCCGCGTCTAGTACCTGCTCACATCGACAAACCTGACTGGGCAACCGATGTAAGTCACATATATATATTATATGACCGCACATCAGTTTTAGTCACAGTGGTAGTTCTTGCGGAAAATTATGACTGTCAGTTATCAAGATTCAAGGATTAGACATATTGTAAAATCTATTATCCCTGATATCAGTTATGCTTGGGTAATGCATAAAGCTTTCTTTAGAAAACTTAGAGCAGCATGTCTTTGCTTTTCGCCTTCTCCATTTTATTTCTTTCTTTGTCTGATTTTTCATAAACTTGTATGTGTAACTATCTTTGTAGGGAACTCCAAAAGAAGAGCCTAGTAGTGACCTTCAGCGAGTTGTCGAGGTGCTGTGATTTCAGATGATAATTCTTCTACTAGATAAAAAGGGAACATTTTTCTTTTTAAGGTCTAATTACTCTTCCTTTCTTGTTTCCAATTTCTTGAAGATTAAAACACCCGAACAAATTGAGAGGATGAGGGAAACTTGCCGAGTAAGTTTTCATCCTGATTTTAATTATTTTAATATTGCATTTTTGTGAATTATATATCCGCTAATTGCCTAATACTTCCGACTAATATTAGTATATCATTCAGAGTTCCCCTCAGTTCATATATTAGTAATTCTTTTTATCTGCCTGATCGACTCACTGAGTCACAGAAGCGTATACTGGACATTGACAGACTAAGCTAAAATTCTGATGTAGGTTAATGACATAAAATTTCAAGACCTATGTTTCTCTTTATATTTACTATAATCCTCTTATCCAAAATATAAACTGAAAAGTAATAGGAATTGCGTAGCATGTCGTAATCAAGACACTCGTGGGGGGCATGTAAAATAGTTTGGACAGTTTAATGGAGATATTAGTTGAAAATTTTCCCTCTGATATATATCTGCACATATTAGAGTAGATTGTAGTCTCTAACATTGTCACGCTTCAAGGGAAAGAAAATTATTATATAAAACTTCTAAAAATTGCATATGGGCGCCAAAGAACTTAGTCCGTAGAGGTAAAGAAGTCATAAAGGGCAAGAAAATAGAGAAAACCCTGACATGGCTTTGTTTGAGCTGATTTAATGTTTATTGTTTATATGATGTATGTTTCCATCAGATTGCTAGAGAAGTTTTGGATGCAGCTGCTCGTGTTATTCGACCAGGTGTGACCACTGATGAAATTGACGCTGTAGTTCATGATGCAACAATTGCTGCAGGTAAGCTCACTTTGTCAGATAACCTTAAAATATATTTTATTATCTTGGGCATTCTAGGCCATGTCTTCACTTTTCTCTTCGTAAAAGTTACCTCTTTGACTCAAAATCATCCAAATGTACCACTACAGGAGGATATCCATCACCCTTAAATTATTACTTCTTCCCAAAGTCTTGCTGCACGTAGGTACTCTCTTCTTTGTACATATGAAGTAATCTGCCATGGGATTTGTATTGCTTACATTCACACTATTTGCTGTGCATTGGTTGCAGGTCCGTCAATGAAGTAATCTGCCATGGGATTCCTGATGCGAGGTATGTGTTATATTCTAGCCATTACACTGTTGGCTATCTCTAGCTTGAGTTTTCCAGTCCTAAACTTAAGTACTGATCTCTGTTTAAGCATGTTTCTTATGATTTGAGATTTGAAAAATGAAACTATCCATCTTTTATACCATGAAATCCTGATATAGTAAAATGACATCTGTTTTTAGAAGAAAATTTGATGTTTTTCATAGATTGTGATTTGTAAATAGCGCAACTAATTATGGTAGTGTCCCTGTCATCAGCATCATAGGCAAAAAATGGAAAATAAAATCTGAGATCATGTCCTTGTGCACAGTTCTGGAAATGGACTGTATCCTGAAGTATGACTACATGAAAAGGATGTAAAGTCTACAGTAGAACCTCGAGAAACTACTGTTCAATGAATTAATAACCTCAATAAAATAATTCTTTTTCTTGGTCCCAACATAATGCAGTATAGTTTTAAACCTCAATAAATTACTTTGTTATAGAGTTATTACTGTGCTTTGTAATGTGTCCAAGATTGCCAACATAAAACAATACGAACTACATATTTTCACAGTTCAAATTCAGTGACATTGATATTGCAGTTTATAAGTTGGGTTATATATTCTGCGATGCAGATCTTCTGAATATTTTATTTAAAATGAAGATACCGAATTCATGAATCCTCTTTAGGTTTGTAATCTCATGAAGTGCAAGAACCTTAAGTTCTTAACAGGATCACAGGACATGACTGAAAATTGCATGGATACTTTTTTAGAGTACCCCTATGCATTGCCCCATCAATCTTTAAGTCCCCTTAAGAAAAACCATTTATTTTACCGAAAGGAAAATGAATTAGAAAATTAGCTGTATGTGTTTTACATGCCAGTTTTCTGTAAATTCTTTTACTTTTCCAGCCTCTTATTTTTGAGGCATGCAAGATTTTAATCTCTATAATGTTTCAGGAAATTAGAGGATGGGGATATTGTAAATGTTGATGTAACTGTATACTTAAAAGGAGTTCATGGTAAGAAAACTATATATGTTATAGGCTTATAGCATATACATTAGAAATTACCTATAACAGTAGGTAATTTCTCTATAGACCGTTAGCTGACTTTCTGCTCATGATGCAGGTGATCTCAATGAAACATTCTTTGTTGGAAATGTTGATGAGGCATCTCGACAGCTGGTTCAATGTACTTACGAGTGTTTGGAGAAAGCAATAGCAAGTGGTTGGTGTTTCTTTCCTTCTTTTCTTCCATTGAAACCTTTTGGGACTATAGGTTTAATGACTGGTCCGGTCATTCTGTCTTCCTGCTGACAGCCTCTCTTTAAGGCCAAAGCTAAGTACATTTTCTAATTATGTCCAAAGATTTAGAAATAGGTTATTCCTGATTTAGTAAATGCCTAAATCTAGATTCTTTTAGGTACTATAGTATCATGCTACGTTAGATGCATGTTGGCTTGGTGTTCATAGAACTGATATGAGAATGTAGTATCGAAATACTACATGGCTGAAAAGTAGATGCTTTTCAATAAACTTTTAAGCACATCCCAATGAATTTTATTGTTACACCAAGTTGTATTCGGAAATATTTTATATGTGAGGTGAAACCAAAAAGTACCTAGCTATGCTAAATTAATAGTTATTAAGCAATGTTTTGTGATGTAGGCATAGGTTAAAAGAACTTTGGTTACCACTCTGGTGAAAATTAAAAGGGAAAAAACCTTGAAAATTTTATATTGATCCAACATAAATTCGTTGGTTGCTCATGTTACTAGTTGTCTGCTTTAAAGCACTTGTGGTGCGTGATCAACCTCCCATTATCCCATACCACCTTATTGTTTCAAATTTTGAAAATTCATCAGCTTTAGGCACGTAGACATGCATTTAAAATTCTGCAACAGCAGTAATACCTGATTGTGTCAGTAGGGTTGGGGATGGGTCATCGTATTCTTTTTTTGCAGAAATAATATATGGCAGATTAGGTGTTAGCATGTATATTGAGATGTTTTAAATCTGAAGTAGCAATTTTGTTTTTTTCCTTTTCTTCAAAAGGTCTTTTCAATCCCTGAACCTTTTTATATTCTTAATCTTGGATCTGCTATTTTCCAGTTAAACCTGGAGTACGATTTCGAGAAATTGGAGAAATTATTAATCGCCATGCTCTAATGTCGGGGTTCTCTGTGGTAAAATATGAGCACCTTTTACCTTTCTCTCTTCAATTCATCTTATTGAGCAGTTATTTAGTATCATCTTTTTTTTTTCCTTGTGACAATAGGTGAAGTCATATTGTGGTCATGGAATTGGAGAGCTTTTTCATTGTGCACCAAATATTCCTCACTACGCAAGTATCCTTATGAATAGCTCCGAGTCTGACATGCTTTCTAGATAAAAAAAAAAGTTTCTGCTAGATGGCTTGCCAATAAGTGCATGCTTGGTATACAAATTGACATAATAAACCTTGTTATCTTGTTGTTGGTGATTCTGTAATGACCTTAACTTAAACAGGAAATAAAATGGTGGGTATAATGAAGCCTGGGCAGACCTTTACCATTGAACCTATGATAAATGCAGGTAACTGTGTTAATTTTGTTAAAGAACTCTTTATTTTGTTAAACCCTCTTGTAATGTAAGACTTGTCAAAAAATCTGATTTCAGGTCAATGGCGTGATCGGATGTGGCCTGATGGCTGGACTGCTGTCACAGCAGATGGCAAACGTAGTGCTCAGTTTGAACACACACTTCTGGTAACTGTTCATTTTAACGTTACATGATGTATAGCAACGTGTTTTGAAAGTGTGCACTTGTAGTAAATGCCTTTTTTCTTGTTATGTGTCCTCTTCATCTTATTGTGCATGTGCCATCAATGCCTTTTTTCTAGTTTGCATCCTCTCATTTTCAACACAGCTAGCCAATAACACAACTAATAATCACCTGCAATGTCTTGGTAGTCCCTCTAACATCCTTGACTTTGCTGTACTGTGGTAGTTTCTCTATTAGTAGTTCTACAAGTTACCGAAATTTGACAAAAATAGCTGGTACTTTGTTGAATTTTTGAAATTCGGATTTTGATAATTACTGACATTAGAAGCTTCCAGTATATAGCTAAAGCATCGTTAAAGTTTATGAAACATATAGTATCTATAACTAATTTCCATCCATAAGGCTAACTTGTGAAAATTCAAGCATTAATGGTTCTTCCTTCTATTACGTTCTTACTTTATGCTGTATATATAATTGAAAATTTATAATTCCAAGATTTTCAGATTGTTTTGTGAAACTGCAATTTCCAAGATTTTCACTGTTCTGAAGGGTACTGTGTATCATAGGTGACAGAAACAGGAGTTGAAGTTCTAACAGCTCGTTTACCTACATCCCCGGACATGTTTCCCTGGCTGAAGTCGTAAGTTATGGACCTATTTTGCACTTAACAACCAGGATCTTGCCGCAATGATGCAGCGAGTCTAATATTTTGCCGGATTGATTTTTTTACTTCTCTGTTTGGAAGAAATTGTGCTGTACTTGTATCTTAATAGACAATAATTTGAAAAAGGTTAATGAGGATCAAGACGATATTTCATGAATTTACTTCAACTTGCAAGTTACTACACACACAAACTCGGGAATTACTTTGATTTGGTTAAAAGACATTGTAGACATCAGTCTTTTTTCTTTTTGGCATCTTAAGAAATATTGACCGCGATAAACAAAGGATTGTAAAAGAAACTCTGTTGTACAGAGTTTGCCTGCAAAGTAAAAGTTCCTTGTCGCCAGAAAAGTCTGAGTGTAAAAATTATACACTTTTCGTTTTGTTTTTGTGCTCATCTTTTAATGTTTTTGTTTTTGATTATATTTCAAAAATAATGTTTCGATTTTTTAGTTATATTTCTGTAGATGTAATGCACCGATATTATATAATACCTCCTAATCTCCTATAATCTTTTTGTTTAGAATTAAATCTCAGACATTAAAATGTGACTTGATCACGAAAATCGCTCCATCACATGCGCACTTTCGCTGTCTTAAAGCACGATAAAAGTTGAAGGTCAAACCCTAGCTTGTTTACTGCCAAAATTTGATCTTAATATGCTGCAGAAAGTGCGGTCGAAGAATATTAGCTGGACTTCAAGGCACAACCGGCACTAGCGCATTTAAGCTACATGAGACGTTAGTAACTAGTGCAGGTATTAACTTGAACTACTAGGAAAGTTTTGAATTGCAATTGACGCTTGCATGCATATTGACACATATATTAGGCCCATTTCTAACCGAAACTGAACCGAAATCGCATGAAATCGATAAGAAAAAAAAATCACATCTCAATAAATCACACTGAATTTCCACTACTCGTCCATTGTTTTCAAAATTTTGCATTTCATCTAAATATTGTATTACTGTGAAATGATGTTAAGAATCAAGAATCTGTCATAGAACCCTAAGAAATAATGCAATGAATAATATCTTATAAGAAACTTCATATTTTATCATATATATTAACAAAATTGATTTCCAAATTTCCATATATTTATGTAAAGTATATTAACATAGAAAGATTATAAAGAAGAAACATAATTAGGAACAATATTACAAGCAACTAGTTACAAGAATTATGGCTTCTTGGCACGGAATGAAGCTCGATGTCTAGCCGTGTATCCATTAAACAACGCTAATGCATTGCTAGTAACTTGTGCTACGTTCAACACCTTAGCTTTAATGGTAGCCTTAACCTTACTCTTAATAGTGTAAGTCGAAAAACCATCTATGCATTGCGTGGCATCGGTTAAGGCAGCACTCACCCAACTTTGAACATTACTTTCGTGCCACAAGAATTGTTTCTCTCCATCGATACTCATTTGTCGAAATTCTTTAACCGATTGAGCGATTTGTGTTACTCCGTCGTTGATTTGATTAAGACAATCTTCGACAGCAGCATAATCGGGTGTTCTTTTTTGTCGAAGTTGTTTGGACACTCCGATGACATAAGCCCTCGTGTATCGAGCTCTCGATAGGCTTACGGACAATGCAACTTGAGCTAATTGTTGTTGAGTTTGAATTGTTGAGTTAACATAAGGTAAAAGACCTTGAACACATAGCTTCGTGTAACGAGTTGCTTCACATTGTTTTTCGACGAAAGCCCTTGATCGTGAACATCTTCGGCAAGCTGGCTCGACCATACCGGAGAGGCAAAAAATGGTTAAGAGGATAACCAAAAAAGTGAGGCTAATCTGTGCCATGACTAGTGTGTGTGAAAATGAGTTTGTTAAGCTCAAAAAATGGTTTTGCTAAGAGTTTGAAGCTGGTTAATTAATTGTGATTATGGAGCTAGTTGAGTTGATGATTAATGAACAATGTGGTTTAGTAGTTTATATAGAGATCTCTTCACATGATTAAATTCTTTGACAGTACTCTATTTGAATTATTTTATGAATTTTTGATCACATCCAGATTTAACACACGTGCAATTGGTTCCAGGAAGCTACCAAATAAGATGGGATCTTATAAAGAAATAAATTTAACCTAAACTTGTGCTTAAGTAAGTAGAATGAATTGTTACACGTAAACGAAATAGAAAGAGTTTAGAGTGCGATCACATAATTCGAGTGATTAAGAATTTATTTCTTGTTATATATCGTGTGTTCGATTTTTACTCATTGTTGAGATTTGTTAGAACAAATAAGTTTTGCTATAACCATTTAATATTTGTTTTCTTTTCTCTAATACATATATGTTGCCAAACCAACTACTTAAAATCCATGGCTACAAAAACATGTAAATAAACTATCATTACACTAATTCAAAGAGATTGATTTTAGAAATATAAGAAACAAAATTAAATAACTTATAATCTTATTTACAAGTCATACACACACCAAAAAAGACTGACGTTTGTAAGACGGATTACAGGCAGCTAGGGGAATAAACAAGCTAGCTAGGTAAATCATCGCAAATATTATTATTATTACATTTAGTAAAATGAAATTTTTTTCATAAACAGTTGACTTAGTAATGGAATTCAAATCTGAAAATTATTCGATCTGATCCCAGAAATGATTATAAAAATCGAAGAAAATATTTGACCAAGGGAACGAATGCCACCAAGCCACAGCTAATGCGGAACAAAGCAACTTATACCACGGGAACTTGTTTGCAGCAACTAAGACAAGAGATCGCTTAGCAGATGCATGTATCAGATTTAACTACTAATGACTTGTATCCAGGAGCGGAACCAAGGGTGCTAATTAAGGGAGGTTAGAACACCGGTTACACTAAAAAAGATCAATAAAAACAAATTTAGCCTCAAGTTTTTACTATAAATTATGAGGAAATTTTTTTTGAGCCCGGATAATTAGCAAATTTGATATGAGTCTCGGATAATATAAGTTCTGGTTCTGCCGTGCTTGTACTAGTGATCATGAATCGATTTTACTAATAATAAGATCTAAATTACAAGATACATTCACGAAAATGTTCTTTCCAGAAAATTAATTTCTTCATTCTTCATCCGCACGTAACCAATTATCTATCTTAATTTGTACTTTTGTTGTACAAATTTATGTCTTCCTTTTTACAGCTTGAATGTGTAGTTTACACCTGATAGATTAGTAATTGCAATTTGCAATTGCTTTGAACATGAACAAGAAGAATTAAGGTTTCTTAAACCGACCAAGACTTAACTAAGCTTTAAGTGTTGTGTATTAAGTTTTCTTAATTAAGTTATTTATTTACTCGTGAAAACACATGGATTGATGTAATGCCTTGGTCTTGAATCACATGAATCATGATTAACGTATATAATAAGAACATCATAGATCATGGCAGAGCTAAATTCATGCAAGTTCAGGGTGAATATATGAACGGTAGCATTTGAATATGATATTAATCTATCAAGGTGGAGTGCAAATCTTGAACCATGCTGAGTTTGATATGAAAACTAACTCAGGTCGTTTAGTTGTATGTAGAGATACCCAAAGAATTGGGTCGGGCTGGTTTTTTTTAAATCGGGTTGGACCGGGCTTTCTCTAAAATATGAAGTTCGTTTTAGGCTCTTCGGCCGGGCCGGATTAGGCCGGTCCGAGTTTTTATCCGGATTTTTTTTATAATCTATATGTACGTAATTTTCTCCTTTTTTGCAAAGTTAATAATTTAATATACAGAAAAAAAACAAAGCTTTATAAAGGAAACAACCACTAAAGAGTTACACTTCTGAACTAAATACATAAGAAAAAACACCCCAAAATCTAATACTAAAAAACTACTAGCATGATACTTGTTTTACTATAAAACATCGTTGCAACTTTAGAACTTTTTATTCATAATTTGCATAACTGGACTTAAGTTGACGGTGAGTCATATAAATCTCCTCGTACATGGCCATTTCGAGAAGCACATCCTCGAAATTTATTAAAAGTATTACATATTTTTAGATTCTATCTATAAAAAATTAGATTTTTATCCGGATTTGTCAACAAACCCGGGCTTTTATCCGGGCTAAACGGGCTTTTATTCGGGCTTTTCAAAAGCTCGGGCTTATCCAGGCTTTAACCAGGCTTTTCGGGCCGGGCCGGGCCGGGCCGGGCTTTGAGGAAAAATAGGAGGACCATTTAAGACCCTCGGGCAGGGCCGAACTGGGCTGGGTTTTTTTCGAGCCGGGCTTTTCGGATTTTTTTTCCGAATCGGATCAGACCGAATTTCGAATTTCAGATTTTTTGAACATCTCTAGCTATATTATAGGTGATTACAGGCTTAAATAGGATGTTCACAAAATTTCATAACTAATTCAAACAGAGAAAAGTATGGTCAGGAACTTTTGTTTAGGACGGTGACTTCATGCTGAGTTTAGCGCACGGGATAATGCATAATTTATCCCGAAATTGCACGGGATAATGCATAATTTATGACTTATTAAAGAAAACTGGAAAGTTACCTAATGTTAAGTTATATATATACTCATATAAAATATAAGGGTATATTTGTAAAATAAAATGTCTACCCCTGCATCATCATCAGTATACTTAATACTGAAACCTATTTATGACGTTTTAAATCTAAATATATGCAACCTAAATGAAATGACACATATGATTACATAACTCTTCAAACATACATCCCCAGACAACAACCCTTTAAACAGACCTATTTATGACGTTATAAATCTAAATATATGTAACCTAAATGAAATGACACCTAAAATTACATAACTCTTCAAACATACATCCCCAAACAACAACCCTTTAAACATATGTTTCACCTATTTTACGCCTCATTAAAACTCACATATACAAAGTTATAAACGTTCATAACCTAATAATAACCTAACACCCTGTGTAAAATATTTAATGCCTTTTTTAAAGACATTTAACACCCTTTTACTAAAGTCTTTAACTTGCACATGTGTGTTTTAATAATTTAGCTTTCTTACCTATCAATACTTTATATAGCTTCCAACTATTTAATATAAATTGTTCAATTTATTTATACTACTATTTAATACTTTAATAATATTACATTTATTTTTACTATTATAAGATCATAACTTTATATCATTATGTCATATATGGGCAATAATTACGCTTTTTCAGTGTTTCAAGCAAAAGTGTAACCATATATGCCTTAAAAATGATCTAAGCCTACACATTTTTTCAGTGTTAGCATTAGTACAAATGAGTGTTACCGTAGACCTCATTCAGTATCTATGCTAATTGTAACACCCCCATCTATATCTAAATGAGGGGCTACTTATTAAACCATAAACCTGCAAACAGAGCACTAAAATAATCTCTAAATAATAATTAAATAGTCTAATAATCTCCAAGATAATATTAAACCTACAAAACAGTTCAAAACAATAAATACGAAAACCAAAATCTCTAAAATGATATTCAAGTCTAAATAACGATAGAAGTCTGCAAATCCTAATCAATGATATAAAAGGTAGCTCTCCATCACACAGTCCCAGATCCCCCTAAGCACCTGCCAGAAAAAGAATACGGCATGAGCCAACCGCCCAGTACGGATTTGGAATACAGTTTATAAAACAAAAAACAGATATTCATATTTGACAGTTTATAATGAAACATTTATCAAAAAATAATTATGGCTGAAGCAACGAGGGGTTAGGATATTTCATACCGAGATCAGAACAGAACAGATACAAATACACACATCATAGGGTACCTAATGTGTGCAACAAACCGGATAACGTGTACGGCATATACAACGTCACCGTCAAATCAAATCACAAATCACAAATCATAAAATCTGGGTGCAACCACGTATCCTAAAACAAATATCAAATGCGCAAAAGCTCGCCTCCTGAGCTATCAGAACAGAAGGATACGCCATGACCAATCACACTGCCATGGAAGTGTCATGTCACTGGTGCCGCAATGACATGGCTGTAGTACCCCTACAGCTGGTTAACTCGGTATACCCTATATCACTAAGGGTTCAAATAACAAATTTCGCAAAACCTTTAAAATCACAGAAACAGATATTTTCAATATTTCCAACAGATATAAAATATACGCAATATCAGAAAATTGCATAAACAGATATTTAAATATTTCGAAACAGATATAAAAATATTTTTCAGAGTCAGATCAAATTTTCAGAATCAAAATGATCAAAATCAAAAGAACAGATTTGAGGTCAAAACGAATTTAATTTAAATATTTCTAAGAGGAGTATCGCTGAATAAAAGAGGAGAGAATCTGTACCTCGAAAATAGCAACTAAAGATACTAACAAAATCCGCAATCGATCCGCTAATTTCTCAGCCCCCGATCTAAATTACAAAATATAATTTATTAATAACACATATTTCTTAATAATAATTTAAAGTTTATTATTATTAACAAATTTACCATTTATGCAGATATATTAAATCACCCTCACATTTAACAACAGAATTTGAGTAGTGTTTGCTAACAACTTGAATTCTTAAGTTTATATGACCCGGCGTACTTAAATATATTAAATATTAATACTATATGCATGTACAAGTGTTGCACTGACTTGATTATATTCCCTGACTTTGTTTTACACTACAAACCAATCAAAGCACATGACCACCATATTAATATAATAACAATGTTGGAAACTTGTATTAACATAGCTTTTAATATCTTGTATTCAAAAATTAATGTGATACTTAAACTCTCATCCTACACAACATGCTAGATACAGAGACAAGAGACCTGCTAGTCCATAAACATATCTAGAAAAATACATTAGCCATCCTGGTGCCTATAACAACTAAAAGAAAATATTTTGGTTGGTAAATAATCTAAATATAAAATATTATAAAATCAAGTACCAGTGCACGTACAAATATGTGCAAGGATGTGTAAATAGGGAAGCACAAGCTTATTAAAACAATAATTTAATAATTAATTATTAAATATGAAAAAAAAAATTATTATATTAGTGACACTAAAATATAAATCATGCTTCATGTCCTGCCTCAGAACATATTATACCTACACAAGATTGTGTACCATAACCAATTATTCTATTAAAATCACTTTTAGCTTCACATAAAGGTAAACATGATTATACACACAGACTTAGAGGACCAGAGACCAACAACACAATCGAAATATTCATAGACTTTACAATTAATCGCTAAACGATTATAATAATAGATAAAAGAAATCGTCTTACTTGTATGCTGCTAATTTATTAAAGTGTTTCACTTGAATTCTTAATATGCGGCTCTGTTTTTCGACCTCTGTTTCTGTCTCTTTCTGCAGCTTTAAAGAATAGGGTTTAGTACGCTCAGAAGTACAACACAACCGAATAATATATAACCTACTAATTCACCTATCACAATTATAATATAATAAAATCCACCTATAATTTGTTTTATACTTATCCTCTTATTAGCAAATACAAAATATCCTAAATCATATATCCAGTCTATTATTATTATTATTATTTTCTAAAATATCCAAAATTCTCATATATTACACTAATACCAAAGTTTGTTAGGGTTTGTACAATCTCTACGGGTTCAATTAGAAAAAATTAGGTTTTGTACAATCTCTACAGTGTTGTTCGGTTCTTTAGGTAAATTAGACTTGTTCGATTTGGGTTCAATTCGAGTTCTTCTTGTTCGATTACACTCTCTACTTCATAAGGTATTCATCTCATTATTATTGTTTGTGTAAATTAGGGCTTGTAACATGTTCAATCAGGGCTTGTTCATTAGGGGTTTTTTACGAGTTCAATTAGGGCTTGTAGATTAGGGTTTTTTACGGGTTCAATTGGGGTTTGTGTATAACATGCTTATATGACCATTTCAATTCGTAGTGCAATTCATAGTGCTTGTTTATACGCCATACTTGTTTCAATGTGTCATAGATAGCTCGAATCAGTATGCGTTAATAGACCCAAAAAACATGACCTTGGTTTTCAATTGAGGGGTTTAATTAATAAATAGTACTTCAATTGCGTAGGCTATACAAAACCTCTGTGTAGGCGCTGCATTGGAAAAGCTGATTTTGTTAGCATCACCTTGTAGTTCTTAGCATCTTGTTCTATAGCTTGGCTCTTCTATGTTGTATAATATAATGCCTATGAGTTTTCTTTTAAATTTGTCTTACTGTTTCTGTGAAACAACAAATGGAGCACTTCAGTTCAACTTGGAAAGATGAAAATGATGAACTTGTAAATCCAGAGAGATATGAGACATTCCCTAAGAAGTTCAAGAAGAAAACTGGCAATATTCCTCGAATCTAGTATGCGTTAATAGACCCAAAGAACGTACATGACCTTGGTCTACCTGAGGAGGGGTTTAATTAAGAAGATTCTGAATGGACCTAGGACCTTGTTTGATGACAAGGTAATTGAAAGTTTCGTTAAAGTCAAAACAGCTCGGAATGACCGTTTTGACCAGAACATTTTTAAGCTCTTGCAAGGCACATGTTAGTGTTGTTGTGTTGCTGTGTTGAAAGATGCATATCTTGTTAGATGTTCAAACTGGATTCCATATAATTTTAAAATGGTACAAAGTTAACTTCTTAAAGATTTAACATAATATCCTCGTATAGGCCGGGTCACATGTATACCTCATAGTAGAAATTTAACTCTATTTGATTATATTGCAGATTTTAACCCAATTGACTTGTATACATGTAGTTTGTATCTTATGAGTGTTGGCCCATAACCTGATATTAGTTACTTAATCAAAAACAGTTAAGTTAATTCTATCATTTATTGTCAGGCACAACATGGTCTTGTAATGGTGAAGATGATTCCGTTGTACTTCTGCATGTTTCAGGCATGGAGAATAAAATTAGTATCGATCTACTAGCAAATCGTAAAACCACTGAGGTAAATATATTGGCTTTAGTTGGTACTTTCTAAGGTATATGTTGTCTTGCTAAAAAAAGTGTTCGATTGACTTTTGATTAAATTTATATTTCTTTATTTTCCTTCAGCTCTCTGTTTTATGCCTTTTCCTTTGGCTTTATGTTACACACATCTGGAGTTCAACAATATGTACCTAGGATGATCCTAGACACGTAAATGCAAAAAAAAATTGACTTTAAGTTCTACACGTGTATTCGAGTTCTACAACAAGTTCAATAATATAAGGATGATCCTAGACCATACATAAATACAAACTGGAAATATGACCTGTTAAATATTATTGTGCATCAAGATATTTGTTAAAATAAAATAGACACCATTAATGGTAATAATTGCATGGCCTCGAAAATAAACTTTTAAACCGTACTTAAGTTAGCTATTTTGTAGTATTTCAGTTAGGTTTTGACATAATACACCCATTTGACAAATTTAGAGTTTGACACACAACTTGCAACTATTTTTCAGTGAAAACGTCGGGCTTTATGTATTTTGTGTCTGAATCAAATGCTCTGTTCTTTTTACTGGCTAATGCTGAGAAAGTTCAACAAAATGAAGGTGATGAGGCTGCTAATAAATTGGTTCATGGTGGCAAGGACTTATGTTGATTTTCTGATGGTATTTAAGTTAGCTTTTGGATGTTAGTTTATGTAGTAAAGCTGGATGGTTGGTATATGTAGTAAATTTGGATGGTTGGCTAGTTATGTATTGGAGTTGCTTGTTGACAACCTATTTATGTAGTTTTTGTAGTTCGGATGATTGTTTGTATTTTGGGATGTTTGACAATATTTTTAATGGGAAGCTCTATATTTCGATATCATATGTTCCATTTTTGCATTTAAAGTGTTGGTAAAAGGCCTGTAAGAATATAGTCATTGGAGGCCAAAAATTGTCCTTTTAATGTTGGTAAAAGAATAATAAAATGTAGCCAAAATATAAAAATTTTAAAGATAAAAGTGTAGCCATAAGGTAATCGGGTTTCCTTTAGTTTTTTTTACGTTTTTCTGAAAAATAATTGTAGCTCATTTGAGGTTCCATCCAGTTGCATTAGATTGAAAAATCGTACTTTAAAAAAAACTGAAACCCGCATTTTGCAAAACAATAAAAATAAAAATACTTCTTTTGCAAAAAAATTAAAAATTTCTATACATAACCTTAAAATTCAATATATTATTAAACTTAATTAGATACAATATCAAAATTTGCTCTATACATAAGTTTAAGGTTTAATCTATACCAACAACATATTAAAATTAACATTAAAACCGCATCAATCACGTACTATTATATATATTGTATTTTAAAATTATAGAAAAGATATAAAAGCGAATCTTACTTTAAACTATTAAAAAAAAATAAAGTAACCCATGCAATTTGCACGGGCTACAGGCTAGTAAATGTAATATTTTCAAATAAAACTATATAAATAATTAATACATTTTTTTAAGAAATCAATTTACAAATTCTAGTTTGATAGACAAAAGAACATATGAGTATCAACATGACACCACATTCAGATCATTCCATGAACGTTGAGGTGGGATTTTTACCATGAATCGCTCAGCACTAGGATGATTCAGAAAAAATAATTGTAATTTGAATTTACGAATTTTTATATTGATAATTATATTCAACTTAAATGTACATGATGAAACTGATTGTGCCGAGACGGAAGCAGCTGGGTTCTTTAGATCGCGCTCTCCGTTTGCAGCTTTTGACTTTCCACTGAGCTTCTCTATTGCATCCTGGCATATCTCCATGAACCAATCATCTTCCGGAAGTTCACTAGACGGATCAATCCCTGTTGCTGAAAATGCTGTCAATGCTTTGGATATGATCTCATTCACGACTCGGTTCAGATTCCCGGTGAGGTAACGTCCTTGATCAGAAGCAAAGCATATGACAAATTTCATATCTAAATAGAACTGATGAAGACCGAGAGAACCTAAAGGCCTTGGTCCTTCTTCAATATAGGAGAAGGAAACCATTCTATTTCCTCCATGTTACCATCCATGTTTATGTACATGTCTGCAGTGAGATGGCTCTCACCTTCCTCATTAAAAATAAGATCTAAAGCATGCATGTTGTCTACAGAAGTTATCTTTTAATCTGTCAACTGATGTAGCAAGACGCCTCTTCCATTCCCTTTGCTCCGGATGTCGATTTTGCCTATCTGACACCTTTCTGCGAGTATCATCTTTAAAATTAGACTGATTGGCTGAGGTAAGTTTCATTGCTGCACGTGGTAACATATCATCAGCCAATAAGGATGCATTAGCAAGCAAAGCGATCTGCTGAGCTTCAGTCTCAGCCATTCCGACAACTTTATTTCCAGAGCCTTCGAAGCTGGCTTCTTCTTCCATATATCCCGGTAATGCTTTTATAAGCATGTCAATATATGAATCAAATACCTGGAATAAGCCTTCCAATGTTCTGCCACCCAATTGCTTACTTAATAGTGGTCCAACATCCTCAAAGAAATCCTGGACCATTACGTTGAATCGATGGGCACTACTTGAGAGTTTATGGTTATATGATATTGAGGTACAAAGAGATGTAGAAGACCTAACAGATTGTCGTGCAATTGTTGAGGGATAGGTTAGCTCCCAATCATCAGCTGCAGCGGTACTCTCTTCAATACGCTTCAAATTAGCATCTAGTGCTTGCTCAACACTAGGTCGAAACAGTTTAAGAAGCAGAGGGCAAAGTTCCAACCCACGAGCTTCCAATAATGAACAATGACCTAAAGCAATTTGTACACATTCTGCAGCAGCCCTTAAACCGCCAGCTGCAGCAGAAGAAGCTAACGCGTGTCTTTTGACAAGCAGTGCAAAGGCCTCAATTTGGTTTGTAGCTTGGGCAATGGCAGAGAATACAAGCTGTGAGAGAGCTGCAGTATATGCTCCTCCTCCATACGAGGTGTTGGATGGACGAAGACTTTGCATGTTGTACTGATATCTTTGATAATGTGCGCTAAGGAGTAAACTATGAGGCCCATCCCCAAGCCTTTTCAAAGCTGAAATAGCTGCACGTAGCTCACTGCCACGTGTGGAAGGTTGACAAACAGCTTCAGCAAGCCCAACTTTTGCCTGTGTTGAGTAATAGTATTCTCAAGTGCTATGAGCAAAGATGGACTTAACGTTTCCTTTTCTTTTGCCTCGTAAGCCAACTGCTCTCCGGGCATCCAAAGCTTCATCTACTCTCCTTTCTGCTAATAAAAGGTTTCTGCTAGAGATGAAAGTTCACCCTCTACATCTGAAATCTGTTTTGATGAAGGCTGGATAGTTAGCATAAACACTTGTACGCATTTCCTGCTCTCTTTAAATCCAGGAGATATGACCATAATTGCCTTATTTCCTTTTCGTTGAACAAAGGCATCGGCATCAAAATTAAGATTTTCTTCCAGCAAATCGTGTAGTTGATTTTGTGCTTGTACTAGTAGTCGTTACTCCTACTCCTGCTGATATTGCGGAGCCTCGTCGTACACCCAGACGACTTCAACGAAGATGCAGCTGCCATCCAATCCAGATCCGACCCATTTCCACCTCTCTCTCTGCGATTTACACGTGGATATATCGATTCAATATTCTCCCCTCGAATTGCTACAAAGATATATATAGAGTCCAATTTACAATTTGAACCTATAAATTTTTATATTAACTGCTAGTTTGCGCTTGGTAGCGGCTTTATAATAATTTTTTCAAATTTTTCTAAATTTTTTTCTAAAAAATATGTTTTTAAACAAAATTATATTTAAAACATGAAATTAAGGTTTGTTTTAAATTCTCCGTTTAGTGTTGTTCATTACCGAAATTTTGAATAATTATGGAAAAGGACAATTGTTTAATATATTTCATTATTTTAATATTATATCAAATATTAGTATTTAATCACTTTATTTTTCTAAAACTTTATATTGCTACTTCTATTGAAAAATACATAATATATAAATATTAAATTCTAGCATATAATATGTTTCTTATAATGAATTGCTCTCTCGTTAAACATGTTTCTTCCCACCGACCCGCTTTCTCGTTGTTACCAAATTGAACATAAAACAAACTAATTACTTAATCAATTAGATCATCTATTAATCACTTTTATTATATCATAAAATTTAATTCAAATCTTTTTCAAAATTCTAATTTTTATTGTTTAAAATATAGGTACTCGAGAAAAGAAATGAAAAGAAAATAAGGCTCCTCTATTTTATTTTATTATATAGAAACTTGCATTTTCTATAAGTTTTATCTTCTACATAATTAGAAGGTAAAAATTTTAAAAAATGATTTTTAATGTATATGTAAAACATATAAATAAATTAAACGTGGATTTTTTTACAAAAAAATTATGAGAACATAATTTCTAATAATTTTTTTAGGATAATGTAAAGATGATAATCTGATTTCAAGATAAATTTTAGGATTTCAAGAAAAAATATATGAGAATAATAAAATGGTAACTTTAAGTTCAAAAGAAAGTTTAAGAAAATATCAACATGGTAATTTGACTTAAAATAAATTTTAGGATAATATTAAGATAGTAATTTAACTTAAGAAGAAAGTTTAGGAGAATATAAGGTAATTAATATTTCCATTACTAGAGATTTAAAAGTCAATTTAGATAATTTCTACTCAAATCGTGTGGCATCTCAAATATCGTCTTCTTTATTATTTTCCTCGATTAAAAGATATTACAAGATTTAATAACAAACTATACCAATTGTTAGGTCCTGATAAGTTTGTAGAAGGGGGGTTGAATACAAACTATACCGTTTTATCAAATTTGTCCGTTTTAGAATAAAACAATTTAAGAACAAATTATGGCGGAATTAAATGAAACATAATTCAAGTTAAATATAACTTATATTAAACTTGAAAGGTGTTACAAATATGGTACTGATTACAAGATTGAATCTCAAACTAATTAAAACAAATCTAGAATAAATTCGACATGAATTTATCTATTTTTGTAATAAAAAGATATAACAATAATTGATAATTTGAGATACGTTCTAGGTATAAAAATCCGCTAGATAGTCAAAGCAGTACAAGTGAATGAATTCTATTGGTTTGGATTTAACACAATGATTTTTAAAATTAATCCACTAAAGAAATGATCCGGCAGTTCTTGAGTTCTTGCTTGACAGAAAGTTTTTGGATAGATATTATGTTAAGTTTTTTCTATACTATCTTGATCTTTTCTTTTGAATGCTAATCCACTTGAATAGAACTGCATGTGCATTGCTTTTCATTCCACTTGGAATGACTATCAAAATAGTCATGAAA
The DNA here is from genome assembly GCA_030848705.1 of Heracleum sosnowskyi. Lineage (NCBI taxonomy): Eukaryota > Viridiplantae > Streptophyta > Magnoliopsida > Apiales > Apiaceae > Heracleum > Heracleum sosnowskyi. Next base: position 130,653,257 of record CM061241.1, on the reverse strand, counting down.
GACTATTTTTAAGCCTGGAATGACTATGGATTAACACTGGAATGACTATGTTAGATATAATTGCTGACGTTTGTTCATCAGTGTTTAAGTACCAGGTACACATCAGAGTTTACTGGAAGCCAGTCAGAGTTTATTAAAGTCTGACGTGGAGAAAGTTTACCTTAGCTGTCGGTGCTAATATAAAGATTCTAGAAGCAATATATCTTGAAGATGGAAAGAAGCAAGATATATTGAGACAGATAAGGAAACGGAACAGAAGACAGAAGCAATCCTAATTTGATATAATTTGTATAGCTAATTTATAGGAATATCAATTAGAGATTGATTATGTAACTGTGTATTATATAAACACAGATAGGTTAACCCTAAAAGGGATGCGAATATTGAATACATTATTCTTGTAACTTAGCAGCTCTCAGTGATTCTTTAACATCACAGAGAGAAGAGTTATTTATATAATTCAGTTGTTGATTCATAAACAGTGTTCTTAATTGTTCTTCTCATACATATATTGATTATATATTGTGTATTCGGCCTAACAATTGGTATCAGAGCCAAGGCTGTTTAATATATACAGTTTATCGATCTAAACACAAGTATAATCATGGCTGACAACTCTCAGGAAGGTTCTAATGCAGGTCCTAATGCTCAGAAGGTTCAACCAACTTCTGTTAGTCGATATGAGACTATAAGGGTTCCAATTCTAAGACCAGTTGAATATCCAATATGGAAGGTGAAGATGACCATGTTTCTGGAAGCCACAGATCCAGAATACCTTGATAGAATCAATGATGGTCCTCATATGCCAACTAAATTGTCTCATGTAATAACTGGTCAAGAACAAAAGACTGTTCCAAAAGAGAAGAAAGATTTGACTCCTGAAGATATCTCATCAATTGCAAAGGATGCAAAGGTTAGACATCTACTCCATAGTGCCTTAGATAATGTCATGTCTAACAGAGTTATTGGCTGCAAAACTGCCAAAGAAATTTGGGATGCTTTAGAAGTCAGGTGTCAAGGAACAAGTGCTATAAAGAAGAACAGGAAGACTATTCTAACACAGGAGTATGAACACTTTGACTCTAGATCTGATGAAAGTTTGACAGATACATATGACAGATTTTGTAAATTGTTGAATGATTTGTCCCTGGTTGATAAAGAATATGAACTTGAAGAGTCAAATCTCAAGTTCCTGTTATCACTACCTGAAAGATGGGATTTGAAGGCAACAACAATTCGAGACAATTATGATCTTGCAGAAACAGATCTTGATGAAATCTATGGATTGCTCAAAACTCATGAATTGGAAATAGAACAAAGAAACAAAAGATCTGGAAAGAAGACAAAATATGTTGCTCTTAAAGTTGAAGAAAAGCCTGTCAAGAAGGAATCATCAAGAAAGAAAGCCAAAGGAAAGGCTTTAGTCATTAAATCTGACAGTGAGTCATCAAACTCTGATGATGGCTCAAATACTGATGATGAAGTTCTGATTCTGAGGATGATGAAGAAGAGATGATGAAGATGGCTGCTTTAATGGTGAAGACTTTCAAGAAGATGGGATTCAAGAACTTCAAGAAAGGAAAGAGATTCTCAAGGGAAGATTCAAATTCTTATAAAAGAAAATTCAGAAAGTCTGATGAAAAATTAGTTCATTATACCAACATTTTATTGGATGTTTCTCTAAATTCTTTATATTCCGAAAATAGTAAAGTTCATAAATATAAAAATTAATTATATCCACTAATTTACTCTGCTATATTCATTTTAAATATTAGATCTCTTACATGTGTAAAAAATTTTAAGGAGATTAAATCAATCTAATTCTTCAAGGAAAAAATTTGAAAAAATGATAACCAAATGCAACCAAATAACCTAATAAAAAATTATAAAAAACACATGACACACATAACAATACACTTTCCTTTCTTAAGAAATGGACCATAATTTATACCGTATGCAATTAAAAAGTTTCAAACAGTAGACATGGAGCTCAAATTAAAAATCACTTGTGTTGCATTAATAAACAAATAACATTACCATATTATTATGCATAAATTACAAACATCCTCAAAATGGAACTATTAACCACTACTATATCCCTGGGGAAGAGTTTTCCCGGATGCCCGTACACTGAACTTCCACACTTTCGAAAATTAAATATTTTAATCTTTTTTCTCCAGTTGGATATAGTGCTTGTTTTTGTAGCTGGTCTTGTTATACTTGAAGGAGCTACTATTATTAATCCAGGGAACATCTTCTCCAACAACATCAACATATAGTAGGCTATCATCTAAGTAGGGCACCGACACATTTTACATAAAAACAACTAAGTCAAATGTAGTAGGCTATCACTGTAAGTTTAATGGAAATTCCGATACACATCAAGATCTGGCATAACTTTTGTTCAATTAGAGAAGTCCAAATATGTCAGCATGTTACTTCCAGGAGAAAGCTTCTAGTAGAAAAGCCCACCTCCCTCCTGATTTGAAAATTAGTATTTATCCGGATATTGTAGATAGCGTCTAGCAGTAGCGTGGATTTTAGGAAAAAAATCGCACACTTTTCTTTCAGTATCATCCTCAAGTGCTCATGAATAATATGTTGGCCTCAGCTGTATCACAAATCTTTTTTTATATAGAGGAATAATTCCGAATACGTTGTAAATTATACACTATTTCAAACTTTGGATAGGAAGAAAACCTCTTCAGCGAAGTACTATCCTCCCCGGAAATATATAATACCAAATGTTTCTTAACCATTCCATTTCCAATTTCTTGAAAGCAGCACTATGTAGACAATGTTTTTGTGTTCTGATGTAATTCTACATAATACCTCGGTACCTTTCTGCATTATAGGCCTCACTTGAGGGAGCAAGGCAGTGGTGAAGGTGCAACAAAGTGGCGGGCTAAAATTTTAATGTGATCTATGAACACTTTTATAAGTTTTTAGAATCATTTGTTTAGGAAAGTGCATTCTCAATTTTCATCTATTTTTATGATTGAACTTCCATTTATATAGACAAAATTTCCAGACCCTCACCCAAGGCAAGCATCTTCCACATCATCTCCGCCGTAAATTCATCTATATCTAAAGTGCCATTGGATAAAGGTGAACCGCAGATCAAGCTGTGAAGTTCTTCAACACTTATATATACAAATGATTACTTGTATGCTCATTTCTATTTTCAGTTAATGAGTTACTATTAAAGAAAGCAACACAAAAAGGCTATTTTTCTATTATTGGAACTTAACACCTGATGAAAGAAATGCAATTCTTTTTCCTAAGTCATAAAACAAATAACAAATTTGAATATCCTGTCTTACTTTTCACCAGCATACTTGTAATAGGAATATCTGCACAATCCTTCTCTAAAATATTTGGGAAGTTTTTTACAACATAAAGTAATCGCCACAAATATTAGAGATAATAAAAATATTAGAGATAATAAATATGGATCACTTACATACCTTTTACAATGTATATGTCATCTTTGAGACACTTCCTCTTCAATTAATCTGTATGATGCTTGCCTGATATCATTAAACAGGCTCCTAACCCAACTCTTATTGCATCTTATTCATCTGCTGCTTCTGGTCCAACCCATGTCTCTCTTCCTAGCAATCTGAAAGGGTGAAGTAATATGTCATATCAATGTTTGTCTATTTTTTGATTATCACAATATACTATAATTGTTAATTATTTTCTTGAAAGTTACTTTCTTGTTAACGGGCTCTACCAATATCGGACAATTTTTTATTTACAGAACAAGAAACCTCTGGGCATAGGTGCACAAAGGAGCAAAGCATCTATTACTGCCAAAATTCACCCATCTGCCTTAATGATAAACAATAAGCTGATATATATGCACGGAGAGTTAGCAAAAACATACAATCTAATATTGCTCAATTATATGGTATAGTTATATTTTATAGCCTCAAATTCATAGAATCATATTGTTGCACTCAAGATATAGATTGTAAGACACAGATACACGTAATATATTATAAACCTCGGTGACAAACAGAAAAGCTGATTTGTGCAGGAAGAGTTTGCAAAAAGCATACAATTTTGTATTGTTAAATTCTACAGTCCATTTTATGAATTTATAGCCTAGAATTTCTTAGAACCATATTGCTGCATTTTAGATATTAATATAAGCTAGGCAAATAGACAAACACAATATATATTGTTTGGAGCAGAATACATATTGAGCTAAACAAATCTATAATTAATATTATTTACGGGCCAAGTGTCTCAAAAAATATGGTATTATCACGAACCTAACCAGTTAAGTTGTTTCCAAGAAGTGACCACGGGAGTTGCCGAGCAGAATGATTTTCGATGACTCCTCAAGTGTACACTAATTTGAAACATGGTGAATAGTGATGAACAGTGGCATATAAAATACAATCAGTTTATGACAATGGGAGATTCTACTTATATAATTTAGACATAGCTAAACTTCAGTAGATACTACTCAAATGTATATATAATAAATGTTAATTTAAAAATAAAGAAAAGTAACTGCTAAAATAATTTGTCGAACCTTGTATTATCCTCATTGGGTGGTGTGTTAAGATACAATACTCATCAGTAGAGAAGAAGGAAGTCCTGACGGAAGCAAAGGCGGCTGGTATAAAAAAGAAGACCAAACTTAAAATCATATATATATAAACTGGCTGACATAAGTACTTTAGATATCAAATTTTGCCTGTTATAAAGGCAAAGCAGATAGAAATTGAAATTTTAATTATAGATCATTAAAATTCCAACAAAACTTGAACCAAATGTAGCTTAAGGTGGTACTTTTATCATCAAATTTTCACAAATATATTTAAAATCATTATGAAGAACTTTTGATGATACGGTCTTTGTTATTTTTTTAACATAAACATATGGGTTAAAAACCTAACAAAAAGAATTAAATATGACCAAAAGAGAAGATTTCTATAGAACCATATTGAACAACTGCATATATATTATAATAGAAGTTTTAAGTAACCTGCGGTATTTGCCGTCAAGAATAACAAAATCAGAATCGGTATTATAAGTATGATGGTATGTTTCAATTTTAAAAGAAATATTTTGAATTCTTATAAAAATAGATCAAACAATTAATGAAAAATTAAGCGCCTACTAAAACTAAAAACAAAACAGAGTTCCGTGAAAATCATTAACATAAATTTTAAACTCCCCAGGTAGTTCTGAAAAAATATATGAATACCACTAACAAATATCTCAATGAAAATCATTTTTATGTAGATCTAGATTAAAATATATGGTCAATACCTGTACTATGAACCATTATATCTTATTGGATGATGTATGGTGTAGCATGTAGGTTGCTTGAGAGCATCATTCCTACCATGCCAATACAATTTGTATCTACAAACAATCCAAAATCAGAACCTGAGACTACTGAGTTTAATATTTTGCTAACTTTGCATTTTAATAATATGACCTAAAAATTCGGATTACCAACCTGTCTAAACACTTGGTTATTGGATTAGTATGGCCAAGAAAAGAGCAACTAAAAGCTTGTTGTCATTGAAATTGTTGATATTAAAATAGTATAAGATTGATGTCTATGTATGCTGCAATGTGCCAGATATCTGAATATGGATACTTCCATTTTTGAAGTGGACTTCGTCTCCTCCGCTAATATAAGGTTTATCGTGATAGGAAGAAATATTCTTCATTGTTGAATTCCAGCCGCATCACCAAAGCTGCTATTAGAAGAAGCATTTAGGCAAACTGATTTAAATGGATTGGATATGAAATGTATATTTTTCGGCCAACCGGATTTAACTTACAATTAATTTTTGTTTGATATTTAAATATATATTGTACATATAACCATACATTAGATAATACATCAGACATTTATAGATATATGTGTATATAATTATATTATTAAAATTATAATTATTCAAAAATAAAATATTAACACTAAATCGTAAGTTATGTGTATTTTAGTTTACTTAGATTTTCTAAATGAGAGGTGTTGTATAATATTAATTTTTTAATAAAATTATTTAAACCATTCAAACTGATGCAACTGACCCAAACTAATGTATTATAAGCAGGGTTGGGTTGCAAATTTAAGTTTTGCAGGTTGGATAAAAAAAATTCAAAATGATATAACTGGGTCGAGTTACAAAAATTCTTCCAACTTATAAACAACTCCTCACACCGATTCCCAATTTTTACAATGATGTGTGCAACTTAAAATTTATTTTTAAATAATAAAAGTAACTGACAATATGTTACTTATAGATTTTAATATTATATTTATGTATTAGAACCTGAATATTTCATATAAAATATAATAAGTAACATATTATTATATAAAAATATAAATCTTATAACAATTAATAACCTAATTGATATTTAATCAAAAAAATATAATTGAAGTAATTTTTTTTAAAGATAATTGAATACATTACTGTATACATAAAAACACGAAAACTAAAAAATACGAAATTGTATAAATAATATGAACTAACATTTCATTTGGAAAAGTTAAAATTTAAAAAAGTAATTGTATAAACATGTTATATAAATAATATAAAATAACATATTGATCACTCAAAAGTTAAAGTATTAAAAGAAAATAGGAAGAGAGAATTATACGCTTTATCTAATAATTTTTTTAGAGTAAACTCAAAATTCAATGTAGCACTGTTGATAATGAAAAGAAATTTATATAAGGAGATATTAGTTCGATTTTCAATGGCTACACAAATTCAACCTCTTTTAATTTAAACACTGATGAGATCGTTTCTGTAATTTTTATAAATACAAGGATAAAATTGTAAATTCACTACCATTTTTGGCATATTTTGCCTTTGGTTGACTTTTAACATAAAAAGTAGATATATAGATACGTTGTGAATTGTCAAAATATGCTAATCTTAACCGACTGAAATCAAATCGAATGACTTGATTTTGTTAAATTATAGATTAGTAGTTCACATGTTGTTTGAATATTTTGAAAATCGTCACCATATATGATTACATATGATAAGATATATTGTACTATATAGAAGTATACATTTTGACAACTAATATATAATTGATCTATGTTTAAATAAAAAAATTAAATATAATTTAAATGTTAAGAAAGATGATTGAATATGTAATTATACATGAAACCAAAAAAATAGTGTTATATAATATTATAAATCAACAATTTACTTACTCAAAAGTTTTTAAAAAAGAATAATAATGAAAAACGTGGTAATCTAATAAGATTTTTAATTAAAGCTCAATCATTAGTGTAGCACAAGTGGTTATAACATAAACTCCCTTAGAGGAGGTTAGAGGTTCGTTTTCTCAAAGCAACTCAAACTTATTTATTTTATTGCATTAATTGTAAAAGATGGCATTTTTGTGATTTTTCAAAAAAAAAAATAAAATTGTAATTTCACAACCATTTTATTGGCTCAATTTGCCTCTAGACCCCATTTAATATATAGAAATAGATAGATGTTCAACTCTCCTGAGTTTTTGTTGCTAGAATCACTGTATGAGGAGATGTTCAACATTGTGAGTGATAATTTTATAGTAATTATATTAAATGTATTAGTTCTATATAAGGGCAAGACAGTACCCACTATAAAATAGGAGTATTTAGTGTTTAGTTATTCCGGTGTGAGCTGGATTTTTCTCGCATCGGTCATACTTTGTGAAGGACAAAGCAATGTCCTTGATTTGAAATGCACACTCACTAAATTTGTTTTATATGTGTGTGCCGCAGTGAGTATTCTATGCAGCTCAATGCTTCTCGGATCAAAGTTCTTCAAGCTCAAGATGACTTAGTTGCCTCCAATCTCCATGAAGGAAGCAGCGTCAAAGGTGCTTCTAAATGTGGGCCATCATTCGTTTTTTCACCACCATAACTATGACAGACTTATGAAAGCTCTCCAGGTAGGTGTCATCATTTTTATTCTTTTGGGTTTCTTGAAACATGTACACTGATAAAGAAAATGGGCGTGTTTCTGAGCTAAATTTGAGTGAGTAGTATAGACATTGTGGATCAAGAACTTGCACGTTTTGATTTTTAGCGGGTTTGTAATCTTTTTACTTAAGTGGGTCTCTGAAGACTTTTATCAAATACATGGTAGCTGTACAGATTTTTAGTATTGGCTTTATGTTTTGGAGTTCTGTTTGGATTTTGGTTGGTTTTGTATAGAATTTGGAGCATGTGAAGACTTTTTGATGATTTGTATACATCTGCTGATATATAATCTATATATTAGATATTATGTAAAATGTTAAAGTCCGACGAGAGGACTTTCAATGCTCTATGATATGGCTCTGATACAAATACCTGGCCTAAGGATACATTTACTTCTCATTAACAAGTTTATCCACAGATGTTGCGAGTCTAGTCAATTGACAGTAAGTGTCGGATTTGGCAATTTTTTTGAAACACAAACACACCCACACACACACACTTAGGGAATGTTCGGTTACAAACTTCTTAGCCTACAAATTCTACAAACCTCCAAAATTCACACACACGCATACATGGCCACATTCCATTACAAATTTCTTAGTCTACAAACTGTACAAACCTCTAGACTTCACCAATATCAATACAAGATTCACCAAAAAGACTATAAGATTCACTAAAAAATTCGAAAAGAAAATGTAAAGAATTTATTTTAATAGTGTTTACAGTACACATATTTATTTATTATGGACACAATTCAATGGTTGTATAATATATAAATGTGCAATTCAATAAAGTAAACAATTTTTTTAATTTTTTCGTTATGAAAGTATTTGGTGAATTCTGCTTTCATTGTTAGTGCATTCCGAGTTGTTATTAGTGATTCTTTAGTTTGTATGGTTTGTAGGCTAAGAAAGTTTGTAATTGGAACAAAATCCTATGTGTCCGACTGTTCATACTTGGGTTGGGTCCCAATGTCGAGTTCCCGCTACGGTTACTTGAGACCAAATGAAGAGTCGGGGTAACAGTGCTTGCAATCGACATATGTAATGATTTTCCATATGTGAGATTAGAACATCTGATGGGGATCTGATACTTCTGGTTGGAGTTGCAACGCAATGCCCAACTTTTTACTTCCCAAGGATCAGTTGATCACCTTAGCTCAGTCAAACAATTATTAGGCTAATGGTGGTTGCACAATTATTCTGCTTGCTGGATGGAATTAATTTGTGATTATATAAAAATTAATTTAGTATGCAGCATTAAATTTTAAAGGTCAATAGAATCACATGTAGATTTCAGTTGTAATTTGCCATTACAGACTGTCTCTTCTCAAATAATTCCTGCAGAATCCTCCATCAACTCAGCAGTATGGAGCGCTGAGGATTGTAAGTGCTTAGCATACCAATCCTTTATGAGGTAAGCCGGCACATAATTTCTTGAAGAATCTGTTTCGACAGTCAATTCATTGTGCGTTTTTCCAGTTTTGCTACATCTTCATAGTCATGGTTGTCTTGACAATGTTGTATCTTCAATTAGTTGTTTTCATTCAAGTCCAGAACTGTTGGCCAGAAGAGGCAACGATGAATTAAATGGTTTAAAGGCTCCCAGGAAAGTAAAGTATAAAAAAAAACCCATTTCCACTCAGCCACCTGTGGAAGCACCATATGTGCCACCCAGACTGAAGTGAATTTCCAAATCCTTGCCAGATAAAACAATTGATATATTTGAGTCCATTTCTGCCTTGCAGAATATTCTCACGAATGCGGGGGAAAAATTGGCTCTGAATTTGATTCTCTCAGCATCGACATTGTGGAATTAGTTGCAATGGTAATTTTTGTTTCTAAAATCAAGTAATGATGTAATGAAAGACTAGTATCATTCCACCTGCTAGGTTTGGTTGCTATCTGTTATTCCCAAACATAATTCCTAACACTATCTGTCTTGAATGCTGTTGTTGCGTAGAAGTATAAGCATATAAAAGGTTTTATTCACTTGTGAATCTATGTATTTCTTAGGCCACTAGCATAAGCATTTGCATCCATTCACAGTTGATTATCTGTTCCCTTGCTGAGTTTCTTCTCAATTAAGAATGTGGAATTTGTGGCACTGATACCACACCTGTCCATTAACGATGAGTCCATTAAACATGGTATGTCTGTGGAGTGTGCAATCAACCATGACCAAACAGAAAAGGTTTGTATAGGCTCTTTTTGCTTGTTAATGTCTATTAGCTTGGTGCATGTCTAGTGCTAGTTGGGCATGTATACAATGAAGAATTAAGACTTGAGCATTTATACAAGATTATTAAAGTGTTTTACATGAAGTTTTGAGTTGTGTTGTTTAATTTTCCCGTACAAATAACTTAAGTCTTAATTATAACCTTTTAAAAATACTTAATACAAAAATCATTCTGTTCAGGTTTGAAATCTGACTAATAAGTGCGTGCATTTGTTGAGTTACTCACAATTTGCGAAGAGGCAAAATATGTCACTTAGAGTTGTGCATGCTCAGACAGCATAGGTTTCCTTAGTAAGGGATTTTTGTATATCAGTAGCCTAATTTTAAGCTGGAGTCTCTTTTCTTTTCCACCTTGGCTTATTTGTATATTGTTTTTGGTCTTTAATTTAATATGTGAGACGCTAGACGCTTTTAGACTTGAAATATATTGTTGTCTCATGTGGTGCATTCATCGTTGCAGGAAATTGGCGTCAATGTTAGTAGGCTGCATTCCTACAAAGGTGCTGAAACTCTCCCCTGCAGTTGTAATAGTCATGGGTCATGAACGTCTCTTCTGGATGCTCTCCGTTCAACATCTGTTGCAGCCAAGGAAGCTGGAGGTATAACTTAGCATATCGGTGCATTTGTTGTCAAAATGCCATCAGGGGCATTGATAACATTCCTGGACACCCTGTTCATGCTGCGTTTAGTGCTATGCGGGCTAGAGGTGCGGTAGTCACAGATTTGGTTGTGTGCTAGTTGTGGTTGCAGACGATGGTGTGATGCCTCAAACTATTGAAGCTATGGGGCAAAGGATGCTAATGTACCAATTGTTGTTGCAATAATATGTGATAAACCAGCAGCAGACCCGTAAAGAATAAAAGTTCAGCTTGCATCATAAGGCTTGCCACTAGAGGAAATGGGTGGAGATATTCAGGTTGTTATGGTTTCTGCGTTAAGTAAAATTGGACTGGATAATTTCGAGGAGACTTTACTTTTGCAGGATGAGATGATGGAATTAAAGGCTAGAATTAATGGGCCTGCACAAGGTTATGTAGTTGAGGCAAGGCTTGACAGAGGAAGAGGTCCATCAGCAACAACAATAGTCAAAGCAAGGACATTAGTCTGCAGGCATCACATAGCACATTGTTGTGGGAGCAGAGTGGGGGAGAGTACAGGCCAGTAGAGATACAACAGGGAAATTTATAGAACAGGCTAGTCCTGCAATGCCTGTTGAAATTGAAGGGCTTAAAGGACTTCCAAATGGCAGGTGATGATATTACTGCTGTAGAATCTGAGGATAGAGGAAGGATGCTGAGTGCAGGCAGGGAAAAAAACTATGAGAAGGATAGACTTATGAAGATTAACGAAGATAAGGCAGTATCTCCTGAACTATCAGAAGACGCTGACGTTCCCGAGAGGGTTGAAATGCGAGTTATAGTAAAAGCCGATGTTCAGGGTAGCGTCCAAGCCGTGACAGATGCATTTAAGAGTTTAAACATTTCACAGGTATGCCCAACAGACATGGTATTTTGCTAGTGAAATTATTACTCCTTAGTCATCTTGCACAACAATTCAAGTTCTAATGGAGTAATATTGTGATGATTCACTTACCTAACAAAGTGAAAAGAGGCGACTGTTTTTAATACAACACATTAAGAAAATATCACGTGAACGATTTCCTATGATCTATGACAGTTAATCATCTTCCTTGACACTATATATATATATATACTATATATGATTTTTAGGTTTTCATTAATGTTGTCCATGTTGGAGTTGGGTCTATTACTCAGTCTGATTTGGACTTGGCACAAGCCTGTGGTGCATGCATAGTTGGATTCAATGTGAAAGGTCCATCTGGTTGTGTTGGCATGTCTGCAACTCAAACTGGTATAAAGGTACAATTGATAGTTGATACACCTTATTTTTACTGTATTGTTAGTTTTACCACCCCAGAGACTGCATCATCCTAGAATCTTTTAGCACGCACTTTTGGACAAGTGACATGAATCTATCTCTTCAATTTACTGCTAAATTGATGAATGTAGATTAAAGTCAACTGAGTGATCTTATGATCTTTTGGAGGACATTTTTTTTTTTGTTAAAGGTTAAAATTTATAACAAAAAAGATACTAAAGATATTAAAGTGCAATGTTTTTCCACCTTCGATACGTTTCCAAGCACTGGCGTACATTCTCTTATCACTGGCGTACAAAAGAAGCAAAGATTACTCATTTAATTTTTGCTGATGATGTATTGTTATTTTGAAAAGGGGACAAGGTCTCTATAGCTGCTGTGTATATAGGCATTTCAATGTTCTCAGACTTATCGGGTCTCCATCCTAATACATCAAAAAGTCAGTGCTTTTTCGGTAATGTCCCATCTGATGTTATTGTCTTTGCTACTCATCTCACTAGTTTCCATTCGAATTTCTTCTTATGGCATGACCCCTTCGTGCAAAACCGTCCTTTACTAGAGAGATTTGGTTCGTCTATCACTTCACTCATGGGAGTTCCGAATAGAGCTAGAGCTGGCCAGGTTCTTGACAACGTAGGGTGGGTTCATTTTGGTCCAAATCATGGTACTTCTCTGGATGTTCGTTCTCTGCTTAGTTCCACTCGGATTGAGGATCAGGATTCTATCTATTGGAATGATTTGAGAGCTAAATAGGTCACATGCTCTTCAATATATCACTCTATTCCTGCAGCTCCCCCTCCTTGGATTATCATCATTTGGCACTCTTTTGCTATCCCTCGTTGTTCTATCAATTTGTGGCTGGCGTTAAAAAATCGCTTACTCACTAAGGACCGTTATGAATACGGATTGTAATTATGTTCTGTGTCTTGGTATGCTTGAAACAGCTCAACACTTATTCAAGGATTGCCCTTATACGTAAACACTGCTCACAGGTATTCCTTGGCCTATTATGGATAATTGGGATGACTTACTGGCTGGAAATTGTGTGCTTGGAAACGTATCGAAGGTGGAAAAGCATTGCACTTTAATATCCTTAGTATCTTTTTTGTTATAAATTTTAACCTTTAACAAAAAAAAAATGTCCTCCAAAAGATCATAAGATCACTCAGTTGACTTTAATCTACATTCATCAATTTAGCAGTAAATTGAAGAGATAGATTCATGTCACTTGTCCAAAAGTGCGTGCTAAAAGATTCTAGGATGATGCAGTCTCTGGAGTGGTAAAACTAACAATACAGTAAAAATAAGGTGTATCAACTATCAACTGTACCTTTATACCAGTTTGAGTTGCAGACATGCCAACACAACCGGATGGACCTTTCACATTGAATCCAACTATGCATGCACCACAGGCTTGTGCCAAGTCCAAATCAGACTGAGTAATAGACCCAACTCCAACATAGACAATATTAATGAAAACCTAAAAATCATATACAGTATATATATATAGTGTCAAGGAAGATGATTAACTGTCATAGATCATAGGAAAACGTTCACGTGATATTTTCTTAATGTGTTGTATTAAAAACAATCGCCTCTTTTCACTTTGTTAGGTAAGTGAATCATCACAATATTACTCCATTAGAACTTGAATTGTTGTGCAAGATGACTAAGGAGTAATAATTTCACTAGCAAAATACCATGTTTGTTGGGCATACCTGTGAACTGTTTAAACTCTTCAATGCATCTGTCACGGCTTGGACGCTACCCTGAACATCGGCTTTTACTATAACTCGCATTTCAACCCTCTCGGGAACACGTCAGCGTCATCTGATAGTTCAGGAGATACTGCCTTATCTTCGTTAATCTTCATAAGCCTATCCTTCTCACAGTTTTTTTCCCTGTCTGCACTAAGCATCCTTCCTCTATCCTCAGATTCTACAGCAGTAATATCATCACCTGCCATTTGGAAGTCCTTTAAGCCCTTCAATTTCAACAGGCATTGCAGGACTAGCCTGTTCTATAAATTTCCCTGTTGTATCTCTACTGGCATGTACTCTCCCCCACTCTGCTCCCACAACAATGTGCTGCCTGCAGACTAATGTCCCTGCTTTGACTATTGTTGTTGCTGATGGACCTCTTCCTCTATCAAGCCTTGCCTCAACTACATAACCTTGTGCCGGCCACAAATTGATAGAACAGCGAGGGATAGCAAAAGAGTGCCAAATGATGATAATCCAAGGAGGGGGAGCTGCAGGAATAGAGTGATATATTGAAGAGCATGTGACCCATTTAGCTCTCAAATCATTCCAATAGATAGAGTCATGATCCTCAATCCGAGTGGAACTAAGCAGAGAACGAACATCCAGAGCAGTACCACGATTTGGACCAAAATGAACCCACCCTACGTTGTCAAGAACCTGGCTCTATTCGGAACTCACATGAGTGAAGTGATAGACGAACCAAATCTCTCTAGTAAAGGACGGTTTTGCACGAAGGGGTCATGCCATAAGAAGAAATTCGAATGGAAACCAGTGAGATGAGTAGCAAAGGCAATAACATCAGATGGGATATTACCGAAAAAGCACTGACTTTTTGATGTATTAGGATGGAGACCCGATAAGCCTGAGAACATTGAAATGCCTTTATACACAGCAGTTATAGAGACCTTGTCCCCTTTTCAAAATAACAATACATCATCAGTAAAAATTAAATGAGTAATCTTTGCTTCTTTTGTACGCCAGTGATAAGAGAATGAACCCTCAGCAGTAGTTTTATTGATGCACGCTGTTAACACCTCCATTGCAAGAACAAAAAGATAAGGGGACAGGGGGTCCCCGTCTTATACCGGATGCACCAGCAAAATAGCCTTCAAGAACACCATTAATCTTAATCGAAAACATACAAGAGGTTATGCATTTTTCGATCCAAGCAATAAAGAGAGGAGGGAAACTCATGGCCCTAAGAACAGATAAAACAAATCTCCAATTTATACTATCAAATGCTTTATGTAGATCCAATTTAATAGCACACTTTGGCGGACCAGAATTACTATGGTAGTCCCGACAAAGAGCTTGGGCTAGCATTATATTATCTCCAATGTTGCGTTTAGGAACAAAAGCTGTTTGACATGGAGAAATAATTACATTGAGCACATTTTTTAACCTGTTTGTAAGCAACTTAGAAATACACTTGTACAAAGTGTTGCAGCACGAGATCAGACGGAACTGTGACAAGTATGAAGGATTCTGCTGTTTGGGAACTAAAGCTATAGCTGTGGAGTTAATGCACCTTGGTAACTGAAAATTCTCAAAGAAAGAAGCAACAGCTGCGCATACCTCATTATGGATAACAGGCCAGGCCAGTACAAAGAATTCTGGAGTAAAGCCATCGGGGTCAGGACTCTTATTGTTGGCCATGCTTTTGAAACACTTAAGAATGCATTCTGAAGAGAAAGGAGCAATCAAGTGCTGAGCTTGAGCTTCCGAGAGAGAGGGCATAATTAAGTCTTCAGGCAGATCAGTGACATGAGACAAAGAACCCAACAAATCAAAGAAATAGTCCACCGCAACCGAAGAAATAGAGTTGTGCGAAGTATGAATAGCCCCATGGTCATCCTCCAGAGATAGTATTTTATTGGTGTTCCAACGACTCTTGCAGGAGTTGAAGAAAAATCTATTATTACCATCACCATTCTTCAGCCAATGGACTTTCGATTTTTGTCGCAAGAAAACCTCCTCTCTCCTTAAAGCATCTTCGAGTTTTGATTTTAATTCCCCCTCTTCATTAAACTGTTCTAGGGACGGAGAGTCCCCCATGTGGACTTGAAAGGAAAGCAAATTGTTACGACAAGTGATCACTGCCTCATGAAGATTGCCACACCCTAAATTAAGGGTTTTCATGGCTGCTTTAACTTTCTTTAGCTTCGTCGTGAGAACAAACCATGGGGTACCTGTAACAACACTGGACCATTCCGTTTTCACTTCATCTAAAAAACTGGGATGATCAAGAATGTGATGCAGAAGTTGAAAAGGCTTCTTTGCAGGAGAGATACGAATCCCAAGAGAAACATAAGCTGGGCAATGATCAGATAGACCCCGAGGCAAGAATTTTGCAGTAGCATAATCAAAAGAAGTTAGCCAGTTATCATTTTACCAGCACTCTGTCAAGCTTTTTGTAAGTAGGCTGAGAGCGACACGAGTCCCACCAAGTGAACAATTGGCCAGTAAACCTAAGATCAGTGATACCCAGGTGACATATCCACTGTTTAAACTCCAACATACCCATAGTCCAATTTGAAGAGCCCCCTCGTGTTTCATCAATGTCAAGACAAACATTAAAGTCACCAGTAAGAGCCCAAGGCATAGCATTCGGACAAACATGATGTGAATTAAGATTAGACAATTCATCCCACAAAGCTCGTCGCTCAAGACCAGTATTAAGAGCATAGATAAAAGATACCAAAAACTTAGTACCAGAGTCATTATGTTTAATAGAGCAGGTAATTTGTTGCGTAGAAGAAGATAACACGCTTATTGTCCAAACAAAGGGATCCCACCCCAGCCATATTTGGCCATTGATGTGATGAGAATAATTGAATTCCCATACAAAATTAGGAGCAACAAGCGAAAGCCTATTGCTCAACAAAAAATCCTTAACGTAGGCCACTTTATTGTTCAGGCCACGTACGTTATAGGAACAAAAATCTAACATAACTAACCATGAGGAGAGACCCCTGATCCCAGGGACCTGTTTTGCTTTTTCCTGTCGGACTTCGAGAATCTCAAAAACTGACCAGCATCACCCTGTTTGTTTCAAGCTCATTAACCAATTTTTGCCCGCGAGAGACATTTGATGGGCTAGGAGAATCATCAGATGTAGGATAATGCTGAAAGCGTTTTGATTTGACAGTTTTCCAACCATCATTAGGATCATGTGGAGTGGAGATATCATTTTCATTAAAAGTGGTGGAGGAGTTTCATGGTTCAGTGTCCCCGGAGCAGCATCAGATTTATCATTAGCCCATGTACTAGCCTCATTAGAATCATGAGAAGTTGTTGTTGCTTTTGGACCCAAGGCCGTTTTTCTCTAGGACAAGCCCCAATTTTATGTCCCAGAGAATGGCAACCTGAGCAGATAAGAGGCTTCGAAGGATAAGTAGACAACCTCAATAGCAGTTTCACTTGTAGCTGGATCAAGTGCTTCAACTTCTATCTTATCAGGTAGCCTTACTATAGAAAGGCTTGAAAATCTAATTGTAATTGTAGCCGATAATGATAGTATGTTCTTCGTCTAGTTACTTTTCATGCTTGCTTAAAATTTTTAAGCAACTTAGTAGTACATGAAAACTTTGTATACCATCCTTCACCTTGGTACTAAGTGCACTTGTAATCAACCATTTTCACAACTCAGATAAGCTTTACAATAAAAGAGAATGAAAACCGAACAGTAAAGGTTCGTGAATTTTAATTAAAGCAATCAAGAAAAGAACTTCCTCAACTAACCAGTCCAACTAACCAGTCCACAAACAAATGTAGAGAGCTAGAAACAAGAGTAGCTTAATTATGTATAAATCATACAAGCCTATAACTCCGTGATGCACGGATGAATTTTAGTATTTTTAATTTATTATTTTTATATGATTTATTATTATTTTTTATCTTATTTTATTATCATTTATTTGTATTTTGATCTTAAAAAATTTTAATATGTTGTCGACGGAATAATATCTTGAACTTTTGAATGTAGCTTAGAAAAATAGATGATATAAATATTTAATAATAATAATATGTTATTGACGGGATTCGAATCTTGAACCCGTGGGAGTATTTTAGATACCAAGAAAATAATATTCTTTTAATATTACATCAAACGGTTCTCATTTATCTATATTTATATCTAACGGTTATTATTTAGATAACCAAACTACCAACCAACCAAATAGATGGTAGTTTGCTTACAATAGTATTTTTTTATATGATTTTTTTGTATTTTTTATCTTATTTTATTAGCATTTATTTGTATTTTGATCTTAAAAAATTTTAATATGTTGTTGACGGGATTCGAACCTTGAACCCGTGGGAGCATTTTAGATATCAAAAAAAGAATATTCTTTTAATATTACATCCAACGGTTCTCATTTACCAATATTTACATTTAACGGTTATTATTTAGAGGACCAAACCATATGACCAAATTACCGACCAAATAGAGTGTAGGGTGATTTGCTTATAATATTATAGAATATTATAGTATAGATAGATGAAAACCTTTTGTACTGATTTAGTAATTTTGAGTATTGGATGTCTTTCGATATAACCAACTCTACGTGTATTTAGATGATTTTACGGTCCACACAAAACTAATTCTGAAGAGAAAATATAGTAGTAATTATTAATATCTAAATACAAAAATATTTGAAATCCGAAGAGAAATACAATTATGAATTTTTAATAATCCTGTTTAACGTAGATAACCAAACTACCAACCAACCAAATAGATGGTAGTTTGCTTACAATAGTATTTTTTTATATGATTTTTTTGTATTTTTTATCTTATTTTATTAGCATTTATTTGTATTTTGATCTTAAAAATTTTTAATATGTTGTTGAAGGGATTCGAACCTTGAACCCGTGGGAGCATTTTAGATATCAAAAAAAGAATATTCTTTTAATATTACATCCAACGGTTCTCATTTACCAATATTTACATTTAACGGTTATTATTTAGAGGACCAAACCATATGACCAAATTACCGACCAAATAGAGTGTAGGGTGATTTGCTTATAATATTATAGAATATTATAGTATAGATAGATGAAAACCTTTTGTACTGATTTAGTAATTTTGAGTATTGGATGTCTTTCGATATAACCAACTCTACGTGTATTTAGATGATTTTACGGTCCACACAAAACTAATTCTGAAGAGAAAATATAGTAGTAATTATTAATATCTAAATACAAAAATATTTGAAATCCGAAGAGAAATACAATTATGAATTTTTAATAATCATGTTTAACGTAGAAAACCAAAATTGATAATCGTATTCAATTTAAAAATCCTCGAAAACTGAAAACCAAAACTTTCAATATTTCGACTTTAATAATATAATATATAGATATAGATGATTTGTTAATACTTTCCAAAAGGAATTCAATTATAAAAACCTTTTAATATTAATATATAAATATATATATACATCCCGTAATACATACAAACTATTTCCCTTGCGTGCTGATTTCCACCCCCATCTCTTCCTCCACAGCTTTTTCCAAACAACACGGCAATATAAGAAGTAAGAACCTGCAACTCTATCGCCGATGGATTGTAATTTCGACCAATTTCCTACGAAACGCAAATTCGAGGTATTTACGAATTTTTACACCGAGTGAATTGTTAATTAGATGTAGTATGAGTTTGCTTATTCATTATTGTGTATGATTCAATGGTTTTGGGTTTGTTTATAATCGTTTTTAGCCCCAGATTCCCCTATAGTGTAATGTATACTCTTTTAATATCATCTCTCTCACTAAATTTATAATTCCCAGGAGGTCAATTTGTTTAACACTGCACCAGAAGCTGAAGCCGCTGATTTGATGAAACAACTCCCACTATTATTATCCCATGCCTTCACTTTATCAGCAGCAAATTCACAGGATGGTCTTTTCACTGATTTGATGAAACAACTCACGCTATCATTAACCCGTGCCTTCACTTTATTAGCACCAATTTCACATGATGGTCCTTTGGGAGTTGCACCACAAGCTGGAAAACACCATGATTTGACTGATTTGATGAAACAATTCACACTATCATTATCCCGTGCCTTCACTTTATCGGCACCAAATTCACATGATGGTCCTTTGGCAGTTGCACATAACAACAATGTTTTTACATTTTCGGCTACTTCTTCCCCCTCTTCCGCTGTTGGAATACCTGATTTTACTTGCGCGATAAAAAAATTCAAAGCATCACCACCATCCCGTTGTTCAGCTACTTCCTCCTCCACTTTCGTTGCACCAAAAGCTGGAATACCTGATTTTACTTATGCGATAAAAAAATTCAAAGCATCACCACCATCCCGCCGTTCAGCTACTTCCTCCTCCACTTTCGTTGCACCAAAAGCTGGAATACCTGATTTTACGGCTCCAAATGCTCAATTACAAGATTTTGATAAGAAGTTTACTAACTTGATGGAACAATTCCCTCAATCGTCAGGGACCTTCTCCTTCTCAGCACCTTACAATATATCTACACTCGCAGCGGCATCCAAGACCTTCTTCCCAGCAACCTGTCTCCCACTCACAAATGAGGGTTTTTTTAAGGTCAATGTTAACTCTAGACTCGAAGCTACTCCATCACCCGAGACAGACAAAGCTACTAATGATGATTGATGAAATTATGAGTACAGATGCATCTATATAACTATATGCTTGTAATACAATGTAAGAGAAAACAACTCTTGTATTGATATTGAAAAGCTTGTATTGTGTGTGTTATAACAAATGCTGGGGAAGACTTATATAGGTTTCACAATTACATTCTAACATCATGGCATACATCACTTATTTATGACTCCAGCCTACAAAGAAGACTACTGGGTGTGAATTCTTGATGATGAACAGTTGCTTTATTGTTATATGTGCAGCATACCATAACTGTAGTTCTGACTTTGTAACACCCCCCCTCAAATTGAAGTTGGTTGAAAAATCAACTTGAGTTTGTTAACTAAATCATGGAATTTTCCGGGAGAAAGAGATTTTGTGAAAATATCTGCAGTATTGTCAGCACTGGATACACTGTGTAGACAAACCGTACCCTTTGCAACTTGTTGTCGGGTGAAATGACAATCGATCTCAATATGTTTAGTACGTTCATGGAAGACATCATTATGAGCAATGGCTATGGCACTTTTGCTATCACAATAGATAGAAGTGGCGGGGGAATGAGTTACACTCATATCTTCCAGTAACCATCGTAGCCAAATTAACTCCTGCGTGGTGTCAGCAAGAGCTCGATATTCTGATTCGGCAGTAGACTTAGAAGCAAGTGATTGTTTCTTACTGCGCCAAGAGATAAGAGAATCCCCAAGAAAGAAACAAAATCCTGTAGTAGAACATCTAGTAGATGGATCACCACCCCAGTCAGCATCTGAATATGCATGCAATTCAAGTGAAGAGTTGTATGAGAAATGTAGTCCATAAAATATGGTGCCTTTGACATAACGAAGTATGTGAAGAACACATGTGAAGTGAGGAGTACGAGGAGCTGCCATAAATTGACTAACAATATGAATGGCATGAGCTATATCTGGACGAGTGACAGTGAGATAAATTAAACTTCCAACCAATTGTCGATACAAAGTGGGATTTGAAAGTAATTCACCATCTTCAGCGTTAAGTTTAACCTCGTATTCCAAAGGCGTAGAGGCAATCTTAGTGTCACTGATTCCAGATTTTAATAAAAGATCAGATGCATACTTTACTTGTGACAAAGTGTAGCCAGTAGGGACAGAAGAAACCTCAAGACCCAGGAAATAGCTCAAAGAACCAAGATCTTTCATCTCAAATTGCTGACTGAGAAATTGTTTAAGTTCAGAAATTCCTGCGGTGTCATCTCCAGTAATGATCATATCATCCACATATAGAAGAAGTAAAACAACTCCTTGTTCAGATCGTCGAATGAAAAGGGCATGATCATACGAACTTGAAGAAAATCCCAATTGCTGAATTATTGTGCTGAATTTTTCGAACCAAGCTCGAGGTGCTTGTTTAAGGCCATAAAGAGCCTTGTTAAGCTTGAACACTTGATTTGGAGAATGGTGAAAACCTGGAGGAGGTTTAAGATAAACTTCTTCATGTAGGTCTCCATTCAGAAAGGCGTTTTTGACATCCATTTGCCACATATCCCAGTGTTTTGATGCTCCAACAGCTAATAAACTTCGAACAGAAGTCAGACGAGCAACTGGTGCAAAAGTTTCCTCATAATCAATGCCATACTCTTGAGTAAAGCCTCTAGCAACTAGTCGAGCTTTATATCTATCAATAGAGCCATCAGATTTTGTTTTGATTTTATAGATCCATCGGCAACTCACTGTCGTTTTACCAGGAGGCAAGGTTACCAAATCCCAAGTGTGAGTTCTGTCTAATGCATGAAGTTCCTCTTCCATTGCTTTCTGCCAAAGAGGGTTGACACTTGCCTCTCTATATGTTTGAGGCTCATGTAATGATTGTATAGCAGAATAAACATGATAATCAGTAAGTCGAACAGAAGGTTTTCTTACTCGAGTAGAGCGATGAACATGCTCATTTGAAGGAGATGATATAGTGGAAGGCTCAGCATCAGAATCCTCAGACTGAACTTCTGTTGAGGGAACATTGGTTGTAGGAGATGGTTGAGTGAGCTCAATTGGAGGATCTCCTGAAAATGTGTTAGAAGATGTCGAAGAATCTACATAGTCATCAGTGGGATGTAAATCAACAAAAGGATCTGTAAAGTGAGAAATGCTGGTAGAAGTGTCAATTTTAAATTCTGACATCGATGAAAACATTTTGTGTTCCCAAAATGTCACATTTCGAGAAACTCGGAGACGTTGGGAGATAGGATCCCAACAACGATATCCTTTTTGACCACTACCATAACCAATAAAACAACAAAGCCGCGCACGTGGCTCTAATTTTGTTCTTTCATGTGGAGGAAGAAGAACAAAACATGCAGAACCAAAAACCTTAAGAGAATCATATGACGGAGGTTTTTCATATAATTTTTCATAAGGAGACAAGTTATCTATAACAGGAGAAGGGATCATATTTATTGTGTAAACAGCAGTCAATGCCGCTTCCCCCCAAAATAATTCTGGACAAGAAGAGGAAATGAGAAGAGCTCGAACTGTATCAAGGATGTGCCTATGTTTACGTTCAGCACGACCATTTTGTTGTGATGTGTATGGACAAGAGCTTTGAGCAAGAGTACCATAAGATGCCAAAAATTTGTTAAGTTCTGATTCTTTGTATTCTTTAGCATTATCAGCACGAAAAAGCTTGATTTTCTTTTTGAAATGAGTGTCAATCATAGTGGCAAAATTTTTATAAGTGTCTCCTAATTCTGATCGATTTTTCAAAATATATATCCAAGTAAAACGAGAAAAATCATCGACAAATATCACATAATATTTTGATCCTCCCATAGTTGGAGTAGGAGATGGACCCCAGATATCAGAATGTATAAGATCAAAAGTAGCTGATGATTTTTCATAATGAATAGGAAACGGAAGAGCATGTTGTTTTGCCAGTCTACATGAAACACAATCAATTGTGTCTGCATTAACACTGCCTAGATGACCACTTGAAACTAGACTACGTAAACGAGAAGGTGATGGATGACCTAACCGGGAATGCCAGATACTGGTAGTAGTGGAGACAGAACCAACAAGATTATTGGATGAAGAATTTGTAGGAAGATTAAGGGAAGTGAGCTCAAACAACCTTCCGCATCTACGTCCTGTCCCAAGAGTCTGTCCTGTCTGAGGATCCTGAACATGACAACCAGAAGATGTAAAGATAATATTAAAACCGAGATCACATAATTGACCGATGGAAACAAGATTAAGTGAAAGATTAGGAACAAAGTATGTGTTAGGAAGATAAATATCTTCCGTGGATACAGTTCCCATATGTGTCACTTTCATGGTAGAACCATCGGCAGTTTGAATATTTGGAAGGCATGAACTCTGGTTTTTTGTGGTAAATATGGATGAATCATTTGTCATATGATTGCAACATGCAGAATCAAAATACCAAGAAGTACCTGAAGTGACAGAAAATGCAGTGGATGGAGAGCTAGCTTTAAATAAAACCTGTTTGAGCAAGGATTCTAGCTCGCTAGTAGATGTGGTTAAAGCATTTTCTGATGTAGATTCAGAGGTTGCAGCAGCGGAAGACCGAGTAAACTTGTTTGAAGGGAAAGATGGTTTTCTCTTGCAGAATTGTATAGAGTAATGACCTTTTTGATGACAGTGTTGGCATGTATGATTGCGAAGTGCTACACAATCCTTGGTGATATGTCCATTTTGACGACAAAACCTGCAAAATGGTTTGTCAGAAGTAGGTAATGAAGGTACCGCAAGGACAGAATCAGCCATGGAATTGAGTTTGCCAATGCCGAGTCGAGTTTCCTCAGAAATAAGTTCGGCAACAGAACTTTCCAACGAGGGTAGTGGAACCCGATGAAGAAGAGCAGCTCTAACTGGTTCAAAATCCTGAGTGAGAGCCATTAGAAACTGGATGAGTCGTTGCTGGTTACGATATGTGTGATAAAGTTCAGCATCTTCTGTATGTAACCACTTTGGTTCTGATAATGTAAGTTGATCCCAAAGTGATTGTTTTTGAGAGAGAAAATCTGCAACTGGTTGACCAGGCTCTTGCTTTTGCTTACTTAGTGAACTCATGATCTGATATTGGTGAGAAAGATCCGATGTAGTGTATCGTGATGCCAATAAATCCCAAATCTCTTTTGCGGTGTCATAGTTCCCAAACTGTAGATTGATTTTAGAAACTGAAGAGTTTCTAAAAAATGTGATAGCTTGGTGATTTTTGACATCCCATTCTTCAATTCGATCCTTCAATTTTGAGTCGGTTTCATCTTTTTCTTTTGTAGGAATAGTAAAATCCCCGTTGACGTATCGCCAAAGTCTTTTTCCTTTAAGATAACTGCGCATAGCTTGAGACCAAGTTATGTAGTTCGAGCCATTCAAAATCGTTTGAATCGGCGAACTATTCTCTTTCTCCATTTCAAAACAAGATAAGTGCAGGGATTAAAATCTAAAGTTTTGAAATACGAATGTTCAAATTGTAAGAGGTAGCAAACGTTAGGGTACTGAAGTGTAATGAAGCATATGTTTAAATAAAAACAGATATATGCGGTCAAGTGTTACGAGGTAATTAAATTACCCACCACCGTTAGTTAATGTCTCACAGCCGGTAGATGACGTAGACGATGGCTCCGAAAATAGCGGCGAGTGTGATTAGGATTACGATAGCGGCGAGTGTGGGACGGTAGGCTGGGCGCGTGGCGGTGAATTGCTGCGCTTTTGTTGCCGGAAAAGCTGGATTGGCGGCGGTGGAAGGGGCGGTGCCGTTGGTGGTGGTTGTAGGAGGTTTGGAGCACCGCCGGGAGTCGATGAGATCGACGACGGAGGAGTAGCAGCACCGGTGGGAGAAACAGTAAATCTGTTCAAACCAGCCCGCTATCAGGAGTACTGGCCGGAGCACACCAACTGTTCGCTCAAATGCCTGAACGAAGTTGTGTCACCGGAAAAGATGGCTTAATAAACGTGGAGGTAAGATGGCTCTGATACCATGATGAAATTATGAGTACAGATGCATCTATATAACTATATGCTTGTAATACAATGTAAGAGAAAACAACTCTTGTATTGATATTGAAAAGCTTGTATTGTGTGTGTTATAACAAATGCTGGGGAAGACTTATATAGGTTTCACAATTACATTCTAACATCATGGCATACATCACTTATTTATGACTCCAGCCTACAAAGAAGACTACTGGGTGTGAATTCTTGATGATGAACAGTTGCTTTATTGTTATATGTGCAGCATACCATAACTGTAGTTCTGACTTTGTAACAATGATAAAATCAGTAGACGATGCATTTATGATGATTTTGATACCTGGTACCACAGGCCGGAATTCGTTGTTCCTCCCCATATTAAAGAATTTTGTGATTTCGCTCTCGAAAAATATAACAATGAAAATGTACGTGGTTTCTTCTTCTTCGTTTATTGCAAGCATTTTATATATATACCATTAATTGCTTTGTGGTTTTTACTTTTCTTTATGTGCAGGGTACCAGTTATAGATATTTGTGTCCGATAATCGCTGATGAGGCAGTTAAAGCTCACGAAACAAGTCACTTATTTATTTTCACGGCATCTGTTTCTGATTATTACCATTCCGATACTTTTACAGCACGGATCAAGAGTTTCGGATTTTCTGAAGGCAGCACGTCTTATGTCAAAGAGCTTCAAGAAATTTTTCGTAGTCCTAATCCATTGTTTAGTTAATGCTACGCTGCTTCTTGTATTGCTTTTTAAATCTCATCCAGCTTCCCCTTCACTTCTGATTCTAAAATTATCAGTGAAATGTAATCTGGGTGCTATTGTCTTTAGTAACCTCAGATTGTTTAATATGCTTCAACGATCAAGATATTGGGCAAGAAACCTAAAATAATGTTTGCAATCTTAGTTGACTTTACTATAGAAAGCCTTGGAAAATGATTGCAATTGTACTTGATAAAGATACTATGTCCTTTGTCCAGTTACTTTTCCTGTTAGCTAAACATTGTCACATCATTGTCGTTATCTACTTAACTACTTCAGTTTGTCAAGAGTCACATGCGTGCATCTTTGGGGCATTGCTTTTTACAATTTAAACTTGATTGTTTTATGCTCTCCAGCTTTTGATGTTTTAGCAATTTTATTAAAGTTATGATTCCTTAGGATGAAGGCTACATATATTACCTCTTATTTAGGCTGAAGACCTATTATATTTATTCAAAATCTATAACAAAATAATTCAGGAGAGAAGGGGGTTTTTTGTAGTGAAGATCCAAAGTGTATATGTTCTTGTATCAATGTTTTTTCAGATTATGTAGGAGCCCTGATGGCTCGGAATGTATTTGAATCCTGTACAACTCCTTGGGGTCTTGGCTCAATTTTGATCTTGTTGGTCTTTGGAGTTGTACGTTTTTCTTGTTACTAACTGGTTGTCTTGATTCTCTTATCGTACTTGTTGTATTGCTCCTCGTCCATGCTCTGGTAAGTTTTATCAAAGTTCCAATTCTTATTTAATTTTTATTTTAAATTTCAAAGATTAAATTTGGGTATGAATTTGTAGGTTTTACGTACTTGATGTTCCCTGATTAATTTGCTCTTTTTTGTTTATTTATTTATCTCTATGATTCTACTGGAATAATATGCTTATTTCTAGCACAATGACTATGACTTTAAGAATGTGTTACATTAGGAAGCTTTCTTGCTGTTTCTGTTGGATTAGATAGTTGTGATAGTTGCAATGTTATCATAATTATTCGATATTTTTGACACTTTTAATTGGTAAATTAAGTTGATCAATAAGTTTATAATGAATGATCTATTGCAATCTGCATTTCGTTTGGAAATGTCTCCATAATATTCTAGTAAAACTATGTCTGACCGATTGTTTAAGTAGTGGAAAGGAGTACATTTCATATTTCCCTACATTATAGGCTCTTGACTCTAGTGTTGCCTGCATATTCATCAAGATTATCTTCCTTTCTTTCTGTTGCATGTCTCTATCACTCGTAGATCCGCTGGATAACTATTTTTTGTTGCACTACTATGAGGTTATATGGTCGATATTGCTGTTTGTTTATATGCCAATAGGCTTTTGCAAACCCCTGTTTAGAAATATGCTAAATAATGAAGCTAAATAATTTATTTTATGTTACAATTCTACAAATTTATCAAGGCCACTCTTGTGAGTTGTGACCTTGTCGTTGGTACCATGTTTAATATGGTTCTTTAGTGATGAAAAGATACCTAGATCGACAAGTAGTGTCCTGACCACTTGCATTTGGTAAAATTAACTACCACTATCCACTACCTTTGTTGGAGATTTCAGCATCACCTGCTACCTTCTCCTCCTCAGAAGCAGCAGCAGCAGATGAGCGGAAGAACAACGACAATTTAGTTGGATATACAGCTACTTCCTCTCCACCGCACCAGCAGTTAATACTTGACGGACTAGTAATGAGAAAATTAACTGCCTTTGCAAAAAACTCGCAAGGCACGTGTTGGCTGTATTAAGATAGAACATCGATTTGTTTATGTTTTTCATGATTTCTTCTCCCTAAGTTGATGTTCCTCATAGTGTTTAAAATTGTGATTTGGTCCTTAAAAAATATTATATGTAGATAAATGTTTTCTTCATCCAATGCAAGTCAATTGAATTTTATATACCATTAATTGTTTTGTGATTTTTTTTTCTATGCACACAGGGTACTAAGCAATTATAGATACAAACGTATGCGAAAGGCTCAGTAGAAAGGTCAAATTCATGATACAACTCACAAGTTTATCTTCAGGGCATCTGATTTTGATTTTAGGACTTTCAGAGGCAAAGTTTAGAAGTGGATTTCAATTTCATCACGGCTTTTAGGTCTTTTGTGAAAGAGGTTGAGCAGGTGTCTAAAGAGCTTAGTAGTTTGTTTGCTCATCGCAAGTACGTACCAGGTACTAATCTCCGGTGACTGGTCTATCATGTCATCATTTAAAAGCTCTGCTGATTTTCTTTCCTTTATAATTCACCCATACTTTAGCTTCCCCTGCATCATTTGTCATTGTAGGACTTTTGGTTTAAATGTTATATGCATGCCATGTTCTCTACTACATTAGTAATCTGAGATTGTTTGATATGCATCAGCGGTTGAGTTGTAGTGCAAGAAACCTCCAATAATTTCTGCAATTATACTTGAAAGCCACAAGAAACCCTAAATTATGTTCGGAATTGTGTTTGATACCATTTTGACAATTTCTGATATATACATCAAGATACTCCTGCCTTGGACGAGGATAGCAAGATTGGGCTTTGATTGATACTCGCCTTGGATTGGCAGTGGTGAGATGCCATTCTTATATTTTATGAGTTTACCCTTGTAAATTGTGGTTTTTGCTTGTGCATTAAATGAAATTCTTCTCAGCTGTGTTTTTTATATGGAATTGCAGTCAAAATCCTGATAGTTTTGGCAGTGGTAGAGGATTTGGTCGTGGTATGGGCGGGAGAAGTGGCGGGCATTGTTTTGGTATGTTCCTGAATACTTCTCTAAGTATTTGATTTGGTAATTTATATTGTGTGAAGAATCAGCCATTAACTTTTTTAGTCCTGTTTAAGTTGCTGTAAGCCTACACAAGGCTAAGGTTTAAGAAGTCAACAGACTTGATATGTGTTCTATGTGTTCCAATTATTAAGAAGGCTAAGATTTAAGAAGTCGAATTTTAGAGTGTGCTTTGAATTTTGAGTGTGTATTTCTTTGTTAGAATGATGAGATTTATTTGATTCTGGATTTGAGATTTATAGTAGATTCTTCTGTAATGATTGTCAATGTATGTGAATATAGGGATTGATAAATAGTGTTGGACTGTCCCGAATTGTTGTTGCTGTTGTTGTTGCTAGAATCACTCTATGAGGATATGTTTATCATCATGAGTGATAATTTTATAGTAGTGATTTTGATTTTAGGACTTTCGAGGCAAAGTTTAGAAGTGGATTTCGATTTCATCACACCGATTTGTTATGTTTCTCATGATTGCTTCTCCCTAAGTTAATATTCCTCCTCATATTGTTTAAATTGTGATTTGGTCCTTAAAAAATATTATATGCATATAAGTGTTTTTCTTCATCTAATGCAAATCAATTGAAATTTATATACCATTAATTGTTTTGTGATTTTTTTCTATGCGTACAGGGTAGTAAGCAATTATGGGTACAAACTTATGCTAAAGGCTTAGTAGAAAGGTCTAATTCATGATACAACTCACAAGTTTATCTTCAGGGCATCTGATTGATTTTAGGACCTTTCGAGGCAAAGTTTAGAAGTGGATTCCGATTTCATCACGGCTTTTAGGTCTTATGTGAAAGAGGTTGAGCAGGTGTATAAAGGGTTTAGTAGTTTGTTTGCTCATCGCAAGTTCGTACTAGGTACTAATCTCCGGAACTGGTCTATCATGTCATCATTTAAAAGCTCTGCTGGTTTTCTTTCCTTTTATAATTTCGCCCATACTTTAGCTTCCCCTGCATCATTTGTCATTGTAGGACTTTTGGTTTAAATGTTATATGCATGTCATGTTCTCTACTACATTAGTAATCCGAGATTGTTTGATATGCTTCAGCGGTTGAGTTGTAGTGCAAGAAACCTCTAATAATTTCTGCAATTTAGTGATGAAAAGATACCTGGATCAACAGGCAGTGTTCTGACTACTTGCATTTGGTAAAATTAACTACCACTATCTTTGTTGGAGATATCAGCATCACCTACTACCTTCTGTTTGCGATGAGTGTTATAAAGGCAGCTGACATTTGTGATCTTTGCAACTTTCCAAGAATCGTTATAATTAAAGTATGACCATATGTTTGTTTTTCTTTGATTAATTAACTTTCTTTTGAAAATGAGGGATATGTCGCTCCAATTAGGAAGTTAGTAGTGGTTAACCATGCCTGGTGTCCCAGATTGGGAAAACTAGAATCATTATAATTCCTGGATAGTTATTTGGCTTTTGAAAATGGGTGACATGTTCCTATTGTTAGATAGTTGGTAAAAAAAATGAGACTAATCAAAGCTTGGTGCCTTAGATTTTGTAGAAACCATTTAGTTTAAGCACCATTTGCTACTGGTACTTTATGCATTTTCTCATGTGGTTCTGGTCTTTATTATTTATTTAAATCCATTGGGAAGTGTAATAGTGTTGTACATACGCCACGTAAACTGTCTGAATTTACAAAGTAGTCATAATTATTGTGAACTAAAATCACTTGGAACTATTAGTTGTGATGTTTAGATTAAGAATAACGTGCTTGAACTTTATAGCTAAAACATACTTATAATGTAGATAGATTCCCTGTTTGCGCTGCTGTTTACAATCGAGCATGTTGTCAATAGTGAGGTCTCCACAAAAATATAGGATTGGAAGGAGTACTTGATTGATGATTCAATATCTCGGGCATGTTTTTGCTTTCTCCTGATTGTTTGGAATCTCATCATTATAGTTCTTTTATAGCACCTAAAGAGGTATCTGTTCTTATCTGTTGGTACTATATGTCTGCATCATTCTTTCTCCGGGTAAATTTCATCTTGGAATGATAGGACAGTAGAAGGCAGCATCGAATCTTTTAATTTCATGCACGTAAATTGTGCATCATGTTTTTAGAAAGTTACATGTTTAACTGTAGGCCCAGGATACAGAGCTTTAGTATTTTCCGGCATGGTTTTAATTTGTCTCTTTTATGGAGAGTTATGTGGAGAGAAATAAGCAACTTAGTAATGCATGAAAAATAAGTTGAAGTTCGTAAAAAATGTACGAGTGTTTAATCATTTGATCATTATTTTTGTGATATTTAATGGCCCTGTTATGTTTTTACTAAGAATTTTGTCATTTGTCAACTTCAGAAGAAGATCTGCTCTGATCTAAACATTCATGTCATAATTATATGAAGGTGGATGGAAGTTACTTCAGTTTCTGCCAATATATATTTTCGTAGTCTTTCTCTTATATGTGTACAGTATACTCCCTCCCATCTTAGAGTTTTATGTTCTAAGAGGCGAAATTTAAATTGTAAATGGTGTGTACTGAATGAAAATTTATCTTCCTGTTTTCTCTGGTTGCTGAGTTAGGTACAGCATTTCACACTCTTTTGCCTGTATCAAGTCAGTAAAGCAAATGTTTATGAACCTGAAATTATTATCGATAAGGTTCACCTCCCGCCACCTCCCTCTAGTCACCATGCTCATGGTCCTTCTTGGTATGCCTAAGATCGGATCACACTGATAATTAATTGCATGTTGTTATATGTGTATGCAGCTTGGATTTCCACATTGTTCTTTGGCTAGGAAGTTTTTACCTTTTCCAAATAGCCAATTTATTCACTTAAGGATTAACGAATCACAAAACTCTTCTGACATACTAATCTCTTTCTTTTTCTTGTAATTATAACCTGATTCTGCAAAATCACGCTTCTTGGATCCAGATTGATTCTTCTCCAACTTCTGTAAGACCCCTTCTCCTATATACGTACATCTATATATCTTCTCCTTATGCTCACAAATTGTTGCAATTTTTATGTTTTGTTGTTATCACAAAGTTTTTATGAATTTGCTAATTTGAGTGAGTAGTATAGACATTGTGGAGCAAGAACTTGCAAGTTTTGATTTTTAGTGGGTTTGTAATCTTTTTAGTTTAGTGGGTCTCTGAAGACTTTTATCAAATACATGGTAGCTGTACAGATTTTTAGTATTGGCTTTAAGTTTTGGATTTTTATTTGTATTTTGGTTGGTTATGCATAGAATTTGGAGTATGTGAAGACTTTGAATTTGGAAATCGACCCAGGACTCCTTTTTTTGTACCTAAATTAGGATTTTGGGTTTAATCTAGTGAATGTGGGTAGTCTTATGGTTCTGTATATGTGCAGAGTTTTGGATACGTATGAATGGCTGGGAGAATGGTTGCACAGAAGGTATGATGTTGTATTAGCTTCTCGAAAGTTGTTATTGGCTTTGCGTTTTCTACCTTAGTCCCCCCTCTCCAAATATGAGCTTATTTATCTTTTATGTTTGAAATGTTAATCACTCAATCAGTGTCATAGGCAAAAATCAGTGTTAGGGTGCTCCAAACTAAATTATATTGGCGGTGGGAGTTGAACCCTACACAAGTAACACACTCAAATATTGTGAAGCAACATGGATTAAAAATGCAATATAACACGGCATACATGACTTGAATCCGCTTCCTTCTTCAAGGGAAGACATAACGGTTCCTCACTTAACTAATGCAACAATCAAACATCTGCTGATATGTGAAAAATTCATTCGGTGCTCTATGACATGGCTCTGATACAAATACCTGGCCTAAGGATGCATTTACTTCTCAACAAGAAGTTTATCCATAGATGTTGTGAGTGTAGTCAATTGACAGTAAACTGATTATAAAACCAAATACTTGATCTTATATGGTACGAAGATATAGCGGGGGTTATTCTAAAGTTTACCCTGAATCCTTTGAACAGGGCATTGGTGATAATTTGATAAAGGCTCTTGCTGCAACAAAATCTAGGCAGGCTTCTATGACTGCAACCACCAGAATGACAACTAAATCAGCTTCTGGTATTGTTAGATGCTTTCAAGGTAGGGAGCCTGTGAAAGTGTGCTGGCATTTACTTTACCGTTTTCTTTTTAAATTTTTTGGTTCAGTATCTATCTCTGTATGCCAAAACTTGGGTTTTCTGCTCATTTTATATCACTGAATGTGTCTTTTGAAGAGGAGCACCATCATGAGATTTATTATTTATTCTTTATAATTCTTAACGTGGGACGAGAATGTTACTAAAGGATTGTAAGGTGTATAGTCCGTTGATTAATATTTTCTTTTACTTGCAGCTGATTTATTAAATTCGTTGCCTTATCAATGAGACTGTACTTGCCTTTTCATAGCCCAAAATAAGTTCATTAATGTAAGAATAATGTAATTTTGGTTGCAATCTTTGTTACGTGAAATGCCCAACATGGATGCATGATCAAGTGTCGGATTTGGCAATTTTTTTGAAACACACACACACACTTAGGGAATGTTCCACTTAGGGAATGTTCCATTAGAGCAACTCCAACGCTATAGCCTGTTAGCAATAAAAGCCTACCTGTCACCCAAACAGTAGTCATTATACAAATTCTCAAAAAAAAAGCCCACTTCAACGCTCCTGCCCTATTAGCTATAATTTTAGAAAACCCAATTTCATCCGCTATATTTGTTGATTCTGATCCCGTCCTCTAAACGCCTCCACATGATAAAGTACAACTTTTGAATTATAGCTAACCATTATAGCTAACCCTATTGGAGCACAACCCCTTACAGGTTCAGCAAATTTTAGCTAACAGTTATTATATATTATTTTAGCTAACCAACAAATATAGCGGATGAGATTGGGTTTTCTAAAATTATAGCTAATAGGGCAGGAGCGTTGGAGTGGACTTTTTTTTTTAGAGAATTTGTATAATGACTATTGTTTGGGTGACAGGTGGGCTTTTATTGCTAACAGGCTATAGCGTTGGAGTTGCTCTTACAAACTAATCTACAAATTCTACAAACCTCCAAAATTCACACACACGCATATATGACCAGATTCCATTACAAATTTCTTAGCCTACAAACTGTGCAAACCTCTAGACTTCACCAATATCGATACAGGATTCACCAAAAAGACTACTCCCTCTGTCCCTCTGGGTTCTATACATAGAAATTGGACACGGAGACTAAGAAAAGATATAAAAAATGAGTAAAGTTAGATGAAAATGGATAAAGTGATGGGACCTATCAATATTTAATAATAGATTTGAGATAGTGAAAGAAAGTAGTGGGTGTAATAGTGATTTATATTGTTATAGAATAGAGATTGTGGAGAAAGTAGTGGGTGTAATAGTGTTTTATATTATTAAAAGTTACTATTTTTGGAATGTATAGAAATGAATGGGACGTCCCAAAATGGAAAGTGTATAGAAATGACTCGGACGAATGGAGTATAAGATTCACCAAAAAGATTGAAAATAAAATGTAAAGATTTTATTGTGATAGTGTGTACAGTACACATATTTATTTATTATGGATACAATGCAATGTTTGTATAATAATACTCATTTTGTCCCTCTCATTTTTTTACACTTTCCTTTTTGGTACGTCCCTCTCATTTCTTTACATACCAAAAATAGTAACATTTTATAATATAAAATCCAATCGCATTCACTATTTTTCTCCGCTATACATACTTTATACCTACTTTATACCCACTTTATACATTAAATATTGATTGGTCCTACAACTTTACTCATTTTTCTTACTTTTTCCTATTAATTTACACTTTTTCTTAACCTCTGTGACGTCCCCTCAATGTAAAGAATTGAGGGGAACGGGGGAGTATAAATTTGCAATTCAACAAAGTAAACAATTTTTTTCATTTTGAAAGTATTTGGTTTATTCTATTTACATTGTTAGTGTTAGAGCATTCGGTTCGGTTAACCGAATACTGAATCAAAATAACCGAAATAATTCGGTTCTAATTCAGTTATAATGAGATGTCTTATTCGGTATTTCGGTTTTTTCGATTTTTTTACCGAATTACCGAAATTACCAAATTAACCGAATATATAAAATATTATATATAATATATTAATATATATTATATTTATATAAGATATGTAAATAATTACCCTACCCTATCCAGCTATTCTTACTTTCTTAGTTTTATTTGAGTAGTTCAAGCCGTCACAAACAACTCACAACTAAGAGGACTTGTCAACTGAATGATTGTGTGTTGCTGGTTGCTGAATGCTGAGAGCTGCCTGCCTGTTGTTGCTGCTAGTAACTAAATGCAAATGCTGGAGCTTGGAGTTCGAATCGGAGAACAATTATTTTATAGACTTCAAGACTTTATTTTGTTTAAATTTTAAAGACTACTCTTCCAGACCTTACGTTCATTTCTAAAAGGCTTGACATCATCATGACATTAGTTTTTTTTTCCCAATCTGTATGCTTGGGAACTTCTTTTTGCCTCTTTTATTTTTGAAATTTGTGGTATTAAATATTTCTTGGAGTTACCAAATAAAATAAATGAGATATTGAGTTGAGAAAAAGAATACATCACATAGCCTTTACGGTTCTACGATAAACATGACTCCTATGAAGTCAATTATTGTATATCTTTTAATAATAAATACATCCTAAAATAATGTACACTCTTACAACCAAAATATAATATATACCAATTATATTACATATTTCAATATTTAATATACACCCACAAGAACCATGCACTAAAATTTTCAACACTTATAAAATATATTAAAAAAACTCATACCTTATATGCGTTATAAGCTACTAGCTTATAGCCCGTGCGATGCACGGTTATTTAAATTTTATTTATAATTATTTTGTTTATAATTATATTTTTATTACGATGCAATACACGATTGTTTTTTTAATATTTATAATTATATTTATTTATGAATATTTTAATATTTAAAAGTTATTAGTTTACATGATTAAATTATTGTTAAAAAAGATTTAGCCAAAAAAAATTATAGTTAAAAATTTGATATTTATTACATTTTACACGCTCAATTTAATATTTGTTTATATTGAGTTATAAAAGTTAGATTTGGCCAATTTTACGGTTCACATGAAATTCACAAAATAATCTTTAATTTAGTTGTGGTTTAATAGTTTTTTTTTCAATTAAAAACTATTATAAAACTAAAAAGAGAATAAAGTGACGAAATTTAATGTTGAGAATTCTATTCGATTTAGGAAATCTACTTAACTTATATATAGTTTAGATTATTAGAATAACCTTTATTAACCAAATACAGGTTTTAATGTTAAATCTAACGGTTTTCACCTATCTATTTAAGATTAAACGATTTTTATTATTTTGGTTATAAATGGGTTTCCTTATTTAATTACAACTATTTTTATGTTTTAACTTTTTGGAAAATCCAATATTAATATAATATCTTTTAACTTATATCATTTTTAGATAATAATTTCTTTTTATATGATATAATTTTGATCATCTATTTTTAAAAGTATCGGATCTAACGGTTGAGAATGTTTTGGCGGTATTTAGGACCAAACTACCAGGATAACATCATTAATTTTTCTTAATATTTATAATTTTTTTAAATATTTATTGCTAAAATATAATATACTCTTTTTTGTAATATGTTAATGATGCGGGAACTTTGAACTTTTGAGAAAATAAATTATCAATTAAAATATATATTTTTTTGTAATAGTTCTTCTTTTAAAGTAGTACACCGTGACGATCAAAATTCTGTATAAAATTCATTTTTTTTATAGTATATCCCGTAAATATCTATGTTATTATATTAAAGACTAAATAATGAAAGTTTTCTTATAAGTGTGGTCACTTTGTTTGATCACTCAATCCATAATCGTCGGATCTTTCAAATTAAATTGTTGAGAAACGTTACATATAACAACAAAATTATCATGTAAAATAATCTCAGATTTGAATCTACCAACAACATATTAAAATTTATAGGTTTTTTTTTTAAAAAAAAGAATTTTTTTCATTTTTTTCTTTGAGACATAGGTTATTTGATAATATTTTTGTAAAGTACGATTTTTCAGAAAAGTACTATACTAATTGATTAACAAACTTTTAAAGTTTCGAATTTAATAATTTACAATGTATATAGGTTAAAAAGGTTAGGTCTGTTCTGAGTCTACAATTTCAAAATACGGTTTTTTTTAATATGAATATAGTCCTGCTAACAATGAAATTAGGTCTCTATGAGTGCTTATAAAACAAAATTACCAGTTGCGTATAATTTATTAATTAATAATAAATTATATTTGATTAGTTATGATCTATAACTTAATAAAATAGGATAAAAAAATATGCACAATTTTATAAAATTTTATCCTCGTATTATTATATTCTTTGTTGATTGAATTTTTCTTAGATTGATTTTAATTTTTGAACATAGATTTCTAAATTTAAAATAGTTGGAAAAAAAGAAAATTAAATTGGCGTTAAAATAATGATGACATAATAATCATTATTAGAATTTAAATACTCACTTTACTGATTTGGGCTTTATCTTGTGTTTTAAAAATCAGATTTTGATGATTTTACACCATAATTAAATTATTTTTAATTAAAAGATGGTTTAACAATTATTATCAAACTGGAATTGTCCATGAAAGAGAAAAGAAAGTCACGAATTTTTTACATGGAGAATTCTATTCAATGTAGAAAACTTATTTATATTTGGTATATTTGGTTTAAATTATCAAAATACACTTTTTAGAATTTAAATATAATCCTATTATAAATAAAATACACTTTTTCAATATTTGATCAAACGATTTTCATTTATCTAGTTAAGATTTTATAGTCCTTATTAATTTGGTTGTCACGGTCAAAATTTTGGATAAATCCCTATTATTCTTATTATATAAAAGAGTTTAATATAATAAGGATATCAAGTACATACTGATATAAGTATCTTATTATAACTGCTTTTATTTTTAATGTTTCGGTTTTATTTATAATGTATATAAAATTTTAAAATACATTATTACTTTAAAATTATTAAACAGAATAAAAATTATGTTATAATTATATAAAATTTTATTCTCATATTATTATAGTCTTTATCGATTTGAATTTGTTCTTAATTTATTTTAATACTTTATTGAAAGAAAGATAAAAAAATTTATATTTAAAAGAATTAGTGGAAAAATAAACAAATTGGTGCTACAATTATAAAAAAATATTTATTAAAATTTAGATACTTACTTTAATATTTGGGTTCTATCCTGAGTTTTAGAAATTGAATTTTGACGATTTTACAATCCATGTGAAACTAACGAAATTATCTTTAATTTAATGACGATTTAATAATTATTATCTAACTTGACCTACCCATAAACCGAAAAGAAAATATGGTTAAGTATTATTATATTCAAAATTATTGTTTATGAATATGAAACCCTCAATATTTTAATAATATTTTGATATTATCCTTTTATGTTTGTTATATGTAAAATAATATAATTATAATTTGGATTAATCAAATTGTTATGTTCCTTCAGAAAAAAAATGTTTAAATTTATTCATGTACATGAGTTCTTCTAAGTCTCTTATAACTGCGGGTCCTTGTTATATGATATACATGAGCATTATATCGATAATTTTAATATTGTAATCGATATGAATTGTTATCTGATATTTGGTTTAACAATTATTATCTAACTCGAACTATACATAAATTAAAGAGAAAAGATATTTAAGAATTTTTATATAGAAAAATTTTAAATTATCAAAATACACTTTTTAGTATTTAAATATAATTCTATTATTAATCAGATACACTTTTTAATATTATGTCTAACAATTCTCATCGATCTATTTAAGATCTAACTGTAATAATTAATTTGGTCGTATAGTGGTCGTACACGGACCAGATCGATTTTAATTTTTTCTTAAATCGATTTTAATATTTTATTGAAATAAACATAGAATTTATAAATTTAAAAGAATTAGGAAAAAAATTAAATTGGTGCTACAATAATAAAAAAAATTATTAAAATTTAGATAATCACTTTACTGTTTGGGCACTATCTTGAGTTTTAGACAACAGATTTTAACAATTTTACAGCCCACGCGAAGCTAACAAAATTATCTTTAATTTAATTATGGTTTAATAATTATTATCTAACTGAAACTATCCATAAACTAAAGAGAAAATATAATTACGATTTTTTACATAAATATTTCTATTCAATATAGAAAACCTATTTATAATTGGATTAAATTAAAAAAAAATTATTAAAATTTAGATAATCACTTTACAGTCTAGCTCTATCTTGAGTTTTAGACAACAGATTTTAACGATTTTACAGCCCACGCGAAGCTTACAAAATTATCTTTAATTTAATGATGGTTTAATAATTATTATCTAACTGGAACTATCCATAAAATAAAGAGAAAAGATAATTACGATTTTTTACATAAAGATTTCTATTCAATATAGAAAACCTATTTATAATTGGTTTAAATTATCAAAATACATCTTTTAGTATTTAAATACTATCCTATTATTAATCAAATACAATTTTTAATATTATATCTAACGGTCCTCATCTATTTGAATATTTATAGTTTTATAATCCAACGGATCATATACTTTTGGTAGTACAGTGACCGACCAAAGTTTTGGATAAGATCTCTTTTACGCTTATTATATATAATAAGCATAATAGGGATCTTATCCAAATTTTTGATCGTACGGCTAATAAGGACCATTAGATCTTAACTAGATAAATGAAAATCGTTAGATCAAATATTAAAAAAGTGTATTTTATTAATAATAAGATTATATTTAAATTTTAAAAAGTGTATTTTGATAATTTAAACCAAATATAAATAAGATTTCTATATTGAATAGAATTCTCCATGTAAAAAATTCGTGACTTTTTTTTTTTCATGAACAATTCCAGTTAGATAAAAATTGTTAAGCCATCTTTTAATTAAAAATAATTTAGTTATCTTCATGTGGGGTGTAAAATCGTCAAAATCTAATTTTTAAAACACAAGATAAAGCCCAAATTAGTAAAGTGGCTATTTAAATAATAATAATTATTATTATGTCATCATTATTTTAATGTCAATTTAATTACTTTTTTCTAACTATTTTAAATTTAGAAATCTATGTTCAAAAATTCAAATCAATCTAAGAAAAATTCAAATCAACAAAGAATATAATAATACGAGGATAAAATTTTATAAAATTGTGCATATTTTTTTTCTTATTTTATTAAATTTTATATCATAACTATTTAAATATTATTTACTATTAAATAATAAATTATATGCAAATGGTGATTTTGTTTTATAAGAACTTATAGAGACCTAATTTCATTGTTAGCAGGACTATATTCATATTAAAAAAAACCGTATTTTGAAATTTTAGACTCAGCTACAGAAGAGGCCTAATTTTTTTAACCTATATACATTGTAAATTATTAAATTCGAAACTTTAAAAGTTTGTTAATCAATTAGTATAGTACTTTTTTGAAAAATCGTACTTTATAAAAAATATTATCAAATAACCCATGTCTACAAGAAAAAAAAATGAAAAAAATCTTATTTTTCAAAAAAACCTGTAAATTTTAATATGTTGTTGGTAGATTCAAACCTTAGATCATTCTACCCGATAATTTTACTGTTATATCTAACGTTTCTCAACAATTTGATTTGAAATATC
Organism: Heracleum sosnowskyi; assembly: GCA_030848705.1. NCBI lineage: Eukaryota > Viridiplantae > Streptophyta > Magnoliopsida > Apiales > Apiaceae > Heracleum > Heracleum sosnowskyi. The sequence goes on along the minus strand of CM061241.1, from coordinate 130,612,548 downwards.
CAACGATTATGAATTGAGTGATCAAGCTAAGAAAGCTTTCATTATTTAGTCTTTAATATAATAACATAGATATTTACGGGATGTACTATAAAAAAATGGATTTTATACAGAATTTTGATCGTCACGGTGTACTACTTTAAAAGAAAAACTCTTACAAAAAAATTATATTTTAATTGATAATTTATTTTCTCAAAAGTTCAAAGTTCCCGCATCATTAACATATTACAAAAAAGACTATACTATATTTTAGCAATAAATATTAAAAAAAATATTAAAAAAATTAATGATGTTATCCCGGTAGTTTGGTCCTAAATACCGCCAAAACATTCTCAACCGTTAGATCCAATACTTTTAAAAATAGACGATCAAGATTATATCATATAAAAAGAAGTTATTATCTAAAAATGATATAAGTTAAAAGATATTATATTATGATTGGATTTTCGAAAAAGTTAAAACATAAAAATAGTTGTAATTAAATAAGGAAACCCATTTAATATCAAAATAATAAAAATCGTTTAATCTTAAATAGATAGGTGAAAACCGTTAGATTTAACATTAAAAACTGTATTTGGTTAATAAAGGGTATTCTAATAATCTAAACTACATATAAGTAGATTTCATAAATCGAATAGAATTCTCAATATTAAATTTCGTCACTTTATTCTCTTTTTAGTTTTAGAATAGTTTTTAATTGAAAAAGAACTATTAAACCACAACTAAATTAAAGATTATTTTGTGAATTTCATGTGGACCGTAAAATTCGCCAAATCTAACTTTCATAACTCAATATAAACAAATATTAAATTGAGCGTGTAAAATATAATAAATATCAAATTTTTAACTATAATTTTTGTGGCTAAATTTTTTTTAAAAATAATTTAATCATGTAAACTAATAACTTTTAAATATTAAAATATTCATAAATAAATATAATTATAAATATTAAAAAAACAATCGTGTATTCCATGGGTAATAAAAATATAATTATAAACAAAATAATTATAAATAAAATTTAAGTAACTGTGTATCGCACGGGCTATAAGCTAGTATTAAGTTCTATAATCACAGCTAAAAATCGATTGTCCTTCTTGATCATTGCATATTATCTTTTAATTAAAAATATTATCTTCAAAAATTAATGACAACTCAATGTCTTCCTAACAATCCATTTGTCAAGATAAAAAAATTTGCAACCGTAAAAACCTGTAGCACCCACAGACAGTTAATCTAAGAATGCAGAGATATGAGCTGGTGATGGAAATGTGGTTAATCTGCCTGTATAGGCAACCACGTTGAGGCTGCTGCACCCACAGACAGAGTTAGCTCGAACAAAACAAGATGAGTAACTTAACAACATATGCACTTGCAGGTATTTTGATCTCTTGCTTTTTATATTTGACTGTCAAGTTGGAGAGGATTTGAGATGTATCCACCATAATTCTAATATTCGACCTTTAATAATTAGATCGGCACATATATCGATAAACAAATTGAGATTAAATAGTTGAAAAACCAAAACCAAGTTAACAGAGATTCAGAGTGAACTGGTCTAGTCAAGGCTCTAAACACTCAAAATCGTGAGTCCAGTGAAAACACATAAAAATTCATAATTGAGTAATGAGTACACTTTAAGACTCCATAAATAAATGTGTAAGAGCAACTCCAAAAAGCTCTCTATGAGCCTGTTTGGCAACACTTTTTTTGGACAGTATTGGGCTTAAAAGCCCACTTCAGCTTATGAACTGTGTTTGGAAAAATAATAGAAACCAGCTTATCACAGTTTATTATCCATAAGCTGAATGTTATCAGAGGCTAACATTCACCACAACTTTTACATCGTTATTCTTCATTCCCCTTTCTTCTATCTTCTCATTACTACACTTCAATTAAATTCTTCACCTGTGCGAATTAACTTCCTTCAACTGTGCGAATAACTTCCTTCAACTGTGCGAATTAATGCAATTCACCTTCACAGCTGCTATATTTTTGAGAGAAATACAACTTCTTCAAAACACAAAAAGTCTCTCTCTCTCTCTCTGTAGCCGCTTTGTGTTTCTTCTTTTTAAAGGTATGATTTTTACTCTAAATTACTGTTTTAGTTATTGATTTTAATACACACACACACATACCCGTGTTCTTGATCTTGTATCTTTATGTTCTTTTTGTATGTAGAAAGTGATTTTAGCTAATGGGCTTCTTTTAATTTTCATAAAGTTTGGTTTTTTTTTGTTCTAAATCTTGATTGGGGTTTTATATTGATTGAATTGTTTGATATTTAAAAGATTAGATGGGTTTCTTGTACTGGATGCAAATACCTTAGACCAGGTTTCATAACTCTGTAACTGTTTCTGGTAATTATATGATAGCAATCTCTGTTAACATGTCGAAAATATCCTTTCCTTCCATGAAACTGCTCCCAAAAGCTGTCCGAGAAATGATGAGAAGTAATAATGAGAATACAGAAACTGAAAGCGAGACTGATATCGATAATATGTGGACTGCAAAACGTGATGAGATTGCTGCTCAAATTCCATAAATGTCGATAATCTCATGTATTCAAATTCATGTACTGAATAAAATGTTTTTTTCAATAACTTTTTAAACTTATAAGTTATATTTACCAAACACTTCATTAACTTATAAGTAAAGTTATCCAAACACCTAAATAACTTAAAAGTTCTAATTTACTTATCACTTATATTACACTTATAACTTTTAAACCATAAGTTACTTATTTTAAGTTACCCCAAACGGGCACTATACTTCCTCTTTGGCCAATTTTTGAGGAATTTGTTATAAATATTGTCTCCAACAGACTCCTTGTTGCTCTCTATATTGTTAAGAGCTTCAAAACTTTCTTCATTAGTGAGGAGCATGGTCTCTCTCCTCATCTAATTTTATACTAATATACATAAGTTTTCCTCCCATAAAGATGATTTCTCACAGCTTCTTTCCTATGTACTGCTGTTGTATTTTTATAATAAAATATAGATAGAGAATGAGATTGAGGAACATTGTTGGAGAAATTGAAAGTTTTTACATTATAATTAGTTAAGAGATAATTTGTATATATTATATTTAGAGATGAGTTTAGGAGATTGTTGGAGTTGCTCTAAAAAACCCAAAAGTTGAATTCAAATTAAAAAAGAGCTCTTGAATACTTTACAAATTTATTAAATAAAAGAGCCCATAGGCCGAGCTTGTTCCAGAGGTAACACACACCAGTCCAAGCCCAAACGTATTGTTAGGAATAGCTTCTGATGATAGTTCGATAGACTATGAAATTCACAGTTGAATAAAAGTATTCAAGACCCGAAAAAAGAAGGCTCAATAAACTAGAGACTCATTACATGAAATTCAGTTTTAACAAAAATATTCACGGCCCAATTAAAGAAAGCTCAATTAGATTAAGGCCCAAAAACATGAGTCCATATATGAAACATAAAATTTTACAATTATTAAAAGTATTACAGCCCAACAAAAGGAAGTTCAGTGAGCTAATAGGCCAACAAAAGAAAGTTGAGCTCTTATAAAACACAGCACTGTTAAAATACTACGGTTAATACATTGCAGTAGTATTTTTTTTAAATCGAACCCAACCCGATTAAAATTATAAATTTAAGTAAATATATGATAATAATTACCGAATAAGGACACAAATCATAACCGATTAAGGAACCAAAATTATTTCGGTTATTTTACCGAACCGAAATATTTATTTCGGTTAAAACCGATTACCAAATAGTATAACCGAATTTCAAAAAAAATCTGATTTTCCTCTAAAAAAAGCTCCAATGAAGATGAATATTTCACATGGAGGAGTGTGCAACCTAATAACTCTTAGAATTTTAATCTATATTTTAAAATAATAAATATTTATTATATGTAAACAAGAGGTAAAGTTGTCCAAAAATACAAAATATACAATTTATAGTCAATTAATATTTTATTGACAATTATAGTCATAGATTGATATCGATCACAAAATTTCACATCATCATCATAAAATGATCTCATTATTTTTATTAATTTTTGTGAAAATATTGAAGATATGGTATAAACACAATATGATATAACAGTTTTTAACAGCTGAATATTTAAATACAAGCAAGTTCAGTGGTAGAACTTTAAAAATTATGTGTTTGACTTCAAATTTGATTGCATGACTTTCATGTTCAGCTGTAGAACACGAAAGTTATGGTATGTGTTGAGTTGTAGAACACGAAAGTTATGGTATGAAAATAATATAAATAACATTGTTCAATAGCTGATCATTATAAAAAAAATCAAGTTTACTTGTAGAACTTTGTGGAACAAAATAAGTTCAGTTGTGAAACCTTAAAATTCATGTGCATAATTTTTAAAATTCAATACAAGAACACTGTATTTATACTATGAAACAAAATAGGTTTTACAGTAGAATCTTTTTATCTTAGAAATTCTTTTCTTGTATAAAATTTTGAATAAAATAAATAAATAAATTTTTAAAAAAATAGACAAAAGATATGTGAGATAAAAAATTAAAATAACTAGATAATAATTTAAAAAATGAGTAATTGATTAAACTAAATAAATTAATTGAACTAATATTCTAGTTATTTTATTCCAACAATATCATTATAAGATTATTTTATATAAAAATGAGTTAAATCTGGAGAGTTGATCTAGTAATGATCCAACGCGTATAAAAATTATGCAGTTTTTTTTTTATTAATGATTGATTCTCTTTTGAACCAAACCCTGACTTCATATGTGTATTTACAAAAGATGACTTGTTTTAATAATTGAAACAACGTGTTTTAATTAGAATAGGCATCAGAAGATATAACATGACTAATATTTTTAGGTATGTTTATAAAGAATAAATATTTTAATTAAAAGTTAATGTATTTTGATCATAAAAGACAATCAATTATTACTATAATTTACATTATTTTATTATTTATTAACGGGCCAAAAACCAAATGTTTTAGTTTTTGAATTATACAGATTGATAGATTTATAATATCTAAATACATGCAAAATAAATAAGTAAGGGTTGCACCCGATATTTTTGGTAAAAAAAGATTTTAGTAAGAACAAATATAAAAGATAACTGTTCGTTATATTTTTGAAAAAGGTGTAGATTTTTGTTAGAAAAAAGTGTTTTAATTATAAAGGCAAACATTTGGTTATTAACGTAATATTCTATTATTATTTATTAAATAAAATAAATGATCGAAAACCAAAAATTTCAATATTTTGACTTTAATGATATAGTATAGATAGATAAATGTATATTGCTAGATTTATAATATCTAGAAACATGTAAAAGAACAAAAAAAAATTAAAAACAACCAGAAATAATGAAACGCGAGAGATGAAAACAAGAAAGTAACAGCAAGTCCAATAACTTCTCTATTGCTTCCTAAACTAGAATTCAGGGAAGTTGGTCAAAAAGGTATTTCAACATGGTATTAGAGCATCTCCAAGGGCAATAGGTAAAAATGGTTGGCTATCTTGTTGGCTATAATGATTATGAAATATTTTTGCTAAGGGTAAGTACATATACTCCAATGATCTTATCTATATTTCTTGTTAGGTAAAATTATACACAAGGGCTTTATTGGTTCAACAAATATAGTCAACCAAAAAATGGTTGTCTATATTTTTTTGCTAAGGGCATATGGTTGGAGTGTTATACCTTTTACATATTATCTAAAAATTGACACATAGATGCCACATGGATTATTTAGCTAAGGGTTTTATACCATTGGAGATTGTTAGGCTCAAGACATGTCTGAATACCACTATTAACAAGCCTACACTATGTGACTATGTCACATTACATGACCTAGTGAGTTCTATCACTGGGATATAGTATAGGTCTCTAAATGTACTTGTCTTGTTCTCATGAACATTAGCTTGACCATATATGCTCAGAGTTATAATGAGCTTAGTAAAGTTTCTTGCATCTAGATTGTATATAGGCCATTGAATAATTGTCCTGGTAGAAGTTCAGAAGTGTTCATGCAGCAGGATAGAGATAAATAAGGCTATGAAGAAATAAGTTGCAGAAATTTGTCTAAGGCATTATATAGCAAAGTCAGAAGAAAGCTATGTCGTGAAGTCACCAATATCCATGTCGTGAAGTACTATATCGCATAGTCCATTTTGTACTATGTCGAGAAGTCCTCAAGACACATGTCGTGAAGTGTTGAAGTCAGCAAAGTCAAAGAAGCCTAGATCGTGAAGTCCTCAGAAGCCCTATGTCGCATAGTCATCAAATGACCTATGTCGCATAGTCGTCAAATGACCTATGTCGCAAAGTCTTCAAAGGCTATATCGCGAAGTCCTCACAAGTGAGATCGCGAAGTCAGGAATAAAGTGGAGTTCACGATATCAACACTTAGCCGTTTATAACAAGACAAATCAAGGTACAGAACCAAGAATCAAAAGAGACAAATACTGAAGCATTTGTTCTGGCAAGGTGGTCCAAAGAACAGATGGCAAATCTACAGCTAAACTTGGAGAGAAAGATAAGAGACAAGCAGCTACAGAAACGGGAAAGACTCCGAAAAGCAGGTGGTCCTTCCTGACACAGTTAACGTCTTATGGCAGAACAAGTTGGACTTTCAGCAAGGGGTAACTGTGTAAAAATAGGTGTGTGCACTAGTTTGTATAGGGCTTATATATATCATGCACATCCTATTGTTAGCTGTAAGAGAGATACACATAGTTTTTATCTTAAGCTCTTTTCTCTGTAAGCAAGCAAGTTCAAACTGTTCTTGTTTAGAAGCCAGAAATTCGATTGTGAATTTCTTGGAAAGCTGTAGTATTTAATTTGCTTATACAAAGTAGATTAAAGTGATTGTGTGTGTTATTTACTTTCTGCATATTACATATCATAATCATATACAGTCAGTTACTTAGTTTTCAAGAATCGAAAAATATATCAAACTATCCATTCACCCCCCCTCTGTCTAGTTTCTAGTAGTATTCATTTCTAACAAGTGGTATCAGAGCATAGGCTGTTAACATACAAACAGGAAAAGATCAAGAATGAGTTCACAGAAACTAAGCAGTATCAAGATCCCTCCCTTTAACAAGGAGCACTACAGTTTATGGAAAAAGAAGATGTTGCTTTTCATCAAAGCTTCTAACCCCATGTATTTAGATATTCTAAAGCATGGTCCCTTCATTCCAATGATCGAGATTGGTGAAACAACCAATGGCACTGAGATTGTACCAGCTAAACATGTGCCCAAAGATCCCTCAAAATACACTGATCCTGAAAAGGAAAAAGTAGCACTAGATGGACATCTTCAACTTATCATTTGTGAATCTATGGACTTCAACATGTATGGCACTGTTGCTCATTGTACTAGTGCCAAGAAGATGTGGGATCTTATAGAAGTGCTCTGTGAAGGAACTACTGAAGTAAGAAAGAACAAGAAGCAGATTCTTGTTTCACAATATGAAGCCTTCATGGCTCAGCCAAAAGAGGGAATCACAGAAGTGTTTGAGAGATTCAACAAGCTGATAAACGAGCTCAAACTCTATGACAAACACTATGAAACAGAAGAGCTCAATATGAAGTTTCTACTAACTCTTCCAGATCACTTGGAACCAAGAATCTCTTCCCTTAAAGAAAGAGATCTAACAAAGATTGGTTTTGATGTGTTATATGGTGTTTTGAAGACATATGAGTTGGAGCTGTTTCAAAAGAGATCTATTCAAGCAAAGCAAGGATTAGTGGCTAATACCTCCTGTGCACTTATTGCTGACAACCTAAGTCAAAGAATGGACTCTCTTAAAATCAGTCAGGTGAAGATTGAGGAACTGGAAGTTGAAGACACTGGTGATGAGGTCCAGGTCGTCTATGATTTGCCTGAGGAAGATGAGTTTTACAGCATGGAGGAACTGGACAAAATGGAAAACAAATCTTTTGCTTATATGGCTAGGAGGTATCCTAACATAAGGTTTAAAAGAAAGCAGCCATTCAGGTCCAAGTTCAATACTGGAAACACTGGTGGATCTAGTGGCTCAAACACCTTCAATAAAGGAAAAGGGATTGCTGGTACTGCTAAAGGTGGATACAAGACAGGAAGTGTGGATAGGACCAAAATAAGGTGCTATAACTGCAATGAACTTGGGCATTTTGCCACTGAGTGCAAAAAGCCTAAACAAGTCAAGAAGGACAAAGCATACTTAGAGCTTGAAGCTAAGTATGAGGCTCTACTCAAGAAACAACAGGGCAAAGCTTTTATTGCTGAGGGAAAATGCTGGGATGACTCTGATGAAGAAGAAGAACAAGAGTACTCAAACTATGCCTTGATGGCATTTTCTGATGAAGGTGATTCAAGTCAGGTACCTATTCTTACTTCTCTTGATATGACTCCCCTTCAATATAAGCAAACTGTTGAAGATATGAGCACTGAGATGTTTAATATTCATACTAGCATGTTAGTAGCTAATGAAGAAATTGATAGACTAACTGCTAAGAATGTTGAGCTTACAGAAAAGAATGAGAAACTTGAGTTAATGGTTGTGAACCTGGATGGTTTGAAAAAGGAGGTTGAGTATCTTAAAAACAAAGTGATTTGTGCTGAGCAGATAGAGAAAGCCCTTAGAGAACAAATTGCTGAAACTGAACTGAAACTAAGAAGCTTCAAAAACTCCTCTGAACTTATTCAAACCTACCACAAGGAACACACTGAAGACTGCAAGGTTGGAGTTGGTTTTGACTATGATAATGACAAGGGAAGGAAGAAGGTCAAGGGCAAAGGAAAGGAAACTTTTACAAACAAAAATGCCCCAACCATACTGTCAAGTGTTGAACAGCCCATCTTCAGAAAGAGTGCTGTTGAGTTTGATGAGGAACTACTGATCATCAAGCAACAACTACTTGAAGAAGATGAGGCTGCTAAGAACACTTCTTCATTTCCTGAACTTGTCAATCAGAAAGAGACCAAAGACAATCTTGTCAAGAGTCCTAAAGCAAAGAAAGAAGTTGTTAAGAAAAGGAAACAAAACAGAAATGGTAAAGTTGGTGTTAACAAAGGAAACAACTATGCTTATGTGCCAAATGCTCCCAGGAAACAATGTCAAAAATGCCTATCTGTTAATCATTTGACTCATAAGTGTAGTAAGCCTGAAATTGTTGAAGTTGACAACCTAAGTAACCTTTCTGCAAGCATAAATTCTAGTCATGATTCTTTCTGTGGTAAGCCAAACTGCATGACATGCTATGTGACTGTGATTGCTAACTGTTTATCTCTTAAACATAAACTTGACTCTGCACAATCTGGTGAATCACACACACACATACATTCTCATAGGACAGGGTCCCCAATCAGGGTTGAGAGGGTGAAAACTTCATGTGAGCCTAAGAGTGTAAACTCCAAAGCCACAGAAAAAGTGAAGTCTCCTACTATGAGAAATGCAATTTATGACAGAAGAATTATTAATCAAAATGTTTCTAAATCATCTGGACCCTACCAAGTGTGGGTACCAAAAACAACTTAGTCACTTTGTGAATGCAGGGCAACAGGAATAAAAGAGTCATATGGATCTTGGACAGTGGATGCTCAAGTCACATGACTGGTGATATGGCCCTGCTATCACATTTTGAGGAAAAGGCTGGCCCATCAGTAACCTTTGGAAATGACAACATTGGTTATACAATGGGATATGGCAGTGTTAAATCTGGAAATGTCATTATTGAAGATGTAGCATTTGTTGAAGGACTGAAGCATAATCTCTTGAGTATTGGACAATTTACCAACAGAGGCTTCAAAGTGGAATTTGATGAAGACCTTTGTTCAATCTCAAAAAGGGAAAGTGGTGAAGTTGTTCTAACTGGTGTGAAGAAAGGAAGCTTGTTTGTAACCAATCTCAAGGCTGCAGATAAGGGAGAAGTCTGCTGTTTCTACACTAAAGCCACAAATGAGGAATTCTGGCTATGGCACAAGAAGCTGTCTCACTTGAATGTTCAGGCAATGAACTCTCTAACCAAGAGAGAACTTATCAGGGATTTGCCTGCCTTGGAGTTTGTGCAAGATGGAGCATGTGAAGCTTGTCAGAAAGGAAAAATTAAAAGATCCAGTCACAAGAACAAGTTGCTCAATACAAACTCAAAACCTCTGCAGCTAATTCACATGGACTTATTTGGCCCTGTGAATGTAATGTCCCTCTCCAAAAAGAAATATGCTCTAGTGATGGTAGATGACTATTCAAGATATACTTGGGTGGAATTCCTATTCTCCAAGGATGAAGCACCCCAAGTCATAATAGAGCATATCAAGAGAGTTGATAAAGAAGCACAAAGCACTGGCTCCTCTGTAGTTGCTTTGAGAAGTGATAATGGGACTGAGTTCAGAAATTCAACATTGTATGAGTTTTGCAAAGATAAAGGAATTTCTCACAATTCTCAGCTCCTAGAACACCTCAACAAAATGGAGTAGTTGAGAGAAAGAATAGAACTCTCATTGAAGCTGCAAGGACAATAATGCTGCTGGATGCAAAGCTACCCACTAGCTTTTGGGCTGATGTTGTTAACACAGCATGCTATGTGCAAAATAGAACATTAATCAATAAGAAGTCTGGCAAAACTCCTTACTCATTAATGACTGGAAAAAGAGCATCCTTCAAGCACCTGCGTGTGTTTGGAAGCAAGTGCTTTGTGATGAAAGATACCTCTGAGCATGTTGGAAAATTTGATGCTAAGGCATTTGAAGGTATCTTCATTGGATACTCTCTGGAAAGGACAACATACAGAGTGTTTGTACCTGAGCAACACAAAGTCATGGAAAGCATGGATGTTACCTTTGATGACAAGAAAACTCCTGGACTGAAAACAAGTGATCAAGACAGTGTGCCATTGAGATTTGAGAATCAAGGTTATCTTGAGGATTCTGAAAGTGAAGATGAACCCCCTGTTCAAACTGTTCTAGAGAATGAAATCCTTGAAGTTGACAATCTTCTTCAAACACCTGTGCAAGGGTTCACAAACACAGGGGGAGAAGAAGAGAATGCACCTATCAACCAAAATGAGCTTGGAACAGATCAACGAAATGAACAGGGGCACACAAGGAAATGGGACAGAGCCCACACTAGGGATCAAATCATTGGAGATCCTAGTGAGGGAGTTAGAACAAGAAGGGCAACATTAAATACATGTCTGTATAGCTGCTTTCTGTCACAAGAGGAACCTAAATTAATTGAAGAAGCTTTGAAGAATTCTGATTGGATTGTTGCCATGCAAGAAGAATTGAATCAATTTGAGAAAAACAAAGTATGGGAACTAGTACCTCCTCCAAAAGGAAAGAATGTTATTGAAACCAAATGGGTGTTCAGAAACAAAATGGATGAAGAAGGAGTGGTAATTAGAAACAAAGCAAGGCTGGTTGCCAAAGGATATTGTCAGCAAGAAGGCATTGACTATGATGAGACATTTGCACCTGTAGCTAGACTGGAAGCCATCAGAATCTTCCTGGCTTTTGCAGCTCACTCAGATTTTAAGGTGTATCAAATGGATGTGAAAAGTGCATTTCTCAATGGTGATCTTGCTGAAGAAGTCTATGTGTCTCAACCACCTGGCTTTGAAAATGAAGACTTCCCAAACTTTGTGTACAGACTGCTTAAGGCACTCTATGGACTCAAACAGGCACCAAGAGCCTGGTATGAGACTCTATCTCAATTCCTTCTTGAGCATCAATTCACTAGGGGTACAATTGACAAAACCCTATTCTTCAAGAAGCATGGAAATGATATCATTCTTGTTCAAATCTATGTGGATGATATCATCTTTGGCTCTTCAAATGAAAAACTCTGTGAAAGGTTCTCTAAGTTGATGCAAAGCAAATATGAGATGAGTATGATGGGAGAGTTAACCTACTTCCTAGGCCTGCAAGTACATCAAAGGGAGGATGGCATCTTTATAAACCAATCTAAGTATGTCAAGGATCTTTTAAAGAAATATGGTTTAGAAGAGTCATCCCCAGCTAAAACTCCTATGTCTACTGCAATCAAGCTGGATGAAGACAAGAAAGGCAAGAGAGTTGATATCAAGGTCTATAGAGGAATGGTTGGATCCTTACTCTATCTCACAGCTAGCAGGCCAGACATCATGTTTGCCACATGCCTTTGTGCAAGGTTCCAGTCTGATCCCAAGGAATCTCACATGATGGCGATCAAAAGAATCTTCAAGTATCTGAAGGGGACTCCTAATCTTGGACTATGGTATCCAAAGGGCACTGGGTTCAACCTGGTTGGTTACACAGATTCTGATTATGCTGGATGCAGAATTGACAGGAAGAGCACCTCTGGAAGCTGTCAATTCTTAGGTCAAAGGTTAGTGTCCTGGTTTAGTAAGAAACAACAGTCCACAGCAACATCCACAGCTGAGGCTGAATACATTGCTGCTGGAAGTTGTTGTGCTCAATTGCTTTGGATTAGAAATCAACTCATGGATTATGGGCTAGTGCTAGAACACATTCCTCTAATGTGTGATAATACTAGTGCAATATCCATAGTTGCCAATCCGGTTAATCACTCTACTACAAAGCACATTGAGATCAGGTACCATTTCATTAGGGAACATGCTGCAAATGGTACCATAGAAGTCTCTTATGTTCCCACTGAGAAACAATTAGCTGACATATTTACTAAACCTCTGAATGAAGCAGTCTTCAACAGACTTGTGAGTGAAATTGGAATGCTCAATCCTTCATTTAGTTGCTCTAAGTAACTATGCCAGTAAATTGTTGCAGCAGTAAATTTTCACTGTATTTAAATGCTCTATTTGTTTGGAGTGAAAATTAGCTGAGATATGATTTATAAATATTTCAGTATTTTACTGCATATTTTTCAAAATCACATTTGTTGGTAAAGTTGTGAGCTTTTAAGACATCTCTATATAGATGATTTTCAGAGTTCACGACACAGTTCAAATCAAACAGACTTATATCGCAAACTGTTGAGATTGTGAGACTTCGCGACATAGTTCATTTCATGAGTTTGCGACATAGTTCATTTTATGACTTCGCGACTTAGAATAACTATATCGACAAGTCTCCACATTTGACAGAATTTTGATTTAAATTTATTTTATTTCAAAATTTGATAAAAGTCTGACAATTTGCTTAAAATTCCTAAAAGAGAGCTTTAGACAGGGTATTTCTACTATATCGCAAAGTCTCCCCGATCCTTTCATCTTGAGGACTTTGCGACATAGTTCATGTTATTCCCAAATGACCTAACAGAATTGTAGAAGGGGGGGGGGGTTGAATACAATTCTTGATATTTTCTTAAACTTAAAACACTGATAAAATAAAACTGAACTGAATAAATAAAAACACAAGATATAAATAATTCAGTTGGATTGTTTGATGATCCAACTGAAGTGTTTTTATTGCGGAAATAATCTGTGATACAAAAGTACACAGCTGCTCAGTTACAGAGTTGTAGAGAAGAATGCTCTCAAAGATAGCTAATACAAACTATTTGTTTTTCTTCTCTATATTCTTTCTAACTGCTACACTTGGTTATATATTCCCAAGTTTACAATACTATTTTTGGCTACTCTAAAGTACACTAAAGGTAACCGCCAATAGTTTGCTTTTCATCCCTTTGTCCAGTGGTCCTTGGAGATCCTTGCTTTTGTCTTCATGCTTATTATGATCACTCCCAAGAGCCCAATTGGAAACTGGGATGTTTCCTTATTCCCCATGTCCATTTTAATGGTTTCCAATGCAAAGTACACTTCCACATCACCTTTAGATCTGTTCAGTAAACTGTCACTATCACTTTGTCAACTATTCAGAAAAGCAATAATGATTCGTTGATAGCAGGGAGATGTGTTTCGTTGATAGCTTTATTCTTCATTCCGTTGATGGTGTTTCTCTCGTTTCGTTGATGAGTAAACTCCATACCGTTGATGGTGTATCCTTGTTTCGTTGATAGAGTAATCCTCATACCGTTGACATGTCTTCACTTAGGCAAAATTACAAGGCATGATATACTTACAATTAACCAACCTATTTTGCCTATCTAGTACTTAGTCAACATGACTTAGGAAACCTATCTAATACATACATCAAATGCATATCAAACTGTGAAGTATTGTACAGTGCAATTGCTACAACACTCATTCCGTTGATGAGCTTCCTGTCAACGAAACACTGCAAAGCATGCCATTCCGTTGACAGTTACAAAATGACTTAATACAAAATCTACTAAGTGTTTTTATAATTATCATCAAGAACAACATATTCCTAACAATCTCCCCCAATTTATGACTGATAGAATAACAGCCATAAATCAAGAGCCTTGATGATAACAAAAACACTCAGTTAAATTACACATGATAAAAGTAGAAATTGCATTTAGCTTCATTGAATTTAATTAAAATACAAAGTAGAAAATCTTACAAAACAAGTGCACAGAGTTGCTCCTCTAGACTGAGCAGATTTTTCATCTTTGCCTCTGTGGTCTTGTTTTCTTCCCTTTTCTTGCATTGTTCTCCTCAATCTGAGCTTGAAGTCTTCTGTAGAAAATCTTCTCTTCTTCATCTTCATTCCCCAACTTGGATTGCATAAATCTTAAAGTTTCATTGGATGCCTTCTCCAGTTGGTCTTCTATTCTGAAGAATCTTCTACAGTTGTCCTTGTCTCTGAATTCCATCATCCAAAAAGGTTGGAGATGAATCTTCTTTCCTGTTTGAGGGACCTTCAATACTCTGGGAAGTGCACCAGGCTTGTTCCAGCTAGCTTTGATTTGGCAGATTTTGGAAACAACTTCAGACTTAGCTGTTTTGGTGAAACCAAAATCTTTCTTCAGGCATTTGAACACAGATAGCAGTGTCTGATAGTCTTTTCCCAGAATTCTATGTAGAGGCCAAACCTGTTCTCTCCCACCCTTGTAGACAAACACCAATCTCTCTGGTAGTTTGTAAGAAGCTGCTATTCCTCTCACTTCAACTAGGTCATCAAGATTGATGTGTAGGTCAGACTCCTCCCTGATATCAGCAATGTAGATGAAGTCTTCTGGGTTGGTAGGAGGTTTTTCAGCTTGTGGTCTCCTTACTAGAATTGGCTTAGCCTTGGTAGCCCTTTGCTTAGATTTCTTCTTTGGATCCATCTCAAAGAGGAATTTTGGAAAGTTGGCCTCATCAAACTCAATTGGCTCTTCCTTTGGCTCAATTGGCTGATCATGGAAATTAACTGGATGTTTAGGATCACATGCTAACTTTTCCCTTAGAGCTGGATCAGGAATTGTTGGAGGTGCAGTTGGTACAGAAGAGTCTGATGCAATACTCTGAGAGTCATCATTCTCAAAGGCTATATTTCTCCTAGCTCTTGCCTTTGGTTGCCTCGTGCTCTTCTTTGCACTCCTTTCCTCTCTGGCTTTTTCTTCTTGCTGTCTTTCTTCTTCATCAAGAGATTGAGCAACTGCAAGTGCTTGCATTGCTGCTCTTTCTGACTCTTCAGCATTAGCTTCAGCAAAGTTTGGGTGACCAGCCCAAACACAGATTTGTTGTCCATTCCTGTAGACAATTGCCCTTTGCTTCCTTATCTCATAATCATTGCTTTCCTTGCTTTTTGTGATGAGAAGACCAAGAAGCTTGTGCTCATCTGGATAGGGTGCAGGATAGAAAGTCCTTTCTGTATTCTTGCCCTTTGGTTTAGCAGGAGACTTGGGAGATAGGCTTCTTTGCAATGTAGCTTTTTCAACATCCCTAATGCATGAAGTTTGTCCTTTCTCCTTCCTTGATCATTGAGTGACTCCATGTAGAATGGACTCTACCTTATATGAAGAATTGGTCTGTGGCTCCCATTCCGTTGATGCTAAAACCATGGCATTCGTTGATGGCTCTGTAGAAGTAGCTTGATCCGTTGATGGATTTGAACTCTTTACAGTACCAGCTAACTTCTTGATTCTTTCATCTATCCTGGACCAGTGGTCTTTAATTTGTTCAGCAAGCTGTAGCTTTATAGAAGCTTGCTGAATCAGGTCAATGCTGTCCAGTTTAGCTTTTCCTGACTCCCCCATAGCTAGTGGCTCCTTTGGCAGGGAAATGGCTGGGACCATAACCTTTGTGATTTGAATGTCTAGCTCCTTAGATGTCTCCCCCTTTTTGTTATCATCAAGAGAGATGACTGGGAGTCCTTGAGCTGCCACTAGCTGGGCCAGTAGTTGAGTCTGCTTCTCCTGTTCCTTTTGCATCTGTGATAAGGTAGCTTCCACCTTGTCCACTCTAGAAGAGAGAGTCTTCAAGGAGGTAGCCACCTCAGGTTCCTTAGAGAAAAACCTGTTCATCTTGGACACAGTGAGAAGAGGAAGCTTTTCATCTAGCCTCCTGTCATTAGCATCCTTGAGATTGCTAATTGAGTCCTTGATTTCTCTAGCCTCAATCCTTGTCTGCATCATCTGTAGCCTTTGGATTTCCAGTGAATCCATAATAGCCTTGTAGAATTTCTTGTCATTGGCAGTTGCAGACTCATGAGCCAGATAGGCCTCATTGTACTGCCTTGTGATTGCAGCATCCAGGGAGATCCTTCCTTGTAAATCTTGAGAGAGCCAGTTTGGTGTAGGAGGCACCACAGAAGTCCCAGTCTGTGAAGTAGTGGCCACCTGATTGTCACCAAAGCTGTCCTCATTATCAGAGAAATCAAACTCACCACTTGCTGCAGCTGCTGGAGATAGATTGGTCAAGGCATCCTTTGCTCTTTGCATTGATGCAGTTGTATGAATTAGTTGTAGTGACCTCTCTGCCTCCACATTGCCCTGTTGAGCCAAAACTTGATAGGCTGACACAGGATGAGTAAAGGTCTCAGGATCCAGGGAAATACTATCCAGAGTTTGTTGATAGTGCTCTTGGAAAGTAAGTTCCCTTTCTCCCTCATTGACCTCCATTGACTCACTAGCAATGGCTGCTTCCTCCCTTATGACTCCTGTAGTCCCTTCTCTCTCTCCTCTATATTCTTGCATCATGGGCTCCCCATGGCTCACACCTCTCACACCCTCACCTTCACCTACTAAGGTGGAACTCTCTATCTCTCCTTTTGCCTGGCTGGAAGAAATATCCAGCCTCTCACTCTCATTCTCTCCTTTTGCCTGGCTGCAAGCCAGCCTCTCAGTTTCACTCCCTCTCAATCCTAAAAGTGTCTCAACTACCACCAGGTCATCTACACTAGTTGTGGAAACAACTAGATTTTCAATAAGGGGTGTAGAATGACCTATCAACGGAATGGTAGTTTGAACTGTCAACGGTATGGATACCGTTGATGGAGAAACACTTGTCAACGAAATAGACTGTTTCGTTGATGAAGTCAAGAAAGCACTTTGAGAATGAGAAATTACAGTAGAGTCTGTGGTGATTGATTTGAGAGCTTGGTCCACAGATCCCCTTGCAACTTCAGAAAAAATAGGTTGATGGCCCAACAAATCACTTAACAAGTGATGGCCACCAGCTTCAGAGTGGGGCTTCTCCAAGATTAGAGTTGGAGAATCAGGAATAGATGTATGGATCATGTCCACATCTAGAGATAGAGTCGGTGAATTTGGTGGAGATAGTACAAGATTGATATCAAGAGAATGGGACTGTAACCCCAGAGTGATAATAGGGGTTACATCAAACTGAATTTGAGAAACTGGAAGTGTTGCTTCCAGTGTGTGTGCACCCTGTGAAACTTGGGATTTTTGCTTCACTCTCCTTTGATATTGGGAAAATGTAGACTGTGGGCTTGAAGTGTCCCTTACCCTTTTGGACTGTGCTCTAGGTTGAGAGCTTGTTTCAATAATTACATCCTTTTGGGAGGATGCAATTAGACTTGTGCTTAAATCCATTTTACTCATTGTGCCTTGTTGGGAAGACACAATGGGGCTAGGCTGGGAAACACTTACCTCACCTTCCTTATTCTTGGGGTTTCTTTGACTTTCACCCCTTCCCTCACCTCTCACAACTCCAGACTCACTTCCCTTAGGTTGTGTGGTAGTTCTTACAACAGGTGCCTTTTGTGAAGCACCTGAGGTTGGCTTGGAGGATTTCTTAGATTTTGGTTTTGTTGCTGGGGCAGGAGCCTGTTGGGTCACAGCTACAGACTCCATAACAACTGGGTTGGATGAAACAATGGAAGTAACAGCTATACTAACAGGGATATCAGTAGTTACCTCAATAATTGGCAGATACACCACTGGAACATCACCATTGTGGTTCAGCCTCAGTATGTCTGTCAATACTCTCTTTTCTTGCACAAAGCACTCAAACCTGGCAGTAGGGTTAGAGATAACTAATGGTGCTGGACTAACATGATTAGCCAGCATCATCAGAAACCTTGCATAATAGATATTTTTCTTCCTATTTGCCTTATCACCCATCTTAGCACCAATTTCATACATAAGTTGGGTGCTAAAGTTGTAATATCTATCATTTAGAAGCATGGTTAGGAGAATTAACATAGAGTTAGTTAATGCATCAAAATTACTAATCTTTCCAGAAAAGACCTTAATGAATGCATCAGCTAAATAACTGTATTCCCTAACCAAACCTCTCCTAATTATCTTACCCAAGTTATCAGTAGGCAAAGAGTAGTTTATAGAATTTAGCATGGTAGTTATTTCAGTGTTAGAAGGCAAAGCATCACAGTTATTATCAGGAATATGTAAACATGCTTGCAAAACATCAGAATTAACTATGTACTCATTACCTTGAAGAGTGAATTACAGTGTGCCGTTTGTTCCACTATACTCACATGAGGTCCAAATCTCCTCGATTACTTCATTGTAGAGTGGTGTAGAGTGAAACATCGCATAGCTCAACTTACAGTTCCTCATGAAATCCATCATTTTGAAAAAGATGCTGTTCGGACTCTCCTTAACAACAAATGGAATGGAATTGTTCTTCTCATAAATGAATCCACCAGCAGACATAAGCTTGACTATGGGTGCCATTGTTGAGTGAGGAAAAGCTTCGAGCTGTATTGCTTGTTAGAGAGAAGAAGATAGAAAAACTTTTGGAATTTTTGAGAACAGGTAAAAATGAAATAAAGAAATTGAAATTTCTTAAATACTCCCCCAAAAATTCTCAGAAATTAAGTCCAATAATTAATCTAAATTACCTGATTGGCTTAAAAAGTAACCGTTAGAATTAAATATTACCACGATTTATACTTACAGGGGTGTATGCATAGATCGTGATAAAGAACGTGCAGTTTCAACGGTTCAGATTAAAAAGCGCTACATCAACGAATCAGATTGGGCGGTTAAATTCCCGTCTTATTTCGTTGATAAAGCCGCGTTTCGTTGATATAAAAGAGCTATCAACGAAACACCCAGAAAAATGCTAAGACTGTCAACGGAATGGTGCGTTTCGTTGACATAGTAATTTTGACTTAGACAAAATTTCACCTTTTCCTGAGAAAATCAATTCACAGAAAAATTATAGCAAGTTCCTGGCTGCATTTTAACTTGCAAAAATCTCAAAATAATTAAGAGAAATTTAGCATACCTAGCTCACTTACTAATCTTGAGAATGTGGATTCATCAAGTGGCTTGGTAAAGATGTCTGCAAGTTGTTGTTCACTTGGAACAAAATGTAACTCCACAATACCATTCATAACATGTTCTCTAATAAAGTGGTACTTGATGTCAATGTGCTTGGTCCATGAATGTTGCACTGGATTCTCAGTAATGGCAATGGCACTAGTGTTGTCACAGAAAATAGGAATTTTCTCAACTCTTATTCCATAATCAAGTAGTTGATTTTTCATCCATAAAATCTGTGCACAACAACTTCCAGCTGCAATATACTCAGCCTCAGCTGTGGAGGTAGAAACTGAGTTTTGTTTCTTGCTGAACCATGAGACAAGCTTGTTTCCTAAGAATTGACAGGTGCCTGTTGTGCTTTTCCTGTCAATTTTACATCCTGCAAAATCTGCATCTGAATAACCAATTAGTTCAAAACCAGATTCTCTAGGATACCAAATGCCAAGGTTTGGTGTTCCTTTGAGATATCTGAAAATTCTTTTAATAGCAACTAAATGGGATTCCCTAGGATCAGCCTGAAATCTAGCACATAAACATGTAGCAAACATAATATCAGGTCTACTAGCTGTTAAATATAAAAGTGAGCCTACCATGCCTCTGTAACCTGAAATGTCCACAGATTTTTCCTTAGTATTCAATTCAAGTTTGGTGACAGTAGGCATGGGAGTTTTGGCAGGAGAGCATTCCATTAAATTAAACTTCTTTAATAAATCATGAATGTATTTTGTTTGACTAATGAAAATGCCTTCATTAACTTGCTTCACTTGAAGACCAAGAAAGTAAGTTAATTCTCCCATCATGCTCATTTCATATTTACTTTGCATAAGCTTGGCAAACTTTTGACAAAGTTTCACATCTGTAGACCCAAAGATTATGTCATCTACATAAATTTGAACAAGTATTGTAGAGCCATTCACAATCCTATGAAAAAGAGTTTTATCTACAGTACCTCTAGTGAAGTGATTCTCAAGGAGGAACTGTGAAAGTGTGTCATACCAGGCTCTAGGTGCTTGTTTCAAACCATAGAGTGCTTTGAGGAGGAAGTATACATATTCTGGAAAATCCTCATCTTCAAAACCAGGAGGTTGACTTACATACACCTCCTCTTCCAATTCCCCATTTAGAAAAGCACTCTTCACATCCATTTGATAGACTTTGAAATTGGCATGAGCTGCATAGGCTAGGAAAATCCTTATTGCTTCTAGTCTTGCAACAGGAGCAAAGGTTTCATCAAAATCAATTCCTTCTTCCTGTGAATAGCCTTTTGCAACCAATCTAGCTTTGTTCCTTGTGACTATGCCATTTTCATCCATCTTGTTTCTGAACACCCATTTTGTGCCTATGACACTCCTGTCCTTAGGCTTGGGCACCAGCTTCCAAACATTGTTCCTTTCAAATTGGTTTAGCTCTTCTTGCATAGCCAAGACCCAATCTGGATCTAGAAGTGCATCCTCAACTTTCTTTGGCTCATCTTGAGACAGAAAGCTGCTGTATAGACATTCTTCTTGAGTTGCTCTTCTAGTTTGGACTTTAGAAGACACATCACCTATAATAAGTTCAAAGGGATGATCTTTAGTCCATTTCCTTGAGGGAGGCAGATTTGCTCTTGAAGAAGTAGCTTCATGATCATGATTGCCTTGATTAGATATTTGTCCTTGAGAAACTCCCCCTGAGTTTGTTGTCCCTAAATGATCATTCCTAGAAGCATTTCTGTGACTGTCAACGGATTGTCCATTTTGGCTGTCAACGAAACGCTCATTCTGACTGTCAACGGAATGTCCATTTGGTCTACTAGCAGCTATCCTTTTCAATCTTAATGCAGCAATTTCATCTTCACTGCTGCTTTCATCTGTGCTAGTTACAACAACTTTGGACTGTTTCTCAATATCCTTATCATGATCCATCTGTTCTCCTTCCTCATTCTCAAAAGAGAGACTTTTCATGGAAACCTTCATCACAGAGACCCTGAATTTTGAGATCATCAAAAACAACATGTACAGATTCCATAACAATGTTGGTTCTGAGATTATAGACTCTGTAGGCTTTCCCTGCTGCATATCCCACAAATATTGCTTCATCTGCCTTTGCTTCAAATTTCCCCAAATGCTCAGCTTGATTTCTCAGAACAAAGCACTTGCATCCAAAGACATGAAGAAAATCCAATAGTGGCTTCTTTCTTTTGAGTAGCTGATAAGGAGTCATTCCTTTGGCCTGATTAATCAAAGAAATATTCTGAGTGAAGCAAGCTGTGTTAACTGCCTCAGCCCAAAAATAAGTTGGTAACTTTGATTCATCTAGCATTGTCCTTGCAGCTTCAATAAGTGTTCTGTTTTTCCTTTCAACTACACCATTTTGCTGTGGTGTCCTTGCTGCTGAAAACTCATGCAAAATACCATTTTCTTCACAGAACACCTTCATACTTGAATTCTTGAATTCTGTCCCATTGTCACTCCTAATCCTTCTTACTTTCAAGTCAGGATGATTGTTTACCATCTTGATGTGATTGATAATGATTTCACTTGCCTCATCTTTGGAGAGCAAAAAGAAAGTCCATGTAAATCTAGAAAAATCATCAACAATCACAAGACAATATTTCTTCTTTGAAATAGACATGACATTTACAGGACCAAACAAATCCATATGAAGCAACTCAAGCTGATGGACAATTGATGACTCTGTCTTGCTTTTGAATGATGCCTTCTTTTGTTTCCCCTTTTGACAGGCATCACACAAACCATCCTTGGAAAACTCCACTTGTGGAATTCCTCTAGCAAGATCTTTCCTTACCAAATCATTCATAACTTTAAAGTTCAGATGAGATAATTTCTTGTGCCATAGCCAACTTTCATCCTTGCTTGCCTTGCTGAAAAGGCAAGTGATGGTTTCTGGACTTGTGCTACTAAAGTCAGCAATGTACACATTCCCTCTTCTGAATCCAGTCATTACCACATTGCTGTTTCCTCCTTTAGAAACAACACATGCTTCTTTAGAAAAAGTAACTAAAAATCCTTTGTCACAAAGTTGGCTGATACTAAGCAAGTTGTGCTTAAGACCATCCACCAATGCAACTTCATCTATGATGACATTCTCTTTTGAAATCAAGCCATATCCCTTAGTGTAGCCTTTGCTGTCATCTCCAAAAGCAATACAAGGGCCAGCTCTTTCCTGAAACTCTGTGAGCAGGGTAGAATCACCAGTCATGTGTCTTGAACAACCACTATCCAAGTACCAAAGATTCCTTTTGTCTCCCTGCACACAATAGAACCAAATCAAGTCGATTTTGGTACCCAAGTTTCCTTGGGTCCTGTTTTGTTAGCCTTTGCCTTTCCTTTTATATCATTTTTCACCTTGGGCTCAGATTGATTTAAATCAATCTTTATCCTTGGTGTTGATTTCTGAGGATTGCTCACATTTTCTTTCACAGCATGCATGATTGGAGGAACAAACATGTTATTCATATTCCATGGCATTTGTGGCACATTAAACATATTCATGTATGGATTAGACACAAATGGCATGCTGGCATATGGATTTTGAAATTGTGCATATGGAGCAAACATGTTAGGCATAACAGGCATTGTAGGCATAGAACTATTCATTGCAGGCTTGGGAATTTTCATTTTAACAGTCTTCTTAACAGATTTGCAGTTAGTAGATAAATGACTAACACTTCCACAATTGACACATGTCTTTCTAGGAGCATATTTATCAGGTGTGTAATTGTTGTGTTTGTTAATTCCTACTTTGCCATTCCTGTTATTCCTTTTATTTCCCTTAGCCTCAATTTGAACATTCTCTAACTTATCTTTCAATTGCTTGTTGGACAAGTGACCTACATTAGCTCTCTCAACAGGCTTCTCAACTTTCTTTGATTTACTAGACTCACCTTGAACAAAGTTCTTGGTGACAGGACCATACTTATTATTAAGTCTAGTGAGTTCATCTTTTCTTTTCTCTGTCAACGAAACACCCTGATCGGTTGATGGTTCATCTGTCAATGGAACATTGCATTCCGTTGACATATCAACCTTCAACAAATGATCATTGTTGTTTGTTGACTCTGTTTCTGAATCTAAGGCTTCACAAACATACCCTAGTTTCTCTTTGTTCTTTTTCCATGATTGTTCACAAAAAGATTCCATACCTTGAACATTAATGATGTTGGTAGCAACATTCATGGCATCTTTCCATTTAGCAATCACACTTTGTTCTATTTCTAGTTGTGTCTTAAGAATTTCTTCCCTTTGTAACACGTTCTCAAGTTCCTTCTTAGCATCCCTACTAACACATCTCATTTTCTCAAATTCAATGAGCTGTGCTTCTAACATTGCATTCCTATCACTTAAGAGCAAATTAGTCTCTTTAATTCTTGAATTCTCTTTGGTAAGTGATTTAAGAGTAACACGCAAATTATATAATACAGTAGACATTTCATTTACTGCACTATCGCATTCCTCTTTAGAAAGCTCAGAAAGATTAGTAATTGTTACCTGGTTGCTTGAGGAGCTTGCTTCCTGCTCATGATTGTTAGCCATAAGAGCCAAGTTGACATATTCAACATCATCATCA
Organism: Heracleum sosnowskyi; assembly: GCA_030848705.1. NCBI lineage: Eukaryota > Viridiplantae > Streptophyta > Magnoliopsida > Apiales > Apiaceae > Heracleum > Heracleum sosnowskyi. Next base: position 130,588,449 of record CM061241.1, on the reverse strand, counting down.
GAATCTTCACCATTACCAGCCCAATCATACTCCTGAGACATGAAAGCCTTTTCTTTTTGCTTGAGAAGTTCAAAGTATTTCTTTTTATAATCAACAGGCTCAAATTTCCTGTTGCTCTTCTCAATCTTGGGCTTTCTGCAGTCTCCAGCAAAGTGACCAAGCATTCCACAATTGAAACATTTAGATTTAGACTTTTCAATCCAGTTACTTTTGTTAGGTTGAAAGTCTCTCCTTGGTGGCCTTGCTTCTGAGTTTCTCTTGAACTTGAACTTAGAGAATTTTCTTGACAGAAAAGCAATGTGTTCATCAATCTCATCTAAGTCATCCAAGTTGGCTGGTTCTGGTTCTTCTTCTTCTGTCATCTTACCTTTACCCTTGCTGACATCACTTCTACAACTAGCTCGACTAGTTGTGGCCTTTGCAGCTTCTTCAGTGTCATCTTCCAGTTGGTTCACAGATGCAATCAATGCAATGGATCCACCCTTCTTCTGTACCTTTTCAATTTCCTCATCTTGCTCCATTTCCAGCTCATAAGTCTTCAATGTTCCATACAGCCTTTCAAGAGTGTAATCTTTGTACTCTTGAGTGTTTCTTAGAGAAACAGTCATAGGCTTCCATTCTTTTGGAAGAGCTCTTAGAAATTTAAGGTTTGAGTCCTTAGTTTGGTAGATTCTCCCATACAACTTTAATCCATTCAGAAGCTTTTGAAACCTACTAAACGTGTCATTTAGGGTTTCACCAGCTTTAAAGTGAAAGTGCTCATATTGTTGTATAAGGAGTTGCATTTTGTTCTCCCTTACTTGCTCAGTTCCTTCACATAGTGTTCTGACAGTGTCCCATACTTCTTTGGAGGTTGTACAGTTTATGACATTGTCAAACATCTCTTGCTCCAAACCATTAAACAGAATGTTCATGGTTCTCTTATCTTTATGGATTTCTGCAAGATCTTCAATAGTCCATTCTGAGACAAGTTTTGGAATTTCTACATCAGGAGCATCATCTGGCACTCCAACTCTAGATGCAAACTTCATGGGAACGTGTGGACCTTTCTCAATGCAGTCTACATATCTCTCATCCATAGACATGAGATGTAAATGCATCTTTACTTTCCAGTGAAAGTAATTGTCCTTATCAAGAACTGGTATCTTCACACCTGCATCCTTCTTCACCATGGTTTCTGTTTTGGTCTTGATCTTTAAACTTCTTGTATGTTAGAAGCTCGCTCTGATACCAATTGTTATTCCCAAATGACCTAACAGAATTGTAGAGGGGGGGGGGGGGGGGGTTGAATACAATTCTTGATATTTTCTTAAACTTAAAACACTGATAAAATAAAACTGAACTGAATAAATAAAAACACAAGATATAAATAATTCAGTTGGATTGTTTGATGATCCAACTGAAGTGTTTTTATTGCGGAAATAATCTGTGATACAAAAGTACACAGCTGCTCAGTTACAGAGTTGTAGAGAAGAATGCTCTCAAAGATAGCTAATACAAACTATTTGTTTTTCTTCTCTATATTCTTTCTAACTGCTACACTTGGTTATATATTCCCAAGTTTACAATACTATTTTTGGCTACTCTAAAGTACACTAAAGGTAACCGCCAATAGTTTGCTTTTCATCCCTTTGTCCAGTGGTCCTTGGAGATCCTTGCTTTTGTCTTCATGCTTATTATGATCACTCCCAAGAGCCCAATTGGAAACTGGGATGTTTCCTTATTCCCCATGTCCATTTTAATGGTTTCCAATGCAAAGTACACTTCCACATCACCTTTAGATCTGTTCAGTAAACTGTCACTATCACTTTGTCAACTATTCAGAAAAGCAATAATGATTCGTTGATAGCAGGGAGATGTGTTTCGTTGATAGCTTTATTCTTCATTCCGTTGATGGTGTTTCTCTCGTTTCGTTGATGAGTAAACTCCATACCGTTGATGGTGTATCCTTGTTTCGTTGATAGAGTAATCCTCATACCGTTGACATGTCTTCACTTAGGCAAAATTACAAGGCATGATATACTTACAATTAACCAACCTATTTTGCCTATCTAGTACTTAGTCAACATGACTTAGGAAACCTATCTAATACATACATCAAATGCATATCAAACTGTGAAGTATTGTACAGTGCAATTGCTACAACACTCATTCCGTTGATGAGCTTCCTGTCAACGAAACACTGCAAAGCATGCCATTCCGTTGACAGTTACAAAATGACTTAATACAAAATCTACTAAGTGTTTTTATAATTATCATCAAGAACAACATATTCCTAACAGTTCATTTCTGAGACTATGCGATATACTGTGCAAGACTTTGCGGTACAGGCCATTTTTGACTTCGCGACATACAAATAGACTGTACACATTCATAACTCCATATCGCAGTGTCTCTATCATATAAATACCTTTTCTAACCGTTCACAACTTTTCATCTTGTCTATTGCTCTCAAACTCTCAAACCTAAGCACAAATTCTCTACTCTCTTTTTCACTCTCACTCTCGAAATGGCACCCAAATCTCAAACAGTATCATCCTCAATCCCTTTAACCATTCCCAAAGAAACCAATCTTCTCACCATTCCCTCTGAGGCTGAGGCTAACCCAAGGTACAAGTGTTTTGTACGGTTCTTGAACACTTCCTACCTACGCCAAGCCCTAACCCTGAACCCTACCTTGTATGTCGATGTGTTGGAAGGATTCTGGAGAACGGCGTTGGTATCAACAATGGCTAGGGAAGATGGAACCTCATTCCAGGAGGTTAGTTGTTCAATTGGAGGCAAACACTTTCAATTTGGTGAAAGGGAAATCAATGAAGCTTTGGGGTTCAAGGTGGAGGGTCATGACCAAGAAGCTACAGATGCTCAAATCGTAGATTTCATGACCTTCATTCGGTATGCTGATGAGATAGATACTGGAAAGCTGAATAAGAAGTTTGTGAGAAGGGAGTGGTCATTTCTGTTTGACGCACTCCAGAAGGTGTTTCTCTGCAGGAAGACAGGATGGGACCATATCAGTCACATTGCTGTGAAGCTAGCCTACTCCTTGGCCAACAACCAGGAGATCAATGTGGGAGCCATAATTCTCAAAGAATTGGCTCAGAGGCTAGGCAGGACCGTTCGTGGTAGAGGTAATGACATCTTTTACCCTCGTTTCCTTCAAGTAATTTTAAATTTTCTTGATGCAAATGTCCATGAATTAGAGGGTATAGATAAAACTAAAATGGCTTATTCCAAGTCCATGTCCAAAGTTCTATTTGGCTCATTGGACACAAGGAATCAAGTGGATGTGATTCTAAGTGTGACCAAGCATATGCAGGACACATTTGAGTCTTATCCACTTGATAAGCCAATATACCATGCACTTTCCTGGACAGGGGAGGCTGAGACTGAAGGAGCTACACAGTCTAACCCCAGCCTTCCCATCCCATCCAGCAACCCCACTGCAAACAGTACCATAGAAGCTAGGCAGCCAAGTGCATCAATCTCTCAAAAGATTGGTGTTACTAAAAAGAAGTCAAAGAAGAGAGCCCTAGAAGTGATAAATGAATCTGTAGAGATAGCTAGTGAGAATCCTGAGTCACCTCTCATCAGACAAAAGAAGAAATCCAAATCCAAACCTACCACTGGATCCTCCCAACAGGATTCAGATGTGGAAAAAGGGGTACACCTGTTACTGTCCATGGCCTCTCAACAGGTCATTGGCATTGAAAAGAGCAGCCTCCCCACTGCACCTTGTACAGAGTCTGCACAGGGTCAAGACCTCACTCTTGACCCTAGGAGTGATAAGGCTGATAATACACAGAGTGGAGAGCACATCACTGTTGAAACTCCTCCTATTTCTCAGGGGGAGTTGCCACAATCTAATCTAAACCCCACTTCTCTCTCAGATTCTTCCATAAAAATTTCTTCTGAACAAGAGAGTCATTCAAATGACAATCTTGCCTTTGATCAATCACAATTCTCTCCTGTGATTGAGCCAATTTCAAGTGACATGGTGCATGACACTATGCTCACCACCTAGGAACCACATCAAGTGACATGGTGCATGACACTATGCTCACCACCCAGGAACCACATCTAGTTGGTCAGGGAATGCATGCTGGGGCATATCCTAATGACACCAACACAAACATGGAGGATTCACCAGTTTTCACTGGAGACTCTATGCCAAATTCTCCCATCCTTAGGGATGTGGAACTGTCTTCACATACAAATAGGGCTGCTGTTGTAACACATCCCATTTCAATGGAGACAACATCAGACCCTACAGCCATTCCAAGGTTGGGGGAGACTCAAAATCTTACATCTCATGAAGTGCCTAGCACTAGCTCTCACTTGGCTCAGGCCACTATGTCAGAATGGCTGAAGCCTGTGCACCATGACAGGCCTTCAGGATCATCATCTGTGCCTTCCAAAATGACAGAAGAAGCCATACAAGATCTCCATGTGGCACAGATTGATGAGTTCTCAAAGATAGCTCAACATCTCCTCACCTCAAATCTCCCAAATGCTTATTATGAAGCCATTTTACTCTGCCACAAGGAGGATGTTGAAGCTCAGCAGGAGAAGATAGTGGATGCAGCTGAACCAGAGGGAAATGTGGATGCCTGGTTGGATGCTAAGAGGACTCTCAAGCTCAAGGATGCCCTAGCTTTTCTAAGAGAAGAATACCTAACTTCTCTGGGCTCCAATGCAAAGGATCTCTCTCCTGCTGCCATCTATGATGCTGTTAATGATGTCTACAGGAATCAATTAAAGGCTCTGCACTATCTTGGGAAAGGGCTTCAATCAGAGATTTCTTCAATCCATGAGGTGACAGACAGATCCCTCACTCAGCTCAGAAACTCATATCTCTCTGATTTTCCCAAGGTGGATGGCATCCTAAAGAAATCCAGAAGACAAACTCTACTGTCAACATGATGGACCTCTCTCTGGCCATGGTCACAGACAACATCAGGAAGCTGGCTACAACCCTGGAAAATCAAGTCAAGGCCAATATCAACTCAAATGCCATGCTGAATGTAATTTGGAAGAATCAGTATGGTGACAAATTGGTGGATGAGGTCCCTCTGTCAAACATCTCCAAATTTGACTTTGCCAAGCTCAAAGAGCAATCTCTCAATTCCTTCAAGTCTCAACAGCTCTTCTCCAAGGTGGATGGTCTTGAAAGAGAAGTGGCCTCTCTGAAAGATGAAAACAAGGAGCTTGCCAACTCTCTAAAACAGCTCAATGACAAACTGGATGACCAAGGCAACAACACCTCCAATATCCTGCTGGTGCAACAACAGATGCTGACTTCAATGATGAAACAAATGAACCTGCCTATCCCTGGGGAAGCTCAAGACTTCTTGTCTGATCCCAAGCCTAAGGGGGAGAAACAAAAGGAGGTCATTCTGAAACAGAAAGGGGGAGTACCTGCCAAGCAGCCAAAGCATAAGGGCAAGGGCAAACTCATTGAAGAAACCTTAAAGCCAATCATTCTTCCCCCTGTAGAGGTCATAAGTGCAGAAGGTCAGAAGAGTACAATCTCAACCACCTACTATCCATCAACCATGCCTAAAGATATCTCAACTCCTCAACCTCAACCTACTCCCAATGCTAAACCTGTCAAAGCTGCAATTATCACAGAGGCCAAGCTACAGGAAGTTGCCAATTCAAACATCTATCATGATGAGGCCTTCTTGGAGTTTCTGAAAGCCATCTACAGTAGTGCTCAAGGAGATGCAAGAATGTACAGACAAAAGATCAAGGAAAGCATCAAGTATTTCACAGTGGCAGTAAGGAAAATCAAGGATGTCCATCTAAGAGAGATAATCATGGTGTGCAAGGATAACTGCATGTGGCACCTAGCTTTTCAAACTCTAGAGAAACTGAGATTTACTGAGCTGTCAATCATTCTGGATTTGATTGAAAAGCATGGGATGAACAATGAAAGTCTTTACAATGACTTGAAGATGGACCAAAATAAAAGATTGCCTGAGGTTATATCCAAGCCAAGGACAATAATTTACCAAAGCCTATCTCAAGACAGTAGTATTGACCAACTAGTAATTCCCTCAGACCTTTTAATGAAGAACAATGCAAAGATCAACCAGGTGCTGCAAATGCTGAGAGCTAAGAGAGGAGCTAGGACAGCTGAGGAACTAGAGATGATTCGAACTCTACAATCTTTTCTGATTCATGGAGCCATTCCTGAATCTGTCAAAGAAAAGAGCAAAAAGAAGGATGGGGAGGATGATGATGAGGAGAAAACCTATGAAAGGAGATCTCAGACAAGGAGAAATAAGGATGGATCTAGTGAGAGCAACAGGAGCAAATATCCTAAGAAATCAAAAGATGCTGGTGATGACAAGAGGGACTCCAAAGGGACAAAGGAAACAACCAGGAAAACAAGAAGTGGAATTCAGCAAGTCAAGGACATTGCTAGCAGCACTTTAACCACAACACAAGACTCTAAGTCTAGGGTGGGTACTGTTAGCAATGATCCTCCAAAATCATTATCCATGACTTCTGAACCTGAATTGCCACAGAAGAAAGATGAAGCCACTAAAGTAATTTCAAGAAAACACTTCCACAAAGTTACATCTAGTGGAGTGTTACAGTGGATGAAGGGGAAAGGAATGAAGCTACTTCCAAGTGATGTGGCACTGAAGACTAAATCTCCCTGTTCCAGAAAGGTATCTCTTGTGAAGCATTTGAAGATCAAGAGTGTACCCAGAAGGATAAGGATAACAAAGAAGACTGGAAAACTCACTAATGTTATTGGCATCAATGTGCTTCCACTAGATGAGGACTATGATGAAGATGCCCTAGCATTTTTGAGGGCTCAAAGGATCTTTGAAGTCAAAGTGAAGTTGGATCATCTAGAGATCAAGTACACTGATGGAAGAGAAAGGATAATGAAGCAAGGAAGCTGGCAATATTTCTATAAGTATGAGCTTGAAAGGATAAATGCCTTACTGAATTTTGAAGAAAAAGAAGAAAGAACATGGAAGATAGATATTGCCAGGTACTTAAAGATGCATGCTGATTATGAAGAAAACATGAGGAAAGAGAATGAAGAGAAAAACATACAGAGAGAGAAAGAAATGGCTGAGATGGAGAAGAGGGCTAAGGAGCTAAGGCAGAAAGGGATGTGCAGGGTCAAGCAAAATCCTTACATTGTGGAGTACAAAAACTCACATGGAGGTCAAAGCAAAATAAGGATGGAGTTTCTTGATTCCTATGTAGAGAGTGCACTCAAGGCTGCAATTGATGACTTGAAAGGCTCACCTCTCATTGAAGAACTGATTGCAAGAGAAGAACTTCAAGAAGCCATCATAGACATGAAGAGAAAAGAAGAGATAAGGAAAAAGAAGATATATGATGATTTGCTAGAGAAACAATTGGAAGCTGAAGCTGCTGAGCAACAAAAGTAATCTGTAAGCTTTCAATTTTTCTATGTAATCAAATTTCTGATCTCAATGTTCATGAATCGCTCTCTCTGTTACTAAATTTCCTTTTATGTAAGTTAGGCTTGTTATCAGACATGAAATTGTGCCTAAGGATCTTACTCACAATTTGGGGGAGATTGTTAGGCTCAAGACATGTCTGAATACCACTATTAACAAGCCTACACTATGTGACTATGTCACATTACATGACCTAGTGAGTTCTATCACTGGGATATAGTATAGGTCTCTAAATGTACTTGTCTTGTTCTCATGAACATTAGCTTGACCATATATGCTCAGAGTTATAATGAGCTTAGTAAAGTTTCTTGCATCTAGATTGTATATAGGCCATTGAATAATTGTCCTGGTAGAAGTTCAGAAGTGTTCATGCAGCAGGATAGAGATAAATAAGGCTATGAAGAAATAAGTTGCAGAAATTTGTCTAAGGCATTATATAGCAAAGTCAGAAGAAAGCTATGTCGTGAAGTCACCAATATCCATGTCGTGAAGTACTATATCGCATAGTCCATTTTGTACTATGTCGAGAAGTCCTCAAGACACATGTCGTGAAGTGTTGAAGTCAGCAAAGTCAAAGAAGCCTAGATCGTGAAGTCCTCAGAAGCCCTATGTCGCATAGTCATCAAATGACCTATGTCGCATAGTCGTCAAATGACCTATGTCGCAAAGTCTTCAAAGGCTATATCGCGAAGTCCTCACAAGTGAGATCGCGAAGTCAGGAATAAAGTGGAGTTCACGATATCAACACTTAGCCGTTTATAACAAGACAAATCAAGGTACAGAACCAAGAATCAAAAGAGACAAATACTGAAGCATTTGTTCTGGCAAGGTGGTCCAAAGAACAGATGGCAAATCTACAGCTAAACTTGGAGAGAAAGATAAGAGACAAGCAGCTACAGAAACGGGAAAGACTCCGAAAAGCAGGTGGTCCTTCCTGACACAGTTAACGTCTTATGGCAGAACAAGTTGGACTTTCAGCAAGGGGTAACTGTGTAAAAATAGGTGTGTGCACTAGTTTGTATAGGGCTTATATATATCATGCACATCCTATTGTTAGCTGTAAGAGAGATACACATAGTTTTTATCTTAAGCTCTTTTCTCTGTAAGCAAGCAAGTTCAAACTGTTCTTGTTTAGAAGCCAGAAATTCGATTGTGAATTTCTTGGAAAGCTGTAGTATTTAATTTGCTTATACAAAGTAGATTAAAGTGATTGTGTGTGTTATTTACTTTCTGCATATTACATATCATAATCATATACAGTCAGTTACTTAGTTTTCAAGAATCGAAAAATATATCAAACTATCCATTCACCCCCCCTCTGTCTAGTTTCTAGTAGTATTCATTTCTAACAGAGATGCTCTTAGTGGGTTTTCAAATCACTAGTCATTCCCTATCTTTGGGGAACCACAAGCCATCCTTAACTTGATTTTTATCTATAAAAAAATCATTTCCCTTTGTCCTTACTTGTCCTCATCTTATTTTTTGTTAGTTTTCAAATTTATTATTATAATAATCACAAGAATTGAATATAGAGATTGTTGTTGGAGTACATGTACAAAACAATATTCCTAAACAATAAAAATCATTATTTTATAATATTTTTAGGGAACCAACTAAGTCATTGTTGGACTTAGGGTTGTCAATGGATCGGATATCCGACCCGATCCGTAGCTAAATTAACGGGTATGGATCCTTTCAAAAAAATCTGATCCGTTAATGATCTTATCCGATAAGAGTCTGATCCGATAACGAGCGAATATGGATTTAGTATGATCTGAATTCGATAAGGATCCGATCCGAATATATTATATTTATTTTATATTTTATGTATAATATAATACTAGTCTATAACCCTATAACTCGTGCAATGCACGGATGAATTTTAGTATTTTTTATCTTATTATCTATATCTTGATTTATATGATTTTAAAAAGTAATGAAATATAATAATATATGCATGATGTCATTCTAAGCATTTATTTGTATTTTGATTTTAAAAATTCTTAATATGTTGTCGACGGAATAATATCTTGAACTTTTGAATGTGACTTAAAAAAATAGATGATATAAATATTTAATAATAATATGTTGTTGACGGGATTTGAACCTTGAACCTGTGGAAGCATTTTAGATATCAAGAAAAGAATATTCTTTTAATATTACATCCGACGGTTCTTATTTATCTATATTTATATCTAACGGTTATTATTTAGAGGACCAAACTATCATACAACCAAATAGAGGGTAGTTTGCTTATAATAGGCTAGTATGGATAGATATATTAATTATATGCAATATATATATAATATTTTAAATTTTATATAAATAATATTATTTAGAAATTTAAATTTGGATATGTCATAATTTTAATTTTAATTTCGTTAAAAAATTTTGATTTCATATTAATGCATGGATGTTTACATTTTTAATGATGGTTTACAATCTTCTATGTGAAAGGGTGAGTAATTTTGGTTTGAATTTTTCTCGCATTTATGAATGTATGATTAATTATTTTAATTTAATTTTACCTTTTTATGATATAATTGTGTGAGGAACTGGCAATCGCGACTTAAGTGGTAATGCTTTATTTGCAGCATTCGATTGATTTTATTGATTATACATATTCAAACTTGAGAAGAGAGGCTGAACTTTTTCCCTTTTTAGCTTCAATATATTTTTCTTTAATTACAAATTCAGTTCCTTTTGTCTACACGATGATGAACATTTGCATTATCAGTTTATATATTATTTATACAGTTCTTTTCTTTTAGCTTTTTTGTATATATTTAGGATCCTGCAAATTATTTTTCATTTTTAAGTGTCTTTAGTTTCCACTATAGTCCAAAACTCACTGGTGATTGTACTCCGTTTGTCCAATGTCCTTCCATATGAATCATACTTTCGATGCAGTCAAAATACTTTCCAGTTTTAAATGTTGGTAGTGGTCAAGGCAGATTTTCTTATCCAACCAGAATAATTGGGGTTCTGTCTTCTCATATCTGAATTTTGTCAGTCACTTCCAGTTCAAATCGGTGAGAGTTTTTATTTTACAAGTAGCTTCTAGGTAGTTTCTGGTTAAGATTCTTAAATTATTGGGAAGCTCTGGAAAATCAATTTCTTCCGGATGAGGAGTGTCAGAGTGTTTAATACCAATGATTCTGGTTAAAGAGTCTTGAATTTGTTGTGACGTTCGCTGTTTTGGCATGATAAATTTAATACCACTGACGCAACATCCACAAAACTAGATCAGAAAAGAGGTGGTCGTCTCCAGAGAACATTTTCCATTCTGAAATGTTTTATATTTAACTTGGTTTATAAATTTTTCTGATGCGCATTGTGTTTCTATAGAGAAAAGAATTAAGTTAAAAACTCCAGATTTTTTCCTCTTGCAGAAACATGTCGCTTTTTATATGTGAAAAAATATACTTAACCAATTTAAGCTTCTACAAGATAGGACTTTCCCACACCCATCGACTGTCTCCCGATCTCTCCGCCCCTCTCCCACGTCATCTTCACACGATTAGAATGCCTTCGTTAAATATTATTTTTTTCTTCCAATATCAATATTATGTAAATTTATGATATAAATATTATTTATTTACTAATTTTTGATCGGGTATCTTCGATTTCGGATTCAAATCGGATTTAACAAATTATTTTCGGGTCGGGTTCGGGTTTTGACAATACCGATCCAAACCCGACCCGAAAACCCGAAACCCGTTTCGAACCCGATCCGAATCCGAACCCGAAACCCGAAACCCGAATTAATTTATATATAATATATTTTTCTAGTATTTTTTTATATATAATTTTAACATATAATAAAATTATATATATGATTTTATATATAATTCTTAACATAAAGTTTTATATATAATTTTTTACATATAATTTTATTTATTATTTAATATATAATTTAAAATATAATTTATATATAATATAATATATTTTTTTACTAGTTTTCATTTCGGGTTTCGGGTTACCCGAAATCCGTTCGGTATCCAACGGGTTCGGGTTCGGGTTTAATATTTCGGATTTTTTGAGAAATGGTCCCATATGGCACAATTATAAGACAAATGGTCCAAAATGGCACTATTGAAAAAAATGGCCCACAATAGCACATTAAAACGCTACATCGTCTAGCGTTCTGAAAATAGCGTGAAAACACAACTTAAAGTAGCGTTTTGACCCGAAAACACAACTTAAAGTAGCGTTTTGACCCGAAAACATCACTTAAAGTAGCGTTTTTAATATAAAACCCAACTTAAATCAGCGTTTCAGAGTCAAAACTCCACTTCATCTAGCGTTTTATTGAAAACAATACTTAAAGTTGCGTTTTATGAAAACAATACTTTATCTTGCGTTTTACTGTGCTATTTGGGACCATTTTTTTCAATTATGCTGTTTGGGGCATTAAAGTCATAATATGTGCCATTAAGGGCCAATACCCGAGTTTTTTCGAGTTCGGGTTCGGATTCGGGCCCGGTTAAAAATTTCAGGTTCGGGTTTGGATTTTGTAAAACCCGTTTCGACCAACGCGATTGCCATCTCTAATTCAAAGTATTTTATTATATTTAACACATGTATTTATTTATGTATCTACCACTCTGTCAGGCGGTCTTGTATCAGAAGACCCTTTTAGTCGCACCCACCATCATTACTCCCACCCACTATCTACACCACCTACGCCTCCTACACCCCCAACACACACACATCTCCTCTCCTCTCCTCTGAGACAATCACATCTCCTCTGAGATAATCTCTCTGCTCATTTGACTGATACTTACTCTAATTATTTATTTACTTTATAGTTGTAAAGATGGTTAAGAGAAAGCAACCGGAAGCAAACGCAAGCAGCGGCAGTTGCGGTAGTTGCGGCAGTTGCGGCAGTTGCGGCAGTTGCGGCAGTTGCGGAGGAACAAAAAAAAGCAAGGTAGTTAATTTTGAGTATTATTTGTGTAATTGGAGCAAGATTGAATTTGGGTTTTTTTTAGTTTGCGTTTTAGTTTGATGTTATTTATGTAGAAATGGTTGCTTCATCTTCTAATCACGCTCATTGCTGTGTTTTAAGCGAATGAGTGTGTATGCATTTAGCTATTTTAAGTTCTCCCTAGTTGAAGCATTCGGTTCTTGTGAATTGGAGGTGAAAACAACGGGATATATAAAGGAGATGTTGAGTAGCTATGTATTTCTTTATGCATGTCGTTGCTCTATCCAATCCTCTCGGCAGTGTTTAAATGTAATATTTGATGTGAATAAGTGATTATATGGTATGATTTTGAGTTTTACTTTGATTCTTGTATTGGGTATAATCGATATGATATAATATGATATATGGGTATTTCTATGAGACTTAAAAATATGAGATTTTAATGTTTAAAGTTAAATTAAAGTGTTAAACTCGAAGTTATGTGATTTGATTTGGTTAAAGTTAGTGCGAGTGTGTGTTTTCTGTGATGATTGGGGTTTATTTTGTGTTTGCGAATTATTGAATGATATTTTGAATAAGGTTGGGAGTTGTGGTTGAGGGAGAAGTGGGATTTTGTTGTGAAAGTGGAGAGCCGAGGGAGTGAGGAGAACATTGAGGGTATTAGTGTGCGTAGTCGTGGTTGTTGGTGAAGAAGGTGAAGAGAGGAGGTAAGTAGAAATTTGGTTTCAGTTCGAATTTGGTGCAAAGGGGGCTGTGGTTCGGGGTATGTGTATGATTGGGGATTTTTAAGCGAATCAAGAGTTTATCAATGGTGTTTTATGTAATTATGTGATAAATGGTGTGTGTTTCAATAACATCAAGACCTCCTTGTTTAGCTTTGAGGATGAGATCTTCCCACATCTACACACACAATTTCAGTTCATCACAAACCAACAAACATAAAATCACAATTCAATCCCTACCATTGTAATTTGTAACCTACTAGTACCAAGTTACTAACCCTCACCTTTTGGTGACAAATGTGTGTAATCTCTCTCTCTCTCTCTCTCTCTCTCTCTCTCTCTCTCTCTCTGTGTGTGTGTGTGTGTGTGTGTGTGTGTGTGTGTATGTGTGTGTGAAGTCAAGAGAAATGGAAAGACCAGAAATGAAACCAATATTCGTAAAATTATTACCTCAGGAGTGCTTCTTGGGTAATGAATAGAACCAGAAATGAGAATTCATCTCTGACCATTGATCACAATGGCCTTATTATCATTAGTCGCACTACATTCAACCAATCCTAAACTCATACACAAAACCCAACTCAACAACACCACCAACTTAAAAACCAACCTAGAATCCATAACTTTCAAGATTAACTACTCAAGAACTGTCTGAATTTTGGTTCTTAGTTGCATATAATTCTTGTCGGTGGAAGAAAAAATATGAAACAAGAGAAAAAGAGTATTAATTGTGGTATTTAGTTGGGAAGTGGAAGAGAAGCAGTAAGAAAGTGATAGTGTTCTTAAGACCACCCCACTCAACTAGTCTGAGGTTTGCATTGCAAATTTAGTTGTTTATATATGCACCGTACATGTGAAGTTTGTTATGGGTTAATGTTTTTTTAATAAAGATCTGGGACCTAGGGGTTGTCCTGTGAAAATACTTAATACCACAATGTTTTTTCTTCTTTTTACTATGTTTTTCTCAGTGTTATAAAAAACGGGATTCTCGTAAAATCTTGTGTGTTAGAATTGTGTTTAGTATTGCCATTAACTGTTGTTGTCACTCCGATCAACTTGACTAATGTGTGTGCACTTTAATCAGGTACAGATGGACTCAAGAACAACAAATGAACAAAGGTTGTCTATGGACGTGTTGAAGACAACAGCCCTTCCACGAGGGGGTAACGATATAAATTGGCTATGGAATGCAGTGACTGATGAATACAATAGGCGAGCTCCTCAGTGCGGGGTTGTTGAACGCACAATGCCAAGTCTTATCCAGTTGGGGAAGAAGCTTCGATTTTGCAATTATATGCCGGGGCAGGTAAACCAAATTTTTAATATGTATTGCCATGTAATAGATTGGAACTTAGAGAAATACACGAACACTAATAACTATTTACTCTTTAATATTTTCATAAATGCTCTTGCCCAATTCCTGAGTTCCCAACCATTGATGGGCCTGGGGAACCTAGTTCCCGTGTGTCTTTGGGAACTGGATCAGCTGTCCACAACTCACACCTTGCAGTCAATGAGGCTAGTCATATTTTGCAGACTGTTTCAAGTGAGCTAATGCGCCTCCGGAAAGCAGGGAAGTTTTCCTGGAATTTGCTAGGGGAATATTCAGTGGCATGGGAGATGGAGCTTGGCAAGGCAACAGTGTTTGGTAAATTGTTTCTGAGTGGCAATGATCAAGAAAAGGTCAAGCTGACCAAAATGGTCTTCCGAAGGCAGCAGATTGCCTAGTTTTTTTCGTAATCGTATTTATTGTTGTTACTTTTTTGTAATCTGATAATCTGGAACCGGTAATCCCTTACTATGCTTGAATATTTTTATATTGTATGTTAGTTTAGCTGGAATTAAGTTACAAACAATTCTACGAACTGGCATATCTTTGTACGTAGCAAGTTTTTACTGCATCCACCTGGCCAGCAATATTCCTACTACCTGTTTCAGATTCCTACTACCTGCTTCAAATTCCTACTACCTTTTCAAATTCCTTCTAGTCCTACTCAATTCCTACTACTTTTCAAATACCTGCTAGTTGTCCGAGTTTCCTGCTACTGGTTTCCAATTCCTACTACCTTTTTCAAATTCCTTCTAGTCCTACTCAATTCCTACTACTTCTTTTCAAATTCCTGCTAGTTGTTTCTGCAAATGCTATAAATTCGAAGCCCAAATAATTTCTATAGCAACTGAAGTAACGGTCCGCTTTAACATAAAAAATTTAAAGTCTTAAACTTATTACATGTTCGATATATTTTTATTTATTAATAAAAAGTATAAAATAGATAAGAACTCAAGAATTTACCCCATTGGAAGTTATGTTTATAATTTACATAGTAGTGCTAATAAATTTATTGGTAATAGATTTACCACCAGTGTTTTGGGAAGGTGGAAGAAATTGATTGACATGGAAGAAATTAGAAGCTCTAGCTCTAGCCTCTCTACTACTGGGCTACTAGCTGAGCAGTCCACCGGAGTAGCATTTTAAATTTTATTATATCATTTTAAATTAAATACTAGCATTTTAAATAAAATAATTTTAAATTAATTTGAAACTTGAAATTATATTACAATTTAAATTAAATTATTTTAATACCCAGGCTTTCATTGACCATGTTTGTAGTGAAGAAATTTGATGTCCTGTAGTTTAAGAATTACAAGTTTAAGCTAAGTTAGATATAAAGTGATACTTTATCTTTTTTAAGTGTGTCTCTAAGCAACATAACAAGTGATAACTAGTTTGTAACCAAAGATAGGCTATTACTACAAAATCATAAAGGATCAATAGATCATGTCCCCGGCATAAATCACTGAGTGATCAGGTCCGAAGCAGTTCAAACCAATATCTGAAATCACATGAGACAGTAGAAGAAGTGCAGACTCGGAAAGACAAAATCCTTGCTGAAGCCAAACATCATTCTGATAACAAGAGTTAGCCAACAGTTCAGTTTATAGCTAAATGAAAATATTTTAAAATTCATTTCAAAAAATATAATATTACAACCTAGGGTTGGGTACACAATCGACATTTAAAGTATCATGGCAAATAATGAATTACGAAAGAAAGAGAATGATGCATGAGAATACTGTTCTTTGACTAGGCCATACAAAAATTATGTGTTACACCAGTACTCTGTTTTGTGTAAATGTATCCTCGTGGTCACCCTCCTCTATGTTGCTAAACTCCAAGAAGTGAGTGGGTCTGTGATCCTCGTGATAGTACTCGCGAGGAGTCCCAAGCTTAATTCCATACTTCATAATTCTTGTGTGCTTTACCCCCATGAAGTTATAGTTCCATGGACCATTATCCGGCACCTGGATGACAAAATAGCCTCAGAAACTAGAAAAATGATAATTTTTTATACATAACTGGAAAAACTGGAATAGTTGCCTATATGTACTTGTATAAACCATGCTACACCTTTTTGGTACAAGCCTATTTTAATATGTACCTCCTAACTGTCAGGATAGAACAAAATATCTTTAACGAAAACAAATTGTCGTATGGGTATCGAGACTTTTACTTAGCCTATCATTCATTCCTATATAAAGTTTATGCGCTCGGTCGTCAAACTAAAGCACATAAAATAGAGTTGTAGGCTGCAGATTCCTTCCCTACTTCTATGATTAATAATTTTCGTATGGTGGTCAAGCTTTAAAATTTGCATGCACAGTAGGTATTATAATAGGACTCCAAGGAAGCCGTGATGGCGCACACACTACGTATATATAAAAACTTTTTCTATCACACTTATTTAATGTTCTTTTATCGTCATAGTTTACCACTAAGCTCTTTATTGAAAATTGTTCATTGCTTTATAACCAAATTACAATCAATAACTTTCTGGAATGTATGTTTTTATAAATAATTAGTTTAATTTCAAAATTCTATCTCATATTAATTATAAGAACATACATTGTTTATTAAGAACTTTTTGAAGTGCCAGGAGTAACTTGTTATCTTAACCACTCTAATAAAACTTCTGAAATGCCTTGTGGTTAGTTTTTACCTGCGGCTGCGGCTTCTGCGACTTCTTGTAATATAAAATTATTTGAAGTCTGGTCAAGTCACCTAGTCCACCAAAATGATTCCTCCTATTTCAACAACTGCAACAACCATTGAGGAATTTATACGTCTACTACCATCAACACCGGGATACAAATGGCTCACAGCATGGAGGACCAAAGAAAAAATAATTACTTAGTAAAAGATCTCACGGAGTCCCAACACTACGGAGTACGACCATCAATTCGTAATTTAGCCTTTAATGGTGCTTGCAGAGCATTTGTAGAGTTTATTAGAGAGCATCTGCTGAGCAAGTTACTTATAAGTCAATCATGTGTATCATGTGTGCCTGATCTTACTTAATAGCTACTTGCTAACTAGATTTGTTTTTTTCTCAGGACTCATATCCATAGGTAAACATCACCGGTGGTTATGTACATTCAGTACCACACTTCGATAGCGGTCGTGAAGGATAAATTATAAGTTTTCAAGGTAACGTCCTTTAGTTTTTACTATGATGATTGCATCTTGAAAGTAATTGAAAGTAATATTAGAAGTTTTTTTGTTAGGGAAATTGCTTTGATTTTGCGACAAAAGTGTCGGGTGCATTACAAACCCTTAAAGAATCAAATAATATGCCAAACGTTACATAATTACACTTTTATTAACTTAAGTTCTGCGCACAATGTCAATGCATGTGTTAACACCTTATACACCTACCCAACTTCTAATTCGAAAATAATCAAACAATACCTTTTAACCTCTCACACTGATGTAACACTACATTAGCTTACACCTGGATGTGATAATATTATATATTTCATAATGAGTGACAGATGCACAAGAAATTTTCAATGGGGGCACCATATACAAGAAAATTATGTCATAATTTATAAGATCGGTTGTTCCTAAAATTGAATAATTTTTGTCTTTTTAAATCATTTTTAATATATAAGATCTAAAAATTTTGTTCTCCAGTCCAGACCATATAAATTCGAACATTATAGGGTCACTTTTTAAGTGGGGGCAGTTGATACAATATTCACATTTATACGATAAATTACTAATAACAAATCATTTGTAAAATTTTCTCGGGGGTACGTGTTCCCGTAGGATTCTACTAATTAGATCTGCCCTTGTATCATACTATAATGTGCGTATCAGAGGAAGTCATGTAAACTCACTACTGGTTTCTATTTGTCTATAAGGCTAATATGTTAATTTAACTGCTTGCATGGCTGAGAATACACACATGGTAAACCTCATGTGGATAATTCATCCATTTTATAATGACAACACTCTTCACTATCGAACATGTCTAAACTATCGGTAGTAAACTACAAGAAAAACATATATTTGTCGGACTCACAAGGTCCTTGCACACTTGTAATCTATTTGTGCTTGCATGGTTTTTATTGGTAACATTACTCGGCAAATGCTTTGTTAAATTACGTTACTCAAGCAACATTAAAACAGGAGGTGTCCAGACCTGATGCTTTCAAACCTTACATAAACGTCATTCATAAGATTCTCAAACGAATGGTAATTATGCATGTAGTCTTTTGATTGTTTTGCTGACAATAGAATTTTTTGTACGGGTCATGAGCTTATACATATAATCATAATACCATATATATCAAAATTATTGACCGCCCATGACTATATTTGTTCAAAACAAACCATAAATATTAATGAATTAGTACCAAGTTGATCTGGACAAATTATAAATATTAATGAATTAAGATTGAGTTGATCTGAAACCCCCTTCCCCTCCGCACGTACATGCTAAGCATTGATTCCAGTAGCATATTTTTACCTCGATGACGATCTTAGTTTCTAAGCCCAAGGTACAAAATCAGGTGAAAATCTTATGCACTGTAATACGAATGACAAACTATACATTTCGAATGCAGCTTCCGAACGTTAGAAGCCATTTTTTCTTCCAATAGATATTGCACCTATATTTTTTTTTGGCGTAATAGCAGATAATATATTAGTGGCAACCAGGATCTTTAAAAAAATTTACCGGTTATAATGCGCTACGGAGAAAGTACTCGGATGCATTTTGTGGCTAAATTGTTTAAACAAAATGTATATATTTTGCTTCAACTGCCAAAACTGATATTTTGCTTTTCAGGTTGTCGAGTACAGTATCAAATATCGATTTGCAATTGACACTTCCAGATACAGTTGCGTCCTTTTTGAAACTCAAAATGCTCCGGGAGTAAGGTCATGGTACAATATGCCATCACCTAGCAACCTAAACAATTATTGAGGAATGGTTGTTTCAATTACATTTTCCGTACTTTTTTTGAAAATGATTAGAGACGCATACACTTAATTTTGTAACATCTACACAATTAGAATTTACAAATTTTATAGACTCTGCATTTCTATACAATACTAGAAAATGGTCCGTGCCTCGCACGGGCTATTATGCTAGTTCAATATATTAAACGTGGAATAGGGGGCAAAGTTTGCCCAAAAAACACCTGTGAAATAACGAGTTTGCCCCTACATATCACTAAATTACAATTGTGCCACAGTTTTTAACCCGATCACCATCCGGCGACTCTTCTCCCCGTTATCTCAAACTGTTATTGCTCTTTTCATCCCAAACATATAATATTCTATGTGATGCAGTGGCGGAGCCAGAAAAATGGAGTAGTGAGGGCTAAATTATGGTTAAAAAAAGTTAAAATTTATGGATGATAATTAGTTTTTTAAGGAGAATTTTATCCCGTTCTAAAACTAAATAACAATAATAGTTTCAAAATACACAAGAGTTTACATATATTAGAAAACAAAAATTAAAAAAAACAACTTTTTTACGATACTAGAAATTACTCATAAAAGTTTTGGTGTCATCTATTGGATTCAAATTTATATTTTAATAGTTAAAAAATAATAACTAAAATAAGTTAAACGTAATTTAAATGTATGCATCAATATTAAAATAAGAGGAACATAATTTTGACATGACACTAGACAAATTGTAAGAGAATTTTTTGAATTATATAAAAACATATGCACATTTAAGAAATTAAAAAATAAAAAATAAAATAAAAATATACAAATATTGACTAAGATAATTATATGTGACTTTTTTCTTAATTTTAGTGGGGGATGAAATAAAAACTATACTACCTTATTCTAACCCTATTGGGGGCTTTAGGGGTCATTTGTTAAATCTGAACAATATTTTCTGAATAGTTAATATTTCTGAATGAGTAACAAATCTGAATAGGAATGAGTAATGTTATTTGATAATAAGATTATTTTCTGAATGAAATATTTCTATCTTTTGTAAAAAAAAGAAGTAATGAAGATTGATAGTAAATTTTCTAAAATATATTTGAAAAACATTAAATCAGATTTATTCAAGTGCAATAATAACATAAAATATCAAAAATAACTTAAGTAAGAAAAGTTATATAATTACCAAGAAAACAAAATAAGAACACTACACTAGAAAGTTAATAATTTAATTTTAAATACTCAAAAAAATAATTACTATATTTAGTTTTAATCAATTAGATTTGGAAACTATAATATACTAAATATAAGAAAAATTATCTAAGTTATATATTTAAAATTTACTGTAAAATAGAGAGCATTAAAATATAATAATCTGTTTTATTCTAATTATGCGTTACGTGAAATTTTGATTATTTGAACTATGCTTGTATATGTACTAGGAAAAAAATAGAACCAAATTTTTTTTAATGAATAATTGAAGTAAAAGTTTGTAAAAAGAGGATGCTGATATAGATGTGCCCATTCGTGAACTGTTCAGCTGAAAATTTGAACTGCTGTCGTCCAGAAGAATTTGAACTGCTGTCGTCCAAATTCAGGAAATGCAAGTCAAACAATCTTAACAGCAATTATATGGACCGTTCAGTTCAAATTGTCTCATCCAGTTGTAAACAAATGGCCCCTAACCCCACTGGCATATTGGGGGCTTTAGTCCCCAATATAGCTCCGCCACTGATGCGATGGTCCTGATGTATTATTCAAAAAGTGAGGGCTCAACATCATTACACCAGCTTTTTATAGGTTCCCCCAAATCTCTATCTCTTTTTCTGATTTCAATTTTGTGCAATTAAGTATTGATTGTCATCCATTTCCCAACAATATTGACTGTAATATATTGTTTACAAGGTACGAAAGCGCTTACTAAGTTTACTAGCTCTGAATTTAGGGTTTTATGATGCGTGTTTAGATAATATGATGATATAGGATGTGGCGGTGGTGTTCTGTTGTGTTTTGCTATTGTAATTATGTTGATATATTAGTTTATTATAATTGTGTTCTCTCGGAATTCAATCAGCTTGATCCATTTTGTTGTGTAATTGAAAACTGAGAATTTCGATCTATATGTTTAGACCAAATAATTTTATATTGTGTTTTGTTAAGCGATTATCTGAAAATGAGTGTTTAGATGTCGATAAATTTCTATTCTTTTTAGAGTTGAGGGAAGCTTGAGACTAAAATTTGCCTTTAGGAATTAACATGACAACATGATCAAGTTCCAGCTATTTTGCATTTTGTTAAGAAAATTGATCTCTCATCTCAAATATGGGTCAAGGCTGTCATTTGACACAAACATATGATATTTGAAGAGATTGTTTACACCATTTGGTCTTATATGTCTATATCAGCATATTTGGTCTTATATGATATATGATATTTGGTCTTATTTGAAGAGATTGTTTATATGATATATGATATTTGGTCTTATATGATATATGATATGATATTTGAAGAGGTTGTTGAATGATATGTATGTATCAGCATCAATGGTGCTCCGTAGGTCTTTTGATATATCTTTTTTCACACAAACGTACTTAAGAAGATACCTCATAACATTAATACCCTCTGTCTTTTCCCACTTTGCGAATCTTCCCCTCTAACGCGTCTTGCATTATAGAGTTTAACTTTTTCTGAAGACGCCTTGAACAAATGAAATAAAGGTAGATTTGCGTTGCTCACAACCTGCTCTTAAACACTTTGCTACGAAGCATGGATTTTGCACTTACCCGCCGCACTGCGCACCAAATTCTTGGGTGCGCGTGGATTCTTTTCTTACCCACAAGTGAGAGAAGTTAATATAGATACTTATATACTTAATCAAATAACAACGTTATAATCCATTAATTGTGTTATCAAGTAATTATAAGTTTGTGTAGTCGATTATTTAGTTGAATATAAATGAAACTCTTGAAATATAGATAATATATTTTTAATATATTAAAATTTTCCGAATCCCTCGTCCCCGAATTCCCATATCTTTGGATTTGCTGAATTTCCCCCGTACTACCCACCCCGCACCCGCACTCATGCTTCCTAATTACTTTGCTATGTAACCAGCACAGTGCTTAATAATTTGTTGGAGATAGCTATATTGTAATTTTGTTTTGCTGCGTCAACTAATTTCTCTAATTACAGTTCTGCTTCTTTTTGCAGGTGGAATTATCTCATGTAAATGCAAAACTTGAGCTGCTTCAAGTGTTCAATAACAAGATTGACAAGGTGAAAATCAGTTGTGGTTCCCTGTGCAGTTAAGTGTTACGGATCATTAATATTTTATATAAAAAGCACTAACACTTTTTGTGTTTGGTTGGGGTGACTAAATTGGTAAAGAATGAAATGAAATTTGAACTTTTTAGGGGTAAATGTATATAATTTAATTTCTACCTCCATTTCATTCCCAGCAATCTGTATTAGAGCTTAAACTCACCAATTTAATAAGGAACGCCCCATTCTCCATTCGACACAATTTTTTCCGAAAAATTATATATATTTGCACGTACTCATTTAAGATACTGCACACTAGAAGCAGAGGAGGCAACTTCATTTTACCTCCAGTCTTCCATGTGCTTGCTGAATGTGAAATGAGGTTTAATATTCAAAATACGTCTCCTCGAATTGATTGAATCTTTTGTGCATACTGCAAAATTATCTCCGATATGTGCTCTTATCACAGATTATTAGTTTCAGTTTTGTTCCCTTGAATGTATTTATTAAGATACGCAAAATTTTCGGGAAATGATTGTTTCTTACATAATACAGATACCTACCAAAAAGGAAGAAGACAACCTTAGTCCCGTTGATTTATTGATACATGATTACCACTCCAGCTCCCTCACAACCACTATATTAAGTGGGCATATTTAGTACTCTTTCTTGTCCGGAAGGCTCAACTTATTTATCTGAATTTTTTGACAATCTCTTTGTTGCACTCAAATATTTTTTTCAACTATTAAAAGTAAATATTTTTAATGACTACATTAAAAGTAAATATCGAACACCTTTAAAAATTGTATACAACTAAATCTTGACATTGATGTAGTACACCACCATGCAGGTTTTAGCTTTTAAGTTTTATCCTTGTCACTATGGTAAGAAATAAATAGCAAGAGTTGTAGAATAGTTGTCCTTGCATGAGTTGCACCATTAGATATTCTTATTTTGTTCTTGAGAGAGACTAAGAGAGGTCGGAGGAAATCATTTTCCTATAGCTATTGTAAAATTCTTGCTATTCAACTTTCCTTCATATTTCTCATGG
Source organism: Heracleum sosnowskyi (assembly GCA_030848705.1). Lineage (NCBI taxonomy): Eukaryota > Viridiplantae > Streptophyta > Magnoliopsida > Apiales > Apiaceae > Heracleum > Heracleum sosnowskyi. The sequence goes on along the minus strand of CM061241.1, from coordinate 130,564,781 downwards.
ACCTGATGCTTTAATGATATAGATGAGAAATAAATAGTGCACAAGGAAATTCTAGAGCGGACTATTCCTATGATATTAGACCTATGTTTTTTTTGGAACAGTTGAGATCTGCAACTCACTAGATGAAGAAATGAAAACTTTTATTTTGTGGGCATTTTGATATATGTATATGCTATATGGTCCTTAACTTGGACTATCTCTTTTCGTGGAAGTAATTTCTACGCAGCTACGCTGCCATACTTGACATGAAAACATAGAGAACTAATTACACTATGAAATAATGAAACATGTCCACAAGGCTAGGCCTATGTCTACATATGCCCTGAACAAGTAAGTTTTGAAGAAATAGTTGATCCAGGAATTTAAAAGAACTACGTTAAACATGAGGGTGTACCGGATAATTGAAGCGACCTGCACGGAGTGAAATTTTTGATTGCAGACAACAATCTGAAATTTTAGTGGATGCCCTTTGGAAATCAGGACCATGGTTCTGAGGTTTTTAATCACGCAGAGGAGCTAGAAAAGCTAACCTGACAACTATAATTCCGAAATCTTGAATCGTACACATCAGTTGGAGGAAATGTCATTGATCATCACAAACACAAATCTTACAAGCTTTAAAATAGACTCTTGAATTATTAATATACCTTACATGACTGTATCTTACTTAAGAATTATTAATATACCTTACATGACTCTTATATGTACCTATAATTTTGTACTTATTATATATGTTTTGGTGCAGGAAATGTTTTGGGTGGAATGGAATTGAGCGTACAATTTCCGAGCTCCTGTAAAATCCTCAAGCAAAGTCAATAAAATACACTCTAACTGGTTTGATGGCTTTGCTGTGCCCCCAAGACCCTTTCAAGACCCCAGCTCATCCATCACTTGCAAGGTTTGCTATGAAAGCGGTAAAAAAAATTGATGCCGCAGATAGGTAATTCATGATCAATTCCTAATCACATCGTTGCAACTAATTTTAGTCTTGATATTCATTCAGTTTTTGTCAATCTTGATATGCATACGATTTGTCAGTTATAGTGCCTCAACCCAATTCTTTCTGTCTACAAGATGATTCTTTATATTTTGAAAATATTGGAATCTGTACAGTTATAGTGCTATCATGAACTGAAGAGTATAAGATGCTGTTTATTCATTACCTTTTTAATCTTTAAACTTTTCTAGCTGACTATGCACGAGTAGTGGATAGACTTTTGTAAATTAATTAACTAGGTAACTACTGGTTATCTTAAATTGTTAACTACTGTTTAACTAACAAGATGATTAGCTTTCATCTTATATAAATGATGATTAACTTTCAACTTATAATCAAATTTTGCAGGAGGCTGACATTGTCAGGGCTTACAACAAGATTTAGACTGAGAATTTAACTCTCCAAGCTACGAGACAACAAGAGGCCTAAATTACTTTCCAACCTTCTTTTCTCAATCCCCAATCTTATGAGGTAATAATTAAAGTTAAGAAAATTTGAAAAATTATCTCGTGACTTTATCGTAGCGAATGTGATGTCATGTTACCCGTGGATTGATAGAGAGGTCCACGTTTACATGGATAGACCAGGGAGTCCCTGGCTCCTCCTCAGGCGTTCAACTACCTTGCCATATGCAGTGAATAAAAGCTAAAGTTGTATATACATCCGCACACATGTGTTTATGTGCATGTAAATTATTATACTAATAAATGTTAATCTGAAGGAGAGGAACAATGTAGTGATGTTTCAAACAAATTTGAAACATACCTATAGAAGATCGATATGATTATGTAAAACATTTACTTATTATCTATTTACTAACTGTTCTTTCTACTTCACCTGGTCCTTTAGTTTGGATCTCGATCAAAATAATAAAAAGATTCAGAACTGCAAAGACGACCCTGTTTGTCTGTGCTTAAGAATATGTCATGCTAAAGATAATAATATGGTTAGGTTCAAGATGCAAGAATGTGGCCTATGAAGTTTATGTCAATCTATGGTAAATTGTGATTTGGAACATGAAGGAACAACTCCAATAAAGTATTATTTTGGGCAAAGACAATCCTATTATGTTCATTATTAATATGTAAGAAATATACAGTAAGCACTTTGATAACTACACTAGCCCCCGATCAGTATTTTTCTTAATAATGTTGGCTATTTGTTTTGCATTTTATTATGTTATATCTTTTATTATCTGATTTTAGAAAGTCAAGTACGATTAAAGTGTGTATGGGTTGTTTTTCCTTTGTGATATAGGTCATGTATATCATCTCATGCATACAATGGAAGCGCTAGATGCTTCTGTTCTTTTGAAATCCTAGAAGCTTGAAATGTTTCTGATAGAAAACATGCACCTGTGATGGATTTAGAGTTGAACATTATATACTTTCATTAAACCGCTTGTATGATGAAAATTCAAACTTGGTATAAGTTTTTACTTCTTGAAATTTTTTTCTATCATTATAAATTTCTGCAATTTTTCTGACTTTAGCTTTTGTAGGAGGTAAGCAGCCTTAGAAATACAAAAATATTGTGAGTCAAAATGGAATTCCTTTTGACAACAAATTGACAGTTTTGACGCTTTAAATTCGAGAATGGGATTATCCTATCACTCCTTTTTCCCATGAATCATTATTGTTAGAATAAATTTGAATTCGAGACCCCAAAAAAACAAGAATAATGTATACAATCATATAATCATCACTGGAAGCATCAAAACCCACCCCAGCAGACATGTGGAACCATGAATCCTTTTGTGGAAGCTCAGTCGGGTTCCACTTCCTACTAGAGGGATTCCACAGTGCAACCATGGACTTGGAATACTCTCCCTTATGAGTGAGGCATACAATATCATTTACGGAACCAACTAATATCATCCCATTAGAAAACTGAGAAAAAGAAGGGCTAATACCAACCTTATTAGGCTCAATATATTCGATTACACATACATGATTCTTCTTCAATTACAGTAGCTCAATCTTCTTTCTTAATAAAGGGCTGATCAGTACGAGATTGTTACTGAAATTATATTTGAGATGTTCTGCAACAAACAGAGGATCATCCAAAATAGTAAACGAACACATGTCTATTGTTCGAAACCTAAGAAGAGACCCTACAGGTGATCGATAAAAGGTTTCACGAACATCGGGAACAAGTGGTGGGAATGGGGGAGGAAATCGATAATATTTTCTTAAACGTTTATACATGAAAATGGAGTTTTTTTTATAAGAGAATATCATGGTTTACAAATATCGTGAGTGTTTTGGTGTCACAGAATTTGACAAGTAATTGGGGAATATTATTTAAGTATGTTATGGAGCATAATGTCTTGGGTTATGACTAGTTGGGCTTTTAATTTAATTGTCTAGGGCTAGCAGTAGAATGGTAATGAGTTATGGGTATGAATTCCTGCCTTGGCTATGTGTTTGATAATGAGGATTTGGGGTCTGATAGTGAGGGTTAAAGGTTGTCGTGTTATGAGGCGCAAATAATGGAGGACCGAACACCTGAGGTGGTGGTTGAGTGTTTTTGACTGGAGTAGTGGTGTTTGGGATGAAGGGTGGTGCTGCAACGGTGGGTTATTACACACAGGCATCTCACTAAATCCATTCAGAGCATTCAAGTATTGATTCAATAAAGGAGGCAAGTTCAGATTTGGTGAAAAATTTGTGTGTGCCATTGGGTTTGTGAAAAACAAATTAGGGTTTGGAGGGTTTTCATTCCGTACCTTGGGTAGAGGGGTTTGTTGAAAGATATTACGCTCCAAAACATACTTAAATAATATTCCCCAATTACTTGTCAAATTCTGTGACACCAAAACACTCACGATATTTGTAAACCATGGTATTCTCTTATAAAAAACAACTCCATTTTCATGCATAAACGTTTAAGAAAATATTATCGATTTTCTCCCCTATTCTCACCACTTGTTCCCGATGTTGTTCGTGAAACCTTTTATCGATCACCTGTAACATCTCTTCTTAGGTTTCGAACAATAGACATGTGTTCGTTTACTATTTTGGATGATCCTCTATTTGTTGCAGAACATCTCAAATACAATTTCAGTAACAATTCCGTACTGATCAGCCTTTTATTAAGAAATAAGATTGAGCTACTGTAATTGAAGAAGAATCCTGTATGTGTAATCGAATATGTTGAGCCTAATAAGGTTGGTATTAGCCCTTTTTTTTCTCAGTTTTCTAATGGGATGGTATTAGCTGGTTCTGTAAATGGTATTGTATGTCTTACTCATAAGGGAGAGTATTCTAAGTCCATGGTTGCACTGTGGAATCTCTCTAGTAGGAAGTGGAAGCCGATTGAGCTTCCACAAAAGGATTCATGGTTCCACATGTCTGCTGGGGTGGGTTTTGATGCTTCCACTGATGATTATATGATTGTATGCATTATTCCTGTTTTCTTGGGGCCTCGGATTCAAATTTATTCTAACAATAATGATTCATGGGAAAAAGGAGTGATAGGATAATCCAATTCTCGAATTTAAAGCGTCAAAACGGTCAATTTGTTGTCAAAGGATTTCCGTATTGGGTATATTTGATTGACGAAGAGAGAGGAGAACGAAAGATCCTATGGTTTTAATGCGGATTCACCCGTCTACCGGATTGCATCAGTTTTTTCGCATCCCCGAACCTGATCAAGCTTTTGTTGTGAATTGGAAGGACTCCGTAGCAGCCCTAGTTCATTCCAAGGATCGATTGGTAATTGATTTCTATCTCATGGCAGAAGATGTTGACAAGTGGACCAAATTGTATAGCATGGGGGTTGCTGCTCATGATGATTTAATAGTCTCCATTCCTCAATGCATGGCCACGGGCGAAATTGTAATGCACTCATATAGAAGCCTTGTTTTAGGTGATTTTAATACAAGTTTGATCAACTTTGAAACCGGATCTGTTACGGTTAGCACTGAAATTGAGGAGTCTTCTCCAATATGGCATCGATCCTATAGCCACGTCGAAAGCTTAATCAGTTCGAAGGGGATGGTAAACATGGAGATTGAGCAGGTGGGGGAAAGTGGCGAGAAGAACCATGTGTTCAAGAACAGGTTATGAGCTTTCAATTTTTTTTACATGCTTTGCCTTCTTTGTGTATAAGATAGTATACCATATTGCCCTGTTAACAAATTTGACTATATTCGATTAGGGTTCTGAAATTATACTGTTGCTAGCAGCACATCTCTTTTCCTATTCTTTTCTGGAAGTTGCACAATCTAAGTCCAAGTTAATACATGATATTAATATAAGTTGAGAGATGATATTAATATAACCGTCTAAGTTCAGATTGGCATGTTCTTACACGCAGACAGGCAAACCTAATGTTGTCACTTGTCAGATATTATTAATGCCGAAAACCTTTCAGAAACTCTTTTTTAGGAAGTTGATCTACTGTTCATCCTTCTATATAATTGGTCCTTGACTACAAGTCAATAAATAAGTGAATTTTGGCATAGCGCTGCTGTCAGGGTCAAAGTGCTACTATACATACTGCTTATCCATTGAAACATTTGTGGTTCCCATCATGTTGTTCGTTTTACCGTCTTGCTGTTGTCATGTTACTTCTTGAGGTATTGGAGCTCACAGCTTCATTAATCGTAATTGTCACATATGACTGCTGGAGTAAATTAGAAAGTCCTCTAGTTTTTTGATTTAAGCCTCATCTTGAAATTTGGAATCACCTTCAGTCATCTTTATTCTCGTCGTCCCCGTATGTTACTTGAAGTTTGTCTATGGTAGAAACATAGTTTTGAATCTCTCATTTAGATGATACAGAATATGTGCTTCAATAGCAACCTCTTACATATGCTGCTAATATAGTTTCTTTCATCTGCTATATCTAATGTGATACTTCATTCTACGGACTAATCGTGGGCCGTTAAATTTACAATGTATAGTAGGTGTTGTTGCTAAAGGATTAGCCCTTTAACGCGTTTGGAAATCTGTTAACAGAATTTTTTTCCTGACCCTTTGTATCAGCATCACTCATGTTATGCTCATTATACTACTGATTTAGGAGAGTCATTACAGGGTCGGGACTTGGGAGTATAGGGTTGGCTGTGAATTTAGATTTTGCATCAAGGGCCTAGGGTTGGTTGTTAGCTAGTTCTTTGCTCACCTATATGTTCTTGCACTTTTCCTTTTCTTGCTATCTGTATGTGTTTTGCCTCATCAGATTGTTTAATCGTAATATTTACATCGTCAGGACTAGGTGCATAGATTTCATATGACAAATACTACAATATAGTAGGTGAGATGAAGTATGAGATTTCTGGATACCTAAAGTACGGATCAGAATAATTATGGTTTTGTTTCGTTTTGACAATAGGCTTCATTACTTTTCCACAATTTGTTTCTATAAATTTTCGATGTAATATTAGGTAACTTGTAGAGCGTTCAGTAGAAGCACTTTTTTCTTTTTTCTTTTTTGAACATGTCTTTTTCTCCTTCATTGATATTTTTGTTATTGTTTACTTTTGAACTAATGGATATTACAGTAATGTGATGGAAAATGGTGTCTGAACTTGCAATATTTTGTAGCAATACTGCACACATTTGCAAGAGAAGTTGCATATATCATATTTAGCAAAAAAAAAAAGTGCCTATATTAATACTATATGGCCAGTTCTCATGATCAAGCTTGGTCGTATTTGCTGACACTTTGAATTGAAATTTGCGTGCAGTTCGGGATGGTTACCAAAAGATTTTGAGTCGGTGCTGATTGAATGTAAGTGATACAAACCTAATATTGTCGTTTGTCAGATATGATTAATGCCGAAACCTTTTGGAAACTCCTTTGAAAGAAGTTATTCTCCTGACACGTTGTATAAGCACCACCCTTGTAATGCTCAATATACTACTGGATACAAACCACCCTTGTCTGTCTGATAATTACGTCGTATTTGCTGACACTTTGAATTGAAATTTGCGTGCAGATTGGACTGATTACGAAAAGATTTTGAATCAGTGTTGATTGAATGTAAGTTGATTTATAGTCGATGTATAGTGAAAAGATTTGGATATTTTATATGCTTCTGGGATTTACTATGGGGGCAGGGGGGTGTGTTAGTATGTTGTACATTTTCGAAATTTGATCCCTTCTACCTTCATTTCCAGTCCAAAGATAAATGTAGTCATCCCATTTGTTGCTGGAAGAAGTGTGCCAGATGATGAGATGAAGCTCTAGAAGAAGAAATTCAAAAGAATGTTATATGCAATTGAATTGATTATTGGTCTATTGGACTTGTGATAATTGATAATACTGGTCATTTATTATTAAAAAGCTTGCAGAATATATTTAGTTGTTATCAGCTTAATTCCAATCTGTAGTACTCCAAATTCTGCAATATTGTATGAGTACTGAATTCACATCTGTCTTTCTTATTCTTGTGAATTTTATCTGCAATATTTTATCAGCTTAATCTTGTTATCCGCTACAGAATTTACTTTTATAGCGGGTAGTATGAAATGATTTTCCACTCCATTTTTTATCGATGTAGTAATAACTTTTCGAAATTTAATAAAATCTGCTTTTAATTAATTAAGAAGAACTAAAGTTCAAGACATTGTAATTAATAACTTTTTCGTTAATTAACTCCGAATGCTGCTTTTTACGAATCGATAATAACTTGCAACTTAAAGTGATGATAACGAACCAATTTTCAAAACTAATTATTCCCTCCGTCCCATCCATTTCTTTACACTTTTCTTTTTTCATTCTTCTCTTTACATTGGATGGGACGGAGGGAGTATATTTTTTACAAAACTTGGATCATCCGTCCGTGTAAGTATTATCTTTGTTGTAATACAATTACACACGTCACTCATGATAACCGCACAAACTTATAAATTGTTTGCATAGAAGTGCGTGACATATTTCATCCAAAAGTAGAGTACAAAAGCTAGTGTAAAACTGCACTACATTTGTCTGTACTTCTATATTTTAAGCATATTGTCCTAACTTAAAGGTGCATGTCATCATCTTCTCATCTCTTTCTGTACAAATAAATAATTACAATATTATTGTACTGTTAGTGCTTATATTCACTCAATCATCCTCACAATTTCATTCTTGTATTCTATCAGGTACTTGTTTTCTCTTTCTTTTGATATTTGATACTGATCTTTATTTAATTGCATGATTCTTGAATATGGGTTTTATTGGATTATTATTGGATGATCTTGTTTGTTATGTATAAAGAATTCAACTTTATTGTGTTTTGTGTAATGGGTTTTTCTGATTAATTAAATTTCTGGATTCTGAGCTTTGGTTTTTTGTTAGTTCGTAGTTATATATGAATTTCAGTAATGATTTCATTTTTTCCCATTTCTGGGATGGTCTAGTTGATTAATCTTGTGTTAAGAGCCCAATGAAGAGGAGAAGGTGTGGCATTTCTTGGGTACTGTCCCTTTGGTGAATTGGGTAATCTTTAATAGTTTTTGGTGAATTGGGTAATCTTTAATAGTTATAAGATCAACTGAAATTTGATATCTTTTCTTTTTTCAAGAAAAAGATCATTGTGTGGTGATAGATAGTACCATAATATTGGAGTCCATTTACGCGCTCGAGTATGGAAGTAATCTGTATGTTTTTACATGATTACTGGTGTTCATTGTTCAAGATGACATTGATTAATTCAGGGATTGTTACATGAGGCTGTTAGGATTTTAGGCCATTTGTATGAAGTTCTAAGCTCACTATATATTTTCGTTTTAATTTCCTTCCATTTCATAGTTTGCTGACTTTTAAGACATGTGGATGTTTATATTGTGAAGTTTGGTTTCTTTTCAGGTAACATACATGGCAAACGTTGGGAAGAGGGCGATTCATTATTTGCATAAATTAAGTGCTGCAAACATCCCAATTGATTTGATAGAGAAAGGCCAAAACCGTGTTATAGATGCGTCCCTCACTCTAATTCGTGAGAGAGCAAAACTTAAGGTATTTACTGATTTCGTCGAGTATTTCTCCATGATTGTCGACATCTGCGGTATTATTTGCTCATAGAGAACCATGTCAATCATCCTTCATTTATATTTGAAGCCCTGTAGAATCCAATTTAGGCCCTTGAGTTCAGATTCTTTAATGGCTGAGTTCTCTCAGTGGACAAGGATATCTGGATATGTGGAGAAGGATATCTGGACATACACCATATTTGCAGTCATGTTTCCCTTTTTGTTTATTTGGTATGTGAGAATCTATATAGCCTCGGCCTTCTGATTGCTTATCCAGCGACTTATGATGAAGGGTGATACCTTGACTAGCAGGTTCAACGTAGATGTTCTATTACTTTAGTGTTTTTTCTTTTGCAAGTTGATTAGCAACACAACTGGCCTAAGTTTCTACTCCATACAGCAACCATGTAAGAGCTAGGAGTGATCTATCTTCTGTTCACAATGTTTATGCTTAGGTGGAAGTTTTCCTTTCTCACTGCCAGTGACAGAGTCATTTGAGAGGCAAGCATACTCAAATTAATATATAACATGAATCCTACTTCCTTTCTCTACATTCCTCTGTCCACTATAGTCTCGCTATTTTTGTCAACTGACTGTAGTACCTTAAAAAAAACTAGGCCCTCAGCTCCTGTTTGCATTGGCTTCCTTATATTATTGAACAAAGACATGTATGCTAAACAGAGACCCTGTCCTGCCCCTCCAGCAGTTTAAGTATATTTGTTAGGTTTTTGTATCTACGTTACTTTTCAGGACACAAGCTTTTTGGTCTTATTTATACTTTTTAATCACCATTATATATAACCTAGTACTAATCTCTGGATACAGAATTGAAAGGGCCAATTTAACTACACCTTTGCTCTTTTAACTCACATTCGCTGAAAAGAATCTGCAAAATATTGAAATATAGAAGTATAATTTGATTGCAAGTAAATGTTCTTGAGTTGATTTTATGAAATTTCATGTCATCGTTATTATGTACCAAATCTGAGAACATTAAATGTAAATCATCATTATAAGTTAATTAGACAGGCTACTACAGGTTAGTATGCTTTCTGTATTAGACAGGCACGATCTTAAGTACTAACACTTACATGCTACTTGTTATTCTTTTTAAAGGGCGAGCTTGTTCGGGCTTTAGGAGGTGCTGTAGCATCTTCATCTCTTCTTGGGATTCCTCTGGGACACAACTCATCATTTCTCCAAGGGCCAGCGTTTGCTCCTCCAAGGATAAGAGAGGCCATCTGGGATGGAAGCACAAACTCCACAACTGAAGAAGGTTTGATATACATAGGCTAATAAGTTGTGATTAAATGCGCTTAAAAGTTAAAAGCCATTGCTCTCAGTAAAAATCCTGATTTACTACCATAGAATTTTCAGTTCATTACAATAAAAAGTGCTATATATATTTTAACAGTTTGTCATATAAAGTTTAAATTTTTCAATAATTTCCATAAGAATATTTTTGTACTCTCCACAAACCAATCCACTTCGAGTTGAATGTCATACTGAGTGCATTCTAGTGGCATGTTTAAAGCAGATGTTTCATTTCTCTAGTGTTTTCTCTTTTGCAAGTTTACATGTTTGGCCTAGGTTTCTACTACATACAGCAACCATTTCAGAGCAAAGATGTGACCTGTCAGGCACTCAATGTTAATGCATTAATAATGTTTTATCCTGTCATACTGATTATATTCTACTGGCATGTTTGAAGCTCGTGTCCATTTCTCTAGTGTTTTCTCTTTTGCAAGTTTTTATGTTTAGCCGAAGTTCCTTATGCATACAGAAGCCATTTGAGAGCGAAGATGTGATCTGTCTCCCGAGAACTCAGTGTTTATGCTTGAATAAAGTTTTTTCCTGTCACTTCAGTCATTGGGAGAGTAGCTTAATAAAAATATTTTTTCCTCCAACTCTACAAATGAAGAAGGCATAATAAGCACAGGGTAGTAAGTAGTGATAGAATGTGCTTGAAAGGCGTTGCTATAAAGAAACATACTCATTTACCAGTATATTATACACTTTAATATGGGTATGATCTGACAGTTAAGGCATCTTTAGTTTGTCTTCATGCATGATAATATCCTGGGACAAATGATGGCCATTTTCCTTGTCCTGGAAAAAAAGGTTGAGTTTTATGTCTATGATCCTGAACTTTCTGATATGCTTGTCAGTTGTCATTTGACACAGCTGTAATGCAGGAAAAGAACTAGAAGATCCTAGAGTGTTAACAGATGTCGGGGATGTTCCTGTACAAGAGCTACGAGATTGTGGTATAAATGATGACAAATTGATGAACATTATAAGCGAGTCTGTAAAGCTGGTGATGGAAGAAGTAAGCCACACTTCTCCTTACTATTAACAGGCTTTAACTTCAATTCTTTTTCACTGAAATAAAATCTGTGTACAAAATTCTGCACAATGGTTACCTGTTTTCACCTCTTTTTTATTATAAGTAACTCTTTTCTTCTATTACTGTTAAGGATCCGCTGCGCCCTTTGGTTTTAGGGGGTGATCACTCTATATCATATCCTGTTGTAAGAGCTGTATCTGAAAAGCTTGGAGGGCCTGTGGATATTCTTCACCTTGATGCCCATCCTGATATCTATCATTCTTTTGAAGGAAACAAGTACTCCCATGCATCTTCCTTCGCCCGAATTATGGAGGGTGGCTATGCAAGGCGGCTTTTGCAAGTAATATTTCATTTATTGAATTTATAGGCCGTAGCATCTATTTATTCTTCAACTTTGCATAAACGAGTGTTATTGTTAAAGTGAAAAATCAAATCAGTCTTTAACTAAACTAAAGTTAATCCAAAAAATTGGCTTATGTCAGTTTATTTGACTATCAGGTTGGTATTAGATCGATAACAAGTGAAGGTCGCGAACAAGGGAAAAAGTTTGGCGTGGAGCAATATGAAATGCGAACATTTTCAAAAGATCGCAGCTTTCTTGAAAATTTGGTATCTCTCTTTCCCACCTTCCTTCTACCCTCCACACACACACATCCGTGCTCTTATGAAATTAGGTCTTTATGCTCTAAAAATTGGCAATTCCCTTGATGCCTTGTAAAGTTCAACAATTGGTGTTCTCTCTTGGCAGAAACTCGGGGAAGGTGTAAAGGGTGTGTACATTTCGGTGGATGTGGACTGTCTAGATCCTGCATTCGCTCCGGGTGTCTCTCACATAGAGCCAGGAGGTCTCTCCTTCAGAGATGTTCTAAATATTCTCCACAACCTTCAAGCTGATGTTGTTGGTGCAGATGTGGTTGAATTTAACCCGCAACGTGACACTGTTGACGGGATGACTGCAATGGTTGCTGCAAAGTTGGTTAGAGAATTGACTGCAAAAATATCAAAATGAGCAATACTCGTGCAGCTAATTAACCACTTCAAGACCTAAGCGGTACTTTCTCCTGCGTCAACTATGGTTGTATTGCGGACCTGTTTGGCTAAGTTTGCGTTGATTTGGTAGCCAAAATTCATCACCAGAATAACCTTGTAGCAACTTGGCTCTGATTTTTCAGTTTCACCAAAACAACTTTCTTTCCTTAACAGTCATTTGCCACGGATTTTACAGCATGCATTATACAACTTAAGCACATTATTGTTTGACATATTGTTGTTCTGCAACTGTTTAGTGCATCAGTATTCAGTATTGATGTTCCACATAATTGCGGGTTCTCATAATTGTTATACTCGTACTGATATATTGTTAGGTTTTATTAAAAAGAATGTATCAGATGACGAGACCATGCATCTGTCTCACTTTCAACACCTTCTGAATCTTATCTGATTGTTTCAGCATTGCAATTTGCAACTGCATTCAGTTATATCGAAAAACGGTATTTGATTCAGAAAAGCTAAGCTTATCTCAGTTGGTGATCCCATTCGCAGACAGTTAGTAGAGCAGCAAAATGTAGAGAGATGATCATATATGACTGTTAAATTTGCCAGATGAGCATATATTGTAATTGACTAAAGGCTGCTTAATACAATAAACAGTTGTTTAAAGTACTTGACGAGGTTGCTTAGGTGGGATTATTTGACTAACCATTAAATTATTAGATTTTCTGACCACATTACCAATTTCTTTATTTCTGCGGAAAGGCCAATATTCAGCCCTCAGCCAATACGAAATACGGCAGCCTAATAGCTTTGACCTTCTTTTCGATTTTAAAAACATAATCATCGGTCATCATTCTCGCTTCAAAAAATTCTTCATTTCTTTTTCTTCTTTTTTTGTTAATGGATTTTGGTAAGATACCGAAGCAATGCACCATTAAATATCAAACACTACTCTTTTTCAATATCAATATACTAGAATGACTTGTTTCCAACATGTCAGTTTTTCTACTGATATAAATTCAAAAAATTAATTCTTTGATAAAGAATAAAAGTTCAATGTAAATATTTTTTCCGTTTCATTCATTTCTTTGCACATTTTACTTTTTTTTTGGATATCTTTCGGAAGTACATATACCCGATTAATTTTTTGATTGCTTTTATTATAACAGTTAGATACTAGTTCACCTCAAAAAATTACTGTACTTTTTAAAGTTGCACCGAATATGACCTTCATTTTGAATTTTATGAAAAAGGATTGAAAAATTGAGGTTGATTTAACTTTCGTAATTGCAAAAACAATTGTGAGCTACCATACTTTTTCACAAAGAACATAAAAATGAAAAGAGTTAAAAAAGAAAAACATAAAAATGAATAAATTCAAAGACAAACTGAAAAGCATACATTTCCTACCCATAATCAACGGTCAAGATCAACCTATCTCCCATCATCCAACAGCTCTCATTCACTCTCTCTCCTCTACCTCCCTCACATCCACACCCCATCTCTCTCCCTATCTTCATTCTCTTGATACCATCGCATAGATATATACTCACCTATATATACACACACCACAACAACCACTCAAACCAATTTCCTACCAATCTCTCCCACTCTCTCTCTCTCTCTCTACATTTCTTGAGAGAGATTTTTCAACTTTAACAATGGCAGCTTCTTCTTCACTCACTCTCTCCCAAGCCATTCTCTCTCGCTCTATTCCTCGTCACAACCCAACTTGTTCATCACCTCAGCAACAAAACCCATCTTCATCACTCTCATCTCTCCCAATTTTCTCGCTGAAATCTGCACCTCGCCGGAGGAATTACCGACCAGCGGTTGTAAGGGCAGCTGCAGTGGAGACTTTGGAGAAGACAGAGATAGAATTGGTGGAGAAAAGTGTGAATACAATTAGGTTCTTGGCAATTGATGCAGTTGAAAAGGCTAATTCGGGTCATCCGGGTTTACCCATGGGTTGTGCTCCAATGGGTCATATTTTGTATGATGAAGTGATGAGGTATAATCCCAAGAATCCTTATTGGTTTAACAGGGATAGGTTTGTTTTGTCTGCTGGACATGGGTGTATGTTGCAGTATGCTCTTCTTCACTTGGCTGGTTATGACAGTGTTCTGGTTAGTATCTCTCTCTCTCTCTCTCTCTCTCTCTCTCTCTCTCTCTCTCTCTCGCTCTCTCTGTATATGAATGTATGTATGTGTATGTGTATGTGCAAGAAGTGTAATATGTATGTGAGCTTGGATCTGAGTGTTTTATTTGATAAAGTTGCAATCTTGACTGATAAAAAGAACAACTTGGTTAATGGATAGAAAGTTGGATACAGGTTGTTAGTTGCTTACTGGTGACTAAATGATGATTAGGTTTAGGATCGTGGATTGTAGAAAGAGTGTAAATTTTGAGTTAGTTCTGAAATGTGATAGAAATGCATCTATAAGCTTAAAGGAATGAAAGTCTGATAAATGACTATTCTGGTGAATCGAGTCTGTCGCTGTGGATTCGAGTCGGGTTGTGTTGTACGATTCAAACAAGACTTTACTACATAAATGATGCCATAGCAGTTTGTTGTGTATATATATACAGTTGTAGGAATATAAATTGTTTTTAAGTGAAAGATATTTGCTTAATTGGGGGGAATTAATCATTGTTTCAGGAAGAAGATTTAAAGCAGTTCCGTCAGTGGGGAAGCAAAACTCCAGGACACCCCGAAAACTTTGAGACCCCTGGTGTTGAAGTCACAACTGGTAAATGAAGTTTGTATTGCCTTACTGTAGTTAACAATAGTAATTTTTTTATTTTTAACACTTCATGTAACTATGTGCAGGTCCTCTTGGGCAGGGTATTGCCAATGCTGTAGGTCTTGCCCTTGCAGAGAAACACTTGGCTGCTCGTTTTAACAAGCCAGATAGTGAGATTGTTGACCACTACACGTAAGTTTTGAAATTATTGTGCTTGTTTGTTTCTTAACATGTATACAAGAGATCCTTATATTAGATATTTCAGGTATTGTATAGTTGGTGATGGATGCCAAATGGAGGGTATTTCGAATGAAGCGTGCTCCCTTGCTGGACATTGGGGACTAGGAAAACTGATTGCTTTCTATGATGACAACCATATCTCAATTGACGGGGACACAGAGATTGCATTCACTGAGAGTGTAGATACCCGTTTTGAGGGTCTTGGGTGGCACATTATCTGGGTGAAAAATGGTAATACAGGCTACGATGAAATTCGTGCTGCCATAAAGGAGGCAAAGGCTGTAACTGACAAGCCTACTTTAATCAAGGTCAGATAATGACTCAAGAAAAATAATTATTGGTTAAACGTATTTCCTACTTGTTTTGTACACCTGTAGCTGCAATTACTTTTAAGTTTAAAACCCTACTTGCATATTTTGTTAATGATATATAATATGCTTTTTAGGCTAAAAGTGAGGGAAGTCTATTTGGTTATGTCATTTGTTTTCTAAAGAAGTGTAATTAGTCAATTGTGTGGACTGTGGACGTACATAGTGTTGTTTCCAGACTGAGAATCATTAAACGCAACCAAAGGATTTTGCCCTATGTTTACAATCAGTGAACTGAGTCTTAGATTTCTGTCCACTCTTAAGAGATCATGCATATACTGAGACATCTCATCTTACAGGTGACTACAACCATCGGTTTTGGATCACCTAACAAAGCAAACTCATACAGTGTCCATGGAGCTGCCCTAGGAGCCTCAGAAGTTGATGCCACAAGGAAGAACCTTGGATGGCCATATGAGCCATTCCATGTACCAGAGGATGTCAAACAGTATGAAATATTTGTCTTTCATCATGGATGATTCATAAACTGACTGTTGCTTGTAAAGTGTATCTGACTACATTTTGTGTTGTTTACTGCAGACATTGGAGCCGCCATACCTCTGAAGGTGCTTCGTTGGAAGCTGAGTGGAATGCAAAGTTTGCCGAGTATGAAAAGAAGTATGCAGAGGAAGCTGCCGAATTGAAGTCTATCATCACCGGTGTACAACCTGCTGGTTGGGAGAAAGCTTTGCCGGTGAGTATATTATTTTGACATGTTTTTATTACTGTGTTTATATGATCATATGCATTTCAAATTGTGTTCTGGCATCACGACATAGTAGGATTGCATTTTATACAGTTTGTGCTTACTGTATTGTCAAAACCGTGTGCCTACTTTTTCAGACATACACACCTGAGGTCCCTGCTGATGCCACCAGAAATCTCTCTCAAGCGTGTCTAAATGCCCTTGCACCAGCAGTTCCCGGCCTCATTGGTGGTAGTGCTGATCTTGCTTCCTCCAACATGACGCTACTGAAAATGTTTGGGGACTTCCAAAAGGGTACTCCAGAAGAACGTAATGTCAGATTCGGTGTTCGTGAGCATGGTATGGGAGCTATCTGCAATGGTATTGCTCTTCACAGTCCTGGTTTCGTTCCATACTGTGCAACTTTCTTTGTGTTCACCGATTACATGAGAGGGGCCATGAGAATCTCTGCCTTGAGTGAAGCTGGAGTTATATATGTCATGACCCACGACTCAATTGGACTGGGAGAAGACGGACCAACTCATCAGCCTATTGAACATTTGGCTAGTTTCAGGGCAATGCCCAACATGTTGATGTTTCGACCAGCTGACGGAAACGAAACAGCTGGAGCGTACAAGGTTGCTGTCATCAACCGAAAGAGACCATCAATCCTTGCCCTTTCTAGGCAAAAGCTACCAAATCTTCCTGGAACTTCCATTGAAGGAGTAGAGAAAGGAGGATATACAATATCAGACAATTCAACCGGAAACAAGCCTGATGTGATCTTGATCGGAACTGGTTCTGAATTGGAGATTGTGGCCAAAGCTGCTGATGAACTCAGAAAGGAAGGGAAAGCAGTTAGAGCTGTCTCTTTTGTTTCTTGGGAGTTATTCGAGGAACAGTCGGCTGAGTACAAGGAAAGTGTCCTACCAGCAGCTGTAACAGCAAGAGTTAGCATTGAAGCTGCATCTACATTTGGGTGGGCAAAGATAGTCGGAAGTGCAGGAAAGGCCATCGGAATTGACGGGTTTGGAGCCAGTGCTCCAGCTGGAAAAATATACAAGGAATATGGCATTACAGTCGAGGCAGTTGTTGCTGCAGCTAAGGAACTTTGCTAGGTATTCATCACTGAATTCCAGTGGGATTGCTAGTTTTCCAGAAACTATTCCTGTTTGGATTCTTGGTTGGAAAACTCAAACCATATGATTGTTAATAGACTAAACTCTATTAAAGTACTCATAAGATTTCTCGCAATAACGAAGATAAAATTTTCTTTGCTGCTTTTATCTTCAGTGCAGCATCTGAGACTGCCAACTGAATCAAAGATGAATTGAGATTAGATTTCTTGAATGTTTGTGAACTTGTATTAATACTTAAACATGTGTTGACTTTGTAATATTATGTATTGAATTGATAGTGCACTTTATGTTCCATTTTCGGGATAAATCAATCAATGAGCTAACTAATACGATGTTAGATGGAAGCAAACTGAATCTTTGGGTTATCGATTTAAAACGTTCATTTGGGAGTTGCACAAAACTTGCATACAATTTCTTCACTTTCATAGTTACATGATATCCTCTAGCCTATATGAAAATGTCTACTTTTGGAAGATTTGATTTACCAAAAAGTCAGTATTTAAGGAGTGTATGGGTGAAGATTTTGATCAGGATCATGCTAAAATTTGTATTTGACCTATTCTGAAATCTGATATTTTAGATGAGGTGGTGAGTTGGAGCCATTTGGAGAGGGTAAGGCTATCCAATCTTCTCATGGTACATTGATCCACTGATTATTATGTGGTGTTATTTGTATCTCTGCCTTTAAAGTTTCCCCTCATTGTTGTGTTGTCACATACAACCAATTGAAAGTGAAAGGAATGGAGCCAGGAGGTTGGATTATTGTTACTGAAAATATCAGTTTGTTTCTGTTCTTAAAGTTGAAAGTTTGGTATGGCCTCTGTCTAATGAGAGTGATGGTCATGGCCCCATTGCAATACAAGAATTATGCTAGAAATTTTAGCATATTCTTTTTATTTCTTTTGTTTTCTGTGTCCCATTCTGGTGTTGAAAGGATATTTGAGCTGTTTGCATTTCTAGGGTCCAAACTAAATATTGGATGCTAGTTACTGCTATTTGAGCTATTTGTAAGATCAATTTGGATGAACAAAACATGCAATCATCCGTGCATGGAGATTTAACTGTAATGGTGTATTTGTAAGCTCTGGCAGGGTGAATCTTGTTTCACCAACAACTTTTTATACGGTTAATCACGATAAATTTAAATACTCACGCACACATGTCTCTACTGAGACTCGAACCTTCAACCTCTTGTTATCAAGAGAGTTTTGCATCCACTCTATTACAACACGAAGATTCTCATTAACAATTTTAGTTTTGTACCCTTGGAATATCTATGTTTTGTTACCCTCATTTGCAACAGAGGAAAAAAAATCAAATTTTACAAATGTCATTTTAACTTGTTATATCATTTGGTTCATGTTTTTCATCTTTCAAGAGAAGAAAGTTTGACCTTTTTCTGCTAAAGTTGAGTACAATCAAGTGCAAATGCATAACCAGAAAACACCTATACCAAGTTTTAGCTTACAAAATATCCTTTTCATTTCCATAATATATCAACAGATTACCTATTCTAAATTCTAAAAAATAAATAAAAAAGAATCTTGCTGTGTAAAAAGCAATAAGTTGGTGAAGGAAAGCATAGATGAAGAGAATGAGAGCATGATAACTTGACAAGCCCAACAACCCATTCGTAAAATTAGTGGACTTCTTGGTAGGTAGGCAAGCGTTGTTAACTACACCTAACAAGACCCAAGACCAAACCCACCTACTCCACTGGGCCCAATCGATAGTAATTAATAATTATGTATTCTTCAAACCAAACAATCTTCAACTCAAGTTCATAAAGTGAAATTCTTTTTAATGATCTCTTCAACTTTTTTAATCTTGTTCACGAAATAAAAATAACTCATCTTTATATAATATCTGGGTGAGAAAAATCGGATATTCGGTCCAGTTAATAAAATTCGGATCGGATATTCGGTTTTTCGGATCATTAAAAATCTATTCCAATTCTGATTTAATCGGATATCCATTTAAAATCGGATCGGAAATTGGATAATCTGGATCCGAATTAAATAAGTAAAATATTTTTTAATTTGTTAAAAAAATTAATATATTTTGATAAGTTATCGTTAACACAAATTGTAAAGTAATTAAGAATATTTTTTATATCAATATTTAGGCTCCGTTTGGCATTGATGTTGCAGACAACAACAACAGCTTTTTTCTGAAAAACAGCTAAAAAAATGTTTGGTAAAATTTAAAAACTGCTTTTCTGAAAAACGCTTTTGGCTGAAAAGCTGCTTTTAGAGAAAGTAGGCCCCCCATGCTTTTGAAAAAAGCTGATTTTCAGCTTTTGAGGGAAGCAGCTACTGGTTTCAATATCAAAACTCACCAAAAACATTAATTTTTTATATTATACACCAAAACATGCACATATTAAAAATATTACCAAACAATTATCTGATTTTCACAACAACACTTTTTTCAACAACACAACAATTTTTAACAACAATCCCAAACACAGCCTTAATACTTTAACATTTATAAATTCATTTGTTTTCCTAACTTTATTTTGAACTATTATAGACCATCATTCAGTTCTTAAATTTGTTCTTTTAAAATATTTTTCAGGAGATATTAATAACACGTTAACTCTCAAATTACAATCTTAAGTGAAAAAATAATATTAAAAAAGAATACTCTTTCATTTACATTGTTTTTAAAAACTTTTTAGTATTATAACTTCTTATTATAAAAAAAAGTATTGTACCTTATTAATAAATTGTTACAAATAAAATGTTAATTTGGAGAAAAATATACTCTGAAGTTGATGCATGGGATTGCGAGTTTTTCACGTATAAATTTATGAAATAATTGTAAGTTCAATCTCAAAAATATAATTTCAAATGTATTTTTGTGT
This sequence comes from Heracleum sosnowskyi, assembly GCA_030848705.1. Classification (NCBI taxonomy): domain Eukaryota; kingdom Viridiplantae; phylum Streptophyta; class Magnoliopsida; order Apiales; family Apiaceae; genus Heracleum; species Heracleum sosnowskyi. Next base: position 130,544,435 of record CM061241.1, on the reverse strand, counting down.
TATAATATCTAAAATTCTTATAAATTTTGGTAGAACACAACAAACTCTTTAATTTATTAGTAATAGTTTATTATTTAATTTAATATATCATATTTGAAATATTTTGGCGTTAATATGTTAAATATTTGTTATATATATAAATAATTTTTTAAAGAAATAGTAAAAACCGGATCGGATCCGGATATTCGGTTTTATTAAAAGTTATGATCCGAATCCGAATTCAAATCTGAATTAGTGAAAAAAAATAATTTATACGAAAGAGGAAACATTTTGATTAAATTATATTTATTATCATTTAACATGAAATATAAATTCCAAGAATTAAAACATTACCTTTTTAGAAGTGAATAAAATATAAAATAGAAATATATTGGGTGTTGACTGTTGTGTAAAAATCTTTGAAAGTAACGTTTTTTTATAAGAAACTTCATTAAGGATGTGTATTTTGTGCATATCCTATTGTTATCTTGTCAAACGTATATACGTTTTGCAAGATGTTAAAAAAGTTAAAATAGGAATTAGTTTATCTTGTAAAAATTAAATATACATTTCAAAAGTACAATATCTCACATGATACTTTTTATTTAAACATATATACGTTAATAAAAACTTAAAAACAAATAAAATATCCAAATAAAGAAAAAATATATCTTATATTAATGGAATGTACACTCCAAAAGTATGTAAATAAATATTATCATGTGTTTTTTTTCTTTCTAAAAATCATTATTTTCCACCTTTATCAAATAAAAAATGGGCAAAAATGGGGTAGGTGAGGGAAGTGACAGTCCAAGATTGCCAGCATCCTGCTAATCTGCGCACACCAACCCAACAACCAAAACCCCGAAAATTTCAACTTTTTCAATCCAATCCTTTCATTTCTCAATAGTTTGCTACAAAAATTGTACCAAACACCTCCAAGAACCTCTACCAACAAAACCCAGAAACCCATTTTTCTACATTCCCCCAAAACAAATCACACCCCAAAATGGCGCAGGTTAGCAATATAGCCAAAGGGGTTCAAGCCCCTCAGTTTTGTGCTAATTTGAACAAACCCAAGAACCCAAAATTTCAAAATATTGTATCTTTTGGGTCAAATTTTAATGGTTTTGCTAATTCTTGTGGATTGAATTCTAAAAGGGTTGGTTTTAGTCCATTGGTTGGTGATTATAAAGGTGGGTATGGATTGAAGATTGCAGCTTCAGCTGCTACTACTACAGAGAAGCCATCAACTGTGCCTGAGATTGTATTGCAGCCTATTAAAGAGATTTCTGGTACTGTTAAGTTGCCCGGGTCGAAGTCCCTTTCGAATAGGATTTTGCTTCTTGCTGCTCTTTCTGAGGTGAATTTTGGTTTGTGTGATGTTGTTGTATAGTATAAGAATTGTATATGTGTATGAGTATATGATTAGAGCTTGTGTATTGGGATTGTTTAAGAGTACGTTGAAAATGAAACGTTACTCGTGGCAGTGTTGCGATTTAAAGAATGTACAAGGTTGATATCTAGTTAAGGTTATTTAGATGATTTTGTTTTGCTAGTTTCTAAGAATTTGTGAGAAGAAGTAGGTAAGCATAGTATTCTGGAAAAATGGCTGCATTTTAATGAGTGTGGAAGATCGTAACCCTAGTTAAAATTAAATGGTTCATGGTGTTAGATTCTGAGAATTATGTAAATTTATAGATGTTAGTTTCTTAGGCATTCTAGTAACTTCCGCAGGGGGCGGTCAAGAATAATTGAAGTTCCAGTGTGCATTTTTCCCCCTAAGTTGTCTGAAGTCGCATTACATTGAACTGGTAGGCATCTAGAAATTAACTGGAAGGCATAGTTGTTACTCATGTACCAAAACTTGCTATTGGATTGTACTGGCAAAGTATTAAATTCTTTTACATCTTTAATAAGCAGAGTTATTTTCGTGAGAATTCAATTGTCTTGCGTGGTTGATAAAACACGAACAGTTCATTTTTTTTTTGCTTATCATAGTTAATTAGATATTAGCAAAACAAAAATTCCAGATTGCTTTTTCAAAGCCTTAGAAATGAGACTTTTTGCGCTTTAACTTCGAAGATTGTGAAGCATCGCAAGTCTCTTCAAGTAGACTCCTCCCTACAGAAGTTTTCTTGTTCTGGCCATAAGTTGTACAACTAATACTTCATTTTCATGTTTTGATATTTTTTGATTCTACGATATCAATGACGTACCCATTATGTCTTTGTAAATTATACAGGGGACCACTGTTGTAGACAATTTACTTAACAGTGATGACGTCCATTATATGCTTGGTGCTTTGAGGACGCTTGGCCTACGAGTGGAAGAGGATAGTGCAAGTAAAAGAGCAATAATTGAAGGTTCCTCTGGTCTCTTTCCGGCAGGAAAGGAATCTACGGATGAAATTCAACTTTTCCTAGGAAATGCTGGAACAGCAATGCGCCCATTGACTGCTGCTGTCACTGTAGCCGGAGGAAATTCTAGGTATATTTGTAATTTACATTCGCACACGTAATTTTGGTAGTCATGCCATCAAGCTGCATTGAGGTCAGCGCCTCACACACCTAGGCGCCTTAAGAAGTTTTGCCTGTCGTGGCTTCTGTACCCTAGTCCGAGCAACATAGCATTTATATTCTGCTTGGTGCTTGCTGCTATGCGTCCTTGACAAAAGCTTGTAATTTTCTTCATCTGTATCTGTAGTCGACATGACGTGGTTTCTTGGTAGATATTGGCATACTTATTCGCATGAATTAGATCCTAAAAAGTGAAATCTTCCAATAACTCACTGTCCTATCCTATGTGGTTTTTCGGAGACAGTATGCCATCAAAAATAATTTCTAAACCTATACTTAAGGATGTCATGCAACAATTTAATATTGATAATTTATCATGTATGTTGCAACTTAACATGGCTCACGAATCTGTCATCTGGCGAGGATTATGATTTTCACTTCCCCTCAAACCATGTCATGTACACTTCAAAGAATGCATTTTTTCCAAATTTGGTTTTAATTTGTTTTTGGTTATATACTTATGCTGACTAGTAACTAACATATGTAATGGAATTTCTAGTTACATACTAGATGGGGTGCCCCGGATGAGAGAGAGGCCAATTGGTGATTTGGTCACAGGTCTTAAGCAGCTTGGTGCAGATGTGGATTGTTTTCTTGGCACAGACTGTCCCCCAGTCCGAGTAGCTGGAAAGGGAGGCCTTCCTGGTGGAAAGGTAAAAGTCTGACGGCTTTTTAGGTGTACCCTTTCACGCCAGATATGGTCTTAATCTTTGTTGATCATTTGGGTCTGTAGTTTATGTTCTAGAATGTTGGATTTGTTCTTCTAATGCAAATTATAATGTTTTGCTAACTCAGTCTATTTTGGCTACGCAATCAGTTTCTGTAACCATGTATCTTTGTAGTTTGTATATTAGATTTCATCTTATAGATGGTACTGCTTGTAGCAGTGAATGGATATGATTTTAGAAGACAGGTCTTTGTTTAAAGAAGTTTTTGGGTGTTCTGACATTATAGGCTGTGGTATGGGTTTAGATGTAAATTAAGTCAATACTACCTTAAATATGTTTTTTCATATTGTACTTGCACAGGTCATTATTCAACCCTTCCTCTTTTCGATTGACAGGTCAAGCTTTCTGGATCAGTAAGTAGTCAGTACCTGACTGCTTTACTCATGGCAGCTCCCTTGGCTGTTGGGGACATCGAGATTGAAATAATCGATAAACTGATTTCTGTGCCATATGTCGAGATGACCCTGAAGTTGATGGAACGATTTGGTGTTGCTGTAGAGCATACTGGCAACTGGGACAGGTTTTTCATCAAAGGAGGTCAAAAGTACAAGTAAGTTTCTTCTAAAACTGGTTTGTGAACCGTGGCTGCTTTAGACTCTAATGAAGTGAAGACAAATCAGGTCCCCAGGTAGCGCTTATGTAGAAGGTGATGCCTCAAGTGCTAGTTACTTTTTAGCTGGTGCAGCAGTGACTGGTGGAACCATAACTGTTGAAGGCTGTGGAACAAGCAGCTTACAGGTATTGTACATATCAAAAAATCGTTGCTGTTTACTTGCATGGTTCTTACTTGTAATATTTTGTAAATATGCTCATTCAATCTCGTAGATATTTAATACCTATAAGACTTTACTAGTTTGTTTACCGTCTATACTACATTTGCACTCATAACACTAGCTCCCAAGTTTGGTTGCACAAAAAAAACTCTCAAGTGATTGACATTTAGGTAAATTAGGCGAGGATTCCCCATTGCTTAGCTTATTCATATGTAATCTATTAAGGAAGATAGAAAGTGCATCTTTACATAAAGAAGCAGCTCCTCGGAATATGATACTACTATTTTGCAGCCCACACTCAATCTGCTGGTGCTAATTAATTATTAGTTATTTTAATCAAAATCCAAGTGTATTACTAGTGTGGTACTGAAACAAGGTCAAACTTGGGCTCGATTTCGACTTTCATATCCTCTTCCATTGATAAACTAAATTGCTATTGGTTCTCAACTACCTCGTAATTACAGCAGAAAAATAGTCATGTTTGTCAGTATACAACCATGACTTCCTAGTCCTATTTTGTTTGTCATGTCATGATCCCTTGTATAATATCAGCTCACTATCTTTTCTTTTTCAAGGGTGATGTAAAATTTGCGGAGGTTCTTGGTCAAATGGGTGCTGAAGTAACCTGGACCGAGAATAGTGTCACAGTTAAAGGGCCACCTCGCAATTCTATTGGAAGGAAACATTTGCGTGCGGTTGATGTCAACATGAACAAAATGCCAGATGTTGCGATGACCCTTGCTGTAGTTGCACTTTATGCCGATGGTCCAACAACAATAAGAGATGGTACGTTTTAGCTTTTTTTATATATGCAAGGTAAAAAAAGTAAAAACTCATATGCAGGTAACTGATAAAGGGCAATGTTTTAAATAAATAAATAGGATTGTTGGTTGTACTAGAGGAATGATACTATGTAGTGTGTCTAGTGGTCTTTGAACACATTGTCATAAAATGGGGTATGCTAGTTTTCAGTAGTATTATAAGTGAAAAAACTGAAGTTCGTTGATCTTGTTTGGCGCGGGTACAAAATTTACTCCGTGTGTTCTATCTGCCTGATTGAGAGCACTGCCCCATTTCGAACTCTTTGGGAGAATCTGCAGGCACTTGTCAAGAAGTATTGTGAAATAAAATGTTCAATGTATAACCTAGTTTGGAAATTATTTGGAGTAATTTCCTTGTAATTGACAAAAGTTTTGGCACCGAATGTGGTAATTAGAAAACTTTAGTCTCCCTTCTTACCTATAAAGGAGGAAGGAACCCTCGTTTCTCTTTTTTTTTTTTTAATCTTTATTTTAAGAAATTTAACTCTAATTAAAGCTGACTATTTCTGTTATCTGCTTCCAGTTGCTAGCTGGAGAGTGAAGGAAACTGAACGAATGATTGCCATTTGCACAGAACTCAGAAAGGTAGGTTCTTATTTTGTACACTGTGATTCATGAACATTGTCTAAATGGGTGTACACTTTTCCGGTTCTCCTCTCATGTTTATATCTTTCAAATTTCAGCTAGGAGCAACAGTTGAAGAGGGTCCAGATTACTGTGTAATTACTCCACCTGAGAAATTAAATGTGACCTCCATAGATACATATGATGATCACAGGATGGCCATGGCATTCTCTCTTGCTGCCTGTGCTGATGTTCCTGTCACCATCAAGGATCCTGGATGCACTAGGAAAACATTCCCCGACTACTTCGAGGTCCTCCAGAGGTTTTCAAAGCATTAATGATATATTTTATTCGTACCAAGCAAAGAAGGAATGAACGGCTGAAGTAGGAATCAAGGTAATTGTAGCAAATGTTGTTGGGAGAATACGACCATCCATGTCTCCTCAATTCTTTTGTAGTGGTATTCAATATATTTTACCAGACAATAATTCTCAAAGAATATGTAATGTCGACTTGAAACCTGTATTAAATTTATCAAGTAATGTTCACGAAGAGTGATTTGTAAATTTATCGAATTTTCAGAATATGGAATAACTGTTTCATCCTCATATACTCCAGAATCTATTTACAGTTCCTCAAAATAAAAAGGTTGTGATTTATGGTTTATTTCTCGGTTTGTTTGTCGTTTTATAACTTAAATAATTTGTACAAATTCGCCATGAGAGACAAGAAAGAGCAATCTCACAAGATTGCAGTGATGTTGTATTTTTAATGTGCTCATACTTGTACAGTGTGGTGTTAGATTTCAGAAAGCATGGAACATGACAAGCTATAAAGAAAGAAGTTAACGGGACATGCAACTACTTTACAATCTGTGCCAGTCAGTCACATGGTAGCTGTATAAAATTTATCTGTGAATCTTGTACTCTATGTTTTTTTTTAATTATTGAAATAAACTATTCTATTTCGGAAAGAGAGCCAAAATAAAATAGTACAAGTTTTTTAAATAAATTTTTTTTAAAGCAAAGTCATTAAAAGTTGTACAACTATTTTAAATTTTTTTTATATATTTGTTTTACAAATCATATTTGCACTGCCATAATTATGATTGCTTAAATTGAAAAATACGACTAAACAAGACAAAAAAGTAACCGGGGCTCGGCAAGCATTTTAAGACTCCTATAAAATATATTTTTATAAATTATTTTAAATATTTTTTTTCTTTTAAATAAAAGTATAATGTTTAAATTTTTATTTAGAAAAAAAAAATTTGGAAAATAAGTTGTAGAATTATACTTTATAAGAGTCTTACAATGCGTGTCAAATAATATAAAAAAACTGTAAAGAAATGAGACGGACGGAGTAGTAGCAACATGGTGAGTTGTTGTAAAATTAGACTACTGTAAATAGCTGTTAATATTGCATTGTACTACTAGGTATTGCTTAGAGTAGAAGAGTAATTGTATTGTTTACATCAAGAAATTAATGAAAACAAAGTTAAATATGAGAATCCCCATTAATCTCTCCACAATTTTATGAGTTTAAAAACTAGGAGTCCTAATTGTTTGGGTCAAAATCTCATCTCCAACAAATCTCTCAAACCCATGTCCCAAATCCCAAAATTAAATGATTTTCCCCACATTAAAATTATAAAATTTAAATTATAATAGGGTATATATTATACTAACAAAAATTGTCTAATGAAAAGGCGGCTGAATTCCAAAACCAAAATTAAATTATTTAAAAGATTAATTACTTTTACACCCCAATAATTAATTTTCCCAATTTTCCTTAATTGAAATCAAGAATCATGATGGAAAGCCCTAGTTATTGGAAATTAGTAGAATTAATTTACCCAATTTCAACTCTTCATTAAAGATTTACTGCTAATTTTCTTCATTCTTCTTCACATTCACATTCAAGTCCACCATCAAGATTAAATCTTTCTAATCAAACCCAATTTAATCGATCATTAAAATCCCAAATCTTTTTATAATTTTGTAAACAAACACACCTAACCCCACATCAAGAACAGTTTCCTCCAAGAAACTTGAAGATTCCATCTTTACATACAAATACACACAAATTTACCATATTTCATCACCACCAATTACCCTTTTTCTTGCACTTTCTTATCTTTAACATCTCACACCACCATCAGCAAATTTGTGAAAAAGATAAAAAAGGCCATCAAGATTGGATCTTTATATAATTTCAAGAAAGCCCAAGAAAATTGTGATCAAGTAGAGGCTTAAATTGGGTTTTTTTGGGTTGTTTGAAACACAAAAATTCAAGATTTGCAAAGAAAAAGATTGGTTCTTGATGAAGCACATTGATGATATACCATCAACCCCAGGGAAGTATAAATCTCCATATGGGTATAGAAATAGATGGCATTCTAATCTTGCAAAGCTCACTTTTTGGTCTTTTGTGTTCTTGGGTTTGATCTTTTTGTTTTGTTTTAGATCATCATCATCATCATCTGCATCATCTACAGATCTATCAAGAAGGTCTTTAAGAACATCTTCTTGGGGAGGTCCAGCCTGGGAGAAAAGGGTTCGAAATTCGGCTAGAATTAAGTCCCCTAATGGGATCTCAGTGTTGGTTACTGGTGCTGCTGGATTTGTTGGAACACATGTTTCCGCGGCGCTTAAGCGCCGCGGAGATGGTGTTTTAGGTCTCGATAATTTCAATGACTATTATGATCCGTCATTGAAACGAGCCCGGCAAGCGCTTTTGGAGCGCTCGGGGATTTTTATTGTGGAGGGGGATATTAATGATATGGTGCTTGTTAAGAAGTTGTTTGATGTTGTTGCGTTTAGTCATGTGATGCATTTGGCTGCGCAAGCTGGTGTGAGGTATGCTATGCAAAACCCGAGTTCTTATGTTCATAGTAATATTGCTGGACTTGTTAGTATGCTTGAAGTTTGTAAATCTGCTAATCCGCAACCTTCGATTGTTTGGGCTTCTTCGAGTTCTGTTTATGGACTTAATACTAAAGTACCCTTTTCGGAGAAAGATAGGACAGATCAACCTGCTAGTCTTTATGCTGCTACTAAAAAAGCCGGTGAAGAGATTGCACATACTTATAATCATATATATGGACTTTCGCTTACTGGTTTGAGATTCTTTACTGTTTATGGCCCTTGGGGAAGACCGGATATGGCTTATTTCTTTTTCACAAAAGATATATTGAAAGGGAAGTCGATTCCGATATTTGAGGCTGCTAATCATGGGACTGTAGCTAGAGATTTTACGTATATTGATGATATTGTGAAGGGTTGTTTGGCAGCACTGGATACTGCTGAGAAGAGTACTGGTAGTGGTGGGAAGAAGAAAGGGGCGGCTCAATTGCGAGTGTTCAATTTGGGTAATACCTCACCTGTGCCAGTTTCGGATCTTGTGAGCATTTTGGAGAGGTTGCTGAAAGTGAAGGCGAAAAGAGAGGTAATGAAGTTACCACGGAATGGGGATGTGCAATTTACACATGCAAACATCAGTTTTGCCAGCAGAGAACTTGGATATAAACCCTCAACAGATCTTCAAACCGGTCTGAAGAAATTTGTTCGATGGTACTTAAGCTACTATGGAAATGGAAAGAAAAGCAACCAGTGATGCATTATTCAATTGTGTGGTAGGATCTTTATAATTCTTGTTCTTTTCCATTCATATCATTGTTTTAAACTCAGTTCCTACCACAAATATGTGTTTCATATATATATATATATCTTTATCAGGTCATATAATATCACATCCCAAGATGAAGAAGGTTTTTGTGATCGAGATTGTGATCTGTGTCAAAAGAAACTGAAAACCATATGTTTTTCACTCCTGGATTGTAATTGTTGTAGTTTTATCATTGTAGATTCATGATGATAGATTACGTTACTGATTGGCAGACTGTATCATCTTTACAAATTTCAAATAAATAGCACACGGTAGTTTTTTCTATTATAGGTTTTATTGATTATTGATGATTATCTACTTTTGTGTGTTGCCAAACTTTGTGTTGTATTTAAGGAACTACGTATTTTTTTCCTTTTCAGATATATACAGTTACATGATTGTATTGTCAAATTTGGCTGTATTCAATTAGGGTTCTGAAAGTATATGTTAGTAATTAGTATACCTTTACAGTTACTAGCAGCACATTCATTTCCTGTTCCTTTTTGAAAAATTACATAATCTATTACCCTACCTTCTACTACTTGCAAATTCAAAATATTTTTTTAGTGAAGATGATATTCTATAATTTGGTCAAACTTTACATAGTTGATAGTCAGTTGTATATTGCGATAGTTAAGGTTACTTCCATGGTCTCCACGTCTTAGTTGATCTTCTGATTGACCTATTTCTTGGTATCTCTTCTCACCTACTATACAGTTCTGACAAGTGCTTCAAAAGTTCAGGCTATATTTTATATATTTGTATGTTTCTTAGTTCGCAGATGCTCTTCTGGTAAACCCCACTTTTATGCTCGTATTCCCAGTATGGTTCTTCTATGTTTGATCTCTTAATTCTGCTTGCCTTTGTACTTTTTTACTTTCAATGTATATATAATCCTACAACCATTACATATACATTATTTTTGTAGAACAATGAATCTGGTTTTTACCAAACTGGAAATATCATAACATTCAGCTTTGTGGCATTTAGATTCTGTGAGGATTTCTATTCTCTCTATGAAGCATGAAATTTTCAACAGTTCTATTTCTTTTATGAGATGCACAGTTAAGCACCCGGCCCTCGGTGAGTTGGTCCTTGTTATGCGCATCATTATAAAGCTCCCCGTATCATTACATGTTTTAGCTATTTATTGAGTGGTGTTCCCCAATCAATTTGTTGATCTGAGATAATCTAAGTCTAAGTTAAGACATGATATAAATATAACTGTCTAAGTTAAGATTGGCATGTTTTTACACAGACAGACCAACCTAATATTGTTACTTGTCAGATATGATTAATGCCGGAAACCTTTCGGAAACTCTTTTTTAAGAAGTTGATCCACTGTTCATCCTTCTAGATAATTGGTCCTTGATTGCAAGTCAATAAATAAGTAAATTTTGGCATTGCAGTGTTGTCAGGGTCAAAGTGCTACTATACATACTGCTTATTCATTGAAACACTCGTGGTTCCCATCATGTTGTTCTTTTTACCGTTCTTGCTGTTGTCATGTTACTACTTGAGGTATTGAAGCTCACAGCTTCATTAATTGTAATTGTCACATATGTCTGCTGGAGTATATTAGAAAGTCCTCTCTAGTTTTTTGATGGTGAGCCTCATCTAGAAATTTGGATTCACCTTCAGTCATCTTTATTCTCGTCGTCACCGTCTGTCAGTTGAAGTTCGTCTATGGTAGAAACATAGTTTTGAATCTCTCGTATAGATGATACAGAATATGTGCTTCAACAGCAACCTCGTACGTATTCTGCTGATGTAGCTTCTTTCATCTGCTATATATATGTAATGTGATACTTCATTTTACGGACTAATCGTGGACTGTTAATTATACAATGTATAGCAGGTCTTGTTGCTAAAGGATTAGCCCTTTTAACGCCTTCCGGAAGCTGTAACAGTTTTTTTCCCTTACCCTTCGCATCAGCACCACTCATGTTATGCTCCATATACTACTGGGTTAGGTCAGGAGAGTCATTACAGGGTTGGGACTTGGGAGTATAGGGTTGGCTGTGAATTTTGATTTTGCATCAAGGACTTAGAGGGTTGGTTGTTACCTAGACTTTGCTCACTTGTATGTTCTTGCACTTTCCCTTTTCTTGCTATTTGTATGTTTTTTGCGTAATCAGTTTTCATCATCTTAATATTTACATCGTCAGGATGCAATGACATTTTATCTTGGTGCATAGATATCTCCTGGAAAATACTACTATATAGTAGGTGAAATGAAGTATGAGATTTTCTAGATACCTTAAGTTTAGATCGATTAGAATTTTTATGGTTTTGTTTCTTTTCGACAACAGGTTTCAGCAACGGTCCATTATTTGTTTCTATAAATTTGTGATGTAATTTAGGCAACTTGTGGAGCGTTCAGTAGAAGCACTCGGTTCTGTTTTTTCGTTTTTTTTAACCGGTCTTTTTCTCCTTTATTGTTTTTCTTGTTTTGGAAGATGGTGTCTGAACTTGTTATATCAGTTCTCATGATCAAGCTTGATAATTATTTGGTATTTGCTGACACTGAGACTTTAACTAAAGTTTCACCGGATACCGATAAATGATAAATCAACTAATTACCGAATGGCCCAGGTGACCACATTCAACACATTCAACACTAGAGTGAAAAGAATGATCACATTCAGCACAATGATAGAGCCACCACTGGTTGTTAACTTGTTGTTCTTCACATATCTCACAGTAAATTACTCCCTCGTAAAAGAATGGAGGGTGCTTCAAGCTTATGGGGTGATCATCATATCTGTGTTTCAGTCTACTGGGGTAAAATGCACACAGTACACTAATCTGGAAGCTCCTACAAGTTCCACATGAGGATCTTAAATATTTATACTGACCCATGTCAAGCTTGCTTGCACTACAAATTCATGTATCGATGGATGGACGTTGAACAAGGCTGTGCTTGTGAAGTTCATGTCTGTCTAATCCTGGGGGGCATGAACACACACGGGATATCAACTTTGATAGGACAAGTCTCACACTCGTAGTAAAATCCATTTGTGTAGTAGCCACAAGACTCACATTGTACAAAACTGTAGAATCTACACTTCTGCTCAAGCACGAGCATGTTCTGCGAGTGGAATGGGGATGCTCCTGCAGGCAACTCCCGTGGTAATTTAGTGGCACAGAAGGTGTGGAGAAAGAAATCACATTTGACACAAGCATAGTAAGACGTAAGTGAAACAGTTATGGGTTGAATGCACCCATCGCAGATTAACACTCTGCTATCACCGTCATTCTCACAAACAGTAAACTGAATTTGTTCAAGTGGATGGTTGTTATGACTCCAGTGCTCTTCAATTATGTATAAATTACCAGGTTTTCTTGATGCAGTGAGAGTACTTTTACTTTCACATTGAAACTCAAGTTGGAGGTTGTCACACTGGGATATCATCAGCTGAAATAGTATCAGTGGATGTTTGGGATGGGCTAAAATGCTCCAGCGTTGAACTATTCATTTTTGGCGAGGGAGAGATCAAGAAAATCAGGACATATGAAATGTTTCTCTCTGGCTGAAAGTATCTATATAACTGTAAATTTTCAGTGTGATCCACTTTATTTTTATTGACCGTCAAAAACAAAATTATAAATGCCTGCTATGAAATGATTCGTTGTGTACTTTGAGTATGCCAGTAGAGGATGGCCATCGCTAAATTATCCGAAGTCGAAAGCATATGTGATTGGTTTGTACATGAAGTGTTTCTCTTTGACTATTTTTGATTTTGTGGTGATCAGTTTGGAGCAATATTCTGTCTGAACTATTGTTTATGGGTCCTGACAATTGATTGTCATAGACCATTTATTTAACAATCTGTTCGTGAACCGTTGAATCAACATTCCGACAGTTAGGATTAAAAAAAATTCAGTCACTCGGCGCAAATTTATCGCGGAGCCCTATACCCGTTCCGCGATTATTTTCCGCGGAGCTGCTGAAAGAAAGATATGTACACTGCCTTACTAAGCTAACAATGGCAAGTCCCGTTCATTCCTCACTCAGGTCAGTATTATATTATTTAAGCCATTCATTGAAGCATGGTGTATAAACACACCAAATTCATAATAAAATACTTAATGTAAAAATTAGTAATTATATTGGAATAATTTAATAATTAAGGTGTCCAGTTTTATTGATACGTAAATCATACTTAATTTATTATATATCAAAATAATAAGCAACACTGGATTTTCAAATAGATAGATGAGAACCGTTAGATTTAATATTAAAAAGTTTATTTGATTATTAGTATAATTATATTCAAATAGAGTATTTTGATTCTAAACCAAATTTAATAGTTTTTCTAAATTGAATAAATATATAAAAATTATAAATAAATATAGTTACAAATATTTAAAAAGAACCGTGCGTTGCACGGGTTATAAGCTAGTATAAATTAAATTCATTTATAGTTATACCACACTTAATATTTATAGCAACTTAATATATTCAACTTAATATATTTGCAAAATTATACTGCACGAGAAATTATATTTTATAGTTATGAAAGTACATAAGGTTAAAATCAGCCTCCCTAATTTTTTTTGAAATAGAGACATGATCTGCGTACATCTTACCCCGCTCTAAGCGGGATATATTAAGTATGTTTGGTTTGGTTTATATGAAAATCACAATATTTTTCCAAAAATAAAAAGTAAGTCAAAAAATACTTATCTCGAAGTCGACTAAATTCTCAAAATTTTATACGAACAAATCTTATAATTTTAACAACCGAAACAAAATTAATCATTTATAATATAAGCATATTTTGTACAAGCAGTACAAATAAACACCCCTTGTGAATCATATACAAACTGCACAGTTAAAGACAGAGATTGTGAACTCAAATTAAAAGAAAACAAATGGACAGAACTTTAAACACAAAACAAGTTTAATAAAAGAAAATCTAATGGGCTTTAAGGCCCAACACGGCAAACCAGTAGCTTATCCAATTAATATGAGAAAATAAACAGACCAGAACTCCAAACAAAACAAATTTCATAAAAGAAAATCTAATGGGTTTTAAGGCCCAACACCGCAAACCAGCAATAGCTTATCCACTTAATGTGAGAAAACAAACGGATCAGAACTTTAAACAAAACAAATTTTATAAAAGAAAATCTAAAGAGCTTTAAGGCCCAACACGACCAACCAATAGCTTATCCAGTTAATGTGTTAAATTACATAAAGATACCTAATCTTTTTCATATTCAACATGAAATCAAGCCAGCGAATTTCACAAATCACAATCTAATTATGTCTATCTATGTATGTAGAACAACTCGCATGCATCCGAAATATTACGACTAATGCAGGTATGGTATGGCAGATCAACGAAATTAGCAAAAATAAGATGGTTTAAATTCTATGCTTTCTTTATTTCAAAAACATAACTATTATACTATACATTATTTTGAGTTTTTTTTAAAAATATTTTTAGATAAATCACATTTTCTCCAAAAAAAACGTTGATTTATATTATTTATAGAATGTTGCATATTATATATTTCAAAAAAAATATTTTAATGAATTAAGTATACTCTATATTTCTCTTTTGTCATTTTAAATGATTGATATAAAAAATAAAATTATACATAAATGTAATCGATTCCTAAAAAAATATGAATTTAAATTATTGAAATAAAAAAATAAGATTTTTTAAAGAAATATATAATTTTGTTTATAAAATTATACATAATAAATGATTGTCTCACATAATTTTTATGTATATAAAATTTTAAATACGCGAGTCATATTAGAGAACTAGTTTACTAAGTCGCGATTCGCAACGGCCTTATAATATTTTATAATTTTTAAAATAAATATATTACAAATTACTGTATAAATTAAACAATTATATTTCTAATATAACTCGTATTTCTAATATAACATTATAACTCTACAGTTTCTTTGAGATTTTTCTTTCTGTCTCAGTAAAATTCTAAATAAATATAGAAAAAGATAATCGTTTAAGATTTTCATTCTTTTGATATCATCTCAAATATTATTATATTTATCACTAATTTATCGCGGAGCCCTGTACCCGCTCCGCGATTATTTTCCGCGGAGCCGCTGAAAGAAGATATGTACACTGCCTTACTAAGCTAACAATGGCAAGTCCAGTTCATTCCTCACTCAGGTCAGTATTATATTATTTAAGCCATTCACTGAAGCATGGTGTATAAACATACCAAATTCATAATAAAATACTTAATGTAAAAATTAGTAATTATATTCGAATAATTTAATAATTAAGGTGTCCAGTTTTATTGATACGTAAATCATACTTAATTTATTATATATCAAAATAATAAGCAACACTGGATCTTCAAATAGATAGATGAGAACCGTTAGATTTAATATTAAAAAGTTTATTTGATTATTAGTATAATTATATTCAAATAGAGTATTTTGATTCTAAACCAAATTTAATAGTTTTTCTAAATTGAATAAATATATAAAAATTATAAATAAATATAGTTACAAATATTTAAAAAGAACCGTGCGTTAAATAATTAATTAATTGTAAAAATCTAACAAATAACCCATTAAATAATTAATTGTAAAAATTGAAAACTTCAGTTTAATATTTTTAAAGATTAATTTAATTAATGTAAAAAATTTGTATTTTTTATAACTATATTATCTTCTATATAATTTAAAATGTAAAACATAAAAGACTTGATTTTAAATATATAAAATATATAGATAATTTAAAATTGATTTTTTATAAAAAATTATGAAACATAATTTCTGATAGTTTATATGTATTGTGAGCCGCTCTCTCATTAAACATAAATTATTATTATTTTTACAAAAAAACTATAAAAAATAAATATTTATATTTGTCTATTTTTTAATATTTAAAAGATAATGGGATCAACATAATTATGGCCAATTACTATCAATCAATTAACTTTAAAAAATAACAATTTAGAGTTGTGATACTAAAATTAATAACAATATACAAACTATCATATTCAAGGTTTTGCTTCAAGATTTTGTTTAATGTTCGGAGCAGTGAAACCACCTGTCAAAACTCAAAAGTAAATCTATACTATTAAATTAAAGACGAAACATTAAAAGTTTTTGTAGTCAGTTTGTAGTCGGTTTGTAGTCTGGTCCTCCGGTCATCCAATCTCTAACCGTTAGATCTTTTAAATTAAATTAATGAGAGTCATTGGATATAATACTAAATATTTTTTTGTATAATGTGATTTTACTTAACTGCCCTTACTTAATTGTACTTCGTGTTTTTTTCTTAATTACCCTTACTTATTTATAAAAAATATTATTAAATAATAATATTACCTATTTATAACCAATTATCTTTTACACATAAAATATATTATTATTTTTATTTTTTCTGAAAAATTCCCTTACTTTTTCAAAAATATCATGGACAATTATCTTTTTTAACTAAAACATATAAACTTTTTATTTTTACTTATTAAAACCTCTCCTTACTAAAACCTCTTCTTTTCCAAAAATATCACAGACAATTTCATTTATTAAAATAAAATAATAAAATAATAATTGTTAATAACTAACCAATTACCTATTTTAGCCAAAATGTATATTCTTTTTTAATTTTTCTAACTAAAATTTTTATGTTTCTATTTTTCTAACTAAAACCTCTCATTTTCCAAAAATATCACGGGCAGTTCTTTTTAATGAAATAAAATAATAATATTTATAATTACTAATAACCAACCGATTAATTTTTTTTCCCAAAGCGTATATTCTTTTTTATATTTTCTAACTAAAATTTTTCCTAAGTAAAATCTCACATTTTTCAAAAATATCACATGCAATTTCATTTAGTAACATAAAATAGTAATATTATAAATACTAATAATTAACTGATTACCTTTGTTAGCCAAAGCGTATATTCTTATTTATATTTTTTTAACTAAAATTTCTCCTTTTCTAAAATTATCGCAGACGATATCGTATACTAATATCTGAGGTGGCGCTCTCAGATCGCTTCGTTCTATTTTTCTAATTTTCTCAATTTTTTGAATTAATGATATTAAAAATTCGAAAAAATCTCAATTACCTTTTAAATGGTTACTAATAGAGGAAACATATAATATTCTTGCATTTAAAATCTCTACTAATGGAGAAAGTAAAAATACAACAGATCTTTACTAATGGAGGAAACTAAATATCACTAATGGAAGAAACTAAATATTCAATTATAATATTCTTGCCTTCAAAATATCTAAATTAGAAAAAAAGTTTATTACTTTACATTATTTTGAACTTTCCTCTATTATTATCTAAATATTCTTATAATATTGTTTTTAATGAAATTACCATCTTAACATAGTACTCTCCTAAACTTTCTTTTATTATGTAATATAATAGAAAATACAGGCACGTTTTGGTAAATAAGAAGTTAATAAATTAGATCAGTCTTGTATAAGAAATTAAATAATTAATACCAAAAACCGAAAACCGAAAAAACCTCAATTACCATTTAAATGCTTACTAATAGAGGAAACATATAATATTCTTGCATTTAAAATCTCTACTAATGGAGAAATTAAAAATACAATAGATCTTTACTAATGGAGGAAACTAAATATCACTAATGGAAGAAACTAAATATTCAATTATAATATTCTTGCCTTCAAAATATCTAAATTAGAAAAAAAGTGTATTACCTTACATTATTTTGAAATTTCCTCTATTATTATCTAAATATTTTCATAATAATTTTTTAATGAAATTATCATCTTAACATACTGCTCTCCTAACCTTTATTTTATTATGTAATATAATAGAAAATACATGAACGTTTTGATAAATAAGAAGTTAATAAATTTGATCGGTATTGTATAAGAAATTAAGTAATTAATACCAAAAACTAGAAAAAATCTCAATTGTCTTTTAAATATTTACTAATGGAGGAAACTAAATATACAATTTCAATATTCTTGCATTTAAAATCTCTACTAATGGAATATAATATTCTTGCATTTAAAATCTCTACTAATAGAGAAAGTAAAAAATACAATAGATCTTTACGAATGGAGGAAACTAAATATTTGATTATAATATTCTTGCCTTCAAAATATTAAAATCATATAAACAAAAGTGTATTACCTTACATTATTTTGAAATTTCCTCTATTATTATCTAAATATTCCCATAATATTTTTTTCAAATGAAATTAACATCTTAACATTCTTTTCTCCTAAACTTTTTTTTAATGTGATATAATAGAAAATACTGGAACGTTTTGGTAAATAAGAAGTTTAGAAATTAAATCGGCCTTGCATAAGAAATTAATTAATTAATACCAAAGATTAGAAAAAAAATCTCAATTGCCTTTTAAATATTTACTAATGGAGAAAACTAAATATACAATTTCAATATTCTTGCATTTAAAATCTCTACTAATGGAGAAAAATAAATATAATATTCTTGCATTTAAAATCTCTACTAATGGAGAAAGTAAATATACAATAGATCTTTACTAATAGGTGGCGCTCTCAGATCATTTCGTTCTATTTTTCTAATTTTCTCAATTTTTTGAATTAATAATATTAAAGATTCAAAAAAATCTCAATTACAATCAATCAATCAATCAATTAATACTATTATATAAAGGGGAAGACGTGGGCGGTGAGGTGGCGCTCTCAGATCACTTCGTTCTATTTTTCTAATTTTCTCAAATTTTTGAATTAATAAAATTCAAAATTCAAAAAAATCTCAATTACCTTTTAAATATTTATTAATAGAGGAAACATATAATATTTTTGCATTTATAATCTCTACTAATGGATAAAGTAAATATACAATAGATCTTTACTGGTGGAGAAACTAAATATCACTAATGGAGGAAACTAAATATTCGATTATAATATTCTTTCCTTCAAAAAATCTAAATTATAAAAAAAAGTGTACTACCTCACAGTATTTTAAACTTTCATCTATTATTATCTAAATATTCTCATAATATTTCTTTTCAAATGAAACTAACATCTTAAAATTTTGTTCTCCTAAACTTTCTTTTTTTTATGTGATATAATAGAAAATACAGGAACGTTTTGGTAAATAAGAAATTAAGAAATTAGATCGGTCTTGCATAAGAAATTAAGTAATTATTACCAAAGATTAAAAAAAATCTAAATTGCCTTTTAAATATTTACAAATGGAGGAAACTAAATATACAATTTTAATATTCTTGCATTTAAAATCTCTACTAATGTAGAAAAGTAAATATAAAATTCTTGCATTTAAAATCTCTACTGATGGAGAAAGTAAATATACAATAGATCTTTACTAATTGAGGAAACTAAATATTACAAATGGAGGAAACTAAATATTCAATTATAATATTTTTGCCTTAAACTATCTAAATTAAAAAAAAGTGTATTACTTTACATTATTTTGAACTTCCCTTTATTATTATCTAGATATTCTCATAATATTTCTTTTCAAATGTAATTACCATCTTAACATTCTGCTCTCCTTAACTTTCTTTTTTAATGTAATATAATAGAAACTACAAGAACATATTGGTAAATAAGAAGTTAAGAAATTAGATCGGTCTTGCATAAGAAATTAAGTAATTACTTGGTAAATAATTAATTACCTTTAATACTTTCATACAAATAGCTAATTAATAGTATAAATATACACCTAAACTCTGTTAATTGTCTACTGCAATTTTTGTTTTCAACATTGTTCTTCTTTACCTTTTTGTTTGTTCATGTTAAAAGTGTGTATATGAGTACATGAGTATGAGACTTTTTCCTTTATGTTATTTATCTTATTACGTTTGTTTGTATCCTAATGCAGAATCATATTAAAATCTTTGACAAGACAAGTTATTTGCTATTAGTGTTGATTGAGTTAAGACATGGATTAATAAGGAGGGGATTCATTTAAAATAATAGGCCGAGCAAGTTGATTTTCATGTACATTCAGTTGTGAATTGATTTATATGTTTATGTGTGTACGTTATTAGTTTTGAATTTATAGTTAAAAGTTGATACACTTGTATACATGGTAACTCGAAAGTGAAGAATTCATCATGTCTTCAAAAACAAATTTTATCATTGTTTTTAACGTTTAAATAGTTATTGCTCTAATTTTTATGAGAAAATATTATATTTTTTAGTAAAATATTTTCTGTAATTCATACACGAAAATTCAAAGATAAAAATTGTATATTAAGAAATTTATCGTGTATGTATTTCGAAAATATCATGTTAAGATTTATTCGACTGAAGAATTTATTTAGTGTGTGCATTTTTATCAAAATTCAATAAGTCGGTGCATCTATAACAAAAGTCATACAAGAATAAGAAACATTGAGAAGAGGTCATTAATTTTTTTTTAAAGGAAGAGGTTGTTGTTGTTTTTGTTGTTATTTGTTTTGACAAAAATAGATCATTATTAATAAAAAAAATCTCCCAGCAAGAAAAAGGATGTTTGTTCATATTTTTTGATTTTTTTCTTACTGGGAGTAGATTTGGAGGTAGTGACGATTTTAATAGCTCTGAAGGTATAATTGTAGTTTTTGATTGAACGATCTAGAGTTATAGATTAGTTCTAAGTTCTAATTTAATATAAGGTTCTAATATATATATATATATATATATATATATATATATATAATTCAAAACAAAACTTAATTTTATATTAGAAATATTATTTTATTTAAAAACATATTTTGTAGAATATTTTTTGAGAAAATTTAGAGATATTATTATAAAGCCGCTGCGAAGCGCGGCTTAGTAAACTAGTACTATTATATAATAGCCGAAACATTGAAAGTTTTGATTTTAATTTTCGGTAATTTATTCTATTTAATCTATCTATCTGTACTATTATATAATAGCCGAAACATTGAAAATTTTGATTTTTGATTTTCTCACATATATAACATAACTACAAACTCTTTTAATTATACTTTATTTAGAATTCAAAAGCACTACCTTTTTTTAGAAAATATTTATATTTATATTTATATATATTAAAACAAAATATTTTGACAATTTTGACGGTTATCTTTACTGACTTGCTTACTAAGCTAATAAACTATTATAAAATCTATAAAAAATTGAGATTTAAAGTATTAAAGCAGTACTTTTAATTATTTTTAAAAAGGTAGCATTTTCAGAAGTATTTAAATCTCAAAAAATTTAAAAGTAAATTTCAAAATTAATATTAAAGTCGTCCGTGCGTTGCACGGGTTATAGACTTGTATTAATATATAAGAATGAATAAAGAAATACAAAGTAGTAACACTACAACACAAATGACTTCTAGCAACGCATGTCAAATTCTACACATACCTCTCTTCAACAGTATTTGAAAACACGATGTATAATTTTTGCGATTCACATTAACACAAAATAAGTTAACGGTGATAAAATTCACGCATATATATAATTGACAGAAGAAAAAGGTAAAGTAAGATATTAAAGTCGAACCTTCGTGGAGAAAAGTTCCATTGATGTATTCTATCTACAACAAAAGTTACTTTAAACATGTTTCCTCCCAATAACCTGCTTTATCGTTGTTACCAAATTTAAAATATAACAAATTAATTAATAAATGTATTACATCATTTATTAATCAATTTTCTTATACCATAAAATTTAATTTAAACATTATTCAAAATTATAATTTTCAAAAAAATATGTGAGAATATTAAGATAGTAACTTTAAGTTTAAAAAAAGTTTAAGAGAATATCAACATGGTAATTTGACTTGAAGATAAGTTTTATGGCAATATTAAGATAATAATTTGACTTAAAAAGAAAGTTTGGGAGAATATAATGTAATTAATATTTTTATTACTAAAAATTTAAAAGACAATTTCTCAAATCATCCCCTTTTATTATTTCCCTCGATTACAGGATAGTAAAAAAGAAATTAAGATATTATTAAATTGAACTCGTAGAATAAGTCAAGGAGAATATTAATATAGTATACTTAGTTTCCTCCATTAAAAGATAGTGGTAAGAAATTAGTAGATAAATTGGACTTGAAGAGAAAGTTTAGGGAAATATTAATATAACATATTTAGCTTTCTTACTTCAAAGACATTATTAAAGAAATTAGTAAATAAATTAAATTAGTAGAGAACATTTAAGAGAATATTAATATAGTATATTTAATTTCCTTAAATTGGACTTGAAATTGAGAAAACGCACCCCATATAACTGCCACGAATCAGACTTGTAATACAAATTCAAATACAGTATAAGCCAACGGAAGTTTTAGTTTAATGATATTCTTCTCGCTTCTTTTACGAGATGTAATAATAGAAATGTGCAATGTAGTATTCTCTCCATTTCTCTCATTTTTTAATAAATGGGCAATGTGCAATTAGTAGAAAAATGTAAAAAAGAAATAAGTAAAGTGACATGATCAATCAATATTTAACGTGTAAAGTTCTATATTTATATATAAAGAGACACTAAAACAGTGTATGGATTTCTTACATTCTTGCATCATCATTATACGAAGAAAACATGCAAAATAATAACTACAAGTTTACTCGCTAATAAGAAAGTTTACAATCCTAAAATTTTGTTTACCTCACCACAGAATCATATTTATGATAAATGAATAGCAGACCTTCATTCTAGTGAATGCTTAATTTCGTTTTCATGCATGTAAGCTGTATGAACAGGGATGGATTTGTAGAGAATCTCTTCCAGTAACGCCATTCACTTCAAAGTTTGGATTTGAAAAAAGCACTCTAAGAACAGGTACAAAAATCAATTTATAATGTATAATAGTTGAATCCAAAGAGGCCCATAATAATACTAACAAAGCAAAGCAGTGAGTACCCCCCTAGCAGCTAGCATCAGCTTGAAAAACTATAGTAATACCATAAGAAAAGTGGCGGTTTTGAAATAAAATGGCTTGTCACATCACATCTTAATCAAAAGTTTTACCTATATTAAATTCCTGAAAACAATGCATTCCTTTAACCGGTCCACGAATATTGCAGGTGTCAAACTTTAACAAAAAATGTAGTTGTAGGAAAGCCCATATACCTTCAGTGTATGTCCTTGATTCGCACGTATAAATAGCTCTCCATTGTCTTCCACAAGGCTAAATCGCTGCTTCTTATCAGCCATAACCGCCTAAAAATCAAGTAAAGAGTAGATCAACCTTTGATGATAAAATCTGCATCTGCTTCAAAGTTGTTGCTTTTGCAGTAAAAGCAAGCTGAAAGACCGAAAAGAAACACCAGTACCAGTAGGGTGCCAACAAATATCGCCGGCGAATATCATAGCAAGGATGATCATATACTGCTACAGTACTACCCATGCTAGACTTCATAATTTCTTATAGCCATTACAGTGCGTCCTTATATGGGTGTAGCACCCCAGGTCACGGAGCCAGAAAATAAGAATAGTGGGGGCTAATAATTAAAAAAAGAAGTTAAAAATCAATGTGAAAATGTAGTTTTTTAGAGAAATTTTATCGTTTCAATACTTTATACTCTAAAATTATTACAACATTATATAATGACAATAGAATTTGAAATATTTGAAGTTCATATATATCATAAAACAAAATTTGAATCATTAGATAACTTTTTACGATAGTGAAAATTACTTCTAAAACTTTTAAGTGCAATCTATTCAAATTTACATTTTAATAATTTAAAATATGACTTTGCAAAAAAAATGAAATTAAAATATTATGATCAGAATTTTGATATCTTGTATTAATATTAAAGTGATGAATAAGAAGATGAATTACTTTGACAAGACAAAAAGAACTACCTTACAAGACTAAGCTCTTTTTTACTAATAATTATAATTTATTATATAAGTGAAAATTTATAAATTTATTTACCTCAATTAAATAGAATAGTTAAACACTATTAAATTTAATGTCTAGTATTTTAATGTGAGATTATAATTTACAACTAAAATCGATATTGAACACGAGATATATGTACATGTCAAAATAGAAAAAAAAATCAAGATATAAATATATGGTATGAAAATTTCAAAGAGTTTTTTTTAATATGAGATTAATTAAATTATAAAGAATTTTTTTGAATTTAAAGAGGACGTATGTTTCATATAAATTAAAAGATTAAAATATGTTCTAACAAAAAACATAAGAATATTAAAATATGTAATTAGAAAAATTACAAATATTATATAAATTAATTATTACAGGTTCCTTTTTTATTGTTGTGGGGGCTAATTAAAATTAACACTATAAATTATGAGTTGAGGTCATAAGTTTAGTTTGACAAACACCCCTCTTATCAATTTATAATGCATAATAGTTGAATCCAAATAGGCCCATAATAATACTAACAAAGCAAAGCAGTGAGTACCCCCTAGCAGCTAGCATCAGCTTGAAAAACTATAGTAATACCGTAAGAAAAGTGGCGGTTTTGAAATAAAATGGCTTGTCACATCACATCTTAATCAAAAGTTTTACCTATATTAAATTCCTGCAAACAATGCATTCTTTTAACCGGTCCACGAATATTGCAGGTGTCAAACTTTAACAAAAAATGTAGTTGTAGGAAAGCCCATATACCTTCAGTGTATGTCCTTGATTCGCACGTATAAAAAGCTCTCCATTGTCTTCCACAAGGCTAAATCGCTGCTTCTTATCAGCCATAACTGCCTAAAAATCAAGTAAAGAGTAGATCAACCTTTGATGATAAAATCTGCATCTGCTTCAAAGTTGTTGCTTTTGCAGTAAAAGCAAGCTGAAAGACTGAAAATAAACACCAGTACCAGTAGGGTGCCAGCAAATATCGCCGGCGAATATCATAGCAAGGATGATCATATACTGCTACATAGCACTACCCATGCTAGACTTCATAATTTCTTATAGTCATTACAGTGCGTCCTTATATGGGTGTGGCACCCCAGGTGGCGGAGCCAGAAAATAAGAATAGTGGGGGCTAATAATTAAAAAAAAAAGTTAAAAATCAATGTGAAAATGTAGTTTTTTAGAGAAATTTTATCGTTTCAATACTTTATACTCTAAAATTATTACAACATTATATAATGACAATAGACTTTAAAATATTTGAAGTTCATATATATCATAAAACAAAATTTGAATCATTAGACAACTTTTTACGATAGTGAAAATTACTTCTAAAACTTTTAAGTGCAATCTATTCAAATTTACATTTTAATAATTTAAAATATGACTTTGCAAAAAAAAAATGAAATTAAAATATTATGATCAGAATTTTGATATCTTGTATAAATATTAAAGTGATGAATAAGAAGATGAATTACTTTGACAAGACAAAAAGAACTACCTTACAAGACTAAGCTCTTTTTTACTAATAATTATAATTTATTATATAAGTGAAAATTTATAAATTTATTTACGTCAATTAAATAGAATAGTTAATACTATTAAATTTAATGTCTAGTATTTTAATGTGAGATTATAATTTACAAGTAAAATCGCTATTGAACACGAGATATATGTACATGTCAAAATAGAAAAAAATCAAGATATAAATATATGGTATGAAAATTTCAAAGAGATTTTTTTAATATGAGATTAATTAAATTATAAACAATTTTTTTAATTTAAAGAGGACATATGTTTCATATAAATTAAAAGATTAAAATATGTTCTAACAAAAAACATAAGAATATTAAAATATGTAATTAAAAAAATTACAAATATTATATAGATTAATTATTAAAGGTTCCTTTTTTATTGTTGTGGGGGCTAATTAAAATTAACACTATAAATTATGAGTTGAGGTCATAAGTTTAGTTTGACAAACACCCCTCTTATTAATTTATAATGTATAATAGTTGAATCCAAAGAGGCCCATAATAATACTAACAAAGCAAAGCAGTGAGTACCCCCCTAGCAGCTAGCATCAGCTTGAAAAACTATAGTAATACCGTAAGAAAAGTGGCGGTTTTGAAATAAAATGGCTTGTCACATCACATCTTAATCAAAAGATTTACCTATATTAAATTCCTGCAAACAATGCATTCCTTTAACCGGTCCACGAATATTGCAGGTGTCAAACTTTAACAAAAAATGTAGTTGTAGGAAAGCCCATATACCTTCAGTGTATGTCCTTGATTCGCACGTATAAAAAGCTCTCCATTGTCTTCCACAAGGCTAAATCGCTGCTTCTTATCAGCCATAACTGCCTAAAAATCAAGTAAAGAGTAGATCAACCTTTGATGATAAAATCTGCATCTGCTTCAAAGTTGTTGCTTTTGCAGTAAAAGCAAGCTGAAAGACTGAAAAGAAACACCAGTACCAGTAGGGTGCCAGCAAATATCGCCGGCGAATATCATAGCAGCTGTAGGATGATCATATACTGCTACAGTACTGCCCATGCTAGACTTCATAATTTCTTATAGCCATTATAGTGCGTCCTTATATGGGTGTGGCACCCCAGGTGGTGGAGCCAGAAAATAAGAATAATGGGGGCTAATAATTAAAAAAAGAGTTAAAAATCAATGTGAAAAAGTAGTTTTTTAGAGAAATTTTATCGTTTCAATACTTTATACTCTAAAATTATTACAACATTATATAATGACAATAGACTTTAAAATATTTGAAGTTCATATATATCATAAAACAAAATTTGAATCATTAGACATCTTTTTACGATAGTGAAAATTACTTCTAAAAGCAATCTATTCAAATTTACATTTTAATAATTTAAAATATGACTTTGCAAAAAAAATGAAATTAAAATATTATGATCAGAATTTTGATATCTTGTATTAATATTAAAGTGATGAATAAGAAGATGAATTAGTTTGACAAGACAAAAAGAACTACCTTACAAGACTAAGCTCTTTTTTACTAATAATTATAATTTATTATATAAGTGAAAATGTAACACTCGTATATATATAATAATAGTTGTTGTACGTTATTATGTTTTAGTTAATAATATTTCGATATGTTATCACTTTATTTACAATTTAGATAGATTTATTAAAATTTGAGAATAAATATATTCTAGTTTTTAGGATTTACTAATTTTTTTTTTCTGGACTGAATCATTTTGGACCTAAATTGTTTTAAAGCCCAAAAGTTGTTGGGCCTTTAGAGCCCAAAAGTTGGTGGATAGTTTTTTTTTCAGTTTGTAGAAAAGAAAGAAATGTCGATGTTTTGGTTATTCAGTTGTTTGCTCGGCAAAAGGAAAACAAAGGGGAAAAAAATAAACCAGGGTTCTTACATATAGAAGGGGTATGAGTCTTTAAGCTTTAAACCATTTTAATTCCGTTTTTTTTAGATTCGATTTTGTATTTTTGATGTTCAATTTATAGTTGTGGTTAGGGTTGTATTTGTGATTTGGGGTTTTTGTTATAATTAAATTGTTTTAGTAGAGGATTAGATGAGTAAATAGGAATTGGTTGTTGTAATTGAATTGGGTGTTGGAGAATGAGGTGGGTTTGTGAAATTGGGGCAGATTGTTGTTGCGTGGCAGTCCGGAACCACCACCGCGGTGGTTCGGTGGCCGGCGGCGGTGGTGGGTCGTAGGAAAAAACGAAGACAGGGGGGGTGTTCGCAGAGAGAGAGAGAGATGGCAAGAGAGAGAGGAAGATTGAGAGGAGAAACAGAGAGATATGAGAGGAGAGTGGGATGGGTGTATATGGTGTATGTGTTGCTGGCCAGAGAAGAGGCCACCACCGTAACGGTGATGGTGTGGTGGTGACTGCGAGGGAGAGGGAGAGGGAGAGAGAGAGAGAGAGAGAGAGAGAGAGAGAGAGGTGAGAGAGAGATGGAGAGATACGGGAAGAGAGAGATGGACGGAGAGAAAGAGGTGAGAGAGAAAGGGAGGTCGACGGTGGAGGATGTGGCGGCGCGTGGCCCACACGCGCAGCGCGTGTGCCACGTGCGTGTATGCATGTGTGCCACGTGCGTGTATGCATGTGTGCCACGTGCGTGTGTGTGTGTGCCATGTGTGTGGCTGTGGGTGTCGTGTGTGTGTGAGTGGGGGAATTAGAATGAGTATTAATTGATTAAAGTATTAAGATTTGATTTAAAATAAAATGGTGTTATTAAAAAAATAGGTAGTAAATCTGATTTATAAATAGAATAAATAGATTTAAAGTATTAAATTGTGTTGTTAAATCTAGAGATTTAATTGATTAAAATTAGAGATTTAAAATGGTTTTAAGTTAGAAAATACTAAATTGTAATAAAAGATTGATTTAGATTTAATTTCGAACAAATGAGATTAATTGTAGAGACTTTTAGGATAATTTTCTTTTAGAAAATAAATTTAGAATCATTGAATAGAATAACGTTTCTAAAATTAGAATGATGAGTTTTAATGTGAATAAAATAGGATTATTTAATTGAGATTTATTGAAATATTCCCCGTTAATTATTTTAGAAATATTCGAGCAATCTTGAGAGTTTATCGGGATTATATTATGACGAGATTTCGTCCAGAGGTTTTATTTATTTAAATTAGTTTTAAGTTGGAGGAAAGACGTATAGAGTTCCTAATCAGATTTGAGATTTAAAAGAGAAATGCGTAGTACCTATTCGAGGGAAATAGATGTCCTAGTTGGTTAAGTATTGTTAATTGATTTTATTCTGACTTGAATTATTATCGCTGTTTGCTTACGTATTGTGATTGATTCTTTTAGAGAATTGTCCCCTGGCCTGTATTGAAGGCAGACAAGCGGGTAGAGTAAAATTTTTATTTGATTATTGTTCACAGCGCGATCGAGGCAAGTTCTTTCTGACCCTCACTCCTATTGCATTATTTTGAGGAGTATTTATTTTCTGAAAGTTTGAATTGTTTATTCATTTCTGGAATATTTATTTGAGAATTCTATCAGTTGATCTGGAGGAATATTATACTTTTTGATATTGAGACACACTAAAAATATTCACTGTCCTTAAAGCGTATTTCATCGAATTTTCTGGGCATCTTATTTGTTCAAGATGACCCTAATGACCATTCAGCTATAGCTACGCTCCTTTATCGAGGTAGCTAACACTTTATTCGATTCAGTCGGATTTATTGTCCAGATCCGATAATTTTGTTCTTGGCTTCTAAATTTGATTCATTTTTCGGATCAAATTATTTTGAATCAGGATAGTGGTAAGCTGGTTCGAGATTTCATCATAACCCACTCTTAACCAATTATTCTAGCGTATTTATGTATAGTTTGGTTGATTCGAGTTGTTCCCATCATTCGGGACGACTCTAAATAAATTATTTCATCCAACGAATCTCTTTGTTCGAGATTTGTTAACCTGTTCGTCTTGGGTTGACATATTGTTCGTGTCAACATATGAAATCTTTTTAAATATTGGGATGACCTATTGTTCGGGTTGTCATCGCATAAACAGTAGAATGGCGGTCGGCCAGAGTTAAGTCAAAACTTCCTATCTATTCATTTACACTTCATTCTCATAACGTTTTGGAGGAAAATCTTTACTTCAACTGGTCAACGTGGGAGTGGCCCACGGATTTTCTTTCTGATCAACACGAGAAATAAACTCGTGGTATCAAGAGAGGAATATATCTATTTTGGCACAAAAGTTGTCGGGTTGATTTTACAACCCATTAACTGCTAGCAAAACGAAATTGTGATACTTGAGACATAGTAGTGATCGTACTATGGGGTATCACGGGTGTACGGTACTTGAGACACGGTAGTTGATCGCGCCGTGGGGTATCGTAAAAGGAGACAAGACCAGTATCTTCTACTCTCAAATTCCGAATGTGATTGTTTTGAGACAAATGATTTGGTCAGTCATTGGACATCGAGTCCGTCAGTATAAATTATTACCTTTTGAGTTTTTGTTGACATGGTTCTTCTTTTACCTCAATAGTAGTGTTGATAAGAGAGAGCCAGTCAGTGGAATTTGCTGAGCACATAGTTGCTCACTCTTGTTGTTAAACTATATTTTTCAGTTAAAGAGGAAAGAGGTGAATCGTCCCGGTACAGAGATAAAGGGAAGGAGAAAATGCAGCACGACACCGACTTGGAGTAGCAGCGCTGTTTCAGAGATAACGTCAGGACAGCTACACCAGAAAGCAATATCTACTCACTAAACTTTATGTATTCAGTGGCTTGGTGTGTATTCAATAAATAGCGGTGTAATATTTTGGAGATAGAACGATGCCTGGACTTGTGGGCTGGAATCACTACGTGTTGTATGTATTACTATGGTATGTACTATATTTTGAGTGATATTGATGTTATGGATCGTGGCGACCCGAATTCACGGATAGGTAGATTTGGGGGCGTTACAGTTTTGGTATCAGAGCGGTAGTTATATTCTTAGGAAAACGTGAGATCCCAGGGATATAATGCGATGATTGAGTTAAGATAGTGAGACGGGTTTGCGATTACTTAAGAGCTATAGCCTCACACATGGATTTCTATACCCTGATGAGTTTTAAGCTTATATATTTATATACCCCTATACATGCTGCTAGATAGAACCTGTTACGATAGAATTTTCTTTACTTTTGTGGATGTCTTCATCAGAGTCCTCAGATTTCCATGTTATTCGAGACAGATCTGCTACTCCTATCAGAGAGATCATGGAGATCCTAGTTCAAAGTTAGACACTAAACATCGAAAGAGTATATGATCATAAACAATGACATTGAGGATTTTCTATTGGGATACTTGCACCTCCTACCTATTAGGTGATAGGTTTAGTAGATTTACCTTCTTTTTGATGCGGATATAGTGGATTTCCCTCCAGTAATTCCTGACTAAGTTACCTATATGGCAAAAAGCCAGTTTTAAGATGATCCTTTGACTTCTGTTAATACATCCCTAGCTGGTGTGACCCGGACTTTAAAAATATCATTGTCGGTTACTACTTTGGGATTTGGAAGAGATATGGATGTAGATTTTCGGATGATACCCTATTGAACTTGTTCCATTATTTTGTAAGATGTCGTGATAACCGTTTTCCAGAGTTGGACCAGGTCAAGGTACATGCACCCTAGATGGACTCTAAGAGATACAACTATGTGTTCCGAAATTCGAAACTAAGCTATTGAACGATTTTGTGACCGAAATTAGTAGTTCGAAAGATGAAGCTTATCGGAGTTGAGATAGTGCCCTCCAACAATAGGTCTTTCGTACATATCCTCTCAAAGATTTTCTTCCCTGATGAGCTGTTAATGTTTACAAGTGACGTTTTCATTCTAGAATCAACGGTTACGCCTCATTAGCTACGATTGTCGGTAATCTTTGTTATTTGAGTTCGCTAAGACATTTTCATTCTTGCTTGAAAGGTATCTATATTGTTCAGAGGTCAATTTATCTATCACTATCTACTTCGAAATATAAGTTCTTTTCACATCTCTCCTTATATTTGACCCTTTTGTGATGCAGAGATGAACAACCCTATAAATAGGGGGTGACTGTCTGTCTGTGTGATAGAAGTCTGGTGGGACGCCACCTGGTTGTACTGTTGCTTGTCGTTAGAGTACTAAAGGCTGGCCACCTTGTGTACTACGACGGTTGTCCTAATGACACATGCAATGGAACAAATGTTCAATGATCATTTTGATCTCTCAGCTAACCCCTTATAAAAGATTAGCGTTACCAAGAATTGATTATACATACGTCATTGTTCAACATTTTCCATCTCTGAATTATCTTGTTCAAGGTTCTTATGGATCATAAAAAGGATGAGTGCTTTAAAGTTGCGATAGTGTATGCTAACATTTCAAAGTGATGATACTTATTTTCCAGAAATGGGGAATTCAACAAATTAAGTTTGAGTAATGATCGTTAAAAAGGAAGAGACCATCACACTACCTTGTTTGTCATATCTTCAACACTCATATACAGTGATTTATAGTTTGATGTTAAGGTCCTATGAATTTATTTTGGATACGGAGCAATTATCAGAACAACCCTTTGGAAGTGAGAAAATAAGTTATGTTGGATAAACTTGTGATATGTTGCGTTATGATGCAGAGTAATTGTCCTTCATTGGGAAATGATAGAGTACACAATCCATGTTTTCCCTATATTTTAATTTTGAGTATGGTACTTAAAGAATTGTTTGACTCTAGAAAAGTTGAGATTCAATATTTAAGACATTTAATTCGATTGTGAGCTTTTCTTATTGAAGTTCCAGGATGATTCCACGAATTAGTCTAGAACGACCTATTCCGAACCTATTAAAAAGACTAGTGCTGTTACGAAGGTTGCCATCTATCTGTTTGGTTGATTCAGGAGCTTCAAGATCTTGTATATTAGAGAATTTTATGAACAAACTGGATATTCAGTCAGTACCAATTGGGGAAACTTTGGTTATAGAAGTAGCAAATCAGGAAATAGATCCTATAGATCCGATATGTCCAGATTATGGCACTGGGATTCAAGGACAACGAATCAACGCAGATCTTTTTCTTTTAAGCCAGGAGAATTTGATGTAATTCTTGGAATGGAATGGGAGATGATACGATTGAGGTATGCAGAGGTAATTAGAGATATGTCCATTAAGCCCGTTGAGGAAACCACCGTAAGTAATTTTAAATACTTATTCGAACACCTGTTTAAACCTACAAGACTTCCAACTTATTCTTTGCAAATAAAAATGTGGTTACAAGTATATGTGGAATGATATCACCCAAGGGAAATATATGGATGACCACCCAAGCTTAACTTGAAGAGAACTAAAGCAATATTTTGGATTAGAAATCAAAACCAGAAACAAGACCTTAACCCTAAACCGAACTAAGGATGATACTTTAAAGTTGTTCTTTGAATATCCTTGGACATAAAAGATCCTTTGAGAAGAAATTCATCTTATGTTGGAAAACCCGACATTATTAAGCTATAACATGTTGTTGAGTTAAAAAGGACTATGGATGTCGAGGAAACATGAGCATTGTTTCGAGAGATGAAGAAAACTTGTGAGAATTTTTAAGTTGAGTAAGATGAGAATGCCATCAACGCTACATATTATGTTAAGGAGGAAATCGAAACTGGTATAAGGCAAATGAGAACTATTAAAGGCAAGATAATGATCTTGAGTTAGATTAATTGAGTAGTTTCTTGACAAGTCTTTTCTAAGAATTTGAAGAATCACATGAGGATCAAGTTTAACTATAGTAAGAGGGAATATTGGGTGTAGTATTCGAAGCTAAATGGATTGAACTCCTAGAATTGTTAATATCATGATGAGATCGATGAAGACGGATTTAAATATTTTTACAGGGATCAACACCATAGTTGTAAATCGAGCTACTGTTCTAAAAGATATAAATTACTCAGCTTTGGTTTAGAGAACTGAAATAGAAGTAAATGGGAATATATCCCAATAATTATAGCATTAAGAGAAGTAAGCTCGAGTAAAATTTTGGGGCAATTAGAAAAGAAATTCGTAAGTTAGAATATGACAAAATAAGCCTTCTGAATAAAGGACAAGGAGAACATGAGAAATTAGAATTGCACAAATAGTTTGACCAAGTCAGATTCGACCACATTGAAAGAAAATAAGGTTTGCACAAAGGTATAACCAAACTATTGTTAATTATTTGAATTAGGGTAAGTATGACCTTTAAACCGTGTAGAGAAGGAATTATTTGCTTTAAATAAGGGATGAACGATGATTTTGCGAGAAAATACGAATATCCACTGAGAGAAACCCAATTATAAGATTAAATGCACCTTTAGAAAATCAATTTAGTGGACACACTTTTAAAATGACCCGGGGAGATGTTATCACGGATCTTAAGGTCGTTATAAGTGAGATCTTGTTAAAATTGCGAAGGATTGTGTATATTTGAATTCTCTAAGAATTTCTTGTGTCAACAAATTTCAGGAATAAGTTTGACATGGAACTTTTATCCTTTGAAGAGTTTTTATGACAAATGGAGCAAGCCAGACGATGATACCTGCCGACCATTAGTGTCCAGGTTTCCATATGAAGGTTTAAAGACAACAATTCTACCACGGAAACATTCTTTTAAGATATGAGAATTTGATGAAATATTGGGGATCAGGATGATTACCAAAAGTTTGATACGTAGATCATTCAATGACATATGGGTATAAGTTGAAAACACCAAGAGGTTAGAAGATAATACTCATAGATAGAAATAAGTCAAAAAAAAAAAATTTAGGACGAGGTTTTAAGCCAACAGATTACTTTGCCAAGAATGTTCAATGAGTATGGCACACATGGTAGATATAGAAAGGAAACTCCTAAAACCTACAAGGATCACACTTATAACTAGACTTGAAAATTGTTTTCCTGACAAATTACCAAGGAAACCACCTGACAAAAAGATAGTGTACTATTAATCCTACTCCATGACCACACCTATTTCTAAAATGCATTACAGAATGGCATCGGTTGAGAGACAAAAGAATCGGCAACTCAATTGCAAGAACTACTTAATAAAGGTGTGAGTTGACCCAACCTATTTTCATGGGAAACACCAGTTTTGTTCGTAAAGATGAAAGATGGATCCATAAGTTTACGTATAGATTATCGAGAATTGAACCAGAGGACAATAAAGAGCAATTACCTTTTTGCCCTGAATTGACAACTTGTTTGACCAGTTAAAAGGAGCCGCTTAAATTTTTGAAGGTTGATTTAAGATTTGGATATCACCAGCCGAAGGTTTAAGCCGATAATGCTTTTAAGACTGCTCTTGGGACACGTTATGGACACTAGGAATATCTAGAGATGTCGTTTGGATTGAATGCCTCACATGTTTTTACGAACTGGATGAACTAAGTATTTAAGAAGTACTTGGATAAGTTCATGATTGTGTTTATTGATGACATCTTAACATACTCAAAGCCTCAGGAAGAACACTCAGAACACCTTCGTTTAGTCTTGGAGACCTTAAGAAAATAAATGTTATATGTAAAGTTTTCAAAATGAAAGTTTCGGTTGAAAGAGATTCAATTTCAGGATCTATTGTGAGTAGTAAAGGATTTTATTTGAACCTGGCGAAGCTAGAAGTAGTAGTAAATTGGTAAAGACCTAAGACACCAGCGTAAGTTAGAGTTTTCTGGACTAGCAGGATACTACGAAGATTCGTGAAGGATTTCTCGAAGATAGCTACACCATTGACTAAACTCACTAGAAAGAATGAGAATTTTGAGTGGACATCCAAGTGCGAGGAAAGTTTTCAAGAGCTTAAGCGACGATTGACATCTGCTCTAGTTTTGACATTACCCGATGATACTGGGAATTTTGTAATTTACAGTGAAGCTTCACACAAAGGATTAGGATGTGTACTGATGCAACACGGGAAAATGATTGCTTATACTTCTCGATAATGTAAGGAATATGAGATGAGATACCATACCCCTGACTTAGATATTGCAGCAATTGATTTAACACTCAAAGATTTGGAAAAATTACTCAAACGAAGAAAAGTGGGGAATTTACATGGATCACTCCCTATTAAATTATATTTTCACGAAAAAGGAATTGAACGTGAGTCGAAGAAGGTGGTTGAAATTAGCAAGGATTACGACTATTCAGTAAATTAGCATCAAGGAAAAATAGTGTTGTGCCCGACACATTGAGCAGGAACAAAAGAGTTAAGATATTGGTTTTATCGAAGAAAGTAAATTGAGGAAATTGAGAAGAGGGAGTGGAAGTTAAGACTCCATTTCAAGCCAACGAGCAGATTTATTAGATGTTTTGATAATCAGAGATAAAAGGAGAATGGTTCCAGAGTCCAACGGATGCTAAGGTAAATGAGAATTTTTGCTTCTATACTTTAGATTCCTAATGTTGCAGAGTTGAAAAATGAGATCATGAGCGAAGCGCATAACTTGAGGCATTCCATTCATCCAGGAAGCACAAAAATGTACCGTGTGTCAAGCAAAATTATTGGTAGCTAATACGAAAAGAGAAATTGTAGAATGGATAAGTAAATGTTTAACTTGTCAGAAAGTGAAGGCAGAACACCAGAAACCAAGTGGACTTATACAAACCTTAGAAATACTTGAATGGAAATGGGAACGTATAACCATGGATTTCGTCGTAGGTTACCCCAAACTAGAACCAGTCATGGTGCAATTTGGGTTATTGTTGATCGACTTACTAAATCGGCGCACTTCTTACCAATTAGTGAAAAATATTCGATTGAGAGATTGGTATATATATACCTGAAGGAAATTGTGGTTCGTCATGTAGTACCTATTTCAATTGTATCTGATAGAGATGCCCGGTTCACCTTTAGATTATGGAAGAGCTTTCAGGAATGTCTTGGCACGAAATTAAATTTGAGCACTGCATACCACCCACAAACTGACGAACAAAGCGAAATGACAATTCAAACAGTTGAGGACATGCTAAGAGCTTGTGCACTGGATTTCAAGGGAAGTTGGGACGATCACTTACCCCTGTTTGAGTTTGCCTACAACAATAGCTACCACTCCAGCATAGGTATGGCACCATATGAAGCCTTGTATGGAAGAAAGTGTAGATCACCCCTATACTGGGATAAAGTAGGAGAGAGAAGGATACTAGGACCAGAAATGCTTCAACAGACCAAGCAATCCATAGAGATTATTCGAAAGAGGTTAGTGGCGGCTCAAGATCGACAAAGAAAGTACGCAATCAAAAGAGAAAAGTCAGAGCATTTGAAATTGGAGATAAAGTATTACTAAAAGTTTCGCCCCAGAAGGGAGTAATGAGATTCGGCAAGAAGAGTAAGCTAAGTCCCATATGTATATGACCTTTTTGAGATACTCAAGAAAGTAGGAGAAGTGGCATATCAATTAGCTCTACCGCCAGATCTTCAGCATATCCATGATGTATTTCATATTTCATTGTTAAGAACATATCACCCTGATTTCAGACATGTTCTTGCTTACGGACCAGTGGAGATTTGGTCGGATTTGACATACGAAGAACAACCAGTACAAATTTTAGATCATAAAGTGCAAGAGTTGCGGAGTAAGAAAGTGAATTTGGTAAAAGTACTTTGGGGAAATCATCAAGTTGAAGAAGCCACTTAGGAGTTAGAAAGTGAGATGATGAACAAACATCCTGACTTGTTTAGTGCGTAGATTATGATTCCGAGGACGAAATCCTATAAGGAGGGAAGACTGTAACACTCGTATATATATAATAATAGTTGTTGTACGTTATTATGTTTTAGTTAATAATATTTCGATATGTTATCACTTTATTTACAATTTAGATAGATTTATTAAAATTTGAGAATAAATATATTCTAGTTTTTAGGATTTACTAATTTTTTTTTCTCTGGACTGAATCATTTTGGACCTAAATTGTTTTAAAGCCCAAAAGTTGTTGGGCCTTTAGAGCCCAAAGTTGGTGGATAGTTTTTTTTTTCAGTTTGTAGAAAAGAAAGAAATGTCGATGTTTTGGTTATTCAGTTGTTTGCTCGGCAAAAGGAAAACAAAGGGGAAAAAAATAAACCAGGGTTCTTACATATAGAAGGGGTATGAGTCTTTAAGCTTTAAACCATTTTAATTTCATTTTTTTTAGATTCGATTTTGTATTTTTGATGTTCAATTTATAGTTGTGGTTAGGGTTGTATTTGTGATTTGGGGTTTTTGTTATAATTAAATTGTTTTAGTAGAGGATTAGATGAGTAAATAGGAATTGGTTGTTGTAATTGAATTGGGTGTTGGAGAATGAGGTGGGTTTGTGAAATTGGGGCAGATTGTTGTTGCGTGGCAATCCGGAACCACCACTGCGGCGGTTCGGTGGCCGGCGGCGGTGGTGGGTCGTAGGAAAAAACGAAGACAGGGGGGGTGTTCGCAGAGAGAGAGAGAGATGGCAAGAGAGAGAGCAAGATTGAGAGGAGAAACAGAGAGATATGAGAGGAGAGTGGGATGGGTGTATATGGTGTATGTGTTGCTGGCCAGAGAAGAGGCCACCACCGTAACGGTGATGGTGTGGTGGTGACTGCGAGGGAGAGGGAGAGGGAGAGAGAGAGAGAGAGAGAGAGAGAGAGAGAGAGAGAGAGAGAGAGAGAGAGAGAGAGATACGGGAAGAGAGAGATGGACGGAGAGAAAGAGGTGAGAGAGAAAGGGAGGTCGACGGTGGAGGATGTGGCGGCGCGTGGCCCACACGCGCAGCGCGTGTGCCACGTGCGTGTATGCATGTGTGCTACGTGCGTGTATGCATGTGTGCCTCGTGCGTGTGTGTGTGTGTGCCATGTGTGTGGCTGTGGGTGTCTTGTGTGTGTGAGTGGGGGAATTAGAATGAGTATTAATTGATTAAAGTATTAAGATTTGATTTAAAATAAAATGGTGTTATTAAAAAAATAGGTAGTAAATCTGATTTATAAATAGAATAAATAGATTTAAAGTATTAAATTGTGTTGTTAAATCTAGAGATTTAATTGATTAAAATTAGAGATTTAAAATGGTTTTAAGTTAGAAAATACTAAATTGTAATAAAAGATTGATTTAGATTTAATTTCGAACAAATGAGATTAATTGTAGAGACTTTTAGGATAATTTTCTTTTAGAAAATAAATTTAGAATCATTGAATAGAATAACGTTTCTAAATTAGAATGATGAGTTTTAATGTGAATAAAATAGGATTATTTAATTGAGATTTATTGAAATATTCCCCGTTAATTATTTTAGAAATATTCGAGCAATCTTGAGAGTTTATCGGGATTATATTATGACGAGATTTCGTCCAGAGGTTTTATTTATTTAAATTAGTTTTAAGTTGGAGGAAAGACGTATAGAGTTCCTAATCAGATTGAGATTTAAAAGAGAAATGCGTAGTACCTATTCGAGGGAAATAGATGTCCTAGTTGGTTAAGTATTGTTAATTGATTTTATTCTCACTTGAATTATTATCGCTGTTTGCTTACGTATTGTGATTGATTCTTTTAGAGAATTGTCCCCTGGCCTGTATTGAAGGTAGACAAGCGGGTAGAGTAAAATTTTTATTTGATTATTGTTCACAGCGCGATCGAGGCAAGTTCTTTCTGACCCTCACTCCTGTTGCATTATTTTGAGGAGTATTTATTTTCTGAAAGTTTGAATTGTTTATTCATTTCTGGAATATTTATTTGAGAATTCTATCAGTTGATCTGGAGGAATATTATACTTTTTGATATTGAGACACACTAAAAATATTCACTGTCCTTAAAGCGTATTTCATCGAATTTTCTGGGCATCTTATTTGTTCAAGATGACCCTAATGACCATTCAGCTATAGCTACGCTCCTTTATCGAGGTAGCTAACACTTTATTCGATTCAGTCGGATTTATTGTCCAGATCCGATAATTTTGTTCTTGGCTTCTAAATTTGATTCATTTTTCGGATCAAATTATTTTGAATCAGGATAGTGGTAAGCTGGTTCGAGATTTCATCATAACCCACTCTTAACCAATTATTCTAGCGTATTTATGTATAGTTTGGTTGATTCGAGTTGTTCCCATCATTCGGGACGACTCTAAATAAATTATTTCATCCAACGAATCTCTTTGTTCGAGATTTGTTAACTTGTTCGTCTTGGGTTTGTTGGGTTTCATTGTAAAAAACGCAGCGAAAAACAGTCGTAAAATAATAAAATTTACGAAACCCTAACGCAGGATCCATGTATAAGTTGTGACTGATTATGGAGAAATGAAATCATACCAGTTAAGAGCTTTACGAATTCTGTAAGATGGAGGTCCTGGATTGCAATCACCACACAAACCTTGCGTCAAGATCTGTGTCTCTAAATCGTCCACAAGAACATCCGATCGTCCAACGATCCAAGGAGCAGGTACTAGCCAAATAAAACTGCCTTCTCTCTCTCTCTAGCCTCTCTTGAAAACGAATTTTCTGAACCAAACCCTAAAACTATACATCATTATGTATATATAGGGCAGAGAGATTGGGCCTAACCCTAATCAGCTTGGGCTTCAACTAAACCAAACTGATTTGGGTTGTTAATGAATTAAATTCGAAATATCATTTAATTAACTAAGTCCAACTTAATTAATTAATTAACCAATTTCGAATTTATAATTATTTAATTTAAATCTGATATTTAAATTAAAACTCCTTTTAAAACGTTCTTATTGTGTAACCCTTTAGGTTATTATTACGTTGGCAATAATTTCAATATCCAATAAAAAAATATAAACAATGAGCGGCATCTAGTAATACATCATTGCTACCCAAGTAATAATAATAATTGGTGATCCAATCAAACCTTTCGTGATTAATGTTTCCGTGTAATATAATCCCTTTAACCAAATATTATAGATTAAACTCGAGGCATGTATTTAGTCATCCTCTTCAATGCTTAATCCGGGTTTCCTTGATCAATGAGTAAACTATTAAAACAAATAAATATTTGAGCATGGCCATGCATTTTCATAGTCTTACTCAATCAAGAGGCCAATAATATCTCCCCTAATAATAGGAGGGTTAAATCCTTTATCTATCATTCATATTTCTCATATGACTCATGATATACCCGATGTCCACTTTTATCATCACCCGGTCAAAGGTAACTTTTAATGTTGTCAAAGTATATTAATCCTCGTATAGAAATATAATGATCTCAAGTCTAAGGATCATTACACCATTATCACTGTGAGTCTTTCTTATGACTTTATTAAACATGAAGAATCTCACTGTGGGTCTGTCCAGTACCATGTACTCCTACATGTACCTATGCATTGACTTTAGTATCTCCATACTTATAACCAATGAGATGTGGTTATCTGTCAATTAACATATTAGTCTATTTATGTATTATTATTGTCCTATATTTAATAATACTCGACTAGGGACCTTTTAAGAATATGATATATTATATAATCTCAAGTTCAAGTCATGTACTTAAACTATATAATGTGTATCATGATTCTAAGGACATTTATTATGCTAACAAATATATCGCAGTAATTAAAGTCATAATAAATACGTTTATTGAATAATCAAATGACATAAAGGTTTATTAAAAGAGACAATGTATTGCCTCTAGGGCACCTACACTAACAGGGTTGACATATTGTTCGTGTGAACATATGAAATCTTTTTAAATATTGGGATGACCTATTGTTCGGGTTGTCATCGCATAAACAGTAGAATGGCGGTCGGCCAGAGTTAAGTCAAAACTTCCTATCTATTCATTTACACTTCATTCTCATAACGTTTTGGAGGAAAATCTTTACTTCAACTGGTCAACGTGGGAGTGGCCCACGGATTTTCTTTCTGATCAACACGAGAAATAAACTCGTGGTATCAAGAGAGGAATATATCTATTTTGGCACAAAAGTTGCCGGGTTGATTTTACAACCCATTAACTGCTAGCAAAACGAAATTGTGATACTTGAGACATAGTAGTGATCGTACTATGGGGTATCACGGGTGTACGGTACTTGAGACACGGTAGTTGATCGCGCCGTGGGGTATCGTAAAAGGAGACAAGACCAGTATCTTCTACTCTCAAATTCCGAATGTGATTGTTTTGAGACAAATGATTTGGTCAGTCATTGGACATCGAGTCCGTCAGTATAAATTATTACCTTTTGAGTTTTTGTTGACATGGTTCTTCTTTTACCTCAATAGTAGTGTTGATAAGAGAGAGACAGTCAGTGGAATTTGCTGAGCACATAGTTGCTCAGTCTTGTTGTTAAACTATATTTTTCAGTTAAAGAGGAAAGAGGTGAATCGTCCCGGTACAGAGATAAAGGGAAGGAGAAAATGCAGCACGACACCGACTTGGAGTAGCAGCGCTGTTTCAGAGATAACGTCAGGACAGCTACACCAGAAAGCAATATCTACTCACTAAACTTTATGTATTCAGTGGCTTGGTGTGTATTCAATAAATAGCGGTGTAATATTTTGGAGATAGAACGATGCTTGGACTTGTGGGCTGGAATCACTATGTGTTGTATGTATTACTATGGTATGTACTATATTTTGAGTGATATTGATGTTATGGATCGTGGCGACCCGAATTCACGGATAGGTAGATTTGGGGGCGTTACAGAAAATTTATAAATTTATTTACGTCAATTAAATAGAATAGTTAATACTATTAAATTTAATGTCTAGTATTTTAATGTGAGATTATAATTTACAAGTAAAATCGCTATTGAAAATTTATAATTTAATGTGTATGTCCTTACATGGGTGTGGGACCCCAGGTGGCGGAGCCAGAAAATAAGAATAGTGGCGGCTAATAATTAAAAAAAGAAGTTAAAAATCAATGTGAAAAAGTAGTTTTTTAGAGAAATTTTATCGTTTCAATACTTTATACTCTAAAATTATTACAACATTATATAATGACAATAGACTTTAAAATATTTGAAGTTCATATATATCATAAAACAAAATTTGAATCATTAGACAACTTTTTACGATAGTGAAAATTACTTCTAAAAGCAATCTATTCAAATTTACATTTTAATAATTTAAAATATGACTTTGCAAAAAAAATGAAATTAAAATATTATGATCAGAATTTTGATATCTTGTATTAATATTAAAGTGATGAATGAGAAGATGAATTACTTTGACAAGAGAAAAAGAACTACCTTACAAGACTAAGCTCTTTTTTACTAATAATTATAATTTATTATATAAGTGAAAATTTATAAATTTATTTACGTCAATTAAATAGAATAGTTAATACTATTAAATTTAATGTCTAGTATTTTAATGTGAGATTATAATTTACAAGTAAAATCGCTATTGAACACGAGATATACGTTCATGTCAAAATAGAAAAAAAATCAAGATATAAATATATGGTATGAAAATTTCAAAGAGTTTTTTTTAATATGAGATTAATTAAATTATAAAGAATTTTTTTGAATTTAAAGAGGACATATGTTTCATATAAATTAAAAGATTAAAATATGTTCTAACAAAAAACATAAGAATATTAAAATATGTAATTAGAAAAATTACAAATATTATTTAAATTAATTATTAAAGGTTCCTTTTTTATTGTTGTGGGGGCTAATTAAAATTAACACTATAAATTATGAGTTGAGGTCATAAGTTTAGTTTGACAAACACCCCTCTTATTAATTTATAATGTATAATAGTTGAATCCAAAGAGGCCCATAATAATACTAACAAAGCAAAGCAGTGAGTACCCCCCTAGCAGCAAGCATCAGCTTGAAAAACTATAGTAATACCGTAAGAAAAGTGGCGGTTTTGAAATAAAATGGCTTGTCACATCACATCTTAATCAAAAGTGTTAGGCTCAAGACATGTCTGAATACCACTATTAACAAGCCTACACTATGTGACTATGTCACACTACATGACCTAGTGATTTCTATCACTGGGATATAGTATAGGTCTCTAAATGTACTTGTCTTGTTCTCATGAACAATAGCTTTATCATGTATGCTCAAATTTATAATGAGCTTAGTAAAGTTTCTTGCATCTAGATTGTATATAGGCCATTGAATAATTATCCTGGTAGAAGTTCAGAAGTGTTCATGCAGCAGGATAGAGATGAATAAGGCTATGAAAATATAAGTTGCAGGAATTTGTCTAAGGCATTATATAGCAAAGTCAAAAGAAAGCTATGTCGTGAAGTCACCAATATCCATGTCGTGAAGTACTATATCGCATAGTCCATTTTGTACTATGTCGAGAAGTCCTCAAGACACATGTCGTGAAGTGTTGAAGTCAGCAAAGTCAAAGGAGTCTAGATCGTGAAGTGCTCAGAAGCCTTATGTCGCATAGTCATCAAATGACCTATGTCGCATAGTCGTCAAATGACCTATGTCG
The DNA here is from genome assembly GCA_030848705.1 of Heracleum sosnowskyi. Taxonomy (NCBI): domain Eukaryota; kingdom Viridiplantae; phylum Streptophyta; class Magnoliopsida; order Apiales; family Apiaceae; genus Heracleum; species Heracleum sosnowskyi. The sequence continues at coordinate 130,500,619 of CM061241.1, read as the reverse complement.
CATAGTCGTCAAATGACTTATGTCGCATAGTCATCAAATGACCTATGTCGCATAGTCGTCAAATGACCTATGTCGCAAAGTCTTCAAAGGCTATATCGCGTAGTCCTCACAAGGGAGATCGCGAAGTCAGGAATAAAGTGGAGTTCACGATATCAACACTTAGCCGTTTACAACAAGACAAATCAAGGTACAGAATCAAGAATCAAAAGAGACAAATACTGAAGCATTTGTTCTGGCAAGGTGGTCCAAAGAACAGATGGCAAATCTACAGCTAAACGTGGAGAGAAAGATAAGAGACAAGCAGCTACAGAAACGGGAAAGACTCTGAAAAGCAGGTGGTCCTTCCTGACACAGTTAACGTCTTATGGCAGAACAAGTTGGACTTTCAGCAAGGGGTAAATGTGTAAAAATAGGTGTGTGCACTAGGTTGTATAAGGCTTATATATATCATGCACATCCTATTGTTAGCTGTAAGAGAGATACACATAGTTATTTGCTAAGCTCTTTTCTCTGTAAGCAAGCAAGTTCAAACTGTTCTTGTTTAGAAGCCAGAAATTCGATTGTGAATTTCTTGGAAAGCTGTAGTATTTAATTTGCTTATACAAAGTAGATTAAAGTGATTGTGTGTGTTATTTACTTTCTGCATATTACATATCATAATCATATACAGTCTGTTACTTAGTTTTCAAGAATCGAAAAATATATCAAACTATCCATTCACCCCCCTCTGTCTAGTTTCTAGTAGTATTCATTTCTAACAAGTGGTATCAGAGCGTAGGCTGTTAACGTACAAACAGGAAAAGATCAAGAATGAGTTCACAGAAACTAAGCAGTATCAAGATTCCTCCCTTTAACAAGGAGCACTACAGTTTATGGAAGAAGAAGATGTTGCTTTTCATCAAAGCTTCTAACCCCATGTATTTAGATATTCTAAAGCATGGTCCCTTCATTCCAATGATCGAGATTGGTGAAACAACCATTGGCACTGAGATTGTACCAGCAAAACATGTGCCCAAAGATCCCTCAAAATACACTGATCCTGAAAAGGAAAAAGTAGCACTGGATGGACATCTTCAACTTATCATTTGTGAATCTATGGACTTCAACATGTATGGCACTGTTGCTCATTGTACTAGTGCCAAGAAGATGTGGGATCTTATAGAAGTGCTCTGTGAAGGAACTACTGAAGTAAGAAAGAACAAGAAGCAGATTCTTGTTTCACAATATGAAGCCTTCATGGCTCAGCCAAAAGAGGGAATCACAGAAGTGTTTGAAAGATTCAACAAGCTGATAAACGAGCTCAAACTCTATGACAAACACTATGAAACAGAAGAGCTCAATATGAAGTTTCTACTAACTCTTCCAGATCACTTGGAACCAAGAATCTCTTCCCTTAAAGAAAGAGATCTAACAAAGATTGGTTTTGATGTGTTGTATGGTGTTTTAAAGACATATGAGTTAGAGCTGTTTCAAAAGAGATCTATTCAAGCAAAGCAAGGATTAGTGGCTAATACCTCCTGTGCACTTATTGCTGACAACCTAAGTCAAAGAATGGACTCTCTTAAAATCAGTCAGGTCAAGATTGAGGAACTGGAAGTTGAAGACACTGGTGATGAAACTCAGGTTGTGTATGATTTACCTGAAGAGGATGAGTTCTACAGTATAGATGAGCTGGACAAAATGGAAAACAAATCTTTTGCTTATATGGCTAGGAGGTATCCTAACATAAGGTTTAAAAGAAAGCAGCCATTCAGGTCCAAGTTCAATAATGGAAACACTGGTGGATCTAGTGGCTCAAACACCTTCAATAAAGGAAAAGGGATTGCTGGTGCTGCTAAAGGTGGATACAAGACAGGAAGTGTGGATAGGACCAAAATAAGGTGCTATAACTGCAATGAACTTGGGCATTTTGCCACTGAGTGCAAAAAGCCTAAACAAGTCAAGAAGGACAAAGCATACTTAGAGCTTGAAGCTAAGTATGAGGCTCTACTCAAGAAACAACAGGGCAAAGCTTTTATTGCTGAGGGAAAATGCTGGGATGACTCTGATGAAGAAGAAGAACAAGAGTACTCAAACTATGCCTTGATGGCACTTTCTGATGATGGTGATTCAAGTCAGGTACCTATTTTTACTTCTCTTGATATGACTCCCCTTCAATATAAGCAAACTGTTGAAGATATGAGCACTGAGATGTTTAATATTCATACTAGCATGTTAGTAGCTAATGAAGAAATTGATAGACTAACTGCTAAGAATGTTGAGCTTAAAGAAAAGAATGAGCAACTTGAGTTAATGGTTGTGAACCTGGATGGTTTGAAAAAGGAGGTTGAGTATCTTAAAAACAAAGTGATTTGTGCTGAGCAGATAGAGAAAGCCCTTAGGGAACAAATTGCTGAAACTGAACTGAAACTAAGAAGCTTCAAAAACTCCTCTGAACTTATTCAAACCTATCACAAGGAACACACTGAAGACTGCAAGGTTGGAGTTGGTTTTGACTATGAAAATGACAAGGGAAGGAAGAAGGTCAAGGGCAAAGGAAAGGAAACTTTTACAAACAAAAATGCCCCAAACATACTTTCAAGTGTTGAATAGCCCATCTTCAGAAAGAGTGCTGTTGAGTTTGATGAGGAACTACTGATCATCAAGCAACAACTACTTGAAGAAGATGAGGCTGCTAAAAACACTTCTTCCTTTCCTGAACTTGTCAATCAGAAAGAGACCAAAGACAATCTTGTCAAGAGTCCTAAAGCAAAGAAAGAAGTTGTTAAGAAAAGGAAACAAAACAGAAATGGTAAAGTTGGTGTTAACAAGGGAAACAACTATGCTTATGTGCCAAATGCTCCCAGGAAACAATGTCAAAAATGCCTATCTGTTAATCATTTGACTCATAAGTGTAGTAAGCCTGATATTGTTGAAGTTGACAACCTGAGTAACCATTCTGCCAGCATAATTCTAGTCATGATTCTTTCTGTGGTAAGCCTAATTGCATGACATGCTATGTGACTGTGATTGCTAACTGTTTATCTCTAAAGTATAAACTTGATTCTGCACAATCTAGTGAATCACACACACACAGGCACACTCACAGGACAGGATCCCCAATCAGGGTTGAGAGGGTGTTCACTTCATGTGAGCCTAAGAGTGTGAACTCCAAAGCCACAAACAATATGAAGTATCCTACTATGATGAATGCAACTTATGACAGAAGAATTGTTAACAAAAATGTTTCTAAATCAACTGGACCCTACCATGTGTGGGTACCAAAAACAACTTAGTTACTTTGTGAATGCAGGGCAACAGGAATAAAAGAGTCATATGGATCTTGGACAGTGGATGCTCAAGTCACATGACTGGTGATATGGCCCTGCTATCACATTTTGAGGAAAAGGCTGGCCCATCAGTAACCTTTGGAAATGACAACATTGGTTATACAATGGGATATGGCAGTGTTAAATCTGGAAATGTCATTATTGAAGATGTAGCATTTGTTGAAGGACTGAAGCATAATCTCTTGAGCATTGGACAATTTACCAACAGGGGTTTCAAAGTGGAATTTGATGAAGACCTTTGTTCAATCTCAAAAAGGGAAAGTGGTGAAGTTGTTCTAACTGGTGTGAAGAAAGGAAGCTTGTTTGTAGCTAATCTCAAGGCTGCAGATAAGGGAGAAATCTGCTGTTTCTACACTAAAGCCACAAATGAGGAATTCTGGCTATGGCACAAGAAGCTGTCTCACTTGAATGTTCAGGCAATGAACTCTCTAACCAAGAGAGAACTTATCAGGGATTTGCCTGCCTTGGAGTTTGTGCAAGATGGAGCATGTGAAGCTTGTCAGAAAGGAAAAATTAAAAGATCCAGTCACAAGAACAAGTTGCTCAATACAAACTCAAAACCTCTGCAGCTAATTCACATGGACTTATTTGGCCCTGTGAATGTAATGTCCCTCTCCAAAAAGAAATATGCTCTAGTGATGGTAGATGACTATTCAAGATATACTTGGGTGGAATTCCTATTCTCCAAGGATGAAGCACCCCAAGTCATAATAGAGCATATCAAGAGAGTTGATAAAGAAGCACAAATCACTGGTTCCTCTGTAGTTGCTTTGAGAAATGATAATGGGACTGAGTTCAGAAATTCAACATTGTATGAGTTTTGCAAAGATAAAGGAATTTCTCAACAATTCTCAGCTCCTAGAACACCTCAACAAAATGGAGTAGTTGAGAGAAAGAATAGAACTCTCATTGAAGCTGCAAGGACAATGCTGCTGGATGCAAAGCTACCCACTAGCTTTTGGGCTGATGCTGTTAACACAGCATGCTATGTGCAAAATAGAACATTAATCAATAAGAAGTCTGGCAAAACTCCTTACTCATTAATGACTGGAAAAAGAGCATCCTTCAAGCACCTGCATGTGTTTGGAAGCAAGTGCTTTGTGATGAAAGATACCTCTGAGCATGTTGGAAAATTTGATGCAAAAGCATTTGAAGGTATCTTCATTGGATACTCTCTGGAAAGGACAGCATACAGAGTATTTGTACCTGAGCAACACAAAGTCATGGAAAGCATGGATGTTACCTTTGATGACAAGAAAACTCCTGGACTGAAAACAAGTGATCAAGACAGTGTGCCATTTAGATTTGAGAATCAAGGTTATCTTGAGGATTCTGAAAGTGAAGATGAACCCCCTGTTCAAACAGTTCTAGAGAATGAAATCCTTGAAGTTGACAATCTTCTTCAAACACCTGTGCAAGGGTTCACAAACACAGGGGGAGAAGAAGAGAATGCACCTATAAACCAAAATGAGCTTGGAACAGATCAAGGAAATGAACAGGGGCACACAAGGAAATGGGACAGAGCCCACACTAGGGATCAAATCATTGGAGATCCTAGTGAGGGAGTTAGAACAAGAAGGGCAACATTAAATACATGTCTGTATAGCTGCTTTCTGTCACAAGAGGAACCTAAATTAATTGAAGAAGCTTTGAAGAATTCTGATTGGATTGTTGCCATTCAAGAAGAGTTGAATCAATTTGATAAAAACAAAGTATGGGAACTAGTACCTCCTCCAAAAGGAAAGAATGTTATTGATACCAAATGGGTGTTCAGGAACAAAATGGATGAAGAAGGAGTGGTAATTAGAAACAAAGCAAGGCTGGTTGCCAAAGGATATTGTCAGCAAGAAGGCATTGACTATGATGAGACATTTGCACCTGTAGCTAGACTGGAAGCCATCAGAATCTTCCTGGCTTTTGCAGCTCACTCAGATTTTAAGGTGTATCAAATGGATGTGAAAAGTGCATTTCTCAATGGTGATCTTGCTGAAGAAGTTTATGTGTCTCAACCACCTGGCTTTGAAAGTGAAGACTTCCCAAACTTTGTGTATAGACTGCTCAAGGCACTCTATGGACTCAAACAGGCACCAAGAGCCTGGTATGAGACTCTATCTCAATTCCTTCTTGAGCATCAATTCACCAGGGGTACAATTGACAAAACCCTATTCTTCAAGAAGCATGGAAATGATATCATTCTTGTTCAAATCTATGTGGATGATATCATCTTTGGCTCTTCAAATGAAAAACTCTGTGAAAGGTTCTCTAAGTTGATGCAAAGCAAATATGAGATGAGTATGATGGGAGAATTAACCTACTTTCTAGGTTTGCAAGTACATCAAAGGGAGGATGGCATCTTCATAAACCAATCAAAGTATGTCAAAGATCTTTTGAAGAAATATGGTTTAGAAGACTCATCCCCTGCAAAAACTCCCATGTCCACTGCAATCAAGCTTGATGAAGACAAGAAAGGCAAAAGAGTAGACATCAAGGTTTTTAGAGGCATGGTTGGATCATTACTCTATCTCACAGCTAGCAGGCCTGATATCATGTTTGTCACATGCCTTTGTGCAAGGTTCCAGTCTGATCCCAAGGAATCTCACATGATGGCTATCAAAATAATCTTCAAGTATCTGAAGGGGACTCCTAATCTTGGGCTATGGTATCCAAAGGGCACTGGGTTCAACCTGGTTGGTTACACAGATTCTGATTATGCTGGATGCAGAATTGACAGGAAGAGCACCTCTGGAAGCTGTCAATTCCTAGGTCAAAGGTTAGTGTCCTGGTTTAGTAAGAAACAACAGTCCACAGCTGAGGCTGAATACATTGCTGCTGGAAGTTGCTGTGCTCAATTGCTTTGGATTAGAAATCAACTCATGGATTATGGGCTAGTGTTAGAACACATTCCACTAATGTGTGATAATACTAGTGCAATATCCATAGTTGCCAATCCTGTTAATCATTCTACTACAAAGCACATTGAGATCAGGTACCATTTCATTAGGGAACATGCTGCAAATGGTACCATAGAAGTCTCTTATGTTCCAACTGAGAAACAATTAGCTGACATATTTACTAAACCTCTGAATGAAGCAGTCTTCAACAGACTTGTGAGTGAAATTGGAATGCTTAATCCTTCATTTAGTTGCTCTAAGTAAGTATACCAGTAAATTGTTGCAGCAGTAAATTTTCACTGTATTTAAATGCTCTATTCATATGGAGTGAAAATTAGCTGAGATATGATTTATAAATATTTCAGTATTTTACTGCATATTTTTCAAAATCACATTTGTTAGTAAAGTTGTGAGCTTTTGAGACATCTCGATATAGATGCTTTTCAGAGTTCACGACACAGTTCAAATAAAACAGACTTATATCGCAAACTGTTGAGATTGTGAGACTTCGCGACATAGTTCATTTCATGAGTTTGCGACATAGTTCATTTTATGACTTCGCGACTTAGAATAACTATATCGACAAGTCTCCACATTTGACAGAATTTTGATTTAAATTAATTTTATTTCAAAATTTGATTAAAAGTCTGACAATTTGCTTAAAATTCCTAAAAGAGAGCTTTAGACAGGGTATTTCTACTATATCGCAAAGTCTCCCCGATCCTTTCATCTTGAGGACTTTGCGACATAGTTCATTTCTGAGACTATGCGATATACTGTGCAAGACTTTGCGGTACAGGCCATTTTTGACTTCGCGACATACAAATAGACTGTACAAATTCATAACTCCATATCGCAGTGTCTCTATCATATAAATACCCTTTTCTAACCGTTCACAACTTTTCATCTTGTCTATTGCTCTCAAACTCTCAAACCTAAGCACAAATTCTCTACTCTCTTTTTAACTCTCTCTCTCGAAATGGCACCCAAATCTCAAACAGTATCATCCTCTATCCCTTTAACCATTCCCAAAGAAACCAATCTTCTCACCATTCCCTCTGAGGCTGAGGCTAACCCAAGGTACAAGTGTTTTGTACGGTTCTTGAACACTTCCTACCTACGCCAAGCCCTAACCCTGAACCCTACCTTGTATGTTGATGTGTTGGAAGGATTCTGGAGAACGACGTTGGTATCAACAATGGCTAGGGAAGATGGAACCTCATTCCAGGAGGTTAGTTGTTCAATTGGAGGCAAACACTTTCAGTTTGGTGAAAGGGAAATCAATGAAGCTTTGGGGTTCAAGGTGGAGGGTCATGACCAAGAAGCTACAGATGCTCAAATCGTAGATTTCATGACCTTCATTCGGTATGCTGATGAGATAGATACTGGAAAGCTGAATAAGAAGTTTGTGAGAAGGGAGTGGTCATTTCTGTTTGACGCACTCCAGAAGGTGTTTCTCTGCAGGAAGACAGGATGGGACCATATCAGTCACATTGCTGTGAAGCTAGCCTACTCCTTGGCCAACAACCAGGAGATCAATGTGGGAGCCATAATTCTCAAAGAATTGGCTCAGAGGCTAGGCAGGACCGTTCGTGGTAGAGGTAATGACATCTTTTACCCTCGTTTCCTTCACGTTATTTTAAATTTTCTTGATGCAAATGTCCATGTATTGGAGGGTATAGATAACACTAAAATGGCTTATTCCAAGTCCATGTCCAAAGTACTATTTGGCTCATTGGACACAAGGAATCAAGTGGATGTGATTCTAAGTGTGACCAAGCATATGCAGGACACATTTGAGTCTTATCCACTTGATAAGCCCATATACCATGCACTTTCCTGGACAGGGGAGGCTGAGACTGGAGGAGCTACACAGTCTAACCCCAGCCTTCCCATCCCATCCAGCAACCCCACTGCAAACAGTACCATAGAAGTTAGGCAGCCAAGTGCATCAATCTCTCAAAAGATTGGTGTTACTAAAAAGAAGTCAAAGAAGAGAGCCCTAGAAGTGATAAATGAATCTGTAGAGATAGCTAGTGAGAATCCTGAGTCACCTCTCACCAGACAAAGTAAGAAATCCAAATCCAAACCTACCACTGGATCCTCCCAACAGGATTCAGATGTGGAAAAAGGGGTACACCTGTTACTGTCCATGGCCTCTCAACAGGTCATTGGCATTGAAAAGAGCAGCCCCCCTACTGCACCTTGTACAGAGTCTGCACAGGGTCAAGACCTCACTCTTGACCCTAAGAGTGATAAGGCTGATAATACACAGAGTGGAGAGCACATCACTGTTGAAACTCCTCCTATTTCTCAAGGGGAGTTGCCACAATCTAATCTAAACCCCACTTCTCTCTCAGATTCTTCCATAAAAATTTCTTCTGAATAAGAGAGTCATTCCAATGACAATCTTGCCTTTGATCAATCACAATTCTCTCCTGTGATTGAGCCAATTTCAAGTGACATGGTGCATGACACTATGCTCACCACCCAGGAACCACATCTAGTTGGTCAGGGAATGCATGCTGGGGCATATCCTAATGACACCAACACAAACATGGAGGATTCACCAGTTTTCACTGGAGACTCTATGCCAAATTCTCCCATCCTTAGGGATGTGGAACTGTCTTCACAGACAAATAGGGCTAATGTTGTAACACATCCCATTTCAATGGAGACAACATTAGACCCTACAGCCATTCCAAGGCTGGAGGAGACTCAAAATCTTACATCTCATGAAGTGCCTAGCACTAGCTCTCACTTGGCTCAGGCCACTATGTCAGAATGGCTGAAGCCTGTGCACCATGACAGGCCTTCAGGATCATCATCTGTGCCTTCCAAAATGACAGAAGAAGCCATACAAGATCTCCATGTGGCACAGATTGATGAGTTCTCAAAGATAGCTCAACATCTCCTCACCTCAAATCTCCCAAATGCTGATTATGAAGCCATTTTACTCTGCCACAAGGAGGATGTTGAAGCTCAGCAGGAGAAGATAGTGGATGCATCTGAACCAGAGGGAAATGTGGATGCCTGGTTGGATGCTAAGAGGACTCTCAAGCTCAAGGATGCCCTAGCTTTTCTAAGAGAAGATTACCTAACTTCTCTGGGCTCCAATGCAAAGGATCTCTCTCCTGCTGCCATCTATGATGCTGTTAATGATGTCTACAGGAATCAATTAAAGGCTCTGCACTATCTTGGGAAAGGGCTTCAATCAGAGATTTCTTCAATCCAGGAGGAGACAGACAGATCCCTCACTAAGCTCAGAAACTCATATCTCTCTGATTTTCCCAAGGTGGATGGCATCCTTAAAGAAATCCAGAAGACAAACTCTACTGTAAGCATGATGGACATCTCTCTGGCCATGGTCACAGACAACATCAGGAAGCTGGCTACAACCCTGGAAAATCAAGTCAAGGCCAATATCAACTCAAATGCAATGCTGAATGTAATTTGGAAGAATCAATATGGTGACAAATTGGTGGATGAGGTCCCTCTGTCAAACATCTCCAAATTTGAATTTGCCAAGCTCAAGGATCAATCTCTCAATTCTTTCAAGTCTCAACAGCTATTCTCAAAGGTGGATGGTCTTGAAAGAGAAGTGGCCTCTCTGACAGATGAAAACAAGGAGCTTGCCAACTCTCTAAAACAGCTCAATGACAAACTGGATGCCCAAGGCAACAACACCTCCAATATCCTGCTGGTGCAACAACAGATGCTGACTTCAATGATGAAACAAATGAACCTGCCTATCCCTGGGGAAGCTCAAGACATCTTGTCTGATCCCAAGCCTAAGGGGGAGAAACAAAAGGAGGTCATTCTGAAACAGAAAGGGGGAGTACCTGCCAAGCAGCCAAAGCATAAGGGCAAGGGCAAACTCATTGAAGAAACCATAAAGCCAATCATTCTTCCCCCTGTAGAGGTCATAAGTGCAGAAGGTCAGAAGAGCACAATCTCAACCACCTACTATCCATCAACAATGCCTAAAGATATCTCAACTCCTCAACCTACTCAACCTACTCCCAATGCTAAACCTGTCAAAGCTGCAATTATCACAGAGGCCAAGCTACAGGAAGTTGCCAATTCAAACATCTATCATGATGAGGCCTTCCTGGAGTTTCTGAAAGCCATCTACAGTAGTGCTCAAGGAGATGCAAGGATGTACAGACAGAAGATCAAGGAAAGCATCAAGTATTTCACAGTGGCAGTAAGGAAAATCAAGGATGTCCATCTAAGAGAGATAATCATGGTGTGCAAGGACAACTACTTGTGGCACCTAGCTTTTCAAACTCTAGAGAAACTGAGATTTACTGAGCTGTCAATCATTCTGGATTTGATTGAAAAGCATGGGATGAACAATGAAAGTCTTTATAATGACTTGAAGATGGACCAGAATAAAAGATTGCCTAAGGTTATATCCAAGCCAAGGACAATAATTTACCAAAGCCTATCTCAAGACAGTGGTATTGACCAACTAGTAATTCCCTCAGACCTTTTAATGAAGAACAATGCAAAGATCAACCAGGTGCTGCAAATGCTGAGAGCTAAGAGAGGAGCTAGGACAGCTGAGGAACTAGAGATGATTCGAACTCTACAATCTTTTCTGATTCATGGAGTCATTCCTGAATCTGTCAAAGAAAAGAGCAAAAAGAAGGATGGGGAGGATGATGATGAGGAGAAAACCTATGAAAGGAGATCTCAGACAAGGAGAAATAAGGATGGACCTAGTGAGAGCAGCAGGAGCAAATATCCTAAGAAATCAAAAGATGCTGGTGATGACAAGAGGGACTCCAAAGGGACAAAGGAAACAACCAGGAAAACAAGAAGTGGAATTCAGCAAGTCAAGGACATTGCTAGCAGTACTTTAACCACAACACAAGACTCTAAGTCTAGGGTGGGTACTGTTAGTAATGATCCTTCAAATTCATTATCAAAGACTTCTGAACCTGAATTGCCACAGAAGAAAGAAGAAGCCACAAAAGAAACCTCAAAAAGACACTTCCACAAAGTTACAGCTAGTGGAGTGTTACAGTGGATGAAGGGGAAAGGAATGAAGCTACTTCCAAGTGATGTGGCACTGAAGACTAATTCTCCTTGTTCCAGAAAGGTATCTCTTGTGAAGCATTTGAAGATCAAGAGTGTACCCAGAAGGAAAAGGATAACAAAGAAGACTGGAAAACTCACAAATGTTATTGGCATCAATGTGCTTCCACTAGATGAGGACTATGATGAAGATGCCCTAGCATTTTTGAGGTCTCAAAGGATCTTTGAAGTCAAAGTGAAGTTGGATCATCTAGAGATCAAGTACACTGATGGAAGAGAAAGGATAATGAAGCAAGGAAGCTGGCAATATTTCTATAAGTATGAGCTTGAAAGGATAAATGCCTTACTGAATTTTGAAGAAAAAGAAGAAAGGACATGGAAGATAGATATTGCCAGGTACTTGAAAATGCATGCTGATTATGAAGAAAACATGAGGAAAGAGAATGAAGAGAAAAACAAACAGAGAGAGAAAGAAATGGCTGAGATGGAGGAGAGGGCTAAGGAGCTAAGGCAGAAAGGGATGTGCAGGGTCAAACAAAATCCTTATATTGTGGAGTACAAAAACTCACATGGAGGTCAAAGCAAAATAAGGATGGAGTTTCTTGATTCCTATGTAGAAAGTGCACTCAAGGCTGCAATTGATGACTTGAAAGGCTCACCTCTCATTGAAGAACTGATTGCAAGAGAAGAACTTCAAGAAGCCATCATAGACATGAAGAGAAAAGAAGAGATAAGGAAAAAGAAGATATATGATGATTTGCTAGAGAAGCAATTGGAAGCTAAAGCTGCTGAGCAACAAAAGTAATCTGTAAGCTTTCAATTTTTCTATGTAATCAAATTTCTGATCTCAATGTTCATGAATTGTCCTCTTTGTTACTAAATTTCCTTTTATGTAAGTTAGGCTTGTTATCAGACATGAAATTGTGCCTAAGGATCTTACTCACAATTTGGGGGAGATTGTTAGGCTCAAGACATGTCTGAATACCACTATTAACAAGCCTACACTATGTGACTATGTCACACTACATGACCTAGTGATTTCTATCACTGGGATATAGTATAGGTCTCTAAATGTACTTGTCTTGTTCTCATGAACAATAGCTTTATCATGTATGCTCAAATTTATAATGAGCTTAGTAAAGTTTCTTGCATCTAGATTGTATATAGGCCATTGAATAATTATCCTGGTAGAAGTTCAGAAGTGTTCATGCAGCAGGATAGAGATGAATAAGGCTATGAAGAAATAAGTTGCAGGAATTTGTCTAAGGCATTATATAGCAAAGTCAAAAGAAAGCTATGTCGTGAAGTCACCAATATCCATGTCGTGAAGTACTATATCGCATAGTCCATTTTTTACTATGTCGAGAAGTCCTCAAGACACATGTCGTGAAGTGTTGAAGTCAGCAAAGTCAAAGGAGTCTAGATCGTGAAGTCCTCAGAAGCCTTATGTCGCATAGTCATCAAATGACCTATGTCGCATAGTCGTCAAATGACCTATGTCGCATAGTCGTCAAATGACCTATGTCGCATAGTCGTCAAATGACCTATGTCGCATAGTCGTCAAATGACCTATGTCGCAAAGTCTTCAAAGGCTATATCGCGTAGTCCTCACAAGGGAGATCGCGAAGTCAGGAATAAAGTGGAGTTCACGATATCAACACTTAGCCGTTTACAACAAGACAAATCAAGGTACAGAATCAAGAATCAAAAGAGACAAATACTGAAGCATTTGTTCTGGCAAGGTGGTCCAAAGAACAGATGGCAAATCTACAGCTAAACGTGGAGAGAAAGATAAGAGACAAGCAGCTACAGAAACGGGAAAGACTCCGAAAAGCAGGTGGTCCTTCCTGACACAGTTAACGTCTTATGGCAGAACAAGTTGGACTTTCAGCAAGGGGTAACTATGTAAAAATAGGTGTGTGCACTAGGTTGTATAGGGCTTATATATATCATGCACATCATATTGTTAGCTGTAAGAGAGATACACATAGTTATTTGCTAAGCTCTTTTCTCTGTAAGCAAGCAAGTTCAAACTGTTCTTGTTTAGAAGCCAGAAATTCGATTGTGAATTTCTTGGAAAGCTGTAGTATTTAATTTGCTTATACAAAGTAGATTAAAGTGATTGTGTGTGTTATTTACTTTCTGCATATTACATATCATAATCATATACAGTCTGTTACTTAGTTTTCAAGAATCGAAAAATATATCAAACTATCCATTCACCCCCCCTCTGCCTAGTTTCTAGTAGTATTCATTTCTAACAAAAAGTTTTACCTATATTAAATTCCTGCAAACAATGCATTCCTTTAACCGGTCCACGAATATTGCAGTTGTCAAACTTTAACAAAAAATGTGGTTGTAGGAAAGCCCATATACCTTCGGTGTATGTCCTTGATTCGCACGTATAAAAAGCTCTCCATTGTCTTCCACAAGGCTAAATCGCTGCTTCTTATCAGCCATAACTGCCTAAAAATCAAGTAAAGAGTAGATCAACCTTTGATGATAAAATCTGCATCTGCTTCAAAGTTGTTGCTTTTGCAGTAAAAGCAAGCTGAAAGACTGAAAAGAAACACCAGTACCAGTAGGGTGCCAGCAAATATCGCCGGTGAATATCATAGCACGGATGATCATATACTGCTACAGTACTACCCATGCTAGACTTCATAATTTCTTATAGCCATTACAGTGCGTCCGTATATGGGTGTGGCAACCTATGTGGCGGAGCCAGAAAATAAGGATAGTGGGGGCTAATAATTAAAAAAAAGTTAAAAATCAATGTGAAAATGTAGTTTTTTAGAGAAATTTTATCGTTTCAATACTTTATACTCTAAAATTATTACAACATTATATAATGACAATAGACTTTAAAATATTTGAAGTTCATATATATCATAAAACAAAATTTGAATCATTAGACAACTTTTTACGATAGTGAAAATTACTTCTAAAACTTTTAAGTGCAATCTATTCAAATTTACATTTTAATAATTTAAAATATGACTTTGCAAAAAAAATGAAATTAAAATATTATGATCAGAATTTTGATATCTTGTATTAATATTAAAGTGATGAATAAGAAGATGAATTACTTTGACAAAACAAAAAGAACTACCTTACAAGACTAAGCTATATTTCAAAACCGCCACTTTTCTTACGGTATTACTATAGTTTTTCAAGCTGATGCTAGCTGCTAGGGGGGTACTCACTGCTTTGCTTTGTTAGTATTATTATGGGCCTCTTTGGATTCAACTATTATACATTATAAATTAATAAGAGGGGTGTTTGTCAAACTAAACTTATGACCTCAACTCATAATTTATAGTGTTAATTTTAATTAGCCCCCACAACAATAAAAAAGGAACCTTTAATAATTAATTTATATAATATTTGTAATTTTTCTAATTACATATTTTAATATTCTTATGTTTTTTGTTAGAACATATTTTAATCTTTTAATTTATATGAAACAAATGTCCTCTTTAAATTCAAAAAAATTCTTTATAATTTAATTAATCTCATATTAAAAAAAACTCTTTGAAATTTTCATGCCATATATTTATATCTTGATTTTTTTTTCTATTTTGACATGTACGTATATCTCGTGTTCAATAGCGATTTTACTTGTAAATTATAATCTCACATCAAAATACTAGACATTAAATTTAATAGTATTAACTATTCTATTTAATTGACGTAAATAAATTTATAAATTTTCACTTATATAATAAATTATAATTATTAGTAAAAAAAAATGGCTTGTCACATCACATCTTAATCAAAAGTTTTACCTATATTAAATTCCTGCAAACAATGCATTCCTTTAACCGGTCCACGAATATTGCAGGTGTCAAACTTTAACAAAAAATGTAGTTGTAGGAAAGCCCATATACCTTCAGTGTATGTCCTTGATTCGCACGTATAAAAAGCTCTCCATTGTCTTCCACAATGCTAAATCGCTGCTTCTTATCAGCCATAACTGCCTAAAAATCAAGTAAAGAGTAGATCAACCTTTGATGATAAAATCTGCATCTGCTTCAAAGTTGTTGCTTTTGCAATAAAAGCAAGCTGAAAGAATGAAAAGAAACATTAGTACCTGTAGGGTGCCAGCAAATATCGCCGGCGAATATCATAGCAGCTGTAGGATGATCATATACTGCTACAGTACTACCCATGCTAGACTTCATAATTTCTTATAGCCATTACAGCGTGTCCTTATATCGGTGTGGCACCCCAGGTGGCGGAGCCAGAAAATAAGAATAATGGGGGCTAATAATTAAAAAAAGAAGTTAAAAATCAATGTGAAAATGTAGTTTTTTAGAGAAATTTTATCGTTTCAATACTTTATACTCTAAAATTATTACAACATTATATAATGACAATAGACTTTAAAATATTTGAAGTTCATATATATCATAAAACAAAATTTGAATCATTAGACAACTTTTTACGATAGTGAAAATTACTTCTAAAACTTTTAAGTGCAATCTATTCAAATTTACATTTTAATAATTTAAAATATGACTTTGCAAAAAAAATGAAATTAAAATATTATGATCAGAATTTTGATATCTTGTATTAATATTAAAGTGATGAATAAGAAGATGAATTACTTTGACAAGACAAAAAGAACTACCTTACAAGACTAAGCTCTTTTTTACTAATAATTATAATTTATTATATAAGTGAAAATTTATAAATTTATTTACGTCAATTAAATAGAATAGTTAATACTATTAAATTTAATGTCTAGTATTTTAATGTGAGATTATAATTTACAAGTAAAATCGTTATTGAACACGAGATATATGTACATGTCAAAATAGAAAAAAAAATCAAGATATAAATATATGGTATGAAAATTTCAAAGAGTTTTTTTTAATATGAGATTAATTAAATTATAAAGAATTTTTTTGAATTTAAAGAGGACATTTGTTTCATATAAAGTAAATGTTAGATCAGAATTCAATGATCGTCAGAAGCTAGACTCAACTGATCAGGATTGCTGACGTCATCAGTATTGCATGGTCATCAGTATTTGATCAAGCGTCAGTATCTTATTGATCATCAGGATTCCTACTCAGACTATGATCAGGATTGATCATCAGAACTTGAAGCTGATCAGGATTCCTACTTCGAGTTATATTTGGAGTCTAGATAAACATGGAAGTTTATTCTATCTGTTCCTGGTTTGTAGAATGCAGCTATCGATTAAAGATATGTTTCTATCTTTGTTATGATTATGACTTATCTTGTTATTGATAGAGAAGCTGTGTGCACTATATAAACACAGTTTTGGTTTCGATTTATGTATTCATTCGAGAGAGAACATAATCGAATAGAAGCTCTTAAGAACAGAATTTCTTGAGAGAGTTTTTGTAAGCTAGCAGCTCTCAAGAACATCAGAATTTCTTGAGAGAGTTTGTAACAGTTTTATATCAGATTTAATAAAGCTGTTATCTTTCTTTCATATTTGTTATATATACATTAAAAAGTCGATTATCTTATACTATTGTATTCAACCCCCCTTCTACAATAGATTATTACTGGGCAACAATTGGTATCAGAGCAAACTGATTTAATTCTGAATCAGATACGATCTAAAGATGTCGACAACCAAGTATGAAAGCATGAAGATTCCCATCTTGAAGATATCAGAATATCCTACATGGAGGGTAAAGATGTTGATGTACCTGGAGGCTATGGATCCCGACTACTTAGACAGGATTCGTGATGGACCATATATACCAACAAAGTTCGTAGAACGAACAGATACAGTACCAGAACATTATGTGGTCAAAGCTAAATCTGAATGGACTCCAGAAGAAAAAGCTCATGTACTCAGAGAACCAAAGATAAAGAATATCTTACACAACAGTCTTGATGCTGTTATGTCAAACAGGGTGATTGCATGCAAGTCTTCAAAAGAAATCTGGGATACTTTGGAAACTCAGTGCTAGGGATCTGCATCTGTCAAGAAGAACAGAAGGGCTCTTTTGATTCAAGAATATGAACAATTCGATGCAAGACCTGAAGAGAGCCTGACTGATCTATATGATAGATTTCTGACACTATTGAATAGCTTATCTTTAGTTGACAAAGTATATGAACCTGAAGATTCAAACACCAAATTTCTTAGAGCTTTACCTGAAGAATGGGATACTCAGACCTCAATCATTAGACACCAGTATGATCTTAACATTGTGCCTCTTGATGAGATCTATGGGATGCTAAGAACTCGTGATCTTGAAGTTCAACAGAGGAAGAACAAGAAAAGCAGCAAGGCAAAGTCAATTGCTTTGAAAGCAGAGGCTAAATCAAAAGGAAAAGCTATGGAGGTCTCTAGAAGTAAATCAAGAGTAGCTGAGTCAGATCCTGACGACTCTTCATCAGATACTGATGGCAATCCTGATGCCAATACTGGTGATGATTCTTCTGACTCAGACATGGAAGAGATGGTTGCTATGATTGTCAGAAACTTCAGAAGGATGAAGTTCAGGAAGAATAGAAGACAAGGCAACTTTCAGAAAAAGACCTTCAAAGCAGACAAAGACAAGTATATCAAAAAGGACAGCAAGAGTAGCAAATTTGACAAGTCAAAGGTTAGATGCTACAAGTGTAATGGTATGGGTCACTTTGCTTCTGAATGCAACAAGACAAAGGCACTCATCACATCAAGCAAGGATTGGATGGACTCTTCCTCAGAATCTGATACTGAGGTAGTCAACTATGCGTTAATGGCCAATGCTGATGTAATTGCTGCTCCTGATGATAAGGTACTAAATACTATCTTTGATTTTGATACTGATAATGCTCTGAGTTAAGACGTTTTCTAAAGTCATTACATATTAGCTTTAGAAGTCAAACTGCTGAGAATACTAGAATCTTATCTGAGATGTCTGACCTTAGAAAGAGGAATGAGATATTAGAAACTGAATTTTCTCGTATGCTAGAAGTACAAAAAGAATGTGATAATGCTAAACACATGCACTTAGAGATGACATCTAAATGTACTTCCCTTGAAAAAGAACTTGAATATGCTAATGAGAAAATCAGAACCTGGACAGACTCTGGTAGGAAATTTCATGAGATTAATACCTCTAAGAATTGGAAAGAGTGTCTAGGATATAAGTCAGATGAGGATAAGAAATTGAAAGAGAAAATTGTCATTAATGAGACAGTCAGTCCAAAGACCTATAGACATGTTATAGACTCAACCAAATCTAAGATTACTCCTGTTAATTTTGTTTTTGGTAAGGATTCCAATTCTACTTTTGAAAAGGGATCTACCTCTACTCAAGGAATTAAAATTATAAAGTCTAAACCTGTCATGAACGAAGTCACTAAGAATGTAGGTCTATTGTCTCAGAAACAGCTTAAGGATAAAATCTGTGAGGTTACAGATAAGAAAAAGGAAGCTACTGTTAAGAGAAACAGGAATGGTAAAGTTGGGATCAATAAAGAGAATGGTTATAAATATATCCCAAATGCACCAAGAAAGAGTTGTTTTAACTGTGGTAACTCTAATCATCTTGCTATTGATTGTAAAAAGAGTAAGAAGAAAATTGCTGAAATTTCTAAGTCTGATGTTAGGAATAGATCAGTATTTTACAAACCACAGTATTCCTGTTTTCATTGTGGTAGTATATGGCATTCTATTTATACATGTAAAGAGTATCATGATTTGTACTATAACTTTTATGATCCATTGCCTAAGTTTGAAAGTAGTACAAAGTCTGATAGAACTGAAAATGTCATAATGAAGCATGCTTTTGTTAATACTGATACTGACAAAGCAAATCCTGATGGAGTAAATCCTGTCAGGACTGCTAAAGTCAAAAAGTCTTCTGCTGTTAAATTTAATAAAATGCATGAACAAGGAATCCAACAAGTGCTAAACATTCTGACTAGTGTTTTACTATTCTGATGCAGGGTAAAAGGAAAAATGTGTTAGTCATGGATAGTGGATGTTCTGTGCACATGACTGGAAACAAAGCCCTGTTATCAGAATATGAGGAAAAAGCTGGCCCAACTGTGTCTTATGGAGATGGCAACATTGGACAAACCTTGGGATATGGCAATATAATCATTGGAAATGTCATCATTGAAAAAGTAGCTCTAGTGAAGGGACTAAAACACAACTTGTTGAGTATTAGTCAAATCACTGACAGAGGTTATCATGTCAATTTCTATTCCACACATTGTGAAGTAGTCAGTAAAGCAACAGGAAAGATAGCTCTAACTGGCTACAGGCATGGTAACATATATGAAGCCAACATTCTCTCAGATACTGATGGCTCCCCTACATGTTTCATCAGTAAAGCTTCAGTAGATGAAAGTTGGAATTGGCACAAGAAGCTTTCTCATCTCAACTTCAGCAACATCAGTGAGTTGGTTAAGAAAGAATTAGTAAGAGGATTACCTAATGTCTTGTATACACCTGATGGACTCTGTGATGCATGCCAAAAAGCAAAACAAAGAAGGACATCATTCCAGAGTAAATCAGAATCCTCTATTGAAGAACCATATCACATGCTACATCTTGATCTGTTTGGTCCAGTCAACATCATGTCCATCAGTAAGAAAAGGTACACTCTTGTAATTGTTGATGAATATTCTAGATTCACCTGGGTGTATTTTCTGCACAGAAAAGATGAAACTCCTGAAGTTCTGTTGGATCATGTGAGAATGATTGAGACAACCACAAAGTACAAAGTCAAGATTCTGAGAAGTGATAATGGTACTGAATTTAAGAATTCAAAGATGGAAGAGTTCTGCAAATACAAAGGAATCATTCAACAATTCTCTGCTCCTGGCACACCTCAGCAAAATGGAGTAGTAGAAAGGAAGAATAGAACTCTTATTGAAGCTGGCAGAACTATGTTGGAAGAAGCTAAATTACCTACATATTTCTGGGCAGAAGCAGTCAACACAGCATGCTATACACAAAATCTCACATTGATAAACAGGCATGGTGTCACTCCTTATCAGTCACTCAAAGAGAAGAAACCAAGTCTGAAGCATTTGCATGTGTTTGGCTGTAAATGTTTTGTTCTCAGAACTCATCCTGAACAGCTAGGGAAATTTGAAACAAAGGCTGATGAAGGAATATTCATAGGTTATCCTACATCAAGAGCCTTCAGAGTTTTTAATTTGAGAACAAGAACTGTCATGGAGTCAATACATGTATCTTTTGATGATAAGAAGATAACTGGAATCATTGAAGACTCGCATGATAGATTGTTATTTGAAAATGAAGCTTCCAAGGAACCTGAAGAAAGTGAATCAGATCCTGTCAATTCATCAGATACTGATGGGTCACCAAATCCTGATGACTCACCAGGTACTGATGGTGCTAATACTGATGATGCAAACAACAATAATACAACTAGTAGTGCTAATGTTGAGGGGGAGCAACGGCATTCAACTACAAGTTCAGAGTCAACTCAATCATCAGGACAGAATTCTTCAGATACTGATTCAAGTGAAGATCCTGATAACACATCAGGAGGGCATAGCAATAATTCAGGGAGAGCTTCAAATCAATCAAATTCTTTCAATCAAGATAACACCAATCCAGGGGGAGCATCTACTTCAAGAAACAATTTGACACCAGCAAGGAAATGGACAAAAGATCATACTCCTGATTTGATAATTGGAGATCCTGATGCAGGTGTTCAAACAAGAAGTGCAACTCAGAATGAATGTTTATATAATAACTTTCTATCCAAGGAGGAGCCTAAGAAAGTTGAAGATGCACTTAAAGATGCTGATTGGGTTACTGCAATGCAAGAAGAACTGAATGAATTTGAAAGGAATGAAGTCTGGAAACTGGTACCAAGACCAAAGAATAGATCAATTGTTGGTACAAAGTGGATTTTCAAGAACAAGACTGATTCTGATGGAGTCATTATCAGAAACAAAGCTAGACTAGTTGCAAAGGGGTATTCCCAACAAGAGGGAATTGACTATGATGAAACTTTTGCTCCTGTTGCAAGACTAGAAGCCATCAGGATATTTCTTGCTTATGCAGCACATAAGAAATTCAAGGTTTTCCAGATGGATGTTAAAAGTGCTTTCTTAAATGGTGAACTGGAGGAAGAAGTTTATGTTGAACAACCTCCTGGTTTCATTGATCCTAAATATCCAGATTATGTCTACAGACTGGATAAGGCACTTTATGGACTAAAGCAAGCTCCAAGAGCATGGTATGAAACCTTAGCTCAATTCTTACTGGAAAGTGGATTCAAAAGAGGTGCAATTGATAAAACTCTATTTTATTTGAATCATGGTAAGGAGTTGCTGTTAGTTCAGATTTATGTTGATGATATCATTTTTGGGTCAACAAACAAAAAGCTGTGTGAAAAGTTTTCCAAGCTTATGCAGTCAAGATATCAAATGAGCATGATGGGAGAAATGAGTTACTTTCTGGGTCTTCAAGTTAAACAGACTAATGAAGGGATTTTTATTAATCAGTCTAAATACACAAGGAATTTACTGACAAGGTTTAACATGCAAGACAGTACTCCTGCTTCAACTCCCATAGCTACAGCTACCAAACTTGATCCTGATCAAGGTGAAGAGGTAGATGTAACTCACTACAGAGGAATGATTGGCTCTTTATTGTATCTCACTGCCAGTAGACCAGATATCATGTTTGCAACCTGTCTATGTGCAAGATTTCAAGCAAAACCTAGAGAACCACATCTGATTGCAGTCAAAAGAATTTTCAGATATCTCAAAGGCACTCCTTCACTTGGCCTTTGGTATGCAAGGGAATCAGATTTTGGGTTGTGTGGTTATTCAGATGCTGATTTTGCAGGATGCAAAATAGACAGGAAAAGTACTTCAGGAAGTTGTCAGTTTTTGGGTGGAAGACTAGTTTCATGGTTCAGTAAAAAGCAGAAATCTATTTCCACTTCAACTGCAGAAGCTGAGTACATTGCAGCAGGAAGTTGTTGTGCTCAGATAATGTGGATGAAAAATCAGTTGTTAGATTATGGCCTGTCATACTCAAAAATCCCTATTTATTGTGATAACCAAAGTGCTATTGCAATGACAGGAAATCCAGTTCAGCATTCTCTTACTAAACACATCAGTATCAGATATCACTTTATAAGAGAACAGGTTCTGGAAGGAACAATTGAACTTCACTTTGTTCCTACTGATCAACAACTAGCTGATATATTCACCAAGCCACTGCCTGAAGCTACTTTCAATAAGTTGGTGAATGAACTTGGAATGATGAATTTTGAGAATTTCTGAGGAAAAGCTACAGAGAGGAAATCCTGATAACTGTCAAATCCTGATGGTTATTCAGAAAGGTATGTATCTTTGATCACATCCATAAATATTTTTGCCTCGTTTGCTGGTAAGCGTGTTTTAATTCTATGACCATTAATTTGGTTATTTTTCTTAAACCAAAACGCTATTCAGGATTGTTAAAATAAATTTTGTTTTCTTAAATAAAATTTTATTTTAATCTTATTGAATATTTTTTTTTCAATCCTGATATGGCAAAATATTTTGTGCGGAAATGCTTTTATTCCAGATGAGGTTAGGTTTTTCTTACATCAGAAAATGCCTACTCATTATGGACTACTTTCTAATGCTATGGGGCAAGGCCCAACCCACCTTGTTCCTGACACAAGCATGCAACCTAAACAGTCTAAACAGTTAACAACCACCTCTACTGTCTCTCACAAGACTTTAGTTGTAAAATCAAAGAAATCAGCTAGAACTGATGTGTCTGGAAGGCAATCAGGTTCAAAGGATTTTTCCTCTACACCACTCACTAAAAAGAAGATACAAGGGGGTGTACAAGGGGTCCTGGTTAAGAAAGCTGATAAGGTTGTTAAGAATGTTCCTGTGAAAAGGAAGTTAAGGTTGATTGATGAAAGTGATTCAGAGGATGACTTACCTATATCCTCCGTGATGAATGTGAACAAGGAAGTTGCTGATACTGCTACTAAAGCTGTGGTACCTTCATCAAAACCACAAAAGACAAGGAAATTATCAAAGAGCAGGTATCATATTCCTTTGACAGTGCAAATGAAGGATACTGATATTCAGACATCAAATCCTGAAGAGTCATCTACTCCTGATGCTCTAGCAAATCCTGATGTTAGTATTCCTGATGCAACAACAAAAGCTGTCTCTATATCAGACTCTCCAGCCTCTCCATCTCAAATTCGAGAACATTCTTGGGAGAAGGTTTCTACAACTGCTTCCTTGGTTGGTCTAACACCTACATCAAAGAAAAAGAGGAATGCAGAAGAGTTAGTCTATCAGAGACAGAAGAAGCTGAAAGGATCAAGCCCACAAGAACCTGAATTTCAGAGTAATTCAGCAGCTACTGTTGATCCTGCCACACAAGAACCACTCAATCAAAGTTTGAGTGAAGGCTTAGCTAGTGGAATGGTCACACAAGAACCATTTTCTCAACGGGAGAATGAAGACATCAACATTCCAGCTACACAAGAACCATCTTCTCAAAGTGAAGATGCAGGCAAAGCTACAGCTTCTGTTGAAAGATTGGTCGAGAACATTGTCAATGAGGGAAGCACACAAGAACCTTTAGCTCAAAGTGTTGAAGCAGCTTCTGAACCTCAAGCTCCACAAGAACCATTGGTAGCAAATACTGATGCAAGCATATCAAATCCTGACGATGTTCATCCTGACGCTAGTGGTGCTCCTGATACTGAGCCTATTTTGATACAGCCACTTCGTTCAAGACCAATGGATCATCCTATCTCAGAATCACAGGATAAACTGAAAGGTATTGCAATTCCTGATCCTGATATATCTCATGGTTCTGATGATGATAATTCTGATGATGATAGTGATGATGATAATGAGAATCGAAAAGAGAAGGAACAGCTTGCTACAGCACTCAAGATTAGTTTTGGAACTAATTTTGGTTCATCAAGTACATATATGGCTAGCAATGCTTCCACTGGGAAAGATCAGAGACAAGATTTTTCTATTCCTTCCTTTGATCCTGCAGAGGCATTTAGACAGAATGAATGGAACAATTCATGGCACAATTCTGATGAATCTATCAGTTTTTCTTCTGCTATTGCACATGCCTATAATGCAGTGAAATCTATAGAGAATCAAGACTTGAAGAATCATCTGAAGGCTACTACTCTGTTATCCAAAAGCCTGAAAAGTGAGATTGATTCTATCAAAGGTTCAACTGAAAAAGTGAGGACTGATATCTTTAATAATTTTACAAAGGTGCCTACTACTTTCCAACTGAGGGTAGTGGAATCCCAAGTGAAATCTGTTGTTTCAGAACAAACCTCCATCAAACAAAGAATTGATTCTCTGGATACTAAGGTAACTGAAATTCAAGCCTCTCTTTCCTTAATTTTGCAATTATTGTCAAATCCTGATGTCAAAAAGGGGGAGAAGGTTATTCAGACAAAATGTACACCTGATCTAGTATTAAGAAATAACAATGATGATACTGGAGATGATGGTGATGACAATGTGAAACAAGGAGAAACCTCTGATGCTGCGGTTTTGAAGTCTACAATTCAAACTTCTCAAAGTCAGACTACGCAGTCAACTCATGTTTCTGATTCTGGAGTTAAGACAGTAAGAACATTGGTGCAATCTCAGATCCTGAAGGAAGATCAAATCCTGACACCTGGTCATGGACATATTCTTGCTACAATTCCTGAAGGTGATGAAGATGTAATTATTGATAATCCTGAAGATGCATCAAATTTATTCCAGAAGTTTTCTACAAAAGACGGTAGAATTGTTACTCTTTATCACACTGATAAAAGAGTTCAACAATTATTTGCCAGAAAAGCACTCTCTACAGCAAGTGAAGAATATCCAGATCTCTCACATGAAGATTTCTTGAGACTACAAAGAGAGACAATGGAAAGCTATACTGCTTCTACTAGAGGTAGAGGAAGCAGAGGTAGGAGAGGTGCTAGAAGAAATAGAAGAGGTTCTTCAACTCAAACAGTATCTAGACAGACAAGGTCTAGAGCATTAAGAATTGAAGAAATTCCTGAAGCTTCACA
Source organism: Heracleum sosnowskyi (assembly GCA_030848705.1). NCBI lineage: Eukaryota > Viridiplantae > Streptophyta > Magnoliopsida > Apiales > Apiaceae > Heracleum > Heracleum sosnowskyi. The sequence continues at coordinate 130,475,317 of CM061241.1, read as the reverse complement.
AAATCTAACAGATCCTGTTATCAAGGATATCATGGAGAAAGAAGACAAGGAATTTGTTGAAGAAGAACCTGAATTGAGAAGAAAATCAAGTAAATCAACTCTCAGCAATACAAATCAAATTGAAGATTCTAATCCTGACAATATTCAAGATCCTGACGAATCTGAAATTCTGCAAGAGGTTGATTTGATAATCTTATCTACTGTCGTTGATTGTCACAACAAAGAAGTAGATGAAGAAGAAGAAGCCAGAAGAAGAGATATTACAAAAAGAACAAATGAAGATTTCAATCTCTATCTACAAAGGCTTAAAGTTTCAAATGAAAGACAATGGAGAAATTCAAGCAGACAAGAATCTTTACTTGAAAGAAGCTACGCTCATGAAAAGGAGAAATACAAGAAGTGGAAACATATAAGTACACTAAGGTGTGATAAACTTATCAATTTTCAGTCTGGTGGAATTATAACAAGTGCTTCAAGTGTTGTTGATTTGTCTGATATGGCTAGATCAAAAACACTCTGGTTAAAGATGTTTTCGAATCTGAAGCAAATGTCAAGTTACACAAGAGGAGGTATTGGACACAGGGATGCTGAATTTCTAAACATAACTTATGCTGATCCTTACTCCTTAACTGAAATTGGAGGTACTTTAACTTCTGAAAACCTGAACAATTTATTAGCTGTTGATATAGTTATAGATTGTCATGATGGTTTTGAAAAGAAAGAAAAGCTTCTGTACTTCATGAAAGATGGTAGTGTGAAGATTCTATCTATTCAAGATCTGCTGATGAAAACTACACAGGAACTGAAATATGTTCACTATCTGTTAAGATGGAAGAACCAAGTGTACAAAGAATGGAGTGACATGATTTTGTCAACTATAAGAAGAAGACTGGATGGAAACAGTAATTTCGATGGTAATTATACTCCCATGTACTTAAATCAAAGAGGTCAGGATGTGGAAATGCAAAGGGGTACTGCTGTTAAAGAAGTAAATTTTGGCATGACTCATCTTTCTCTCAATCCTGATGGGAAGGAAATTGCTTATCTTTTGCTTGAAGAGCACAGTCTTCAGAGAAACTCCATACAGAATCTCAGAGCAGCTATCTACCAGATTAATGAGGAAGATGAAGAACTCATAAATCTTAAGGAAAGACTGATTCAAATTCTTGAAGAAAAAGAAGAAAGTTTATTATCCAATTTCTTGAAGATGAATCTGTTCTATCAAAAAGCTTAAAACAGATAAGTTGTTTCTGAAGATACTTGTACATTTTGATACATGTTTTTGACATCATTGAATATTTGGAATCTATACTTTATTTCGCAAAGTATGAGATTGGGGGAGATTGTTAGATCAGAATTCAATGATCGTCAGAAGCTAGACTCAACTGATCAGGATTGCTGACGTCATCAGTATTGCATGGTCATCAGTATTTGATCAAGCGTCAGTATCTTATTGATCATCAGGATTCCTACTCAGACTATGATCAGGATTGATCATCAGAACTTGAAGCTGATCAGGATTCCTACTTCGAGTTATATTTGGAGTCTAGATAAACATGGAAGTTTATTCTATCTGTTCCTGGTTTGTAGAATGCAGCTATCGATTAAAGATATGTTTCTATCTTTGTTATGATTAGGACTTATCTTGTTATTGATAGAGAAGCTGTGTGCACTATATAAACACAGTTTTGGTTTCGATTTATGTATTCATTCGAGAGAGAACATAATCGAATAGAAGCTCTTAAGAACAGAATTTCTTGAGAGAGTTTTTGTAAGCTAGCAGCTCTCAAGAACATCAGAATTTCTTGAGAGAGTTTGTAACAGTTTTATTTCAGATTTAATAAAGCTGTTATCTTTCTTTCATATTTGTTATATATACATTAAAAAGTCGATTATCTTATACTATTGTATTCAACCCCCCTTCTACAATAGATTATTACTGGGCAACAGTAAAAGATTAAAATATGTTCTAACAAAAAACATAAGAATATTAAAATATGTAATTAGAAAATTTACAAATATTATATAAATTAATTATTAAAGGTTCCTTTTTTATTTTTGTGGGGGCTAATTAAAATTAACACTATAAATTATGAGTTGAGGTCATAAGTTTAGTTTGACAAACACCCCTCTTATTAATTTATAATGTATAATAGTTGAATCCAAATAGGCCCATAATAATACTAACAAAGCAAAGCAGTGAGTACCCCCCTAGCAGCTAGCATCAGCTTGAAAAACTATAGTAATACCGTAAGAAAAGTGGCGGTTTTGAAATAAAATGGCTTGTCACATCACATCTTAATCAAAAGTTTTACCTATATTAAATTCCTGCAAACAATGCATTCCTTTAACCGGTCCACGAATATTGCAGGTGTCAAACTTTAACAAAAAATGTAGTTGTAGGAAAGCCCATATACCTTCAGTGTATGTCCTTGATTCGCACGTATAAAAAGCTCTCCATTGTCTTCCACAAGGCTAAATCGCTGCTTCTTATCAGCCATAACTGCCTAAAAATCAAGTAAAGAGTAGATCAACCTTTGATGATAAAATCTGAATCTGCTTCAAAGTTGTTGCTTTTGCAGTAAAAGCAAGCTGAAAGACTGAAAAGAAACACCAGTACCAGTAGGGTGCCAGCAAATATCGCCGGCGAATATCATAGCAGCTGTAGGATGATCATATACTGCTACAGTACTACCCATGCTAGACTTCATAATTTCTTATAGCCATTACAGTGCGTCCTTATATGGGTGTGGCACCCCAGGTGGCGGAGCCAGAAAATAAGAATAGTGGGGGCTAATAATTAAAAAAAAAGTTAAAAATCAATGTGAAAATGTAGTTTTTTAGAGAAATTTTATCGTTTCAATACTTTATACTCTAAAATTATTACAACATTATATAATGACAATAGACTTTAAAATATTTGAAGTTCATATATATCATAAAACAAAATTTGAATCATTAGACAACTTTTTACGATAATGAAAATTACTTCTAAAACTTTTAAGTGCAATCTATTCAAATTTACATTTTAATAATTTAAAATATGACTTTGCAAAAAAAATGAAATTAAAATATTATGATCAGAATTTTTATATCTTGTATTAATATTAAAGTGATGAATAAGAAGATGAATTACTTTGACAAGACAAAAAGAACTACCTTACAAGACTAAGCTGTTTTTTACTAATAATTATAATTTATTATATAAGTGAAAATTTATAAATTTATTTACGTCAATTAAATAGAATAGTTAATACTATTAAATTTAATGTCTAGTATTTTAATGTGAGATTATAATTTACAAGTAAAATCGCTATTGAACACGAGATATATGTATATGTCAAAATAGAAAAAAAATCAAGATATAAATATATGGTATGAAAATTTCAAAGAGTTTTTTTTAATATGAGATTAATTAAATTATAAAGAATTTTTTTGAATTTAAAGAGGACATATGTTTCATATAAATTAAAAGATTAAAATATGTTCTAACAAAAAACATAAGAATATTAAAATATGTAATTAGGAAAATTACAAATATTATATAAATTAATTATTAAAGGTTCCTTTTTTATTGTTGTGGGGGCTAATTAAAATTAACACTATAAATTATGAGTTGAGGTCATAAGTTTAGTTTGACAAACACCACTCTTATTAATTTATAATGTATAATAGTTGAATCCGAAGAGGCCCATAATAATACTAACAAAGCAAAGCAGTGAGTACCCCCTAGCAGCTAGCATCAGCTTGAAAAACTATAGTAATACCGTAAGAAAAGTGGCGGTTTTGAAATAAAATGGCTTGTCACATCACATCTTAATCAAAAGTTTTACCTATATTAAATTCCTGCAAACAATGCATTCCTTTAACCGGTCCACGAATATGAATATTGCAGGTGTCAAACTTTAACAAAAAATGTAGTTGTAGCAAATATCGCCCTGTTCCTGCTCCTGCTGCTCCTGCTCCTGCTGCCCTGCTCCCCCTTCCGTAGCTATTTTATGTAGTTGTTTTATGTAGTTTTTAAAGAATGCAGAGCATTCTACCCAGTATTGTAGTATATCTCTACGCCTCGCCCTCTCATCTCCTCTATCTCTATCCCTAAATCTATTATTGTCCTCTTCTACTGTTTTCGACATAATCTCAGGGTCCAATTCCTTAACATTGAGAGGCAAAATAGCATGAATTACAGTTAACAAAGTACGGACAACATAATCAGGCAAACAAGCACCGTTTTGTTTCAATTTAGCATCAAAAACATCGAGAGTTTTGCAATTGCGCCCCAATTCAGTAATAAATTCAGCCAAAGTTTTATCAGAAAACCCTAGATGAGACTCAAGTTCTGTACAGACCTTGGAAACTAGTGAGAGATATTGGAGTTTCTCTGACAATGGAGGCTCAGTACGTAGATGCCATTATATTATACAAAATATATGTAAGTATATAATTCAAACTTACCTGGAGATCCTAGGGTTTTAATTCCCGCGTTGTCTCAGCCTAATCCTTCTTCTTAGTTATGTAACCATATATATAGACTTGTGGAAATTCCAATTCCAAATCGAAATAGGATAATAATAATTCAAAATTACAATTCGAGTCAAGTTACAATTTTAAAACATGGTTCTATTATGATTGGGTAAAGCAATGTACTATAAAAACCTTTAGATTTAAACTAATAACTTTTAAATAATTTTTAATAAATAAATCAAGGAGAATTTTAGTATTAAATTTTTAATTGCAAAATTAAAATAAAATTAGAACCGGCAAACAATTAATCGAAATTGAAATTTTTTGTATCAAGTTTAGTTATGATTTTATGAATGCCAAATTAAAATTACTGGCAAAAAAAAAAAATACTGGCTATGGACCAACTGCCTATTAAATCAATGTTACTTGTGCCTTGAATTTTCTACTAGATACTCTGTAGCTGAGGTCGATGTTATTGTTATGTTATGCTGGGCCCAGGATTGGGCTTTAAAAAGCCTGGGCATTTTAATGAAATACTTGACCGGACATTTCAATTAACCAGACTGGGTCGGGACGGATTTGTTATGAGAAATAGGGGACTTCTTCAGCCTGCTAGGCTAGGCTAGGCCAGTATATATCTATACTATATTATTAAAGCCGAAACATTGAAAGTTTTGGTTTTCGGTTTTCGGTTAGTTTTGGTTTTCGGTACTTTTTCTAATTAATAATATAATCAAAATTCGGGAAAGTTTTATTCTACATTAATATTTCACTATATTTTACTACATAAAAATCAAATAATATTGAAATCTAATCAAAAAAATGGAAATTTGGGATCTAATTTGTTTAAATTTAGTATACACTGCTACAAATATACTTCTTTCTTTTAGGATAAAGAAAGCTACTACAAATCAAATCTTTTTAATACTCTATTTAATAAATAATAAAATAATATAAAAATAGTAACTAACTGATTGTCTTTTATAATTAAAAAAAATCTAACAAAATCTACTCATTTTCCAAAAATATCACGACAATTACCTTTAAATTAAAACATAATATCTTTTATATTTGTTATCACTAAAATCTCTATTTTCCAAAAATATGAGGTGCAATCCTTACTTATTTATTTTAAAATCTATTTTAATACTCTATTTAATAAATAATAAAATAATAGAAAAATATTAACTAGATGATTGCCTTTTATAATTAAAACATTTTTTTCTAACAAAATCTACTTCTTTTCCAAAAATATCACGGGCAATTACCTTTAAATTAAAATATATTACCTTTTATATTTGCTATCACTAAAATCTCTATTTTCCAAAAATATCAAGGGCAACCCTTACTTATATATTTTAAAACTTATTTTAATACTTTTAATTATTTAAAAAAACTTACCTATTTTAACAAGTGAACGTATTTTTTTAACAAATACAATTAATATAATTAAAACACATCTAAAAATATTATAGGTAGTTACTTTTTTTTAATTAAAACATGTTAGCTTTCTTATTTGTCCTTATTAAAAAAACTTACTTATTTTAACATGTCAACGTATTTTTTTAATAAATACAAGTAATATAATTAAAACACTTCTAAAAATATCACGGGCAATTACTTTTTTTAATTAAAACATGTTAGATTTTCAATATGTCCTTATTATTAATATTATTTTATTATAAAATAATATTAATAATACCTCATTTATCTTCATAAGCCCCATCTGTATTTTTTAATATATTTTTTACGTTCCAATTAATATTTAAGTTTCTCATTTTATAATTTATCATATTAATTTTTACTTTTATTTTAATATTTTCCGTTCACATTAAATTTTTTAGTTTATTATTTTTTAAGGCCCGTGCCTTGCACGGGTTATAGGATAGTATATATATATAATTGTGTCAATTGTACAACTATCTTCGTTCATTAACATTTAAAGACAATAGACTAGACAGTAGTAGATTCACAATTTCACATGCATAAGTATAATTTTATAATTTTTAGCAGACATTTCGCTCGCTTTTATCCAGGCCTTTTATCTGGGATTTGGACCGGTCCTGGGCCTGATTTTTTACCAGGCCAGGTCGGGCCAGTTTTTTAACAAAAATTTACGAACTACTAAGGACTTGTAGGCCAGGCCAAGATTGGACCAGTCTTTTTATAGACACACTTTATCTGGACTATTTACCGGGCCAGTCCAGATGGTCTTTTTGGGCTCGGCACTGCTTAGATATATTCTTCCTAGCTTGCACCTTTTGCTAGCATAATCAAATCCTATCTTTCCACGCCTATTGCACCAGAATAATGGTCTTCTGAATGAAAAGAGCGACCTGTATAGTTGCTTGTGCTTTTGGAAGCAATTACAGAAAGAAAGAGATCCAGTGAATTATAAAAAAGGAATCTTTAATAATTAATTTATATAATATTTGTAATTTTTCTAATTACGTATTTTAGTATTCTTATATTTTTTGTTAGAACATATTTTAATCTTTTAATTTATATGAAACATATGTCCTCTTTAAATTCAAAAAAAAAATTTATAATTTAATTAATCTCATATTAAAAAAAACTCTGTGAAATTTTCATACCATATATTTATATCTTGATTTTTTTTTCTATTTTGACATATACATATATCTCGTGTTCAATAGCGATTTTACTTGTAAATTATAATCTCACATTAAAATACTAGACATTAAATTTAATAGTATTAACTATTCTATTTAATTGACGTAAATAAATTTATAAATTTTCACTTATATAATAAATTATAATTATTAGTGAAAAAGAGCTTAGTCTTGTAAGATAGTTCTTTTTGTCTTGTCAAAATAATTCATCTTCTTATTCATCACTTTAATATTAATACAAGATATCAAAATTCTGATCATAATATTTTAATTTCATTTTTTTTGCAAAGTCATATTTTAAATTATTAAAATGTAAATTTGAATAGATTGCACTTAAAAGTTTTAGAAGTAATTTTTACTATCGTAAAAAGTTGTCTAATGATTCAAATTTTGTTTTATGATATATATGAACTTTAAATATTTTAAAGTCTATTGTCACTATATAATGTTGTAATAATTTTAGAGTATAAAGTATTGAAACGATAAAATTTCTCTAAAAAACTACTTTTTCACATTGATTTTTAACTTTTTTTTTTAATTATTAGCCCCACTGTTCTTATTTTCTTGCTCCGCCACCTGGGGTGCCACACCCATATAAGGACGCACTCTAATGGCTATAAGAAATTATGAAGTCTAGCATGGGTAGTACTGTAGCAGCAGTATATGATCATCCTACAGCTGCTATGATATTCGCCGGCGATATTTGCTGGCACCGTATTGGTACTGGTATTTCTTTTCAGTCTTTCAGCTTGCTTTTACTGCAAAAGCAACAACTTTGAAGCAGATGCAGATTTTATCCCGCAAGATACATTCAGTAACCAACATGCTATTGCACCGCAAGGATATTATGGATATAATGTATTGTCAATTTAGCTGTAAATTTAGCTGTAAAATGATATAAGAAAGGCTTATATTTGTATAATTGTATCGATAATTGAGGTAAAGAATTATTGGGCTAAAATTGGTGAAAGGCTGGGTCAAAGCCTGGCCTAGCCTGGTCTGGCCTAGCCTAGCCTAGCAGGCTGAAGAAGTCCCCTATTTCTCATAACATATTCGTCCCGACCCGGTCTGGAAAATTAAAATGTCTGGTCCAGTATTTCATTAAAAAGCCCAGGCTTTTTAAAGCCCAATCCTGGGCCCAACATAACATAACAATAACATCGACCTCAGCTACAGAGTATCTAGTAGAAAATTCAAGGCACAAGTAACATTGATTTAATAGGCAGTTGGTCCATGGCCAGTATTTTTTTTTTTTTGCCAGTAATTTTAATTTGGCATTTATAAAATCATAACTAAACTTGATACAAAAAATTTCAATTTCGATTAATTGTTTGCCGGTTCTAATTTTATTTTAACTAGTTGAAAAAGCCGCGCTTCGCGGCGGCGCAATAATTTTAAAAAAAAAATTATCAATTAAATTACGAAAATTACTCGGTTCTCGCTAATAAGCCGTCCTCCCGTTAAACATGTTTTCCTTTTTAATATCAAAATCTCAAATTTAATATATTCAATATATAATTGTCTTATATATTAATTTTTATGTTACCATACTTCTTTTTAATGAACCACTATTTCATTGAAAAAACACATATATAACTTCACATATTCTACTTCAAATAGAACTTTTAGTTATGTAGTACAAACGCTTATTCTATTTTCAACAGAACTTTTAATTGCAAGTACTTTTTTTATATTCGAACTCTTCTCCTCTATAAATTGAAACACCTATTTGACTTCAAATAGAACTTTGCAAGTACTTCTTTTATATTTGAACTCTTACCATCTACAAATTCAAACACATATTCTACTTCAAATAGAACTTTTAATTATACGTCTTCGTTATAAATTCGAATTCTTCTTCTCAATAAATTCGAACACATATTCTAGTTCTAATATGTTAAAGGATATTTTTTGATTTATTAGTATCTAAAATTCAAAAAATCTAGAAAATTAGAAAAATAAATCGAGACAATCTTAGAAGCTGTGTTCCCACGGATCTTCCTTTATATAGATATTGATAGAACTTTCAATTATATATTTTACTTATAAATTTTCGCATCCTCCTATTCTAATTTTAATAAAACTTTCAATTTATACGTTTTACTTATAAATCCGAACTATTCATGTTTATAAATTCGATCACATATTCTACTTCGTATAAAACTTTTATTATTCCCTATAAATCCGAATTTTCCCCTTTATAAATTCGAACACCCTTCTATTATATTAAAGAATATATATATATATTAAATTCTGAAGTTAGAAAAAATAATACGATCACATGTTAATTTGGACAAACCTCTACAAATGCAATTAAGAACTTCCGGTTAAGTAGTCAGCCGCCATGAGTGTTACAAATTCAAATTTTTCTCCTCAATAAATTTGAACACCTTTTTAATTTGTTAAAGATTTTTCTTTATAATTCAAAAAAATTGGAAAAAATAATACAATCACATGTTAATTTGGAGAAACCTCTACAAATAGAATCAAGAAGTTTCGGTTAAATAGCCCGGGGCCCTGAGTGTTACAGATTCAAGAATGAAGCTTTTCCTTCACATTAATCTATTATATATATAATAGAGCAACTAGGGGTTTAGTGAGACAATTTAATCGATGTGAAATTACTAAATTACCCCCTCATATATTAAGATGACAAAAAAATTGTTTCTAATGGGAATTGAACCCTTGACCTCTTGATTAGAAGTGACATTCCTTACCACTATGCTAGACATCTATTTTGATTGTATTATGAAACTCTTTTATAATATGTGCAAATACTCAATATGTTATATTCTATTTTGCTCTCTTCTTGTAATCTACTTGGTAAGGTAGATAATTTATTTTCACAAATGCCTTAAAATCATATATCTGACCATGTTAGAGAAAAACTCGCGCAAAATAAATATACAAAATGTTATAAACTGTAATTTGATCCATAAAATATGAAACTCTTTATTAATATCCGCAAATACTCAATATATTATCCTCTATTTTGGTCTCTTCTTGTAATCTACTTGACAATGTAGATAATTTATTTTCACAAGTGTCTCAAAATTATATTTCAGGGAAAAACTCACGCAAAAATAGATATACAAATGTTATAAAATTGGATTTGATCCATTAAAAAAGAATTATATTAATATTTGTATATTGCATGTTTATTTGCATTAAGTACATAATGGCCCATATTATATATACTGTTAGATTACAAATTATATATACTATCAGATTATATATATATATATATATATATATATATTACTAAATTACCCTTTCAATATTATATTGATGATAAAAAAATTTGTTTTTAATAGGAATTGAACCATGACCTAGGTCATAGTGTGACAAATGTTGACATCTATAGCCAATATCAACTATTATATTCTGTTTTAATATTTATTTTAAAATTTAAAACGATCAACATATTTACTCCTTTTCAATTATATCCTTTTCTATAATAAGCGTAAAACAGATTTTTATTAATTATTTAACATTTATTACTGCTTCATTATAAGATTTTAACAACTTATAATTATATACGCATTTTTGAAATTTTAGTTACTAATATAGATTAAAACTGTAGTTTTATTATGGTCCAATATATTATAAGTCTCGTCCTCAATATATAAATTTTATATGTTAATCATTTTCGAAAAATATATTATTAGTATATAAAGTATTGAACCCAAAAAATGCAAAGAGTTTTCTCTTTCTATACTAATAAAAAAATTTGTGTTGGTGATTTTTACAAGGAAGTTGAAGTTGTCATCGTACAACTAAATCAAATATAAACTAATATCGCTTTGAATTTTTTGAATATCTATGATAAAATATTAAAAGTATTAAATGTTAAATTATTTGTGTCAAGTGTCAATTGTAAGGTGAAACGAGTAACTTATCATGAATGCTTCTTGAGAGGTATAAGTAATAGTTTTCTGAAATAAAGTATATCCACAACTGTACAATTATTGCATTCATCGTGTCTGCGGGAAGACCCTTCTTAAAACGGGCAAAGTGGTATGCATTCGTTTAAATGGTATATCCACACGTACTAATACAACTTATATTTCTACACTTTTACTCTATTATACACACCGATCAAATATTACAACATTTACTTAACGGCTACCCCATGAACTACAAACAAGTAAATGGAGTGCCAATGTTCCCCAGTCGAGAGAGAAAGATCAAAATACAGATCTAAAACAAAAGTTGAGAAGAAAAAAGTGGAAGAGACAGGGAAAAAGGAAAGAAAAGCCAAAGAGACAGTAAAAGAGGGATAAGAAGGATAAGAGAGGGGTCTCCAAAGAGTGACGCCGAAAATAGAAGGTAACCAACACCGTAGGAAGAGGCATGAGAGAGAGAGAGAGAGAGAGAGGGAGAGAGAGGCAAATAACATAAATAAATTAACCCCAAAAAAGCACAAACTCGACAATATCGATAAAGAACAATTTGTCACTGCCAGCTCAAACAACAACCCATGACAAATATTTACTTTATGAGCATACCAACCCCAAGTGCATTACATGCACAAAGCCTACAAATTTGGTTCAAGCATTCCATGAAACACATAATACACACTCTAAATAAACACAAACTAAACAGTCAAAGAATACATTTGAGTAAACAATTATGACGCACACTAAATAAACAAAGCATAACATGAATTTCAGTAAATGTGTTGTAATATATTACGTCTTACTGAGGATCATCACATAAGAGAGGGGTATCTAGAGAGTGATACCGAAAATAGAAGGCAACCACCATTGGAGGGGGCATGAAAGGAGAGAGAGAACGATCAAAATACAGATCCTAAACAAAAGTTGAGAAGAAAAAGTGGAGGAGACGGAGAGAAAGGAAATAAAAGCCAAAGTGGCCGTAAAAGAGGGATAAGAATGATAAGTGGGGGGTCTCCATAGAGTGACGTCGAAAATAGAAGGCAGAGAGGGGGAGATTTCAGGATGGGGTGGAGAATGCAATAATTTTTCAATGAACTAAGAATTTCAATGAGTCAATTTATTCGATGCGAAATGATAATTATACTCTCAAATTTCGAAATGACATTTTAATTTATATTATAATTATCTCATATCAATATATCTGTAACTCATAAAATACGTTGAAATTAATGAAATTTACGAAATATTTTAGAACATGCCCGTGCCTCGCACGGGCTATAAAGCTAGTTACCAATATAACAGGGGATCATTACATAAAGAATATTGTACAAACATTAGTTGACAACTGATATAAAATTAAAAACCATAATTTTTATATGCATAAACGGACGGGTGTGGCTCTTAACTATTTTCTTCCTGCACTTACCATAAAATAGTAGTAGACCAACAAACATAGTGTACCGAAAATTTTATAAACTGAATATATAAACCGTGATTGCGGAGGATTGAAGTTTGAAGCATTATATAATACCCGAGCATGTTTTTACTGTCAATACAAATTTAACTATTCTATAAATTCGATCTACAAATATCTATTTTACTTCTAATAAAACTTTTAATTATATGTATTTTTATAAATTCGAACTCTTCTCTATAAATTCGAATATCAGTAGAACTCTTAATTCTATGACTTACCTATAAATTCGAACTATTCTCCATTATAAATTCGAACACCTACTCTACTTACCTATAAGTTCTCTATTATAATACTTACCTATTATAATTTTCTAGTTGTCAAAGCCGCGCTTCGCGGCGGCATTTGAAATTTTTTCGATACTTTTTAAAAGGAATGAAATAACTGATCTTATATATTTGCAATACTTTAGTTTCATTGTAATATTTTTTTTGACGTTATATATGTAAATCCGCAAATATCAATTGATCATATAGAAAAACATATGTTCATTTGTAAATTTTTGTTTTTCATAAATACGAATAAATATATTTTTATATCATTTCGTTAATTCGATCTATTATTCGGAGGAGCATTCGTTGTTGGAATACAGTCTTCCTTGGCTGATATTTTTTATTTGTGACGGGCAACTAATTGTTATGTCATGTAGAATCTAGAAGTTACACCAAGACACCAGAGAAAAAAAACATAAATCATGCAATTGACATCGCTCAATATAAAAAAAAAAAAAGAATTGTGGGAAATTTAGAAAAACATAGTCACTGTCATGTTTTTAATAATAAAATAATATCGTACGAAAGATCCTATTTTTCCTAAACATAAATAATAGTCTTGAAAAATTAAAAACTTCATCCTAATTATAATTCCACGACGTCCACCAATATTAATTTTCTTTTCTTTTTTCCAATGAAGGTATGCTTCATGTGTGTAAAATCACGTCCCAAAGAATCGTCACCAACTTCATCATTCTCTTCCTCATCTACCACCACTGATTTCCTTCTTTTCTGATCGTGGAGAGAATCGTTCTCATGATCACATGTAATTTCATCTTCCAAATTATCATGTACCTGTACACAGTGACTTGGTATATTAAATGGAACAAATATTAAATGCATATGCTAAACCTATGACATATCTTATCTATCTATTAATTTTTAAGTTACCTGAACAGAATATATATAAGCATCTAGAACTTTATTAGAATAGGTTTAGCTTATGAAAATAAATATGTACTGACTTGCTCATCAATGAGTATCATGTCAATATTAATTAGTTCATTGTTTTTCTGAGGATTGGTTGACTCCCACATTCTGCAAATTATGCTCCTTATTCTCCAGTCATCATGAGCATTGTTTAACGCGTTCAGAAAAGAGTAGTCCATTGTAAAAGAAAGCTGTTTTGTTTGAAAAATCTTGAGCACAAGTAATACCGATATGAATTTGAGATATTTTTATCCTTCAGCCTGTACTTGTATATATAGAGTTCTGGGTATTAGTTGTACACTGAGAATAAGATTTCTAAGTCGTATCTGAATGCATGAGTTTTCATAAAAGTGGTGGGGGTATACTGTAGTAAAGTAATGATTTATTTGTTTAGATTCGGTGTCATATATAGAATAGGGGTCCATGTTATATCAAGAGTAGTGAATTTGTTTTGTTATGACACTGTAACAGAAAAACTAATATGAATAGAAAACTAATATGAATAGATATTTGTCACCGAATGTTAATAGGTAGAGTAGTCCAAAGAGACGTTATCATAAAAAAATATAATGCTAAAATTTGGCTAAAATTTTTAAAAATAGTAAAATTAGATTGGAGCATTATGAGGGCGCCACCTAACCTCCCGCGTATCCTCCTTTATATATATATATATTGGATTGTATGTTGATTGTGGTGTTAGATTGTATGTAGATTGTGGTGTTGGATTGTATGTAGACTGAGATTTAATTTGGAAGCCGAAAATGGCTGGAAATTGAAAAAACAGCAGAATGCTATTTCTGGACAGTACAACTTATGACGAATTTCTGGGTAACTTGCGACGAGTGTTCATTCCTTTTTTTTTCAAATATTAACTTATGACAGAAAAATCGTCTTAAGTTATGAACTTTCGACACTTTTTTCCGTCGTAAATAAATTTATTATTTTGTTGTAAAAATGGGCCCTGCTTTTGAGCTTATGACGAACATTGGAACTTAAGACGAAATTTACACTTGTGACGAAAATCCGAACTTAAGACGAAATTTATACTTGTGACGAAAACGCGAACTTAAGACGAAATTCATACTTGTGACGAAAATTGTAACTTAAGACGAAATGTATATTTGTGACGAAAATCCGAACTTAAGACTTGAGCAAAAATGACGAAAAATTTTCGTCGTAATTGGGCCAATTGCGACGATTTCAGTGTAAATTTTTCCGTCATAATTGGCCAGATTTGTTGTAGTGAAAGTTATTAGTTTAAATCTAAAGGTTTTGATAGTACATTGCTTTACCCAATCATAATAGAACCATGTTTTAAAATTGTAACTTGACTCGAATTGTAACTTTGAATTATTATTATCCTATTTCGATTTGGAATTGGAATTGGAATTGGAATTGGAATTGGAATTGGAATTTCCACAAGTCTATATATATGGTTACATAACTAAGAAGAAGGATTAGGCTGAGACAACGCGGGAATTAAAACCCTAGGATCTCCAGGTAAGAGAAATGCCAGACATCCAACAGTCTCCGGGACTAGAATATTGTCCAAGACACGTTCAATGAAGCTTAATCCCACTGCAAAGAGAACTGCAAAGACCATGAAAAAACATGACACAAGGATTTGGGATCGTTCATCAATTTTATCTACTTCCGTAGTAGGTGCCTTAGGTGCTCTAGGAAACCTAGTAGTCAAAATGATGGCCGCTGTCTTTGTTGCACTGAAGAAAATCCCAATCAATGGCTACATAAAAAAATAATAAATTTATTAGAACTTAAAAAACATATAAAAATAACTCAAAAATAGAATTATTGCCCTCACAGCAGCCATTTCTGAAAACGTCTTGAGGAACACAAGGCACTCTCTGAACCAAAACTTAACTTGTTAAAACAAATGAATTATGGGGAGACTATTTAGAGAGAAAAAATGTCCAAAAAGTAGAGATGGGACACCTGCAATATTCGTGGACCGGTTAAAGGAATGCATTGTTTGCAGGAATTTAATATACATAGTAAGTAAAACTTTTGATTAAGATGTGATGTGACAAGCCATTTTATTTCAAAACCGCCACTTTTCTTACGGTATTATTATAGTTTTTCAAGCTGATGCTAGCTGCTAGGGGTACTCACTGCTTTGCTTTGTTAGCAGGTAACCATCTTACATATAATGAGTGCTGAACTTAATGATGTATTCAAGGTAATTTGCTAAATGTCAAAATTCAGTTCTTAAGATACAGTACCTCAGCTTCCTGTGCAACAACATCCACGTCAGCTAAAACTGCAGCCCTCGCTATTGGATCCATATATAAATTTACTTATCAGAACTTAATTTCTGTTATACTAAAAAATAATATGACACAAGGAACACGTGGTGAACAACAAAATGTAAGGACGGGCAAAGAAGGCATTCAAAGACAAGAGAGGAGACAGACTCCAACAAGCAGAATATACATGTATATTGGGAAAATAAACTGGATTTTTCTACTAAAGAAACAAAAATATAGTTGACAGCTGTCAGTGCAAATTCCTAGACACATTCTGGGCCCATAATTTCGGGTCCAGGTAAAGGATATTAGAACAAATAGGTTACCATGATGCCTGCGGACATAGCCCAGTCCTTCAGCACACGTGGCTCCATTGAGACCACAGCTACTAAATTGGAGTTCCGATTGTCACCTCAACAGCATTACAAAAATTAGCTAGGATGCATTTAGCAATTTAGATTAAATAGATTGTTTTGTGGCCTTACCATATATAAAACATTGAGCAACAAATTTGCACTTCGCATATACATTCTCAATCTATTCTGGTGCTAGATATTCACCCTGCACCAACTTAAATATGTTCATTTCCCCGTCATAAGTTAATACGAATAAATCTATAAAAATACATGATAATAAAATTTTTACAACTGTACAATGAGTTCTGGAGCAGCACTAATTAAGCAATATAATAACAGACAATGGTAGGCTTGCCGGCCTATTGATGATCTTAAGCCGCCCTTCAGGTAACCACAATCCAATATCTCCAGTATGCAGCCAACCGTCAGCATCAAATACTTCTCTTCAGTAGAATTAAAGAATGAGTTGTGATATAATGTATAGCTAATCAAAATTTTCCTGGATGGTATGATTCTCTAATTTTACTTTCAAAGAGCAACTCACTTCTGCACTTCATCCTTGAAGCAACCCTGAAAGATGTTGGGACCTCTGACACAGATTTCTCCTCGCAGAAAAGGCTGGTCCTCAGATGTGCAATTCATTTCAGGGACATCCACGAGCTTTACCTCTGAAAGAAGATAATATTATCAACTTTAGTAATATAGAGAACAGGTTACACAAATAACTAGGCCTGTTATGGAAAATTTCTAAATTCTAAACATTTTCTCGCCATTCATTATTATTTTTTCAATGACAGTTAAACGGAGGAAGATATTTTCGCAGGAATTATATTCCCGAATATATTTTTCAAAATCAATTTATTTTCCGGAAAACAAATGGATCCTTAGATATTGGTCTACTATAGTATTTTATATGCGATCCTATGCAACTAACAAGATGCAGGGAGAAAATATAACGAGAGAAACAAAATTCGATAAAATTACTCAAAATACATGCTCATTCCTTTTCGAGCAAGTTATAAGGTACATATATATTTACTATGCTCAATCTCTACAATGTTTATTTACTAAAGTTTTTCTGACTATATTTAGAAAGAGTATGTGCACCCATATTTATCCGGTCATACATAGCTTACCCCATGCATGCAGGACCAGATAAGTTATCTCCTTCTTCCGAAGTGCTTATGGCACAGGAGGTCTTCTCAGTCATGCCATAACCTTCAATAATTGGACAGCCAAAACATCTGTAACAAAGAATATTCCGTTTTAGAGAAGAAGATCAGTTAGTATGAAATATCGGAAACAAGCTTTTAGTAGCTTATGACAGAGCAAACATATAAATGCAAATGCTCAGAACATCATCAACTTACAACCGTAAAAAATCCATGACATCGGGTGACAAAGATGAAGCCCCCAAACACATGAAACGAACTCGCCCCCGATTTTAGCCTTTATCTTATTGAAAATAGTCAGTCCCTCATAGATGACGGCTTTCGTCCTGGAATAGTTGTGTGATGAAAATCTTAACAAAAGAGAAAAAACAAGTTAAAAAGCATCAATGAAAATTTATTTAAATTCCCCTCCTAATCTTACGCGCATCACGTGAATATCGATCACTTCATCACGCAGTTTGTAACTTTCATTGCTAACATTTTATATATGGGCCGGCAAAGATACTTTTGCAGGCCAACAAGAACCCAAGTCCGGATCTGCAGATTCTTGTAACAGCTTCACCGAAAATATATGACTTGATAATTAATACTCCATTTTGCATATACAACCTCACCAATAAAGAAGCCTAAACATAAGTATCATTATTTATGTTCTGGTCATTATGCAAGTATGCTACTATGTAAATGGAAAGAAAAGCAACCAGTGATGCATTATTCAATTGTGTGGTAGGATCTTTATAATTCTTGTTCTTTTCCATTCATATCATTGTTTTAAACTCAGTTCCTACCACAATTAAATATGTGTTTCATATATATATATATCTTTATCAGGTCATATAATATCACATCCCAAGATGAAGAAGGTTTTTGTGATCGAGATTGTGATCTGTGTCAAAAGAAACTGAAAACCATATGTTTTTCACTCCTGGATTGTAATTGTTGTAGTTTTATCATTGTAGATTTATGATTGATAGATTACGTTACTGATTGGCAGACTGTATCATCTTTACAAATTTCAAATAAATAGCACACGATAGTTTTTTCTATTATAGGTTTTATTGATTATTGATGAGTATCTACTTTTGTGTGTTGCCAAATTAACTTTGTGTTGTATTTAAGGAACTACGTATTGTTTTCCTTTTCAGATATATACAGTTACATGATTGTATTGTCAAATTTGGCTGTATTCAATTAGGGTTCTGAAAGTATATGTTAGTATACCTTTAGAGTTACTAGCAGCACATCCATTTCCCGTTCCTTTTTGAAAAATTACATAATCTATTACCCTACCTTCTACTACTTGCAAATTCAAAATATTTTTTTAGTGAAGATGATATTCTATATTTTGGTCAAACTTTACATAGTTGATAGTCAGTTGTATATTGCGATAGTTAAGGTTACTTCCATGGTCTCCACGTCTTAGTTGATCTTCTGATTGACCTATTTCTTGGTATCTCTTCTCACCTACTATACAGTTCTGACAAGTGCTTCAAAAGTTCAGGCTATATTTTATATATTTGTATGTTTCTTAGTTCGCAGATGCTCTTCTGGTAAACCCCACTTTTATGCTCGTATTCCCAGTATGGTTCTTCTATGTTTGATCTCTTAATTCTGCTTGCCTTTGTACTTTTTAACTTTCAATGTATATACAATCCTACAACCATTACATATACATTATTTTTGTAGAACAATGAATCTGCACTACAAAAAAGTAAGGCTAATTTCGACAAACCAAATTCGACAGAAACCAAATTCGACAGAATTCAGTCGAAATTATACACTGCGGCTAAATTCGACAGTTTTCGGTCGAAAATGTATTCTGTCGAAATCGATCTGTCGAATTTAGTAATAAATTCGACAGATTTTTTTTATGTTGTCGAATTCAGTACTAAATTCGACAGATTTTTTTATTGTGTCGAATTTAGTAAAAGGTAAGAATTTTGCCGCTAATATTTTTGAATTTAGTAAAATGTGGGATATTTCCCGCCCAAAATTTTTCACATTATTCAAAACTATAGTCGACAGCGTTCTGTCGAATTTAGTTCCAGCTCCTAAATTCGACCAAAAACGGTCGAATTTAGCCACGATCCAAAATTTTATGTAGTCCAAATGAAAATCCCCTAAAAAAGAGATGGAAAATAAATATAGTTGTACACATCATGAAAAATAAATAAAAATATAAGGATAAAATTTATTACATGTAAGAATTTAGTTGTACAAAAATTTTACATAATTTTTTTATATGATTAGATAATGTTGAACTTTCATTTTTTGATACTTTTAGAAAAATTAAATTAAATATCTAATTGGTTTTAAAAAATACAAAAAAAATATGAAAGTATTTGGATGATATATTACATTCACTAAAAAAATTTGAATAAATAATAATGGGTAGAAAAAAAAAGTTTTTTTTATAATTCTGTACATAAACGACATAGTTGAGTAGAATACGAGCGGTTTAGGGTTTAGATTTAGGGGTTAGACTAGGGTTAGAGTTTTAAGTTTATTTAAAAATTGTTTTGAGTAATCCAACCGTACGGATGTGAAGATTATCAAAAGAATATAGTGTGTGCAAAAAAATAGTTAATTTAAATATTTATATCTTAAACATTTTAACAAATATATATATATCACTTACACTAAATTCGACCAACTAGGGCTTGTGGTCGAATTTAAGCTTTAGTTCTACTGATATCGGTCGAATTTAGCTAAATTCAACAGATTTCAGTCGAATTTAGCTAAATTCAACCGATTTCAGTCGAATTTACCCATGTTTTATTTTTGACCAGATTTAGCCAAATTACACCGAATTCTGTCGAATTTAACTTCTAGTTTTGGTGGGAATTTTGCCGCCAAAATTTCTGAATTTAGTCAAAACTATATTCGACAGTGTTGTGTCGAATTTAGTACCAGCTCTTAAATTTGATCAAAAACGGTCGAATTTAGTACCAGCTCCTAAATTCAACTGATTTCTGTCGAATTTACCCGTGTTTTATTTTCGACCATATTTGGTTGAATTTAGTAAAATTCAGAATAAGTTAATTTTCTCTTGCCACGTGTCACGCTGGTAGTGGTTGAAAAACAAGCACATGGATTGCTCTTTTACATTGAATCTAAACCATCCATTTCTTCCCTAAAATATTTCATCCTAACCATTAATTTAATTACACTCATCTCTTTCTCTTTTATATATTTCATTCATTCATATTTTCTCATAAACATTCAATTACTCCTACTCCATTTTTCTTCTCTAACAAACATACTTATCAATTTATATACATAAACACTAACACATGTTTCATATATTTTAAGCACTATATATATACATAATTCATATTAGCACATCCATTAATTACATTTCTAGCATCCGACGAGTTCACCCCAATCAATTCCGGCAAGTTCACCCCCATTCAATTCCGGCGAGTTGTTTGTAGTATGCTTCTTAAAAGCGAAACAACACAAGTCATTATAATTATACACACACCAAGTTAAGTTTTTTTTATATTTTCTTTACATTTGGATATTATTTGGGTAGAGTAATTTTATAGTGTTTGAGTTTTAATGTGTTTCAAAAGAAGTAGAAATTATTGTATTTTTAGTTCAACATTATTGATTTATATTATTTTCGGATTAGTACAAAAAATGACTATTGTATCCATTATTGTTTAATGTAATTACCTTCTTGATATACAAACACTAGTATACAAACACTAGTGAAAAATCGCAAAAAATTGGATAAATTATTGAGCAGCAGATTCTGCTGCTTATTTTTTAAAAACTGGTGTTCATTAAATTCGACCGAATTTTGTCGAATTTAATATGTAATTTGGACTGTGTTCCGTCGCATTTAGCATACTAATTTCGACCATATTTTGTCAAATTTAATGCACTAAGGGCGCCTGATAGGTCCATAATTTAATACAATTTTAATACCTATTTTATGTTTGTTTTCGTAATTTTATTATTTAATAAATTGTTTTCTTTTGTTTTGTAGGAAAATAAATAAAATCATATTTCAAGCAGAAAAAGGTGAAAAAGGCAAGGAGATGGAAATACTTGAAGTCAAAAGGAAATTGGAGAAAAATTGGAAAACTTATCGGAGAAGAAAAAGGAATTGAGGAAATATTTCTAGAATCCGATTTGCAATCAAAAAGCCCAAGCCCATTATTTTTCCTATAAATATAGATCTCCTCTCTTGTATTTGAGACACCTAGAATTTACACCTATAATTTAGACACCTAGAATTTAGTTTAGATCTGATAATTAGGAGTATGATAGATTTATTATTGTCTTTCAATACAAGTTCTTTATATTTAAATCAAACACTTTTGTTTGCATTCTTTATATTTAATTGTTTTGTTTCTTCTGCCATGTCTAGCTAAGTTAATTCTCCTAGGATGAAGATGAAGTTAATTTAATTATTCTTGATATTTTCTTGTTCCTATTAATTGGTTCTCATAATTTTTCTTGGTACTTAATTGTTCAATTGACAAAGTGATTTTGATATATTATTGTTACCTGATTTATTTTTCATAGCCTATGCTTGCTCCATGAAGTTTTGATAGGTTATTGTTAGATAACAAGTTTCATAGTATATGCTTGTCTCGTTAATTGATATATCTTATTTGTGAAGGAAAGAGAATTGATTTTAGGGCGAGTTGATATTAATTGTGATTGATTAATGGATTCAGATTCCTAGGTTTTCCATATCTGATTTTCATTGTTAATTAGGTTAAACAAATCTCATCTCAAATCTTATTTGTCTAGTTCGCCTGAGTTAATTGTTAGGGTTTTGAAAATTCATAGTCTCTGTGGATCGATCTGTGATTGCTACAACTGAACACTGTGCGCTTGCAGTTTACATTATTTTTACACATCAAGTTTTTGGCGCCGCTGCCGGGGATTATTGGTAATTTTCACTCCTTGATATTTAATTCTTCGGATTAGTTTCTTGTTCTGCATTGTTTGTCTTTTAGGGAACAGTGAAGCGGAGGAAAGTTTGGACAAGAAGATTGCTAGAAGGCCTCGTTGTCTCTTGTGAAATTTTTGGAAGCGCTTTTCGGTATTCCGTATCACCTCTCTCTATATTCTTTCCATCATTATTGAAAAATCCAAAAAAATTAAATATTTGAAAAATCCAAAAATATTAGTTAGTTATTTGTTAAAAACCAAATTGTTGCATCAATCATCATTCATTCTCACATAGGAGCACATCATCTAGATTTCTTTATTGTCTTTATCGCTTTCCATCTTATACAATTGTGGTGATTGCTGGAGGAAAGAGGTACGTACAATTTAGAATAAAACACATAGTGTATTGCATCCATAAGTGTTTATTTCTCGTTCTTTGTGTGTTGCATCATTAAATCAATCTTAAGGGCGCCACCCAATTTCAAGATAAGGTGAGGGATTTTATCACTCTTTCCTTGGCCCACAAATCACTAATTCGTTCATCTTGCATTCCCTTTCCTTAATAAAATTAATTAGACGTTAGCCCCTAGGATATCGCGCTCAACTAGGAAGAGAATCTAGGAGGAACAAATCACTAAGTATTTTTCGGTGGTGTCTAGGACTAGCGAAAGCTTACCTGGCCTTCAGACTGGTGCCTAGAATGGTGGTTAGCCTCTTGGCAATGCTTCCTCCTGCCTGGCCAGTCACGACGAATGCTTTTTGAGCTGTTACTTTTAGTAGTATCTTATTGTTAGGAGCAAGGTCTAGATTTTTTTAGGATAAGATAGATTTTTCTTTTGATTTTGCATATTCTTGGGTGTTTACTTATAGCTCTTGTCTGATACGTGCTTAGTTGATTGTTTCTCTTGTATGCAAAGTATTTGGGTTCGAGATAATACATCTAGATTAGTGAGACAATCCGACCTTTCTTTACCTGGAGTAGCAAGACAACTCGATTTCTCTTCACCCACTAAAATTGAGTCAAAAGAAGTAGAAGTTCCAACAACCGTCATGGCTGTTTCACTTAAAGAACGTTGTTACCCCGCTCGTACCGCTCAACCCTCATGCATAGTGCTACCAGCAGTAACCGCAAACAATTTTGAAATCAAACATCATAACATTAGCATGTTACCTAGGTTTGCTGGGGTAGAGGGAGAGGATCCATATCTTTTCATTCGAGAATTTGAGGAAGTGTGTGCCTTACAAAAACTTCAACAACTAAGTGAGGATTCCATTAGGCTTAGACTCATTAACTTTGCTTTAAAAGAAGATGCTAAACAGTGGTTGTATAGTCTACCCGTTAATTCTATTTCCACATGGGAGGGATTTGTTGCTATATTTCTTAAAAAATATTTTCCCAACCATAAGGCTAACAGGCTTAGGAATGAAATCAACCAATTTCAACAAAATCGAAATGAGCCTTTTTGGAAATATTTTGATAGATTTCAAAAGTTGTTGTCTAAGTGTCCTCAACATGGTATAGAAAAATGGAGACTTTGTAAAATTCTATATGAAGCCTTAGATAGCCAAACCACTGCCTTGTTAGAGTCTATGTGTAATGGTAGGTTTATGGATAAAACTGATGAGAAAGCTTGGCAATTTTTTGAAGAGTTAGCTGAAAGAACAATGTTGTGGGAGTCAACTAGGGAACCCAGTCAGGAAACTGAAAAATCTAAGGGCGTACACGTAGTTGGTAATTCTATTGCAACCGAAGATAAGTTAGCTACTCTCACTAGACGTCTAGAAGCCTTAGAAACCAACAAGGTGTCCTCACAAGTGTTTCTGTGTGCAAATTGTAATTCTCCTAATCATTTGATAGAAAATTGTCCTGAAATTGAACAAGCCAATGCCATGTTTCAATCTAGAGTTAGGAATGATCCATATTCATCCACATACAATCCTGGTTGGAAAAATCATCCAAATTTCTCATGGAACCAAGGTCAATACAATCAGTATAACCAAAATTCTCAACCTGCTTTTCAAAAGCCCAATCCTGGTCCATACCCAACTCAAAATCCTAACTCATATTCTCCACAAAATCTCGGTCAATATCAAAATTCAGTCCCTTTGAATCCTCCTGGTTTTGCCGAATCTGATAAAAGATTTACTTCTTTAGAAAAGAGTATGGAGGCATTAATCAAATCTCAACAAAATTTCATGAACACTATGACCCAAGATAGGCAATTGCTAAATTCCAACGCTCAAGCCATATCTAAGCTAGAGGTCCAAGTTAGCCAGTTGGCAAACACCATCAGTGAGAGAGAGAAAAATCGATTTCCTAGTCAACCTGAGATTAATCCTAAATTTCATCCAAATCAAAAGTCTCATGAAAATGTGAATTCTGTTATCTCTCTAAGGTCTGGTAATCAATTCAATAACCATGTTGGTGTCAATACTCAAGAAGAAGATAAGTTTACATCTGAACCAAATCCGTTACTCTTGAATCCTAGTCTTAAACAATCTTCCAATCCCAAGAGTCCTGAAGAAGTTGAATCTAATGAGTCATCACCCTCCGATGAACCACCTTCAAAATCCCAATCTGATGTGTCTATTGAAAAAGTCTTTAAGCCAAAAGCTCCGTTTCCTCACAGACTTACTTCAAACAAACAATCTGCTCAATTAGATAAGATTTTGGAAGTCTTCAAGCAAGTCAAGATTAACATTCCTCTTTTAGATGCAATTCAACAAGTTCCCTCTTATGCGAAGTGTCTAAAAGATTTGTGTACTCATAAAAGAACCACTCATGTTCCTAAGAAAGCTTTCTTAACATCTAATGTTAGCTCTATCTTGTCAAATCAAATTCCTTTGAAGTATAAGGATCCTGGTTGTCCTACCATTTCTTGTGTCATTGGTAATACTTTCATTGATAAAGCTTTACTTGATCTAGGAGCTAGTGTGAATCTTCTTCCATTATCTGTCTATCAAGACCTGGGTTTAGGTGAACTTAAAGAGACTAGTATCACTCTTCAGTTAGCTGACCGTTCTGTCAAAATTCCCAAGGGTATGGTGGAAGATGTGTTGATTAAGGTTGGTGATTTTGTCTTCCCCGTAGATTTCATTGTTCTAGAAACTGAACCTGTCCAAAATCTCAAAAATCAAATTCCCATCATTCTAGGAAGACCTTTTCTTGCCACGTCTAATGCTTTGATTAACTGTAGGAATGGTTCGATGAAACTCACTTTTGGAAATATGACAATAGATCTTAATGTCTTTAATGTAGGTAATCAACCTAATGAGCTTTTTGAACAACCCGTAGGAGTTAATTTGATTGATGAAGTTGTTTCATGGTCGAATCTTGAGGATAGTGCAATTGTGTCTTTTCTTGAGAACGATATTTTGTTAGAGTATGAGAGTAATAGAGAACTTCATGAGCTATATAAGAATTTTTCTTCTGATGAGATGTTAGATGAATTGAATGCTATTTGTTCTATGCATGAAACTCAACTTGAGGATAGTTCTTTGAATCCTAAGTCATTTGTTAAGAAATCTGTTGGTGAGCCACCCCCACTTGATTCTAATCTATCTTTTTCCACTATTGATCAGTCTTTGGTAGTTAATAATGAAACTCATTATGTTGTTATCTTTAGTGACATAGTTCATAACCAAAAATTTCAAGTAATTAATCTGCTTAAACAACATAAAGAAGCGTCTACTTGGTCTATGAATGATGTTAGTGGTATGAGTTTTATTCTGGTTCAAGATCATCTTTCTCTAGTGGATAATGTTGTCTTTGTGGGTGAGTTTCAAATGCTTGTTGATTGTGTTACGAAGGTAGTTTTTCCTCGATCTGGTATTGGTTAGTAAGAGTTTTTGTGTGTGTCTCCCATAGTCAAGTGTAGGTATGGGGGATTGTGTGTGTGAGTTTGTTGTGTATTTTGTCTCTGTGTGTTATAGGTATTGTTCTATTCCTCCATCATGTCGTTATCAGGTATTCTCGTCCTTTTACTTTGTCATTTTTCTTTCATTTGCATACATTGAGGACAATGCATGATTTAGGTATGGGGGAGGGGTTTAGTAGTATTATAAAAAAAACAAAAAATCCAAAAAAAATTGAAAAATGAAAAAATCCCAAAAAGAAGTTTAGTGTTGTAAATTGTAGAATTCTAGCCTTGTGAAATGATTTCTTGTGGCTTGATGTACCCTTACATGCTATAGTAATTTTGTGTTTCTGATACTTTTGATTGAGAAGTGATTTGCTAAGTTCTTGTTCACACACATACACTAGCAAGTTGAAACTAGTAGACTTACTGAATGTTGCAAGTAATTAGAAGGACATGAATATGTGCAAAATGATTTGGTTTTCATGCTTTGAGTATAAGTTGGTGCATTGAAGAGATTTTTACTTGGAATTGATTATGTTTTACCACCATGTGAGTTTTTGAGCCTATATGCATATCTTTTGCATTTTATATTCGTTTGCTTGAGTGTCCACATGTTGTTTGCATTGCTAGCACTTGTTTGAGACCTTTCTTGAATGTATGACATTATTTGATGATAAGATGATTCAGGCATTTAGGAATAACCTATATTTTCCAAATTACCACACCATTTCTATATGATCAATTAGTTGTCCTCTTGAGCTTAATCCTATTTTTTCGGTGACACACCACATTATGTGCCTAGACCTTTTTCTTGTTTAGCCTTGCTTATGCTTGATCCCAAATTGTCAATGGCTAGTAGGAACTTGAGGGAGTAATAAGGTGTGTAAGATGGGTTTACTTTTGTTCATTACTTTTGAGGAAATATTTGGTTTGATTGCTTACTTGATAGTCGTTGTTCAATAAATTTTTGAAGGAGGATTGTGGTTGCTTATATCTATCTCTTAGCTCTCGAAAAAAGAAAGAAAAAAAAAGATGAAAAAAAAAAGAAAAACAAAAAAGAAAAACAAAATATATGAAAAAAAAGCAAAAAGAAAAAAAAATATATATATATATATGAGAGCATACTTATGTTTTTGTGATCCTTCTTCATTCGACTACTCAAGCCTTTTGTTGGAAGAAAATCAGAAAATCATGTGTGGGAGGATGTTTGGTGATGTGTATGATTTATTATAGTGCCTACTAGCTTTTGACACTTCACCTTATTTGGCCTTACTTGACATACCTTGTCCCTAACCCCGTTACAACCCAAATAAAGACCTTTTGATTATCATCATTGATGTATGTTGTGTTAAAGTTAGATTGATACCAAATGTCAAGCATGTTTATGATTTTGTTGGAATAGAGTGATACACTTACCCTTGTTCTTGAGTGAATATTCTTTTGTGAGTGAAAGGTGAGTTATTGCTTGTTTCTACATTTGAGATCCCAAGTTTTGACTCAAAGGTGTACTCTTGTGAGCTTAGCGTGGTTACCAACTTATTCTTACACTTGACATGGACTTTTGAGCACTTATGCATATTTCTTTGAGTAGACTATGTGAATCCTTGCATCTTCCACGACAAGACATTGCAAAGTCATTTTTTATTCTTAAGTTGATGTAGCATGAAAGGACTTGTATGTGTGGCGTTGCATTGCCATGCGATCTTTTACATGAGCTAGATGGATTTTGTGGGTACATTCACTATAGGCCCTCACGAGACCTTACTCGTCCACTAGGGCTGCCTAGGGGTTTAAAGGGCTTGTTGCATATGCCAAATGCAACCGTGATCACCTACGGAAGTGGTATTATCTATTAGTTAGTAGTTTATATTATATTAGTTTTTCTCGAGGACGAGCAAAAGATAGGTATGAGGGCATTTGATAGGTCCATAATTTAATACAATTTTAATACCTATTTTATGTTTGTTTTCGTAATTTTATTATTTAATAAATTGTTTTCTTTTGTTTTGTAGGAAAATAAATAAAATCATATTTCAAGCAGAAAAAGGTGAAAAAGGCAAGGAGATGGAAATACTTGAAGTCAAAAGGAAATTGGAGAAAAATTGGAAAACTTATCGGAGAAGAAAAAGGAATTGAGGAAATATTTCTAGAATCCGATTTGCAATCAAAAAGCCCAAGCCCATTATTTTTCCTATAAATATAGATCTCCTCTCTTGTATTTGAGACACCTAGAATTTACACCTATAATTTAGACACCTAGAATTTAGTTTAGATCTGATAATTAGGAGTATGATAGATTTATTATTGTCTTTCAATACAAGTTCTTTATATTTAATTCAAACACTTTTGTTTGCATTCTTTATATTTAATTGTTTTGTTTCTTCTGCCATGTCTAGCTAAGTTAATTCTCCTAGGATGAAGATGAAGTTAATTTAATTATTCTTGATATTTTCTTGTTCCTATTAATTGGTTCTCATAATTTTTCTTGGTACTTAATTGTTCAATTGACAAAGTGATTTTGATATATTATTGTTACCGGATTTATTTTTCATAGCCTATGCTTGCTCCATGAAGTTTTGATAGGTTATTGTTAGATAACAAGTTTCATAGTATATGCTTGTCTCGTTAATTGATATATCTTATTTGTGAAGGAAAGAGAATTGATTTTAGGGCGAGTTGATATTAATTGTGATTGATTAATGGATTCAGATTCCTAGGTTTTCCATATCTGATTTTCATTGTTAATTAGGTTAAACAAATCTCATCTCAAATCTTATTTGTCTAGTTCGCCTGAGTTAATTGTTAGGGTTTTGAAAATTCATAGTCTCTGTGGATCGATCTGTGATTGCTACAACTGAACACTGTGCGCTTGCAGTTTACATTATTTTTACACATCAGCGCCAAAATTTGAAAATTTAAATTTTTTAGCGGAATTTGAAAATTTCAAAATTTTGAAATATTCGGCTAAATTCGACAGAATTTAGTCTGTCGAATTTACATAAATTCGACAGAATTTGCTAAATTCGACGCGAGCATTTTCGACAAACACATTTTCTGTCGAATTTAGTTAAATTCGACAAAATTCCGTCGAATTTAGTTAAATTCGACAGAATTTTTCTTGTCGAATTTAGCCGTTTTTCTTGTAGTGCTGGTTTTTACCAAACTGGAAATATCATAACATTCAGCTTTGTGGCATTTAGATTCTGTGAGGATTTCTATTCTCTCTATGAAGCATGAAATTTTCAACAGTTCTATTTCTTTTATGAGATGCACAGTTAAGCACCTGACCCTCTGTGAGTTGGTCCTTGTTATGCGCATCATTATAAAGCTCCCCGTATCATTACATGTTTCAGCTCTTTATTGAGTGGTTTTCCCCAATCAATTTGTTGATCTGAGATAATCTAAGTCTAAGTTAAGACATGATATAAATATAACTGTCTAAGTTAAGATTGGCATGTTTTTACACAGACAGACAAACCTAATACTGTTACTTGTCAGATATGATTAATGCCGGAAACCTTTCGGAAACTCTTTTTTAAGAAGTTGATCCACTGTTCATCCTTCTAGATAATTGGTCCTTGATTGCAAGTCAATAAATAAGTGAATTTTGGCATTGCAGTGTTGTCAGGGTCAAAGTGCTACTATACATACTGCTTATTCATTGAAACACTTGTGGTTCCCAATCATGTTGTTCTTTTTACCGTTCTTGCTGTTGTCGTGTTACTACTTGAGGTATTGAAGCTCACAGCTTCATTAATCGTAATTGTCACATATGTCTGCTGGAGTATATTAGAAAGTCCTCTCTAGTTTTTTGATGGTAAGCCTCATCTAGAAATTTGGATTCACCTTCTGTAACAGCCCGACTTTTCGGACTATTATTCTAAATCAAAACTTAAATAAAACATAATACTTTATTTGATAAACCAAAATTTACGAAAGTCAAACGCAGCGGTCAAACTTAACGATAATCCAAAATCATAAAAACGGAGACGCAGCTCCATAAACCAAAATCCAATGTATATCAAATAATCAAATTTATTCAAATGCTCTTTAAACGAAATCAAATTTCACGAAATCCAAAGTCCACATCCTTATTCTTACTAAGCTTCCACAATGAACCTGAAATATAGGGAAAGGGATGAGCTACACAGCTCAACAAGTACAAATTGACAAACATATATTTTTAAAATCAATGGGCGGTTTTATTAAAACAGATTTGGTCAAAATATAATAAGTTGCAAAACCTTTGCAAAATTGACACGACCCAAGGTTTAAATTTTAAAATTTCAGAATTTAAAACAGATACAGAATTTAAAGCAGATACAGAAGCAGAAATAGGAACAGAACGAAAATCGAAATACCACAGTCTTGCTCTACGGCCACACTTTCCCAGTAGCCGGGATCTTATTCTTATTCTTATACGCCACACTTTGCCAGTAGCCGGCATCTAAAGTTCAATAATTATGCGCCCTTAATAGGTATCGAAAATTGCACACTTGTGCACCTACTAAGGGTATCTAAGGCTAGTTCCGGAACTATAGCGTAAATTACGAACGGGTTCGAAACGTAGAGACTGTGTTCTAAAATTCAAATACTTATATCTTATAAAATTCGAAACATAATTCTTATATCTTATACGAAAATCTAAAGATCACAATATAAATATATTTTTCAAAAACGAAAAGTAAGTCAAAATTACTTACCTCAAAGTCGACTAAATACACCGAAAATATTTGCACCAATAAATCCTAAAATTAAATATAAAAGACAAATCAATCAATCATCTATTTTCAAATGATCTATACCCGTACAACAATTTAACAGAAACTTAAATTATATAAAAGAGTAAAACATAGATTGTAATTTTTGCAAAATCATGAAAACGTGACAAATTCTCGTTAACATGTAATTATAATTTAAATCAAACTTCTAATCTAATATTTAACAAGCATCAGAAATATTTGATTTAAGCAAATAAATCTTTACAGAAGTGCACCTTAATCTTTCACATGTAAACAGAAACATGCATGTAGTGTACAAAACTCACGGACCATAGTTTACACAATTAAACAAAGTTAACAGAACTTCATATGTCCAAAACTTAGTTTATTTAACTCATTTTATACCAATATACATAACAATAATGTATTAAAAGGAGCAATTGGGCCATAAAACTTAAAACAAAATCATGTCATTCACGCAAGTAAGTCCAAATAATGTGCCAAATTTGAAAACATGTACATCTTCTTTTCTAACTTTTACATGTTTCAATTATTTAATAAATAATACTTGTCCTATATTAATGTAAACAGGTGGACATCACTTCATGAATTTCAATGGTAGTGTACTTTGCGTGCATGAATTACATAACCTAATATCTAAACAATAAACAATTTTAAGATAGAAAATAATTAACAATTAGCTTAAAATCTAAATTCAATAACATACAACGCTTTAGTGAAGCATACAAAGTGCACATAATCTAATAATTTATGTCAAATAACCTAATCATGCATAACTTCTTTTTTTTCTTTTTTTTTTTATAATAAAAATAATCCAACACAACTTAAATATATAAATAAAATAGTAATTATTAATTAATTAACACAAAAATAGATTGATTTGTGACAAAATCAATAAGTCCCTAATATATTTTTTTTATCTAAGCATTTTACAGTTTAATGTCAGGAGTCTGTTTATACATCAAAACCAACGTATGGTATAGGTATGACTTGTTAATCACTAAAATATGCATACCACTTTAGAAGGACACATCTGTGCAAAATAAATAAATTAAATGAAAGGCAGGCATAAATCATGTGTGCAGCAGATTTATAGTACTACAATGGACACCTAAATTTGCAATGATATAACTCCTTGCACATCCAAACACGACGGTAAGTATTAAATTACTTGACAAAGCATGCTGACACATACACATACATACATAAGCAGACGAGGCAAATACTGAAAGAAAATTGAAGAGACAGAAACATACCTGCGGCAAAAATAAAAGAGGGTTGTACGAGTCTCCCCTTTGTCCTAAGGGTTTCTTAAATAGGTTCACCAAAACCCTAAATTAATTTAAGTAAGGCTAGACTTTTCTCCTAAAATTGTTCAATCACTCTAAATAAAAAAATATTATAATTAATACAAGTATTCTAAATTAAATGATAACAATTTTCTAAATCTTTTCACACTTCTTTCCATAAAATCAAATCTTATCATTATTCAAATTATTTAGCACAAAAGTAATTCTAGCATTTTCTAATTAAAATAAATAAAACTAATCTAATATTAAAATAATAATAAAAAAAAAAAAATAACGGGGTTTTACATTCTTCCCTCCTTAGAAGAATTTGGTCCCCAAATTCTCAAAATTTAAAAGAAAATAAGTCACACGTGAAAAAAAAATGGTACCTTAGTTATGATTATTGGTGCGACTTCCCGTGAGCATAAATACACGTTGAGGACCGGTGTTTTTATCTGCTCCCTTCCTTGGTGGTGGATTGTGTGGGCACTCAGAAATCTTGTGTCCTACTTCTCCGCAGTGAAAACAGGCACCTGTGTTCCATCGGCAGTCCTTGTCTGGATGGTTCTTACCGCACCTCGAACACTTTTCTCGATCATCCTGGCCTCCAACTCGATCGTACTCGTGTTGCTTCTTGAAGGGTCCTCTTTGAGACGAAAATCCACTACTTGGAGCGAACCTCTTCTTGTTCCAGTTGTCCGTTGCTTTCTCAGATTCTGCCAAGCCCCTCTCGATCACTAGAGCCTTGTTGAGGACAGCCTCGTACGTCTGAAGTTCAAACGACGCTACAGCATTTCTGATGTCGCTTCGAAGTCCCTCTTCCAATCTCCTTGCTTTGCTGGTTTCATCCGAGATCAAAGTAGGTGCATACTTTGAAAGCTTCGCGAATTCTGCTTCATATTCGATGACAGTCTTCCTACCTTGCTCGAGCCGAATGAAGTCCCTCTCTTTCTGCAGACGAATGGTTCTAGGAAAGTACTTGTCTTCTAGCGCCTTCTTGAACTTTGCCCATGTATACGGTTCGGGTTCTTCTTCAGTGGTTGCATTCTCGTTCTTTCTCTTCTCCATGAGCCACCAGTCGTAAGCGCTTCCTTGTATCGTATCGAATATTGTATTGTCATATGTGTATATATGTTATTTGCCCGACTAGTTGGATCGATTGGTTTCTTGCTGGGCTGTATGGCTCATTCCTTACAATTTTCAGGTTTGGTGTAACTCAAGTGGATAACTTTGGAATTCGAGGATCTTAGGTTCGGAATAAATTGGTTTTTGGATTATTGTTAGTTGTGTTTTGTAATAGTTAGGTTTGTAATTGAATTTTTGTCACGCTTCCGTCTGTAATTGTCATTGAATAATTGTATAGTTTATAGTTTTGATTTAGATTAATAGTCCGAAAAGTCGGGCTGTTACAGTTGGTATCCAGAGCAGGCTATCCTTCGGAGTGTGTTAGGTATGAGACTAATACATTCTCTAGGGTGCGATCTTGTGGACGATAGTTTAAGTTTGACTTGTAGGAGATTAATGGGTAGACGTGTCATGACCTTTTAAAGTATAGGATTGTTGTGAATTTGGGGACCAAATTCTTTTTAAGGAGGGTAGTTTGTAATATCCCGTAATTTTTAGATTATTAATAATAAAAGAATAATAAAAAAAGGATTAAATTTTGAAAAAGAATAGGATTTAAAATTAAATTAGACTAATGGGCCTAAAATATGGATCATATTTGGATACAGTTGAGTTGTAGGTCTAGAGTTTTGTATCGTTATATAAACATCTTATTCTTCTTCTCCATCTTTTTAATCAAAATTCGTAGGTCTCCTCCACACAGAAATCAATTGTCTTGTAAAATTCGTACAAAATTCATCGTAAGTCAGAATTCGTTGATTCTGGACTTTTCGGAAATCTCTTTCAATTTCCTACAACCTTTGTTTCACAGTCTTTTTTCAGATTATGCTCTGAACTGTTCTTAAAATCATTAAACACAAACAGAACTCGTTTTTCAGTTTATGTTCAAATTCAGCGGACGTCTTATTGAATTCCCGATTCGTTATAAGTCCGATTCTGATGAGTCCTATCTTTTCGGAAAGGTCTTTTCATTCTCTACGACTTTCGTCCTTTGAGGTTTTAATGAAAACGTCGTTTAGATGGTCAAAAAGGCTAAATACAGTTCTGGTCAGAATTGAATATATGATCTAGGATGCGTTGAGGTAAGTTTCCGATTGATTTTCCTAGTGTTTTCGAAATTATGTGTTATATGTATATATTTGCTTATACAACTTGGGCTAAGTGAGATTATATTTTGAATTAATGATGTGTTTATTTGATATGTGTTATGTGTAAACAATAATAGTCTTGGGATTTTGATTTGTGCCATGGTTTGTGAATATATCGAATAAGAATAAGAATATGTGTATCGTAAGTTATGTATTGTGTATCGTTATTGTATCGTATTAAATATCGTATTATCTTGTATGTATACATGTTATTTGCCCGACTAGTTGGATCGATTAGTTTCTTGCTGGGCTGTATGGCTCATTCCTTACAATTTTCAGGTTTGGTGTAACTCAAGTGGGATAACTTTGGAATTCGAGGATCTTAGGTTCGGAATAAATTGGTTTTTGGATTATTGTTAGTTGTGTTTTGTAATAGTTAGGTTTGTAATTGAATTTTTGTCACGCTTCCGTCTGTAATTGTCATTGAATAATTGTATAGTTTATAGTTTTGATTTAGATTAATAGTCCGAAAAGTCGGGCTGTTACACCTTCAGTCATCTTTATTCTCGTCGTCACCGTCTGTCAGTTGAAGTTCGTCTATGGTAGAAACATAGTTTTGAATCTCTCGTATAGATGATACAGAATATGTGCTTCAACAGCAACCTCGTACGTATTCTGCTGATGTAGCTTCTTTCATCTGCTATATATATGTAATGTGATACTTCATTTTACGGACTAATCGTGGACTGTTAATTATACAATGTATAGCAGGTCTTGTTGCTAAAGGATTAGCCCTTTTAACGCCTTCCGGAAGCTGTAACAGTTTTTTTCCCTTACCCTTCGCATCAGCACCACTCATGTTATGCTCCATATACTACTGGGTTAGGTCAGGAGAGTCATTACAGGGTTGGGACTTGGGAGTATAGGGTTGGCTGTGAATTTTGATTTTGCATCAAGGACTTAGAGGGTTGGTTGTTACCTAGACTTTGCTCACTTGTATGTTCTTGCACTTTCCCTTTTCTTGCTATTTGTATGTTTTTTGCGTAATCAGTTTTCATCATCTTAATATTTACATCGTCAGGATGCAATGACATTTTATCTTGGTGCATAGATATCTCCTGGAAAATACTACTATATAGTAGGTGAAATGAAGTATGAGATTTTCTAGATACCTTAAGTTTAGATCGATTAGAATTTTTATGGTTTTGTTTCTTTTCGACAACAGGTTTCAGCAACGGTCCATTATTTGTTTCTATAAATTTGTGATGTAATTTAGGCAACTTGTGGAGCGTTCAGTAGAAGCACTCGGTTCTGTTTTTTCGTTTTTTTTAACCGGTCTTTTTCTCCTTTATTGTTTTTCTTGTTTTGGAAGATGGTGTCTGAACTTGTTATATCAGTTCTCATGATCAAGCTTGATAATTATTTGGTATTTGCTGACACTGAGACTTTAACTAAAGTTTCACCGGATACCGATAAATGATAAATCAACTAATTACCGAATGACCCAGGTGACCACATTCAACACATTCAACACTAGAGTGAAAAGAATGATCACATTCAGCACAATGATAGAGCCACCACTGGTTGTTAACTTGTTGTTCTTCACATATCTCACAGTAAATTACTCCCTCGTAAAAGAATGGAGGGTGCTTCAAGCTTATGGGGTGATCATCATATCTGTGTTTCAGTCTACTGGGGTAAAATGCACACAGTACACTAATCTGGAAGCTCCTACAAGTTCCACATGAGGATCTTAAATATTTATACTGACCCATGTCAAGCTTGCTTGCACTACAAATTCATGTATCGATGGATGGACGTTGAACAAGGCTGTGCTTGTGAAGTTCATGTCTGTCTAATCCTGGGGGGCATGAACACACACGGGATATCAACTTTGATAGGACAAGTCTCACACTCGTAGTAAAATCCATTTGTGTAGTAGCCACAAGACTCACATTGTACAAAACTGTAGAATCTACACTTCTGCTCAAGCACGAGCATGTTCTGCGAGTGGAATGGGGATGCTCCTGCAGGCAACTCCCGTGGTAATTTAGTGGCACAGAAGGTGTGGAGAAAGAAATCACATTTGACACAAGCATAGTAAGACGTAAGTGAAACAGTTATGGGTTGAATGCACCCATCGCAGATTAACACTCTGCTATCACCGTCATTCTCACAAACAGTAAACTGAATTTGTTCAAGTGGATGGTTGTTATGACTCCAGTGCTCTTCAATTATGTATAAATTACCAGGTTTTCTTGATGCAGTGAGAGTACTTTTACTTTCACATTGAAACTCAAGTTGGAGGTTGTCACACTGGGATATCATCAGCTGAAATAGTATCAGTGGATGTTTGGGATGGGCTAAAATGCTCCAGCGTTGAACTATTCATTTTTGGCGAGGGAGAGATCAAGAAAATCAGGACATATGAAATGTTTCTCTCTGGCTGAAAGTATCTATATAACTGTAAATTTTCAGTGTGATCCACTTTATTTTTATTGACCGTCAAAAACAAAATTATAAATGCCTGCTATGAAATGATTCGTTGTGTACTTTGAGTATGCCAGTAGAGGATGGCCATCGCTAAATTATCCGAAGTCGAAAGCATATGTGATTGGTTTGTACATGAAGTGTTTCTCTTTGACTATTTTTGATTTTGTGGTGATCAGTTTGGAGCAATATTCTGTCTGAACTATTGTTTATGGGTCCTGACAATTGATTGTCATAGACCATTTATTTAACAATCTGTTCGTGAACCGTTGAATCAACATTCCGACAGTTAGGATTAAAAAAAATTCAGTCACTCGGCGCAAATTTATCGCGGAGCCCTATACCCGTTCCGCGATTATTTTCCGCGGAGCTGCTGAAAGAAAGATATGTACACTGCCTTACTAAGCTAACAATGGCAAGTCCCGTTCATTCCTCACTCAGGTCAGTATTATATTATTTAAGCCATTCATTGAAGCATGGTGTATAAACACACCAAATTCATAATAAAATACTTAATGTAAAAATTAGTAATTATATTGGAATAATTTAATAATTAAGGTGTCCAGTTTTATTGATACGTAAATCATACTTAATTTATTATATATCAAAATAATAAGCAACACTGGATTTTCAAATAGATAGATGAGAACCGTTAGATTTAATATTAAAAAGTTTATTTGATTATTAGTATAATTATATTCAAATAGAGTATTTTGATTCTAAACCAAATTTAATAGTTTTTCTAAATTGAATAAATATATAAAAATTAT
This sequence comes from Heracleum sosnowskyi, assembly GCA_030848705.1. Classification (NCBI taxonomy): domain Eukaryota; kingdom Viridiplantae; phylum Streptophyta; class Magnoliopsida; order Apiales; family Apiaceae; genus Heracleum; species Heracleum sosnowskyi. The sequence goes on along the minus strand of CM061241.1, from coordinate 130,437,578 downwards.
AAATAAATATAGTTACAAATATTTAAAAAGAACCGTGCGTTGCACGGGTTATAAGCTAGTATAAATTAAATTCATTTATAGTTATACCACACTTAATATTTATAGCAACTTAATATATTCAACTTAATATATTTGCAAAATTATACTGCACGAGAAATTATATTTTATAGTTATGAAAGTACATAAGGTTAAAATCAGCCTCCCTAATTTTTTTTGAAATAGAGACATGATCTGCGTACATCTTACCCCGCTCTAAGCGGGATATATTAAGTATGTTTGGTTTGGTTTATATGAAAATCACAATATTTTTCCAAAAATAAAAAGTAAGTCAAAAAATACTTATCTCGAAGTCGACTAAATTCTCAAAATTTTATACGAACAAATCTTATAATTTTAACAACCGAAACAAAATTAATCATTTATAATATAAGCATATTTTGTACAAGCAGTACAAATAAACACCCCTTGTGAATCATATACAAACTGCACAGTTAAAGACAGAGATTGTGAACTCAAATTAAAAGAAAACAAATGGACAGAACTTTAAACACAAAACAAGTTTAATAAAAGAAAATCTAATGGGCTTTAAGGCCCAACACGGCAAACCAGTAGCTTATCCAATTAATATGAGAAAATAAACAGACCAGAACTCCAAACAAAACAAATTTCATAAAAGAAAATCTAATGGGTTTTAAGGCCCAACACCGCAAACCAGCAATAGCTTATCCACTTAATGTGAGAAAACAAACGGATCAGAACTTTAAACAAAACAAATTTTATAAAAGAAAATCTAAAGAGCTTTAAGGCCCAACACGACCAACCAATAGCTTATCCAGTTAATGTGTTAAATTACATAAAGATACCTAATCTTTTTCATATTCAACATGAAATCAAGCCAGCGAATTTCACAAATCACAATCTAATTATGTCTATCTATGTATGTAGAACAACTCGCATGCATCCGAAATATTACGACTAATGCAGGTATGGTATGGCAGATCAACGAAATTAGCAAAAATAAGATGGTTTAAATTCTATGCTTTCTTTATTTCAAAAACATAACTATTATACTATACATTATTTTGAGTTTTTTTTAAAAATATTTTTAGATAAATCACATTTTCTCCAAAAAAAACGTTGATTTATATTATTTATAGAATGTTGCATATTATATATTTCAAAAAAAATATTTTAATGAATTAAGTATACTCTATATTTCTCTTTTGTCATTTTAAATGATTGATATAAAAAATAAAATTATACATAAATGTAATCGATTCCTAAAAAAATATGAATTTAAATTATTGAAATAAAAAAATAAGATTTTTTAAAGAAATATATAATTTTGTTTATAAAATTATACATAATAAATGATTGTCTCACATAATTTTTATGTATATAAAATTTTAAATACGCGAGTCATATTAGAGAACTAGTTTACTAAGTCGCGATTCGCAACGGCCTTATAATATTTTATAATTTTTAAAATAAATATATTACAAATTACTGTATAAATTAAACAATTATATTTCTAATATAACTCGTATTTCTAATATAACATTATAACTCTACAGTTTCTTTGAGATTTTTCTTTCTGTCTCAGTAAAATTCTAAATAAATATAGAAAAAGATAATCGTTTAAGATTTTCATTCTTTTGATATCATCTCAAATATTATTATATTTATCACTAATTTATCGCGGAGCCCTGTACCCGCTCCGCGATTATTTTCCGCGGAGCCGCTGAAAGAAGATATGTACACTGCCTTACTAAGCTAACAATGGCAAGTCCAGTTCATTCCTCACTCAGGTCAGTATTATATTATTTAAGCCATTCACTGAAGCATGGTGTATAAACATACCAAATTCATAATAAAATACTTAATGTAAAAATTAGTAATTATATTCGAATAATTTAATAATTAAGGTGTCCAGTTTTATTGATACGTAAATCATACTTAATTTATTATATATCAAAATAATAAGCAACACTGGATCTTCAAATAGATAGATGAGAACCGTTAGATTTAATATTAAAAAGTTTATTTGATTATTAGTATAATTATATTCAAATAGAGTATTTTGATTCTAAACCAAATTTAATAGTTTTTCTAAATTGAATAAATATATAAAAATTATAAATAAATATAGTTACAAATATTTAAAAAGAACCGTGCGTTAAATAATTAATTAATTGTAAAAATCTAACAAATAACCCATTAAATAATTAATTGTAAAAATTGAAAACTTCAGTTTAATATTTTTAAAGATTAATTTAATTAATGTAAAAAATTTGTATTTTTTATAACTATATTATCTTCTATATAATTTAAAATGTAAAACATAAAAGACTTGATTTTAAATATATAAAATATATAGATAATTTAAAATTGATTTTTTATAAAAAATTATGAAACATAATTTCTGATAGTTTATATGTATTGTGAGCCGCTCTCTCATTAAACATAAATTATTATTATTTTTACAAAAAAACTATAAAAAATAAATATTTATATTTGTCTATTTTTTAATATTTAAAAGATAATGGGATCAACATAATTATGGCCAATTACTATCAATCAATTAACTTTAAAAAATAACAATTTAGAGTTGTGATACTAAAATTAATAACAATATACAAACTATCATATTCAAGGTTTTGCTTCAAGATTTTGTTTAATGTTCGGAGCAGTGAAACCACCTGTCAAAACTCAAAAGTAAATCTATACTATTAAATTAAAGACGAAACATTAAAAGTTTTTGTAGTCAGTTTGTAGTCGGTTTGTAGTCTGGTCCTCCGGTCATCCAATCTCTAACCGTTAGATCTTTTAAATTAAATTAATGAGAGTCATTGGATATAATACTAAATATTTTTTTGTATAATGTGATTTTACTTAACTGCCCTTACTTAATTGTACTTCGTGTTTTTTTCTTAATTACCCTTACTTATTTATAAAAAATATTATTAAATAATAATATTACCTATTTATAACCAATTATCTTTTACACATAAAATATATTATTATTTTTATTTTTTCTGAAAAATTCCCTTAATTTTTCAAAAATATCATGGACAATTATCTTTTTTAACTAAAACATATAAGCTTTTTATTTTTACTTATTAAAACCTCTCCTTACTAAAACCTCTTCTTTTCCAAAAATATCACAGACAATTTCATTTATTAAAATAAAATAATAAAATAATAATTGTTAATAACTAACCAATTACCTATTTTAGCCAAAATGTATATTCTTTTTTAATTTTTCTAAATAAAATTTTTATGTTTCTATTTTTCTAACTAAAACCTCTCATTTTCCAAAAATATCACGGGCAGTTCTTTTTAATGAAATAAAATAATAATATTTATAATTACTAATAACCAACCGATTAATTTTTTTTCCCAAAGCGTATATTCTTTTTTATATTTTCTAACTAAAATTTTTCCTAAGTAAAATCTCACATTTTTCAAAAATATCACATGCAATTTCATTTAGTAACATAAAATAGTAATATTATAAATACTAATAATTAACTGATTACCTTTGTTAGCCAAAGCGTATATTCTTATTTATATTTTTTTAACTAAAATTTCTCCTTTTCTAAAATTATCGCAGACGATATCGTATACTAATATCTGAGGTGGCGCTCTCAGATCGCTTCGTTCTATTTTTCTAATTTTCTCAATTTTTTGAATTAATGATATTAAAAATTCGAAAAAATCTCAATTACCTTTTAAATGGTTACTAATAGAGGAAACATATAATATTCTTGCATTTAAAATCTCTACTAATGGAGAAAGTAAAAATACAACAGATCTTTACTAATGGAGGAAACTAAATATCACTAATGGAAGAAACTAAATATTCAATTATAATATTCTTGCCTTCAAAATATCTAAATTAGAAAAAAAGTTTATTACTTTACATTATTTTGAACTTTCCTCTATTATTATCTAAATATTCTTATAATATTGTTTTTAATGAAATTACCATCTTAACATAGTACTCTCCTAAACTTTCTTTTATTATGTAATATAATAGAAAATACAGGCACGTTTTGGTAAATAAGAAGTTAATAAATTAGATCAGTCTTGTATAAGAAATTAAATAATTAATACCAAAAACCGAAAACCGAAAAAACCTCAATTACCATTTAAATGCTTACTAATAGAGGAAACATATAATATTCTTGCATTTAACATCTCTACTAATGGAGAAATTAAAAATACAATAGATCTTTACTAATGGAGGAAACTAAATATCACTAATGGAAGAAACTAAATATTCAATTATAATATTCTTGCCTTCAAAATATCTAAATTAGAAAAAAAGTGTATTACCTTACATTATTTTGAAATTTCCTCTATTATTATCTAAATATTTTCATAATAATTTTTTAATGAAATTATCATCTTAACATACTGCTCTCCTAACCTTTATTTTATTATGTAATATAATAGAAAATACATGAACGTTTTGATAAATAAGAAGTTAATAAATTTGATCGGTATTGTATAAGAAATTAAGTAATTAATACCAAAAACTAGAAAAAATCTCAATTGTCTTTTAAATATTTACTAATGGAGGAAACTAAATATACAATTTCAATATTCTTGCATTTAAAATCTCTACTAATGGAATATAATATTCTTGCATTTAAAATCTCTACTAATAGAGAAAGTAAAAAATACAATAGATCTTTACGAATGGAGGAAACTAAATATTTGATTATAATATTCTTGCCTTCAAAATATTAAAATCATATAAACAAAAGTGTATTACCTTACATTATTTTGAAATTTCCTCTATTATTATCTAAATATTCCCATAATATTTTTTTCAAATGAAATTAACATCTTAACATTCTTTTCTCCTAAACTTTTTTTTAATGTGATATAATAGAAAATACTGGAACGTTTTGGTAAATAAGAAGTTTAGAAATTAAATCGGCCTTGCATAAGAAATTAATTAATTAATACCAAAGATTAGAAAAAAAATCTCAATTGCCTTTTAAATATTTACTATTGGAGAAAACTAAATATACAATTTCAATATTCTTGCATTTAAAATCTCTACTAATGGAGAAAAATAAATATAATATTCTTGCATTTAAAATCTCTACTAATGGAGAAAGTAAATATACAATAGATCTTTACTAATAGGTGGCGCTCTCAGATCATTTCGTTCTATTTTTCTAATTTTCTCAATTTTTTGAATTAATAATATTAAAGATTCAAAAAAATCTCAATTACAATCAATCAATCAATCAATTAATACTATTATATAAAGGGGAAGACGTGGGCGGTGAGGTGGCGCTCTCAGATCACTTCGTTCTATTTTTCTAATTTTCTCAAATTTTTGAATTAATAAAATTCAAAATTCAAAAAAATCTCAATTACCTTTTAAATATTTATTAATAGAGGAAACATATAATATTTTTGCATTTATAATCTCTACTAATGGATAAAGTAAATATACAATAGATCTTTACTGGTGGAGAAACTAAATATCACTAATGGAGGAAACTAAATATTCGATTATAATATTCTTTCCTTCAAAAAATCTAAATTATAAAAAAAAGTGTACTACCTCACATTATTTTAAACTTTCATCTATTATTATCTAAATATTCTCATAATATTTCTTTTCAAATGAAACTAACATCTTAAAATTTTGTTCTCCTAAACTTTCTTTTTTTTATGTGATATAATAGAAAATACAGGAACGTTTTGGTAAATAAGAAATTAAGAAATTAGATCGGTCTTGCATAAGAAATTAAGTAATTATTACCAAAGATTAAAAAAAATCTAAATTGCCTTTTAAATATTTACAAATGGAGGAAACTAAATATACAATTTTAATATTCTTGCATTTAAAATCTCTACTAATGTAGAAAAGTAAATATAAAATTCTTGCATTTAAAATCTCTACTGATGGAGAAAGTAAATATACAATAGATCTTTACTAATTGAGGAAACTAAATATTACAAATGGAGGAAACTAAATATTCAATTATAATATTTTTGCCTTAAACTATCTAAATTAAAAAAAAGTGTATTACTTTACATTATTTTGAACTTCCCTTTATTATTATCTAGATATTCTCATAATATTTCTTTTCAAATGTAATTACCATCTTAACATTCTGCTCTCCTTAACTTTCTTTTTTAATGTAATATAATAGAAACTACAAGAACATATTGGTAAATAAGAAGTTAAGAAATTAGATCGGTCTTGCATAAGAAATTAAGTAATTACTTGGTAAATAATTAATTACCTTTAATACTTTCATACAAATAGCTAATTAATAGTATAAATATACACCTAAACTCTGTTAATTGTCTACTGCAATTTTTGTTTTCAACATTGTTCTTCTTTACCTTTTTGTTTGTTCATGTTAAAAGTGTGTATATGAGTACATGAGTATGAGACTTTTTCCTTTATGTTATTTATCTTATTACGTTTGTTTGTATCCTAATGCAGAATCATATTAAAATCTTTGACAAGACAAGTTATTTGCTATTAGTGTTGATTGAGTTAAGACATGGATTAATAAGGAGGGGATTCATTTAAAATAATAGGCCGAGCAAGTTGATTTTCATGTACATTCAGTTGTGAATTGATTTATATGTTTATGTGTGTACGTTATTAGTTTTGAATTTATAGTTAAAAGTTGATACACTTGTATACATGGTAACTCGAAAGTGAAGAATTCATCATGTCTTCAAAAACAAATTTTATCATTGTTTTTAACGTTTAAATAGTTATTGCTCTAATTTTTATGAGAAAATATTATATTTTTTAGTAAAATATTTTCTGTAATTCATACACGAAAATTCAAAGATAAAAATTGTATATTAAGAAATTTATCGTGTATGTATTTCGAAAATATCATGTTAAGATTTATTCGACTGAAGAATTTATTTAGTGTGTGCATTTTTATCAAAATTCAATAAGTCGGTGCATCTATAACAAAAGTCATACAAGAATAAGAAACATTGAGAAGAGGTCATTAATTTTTTTTTTAAAGGAAGAGGTTGTTGTTGTTTTTGTTGTTATTTGTTTTGACAAAAATAGATCATTATTAATAAAAAAAATCTCCCAGCAAGAAAAAGGATGTTTGTTCATATTTTTTGATTTTTTTCTTACTGGGAGTAGATTTGGAGGTAGTGACGATTTTAATAGCTCTGAAGGTATAATTGTAGTTTTTGATTGAACGATCTAGAGTTATAGATTAGTTCTAAGTTCTAATTTAATATAAGGTTCTAATATATATATATATATATATATATATATATATATATATATATATATATATATATATAATTCAAAACAAAACTTAATTTTATATTAGAAATATTATTTTATTTAAAAACATATTTTGTAGAATATTTTTTGAGAAAATTTAGAGATATTATTATAAAGCCGCTGCGAAGCGCGGCTTAGTAAACTAGTACTATTATATAATAGCCGAAACATTGAAAGTTTTGATTTTAATTTTCGGTAATTTATTCTATTTAATCTATCTATCTGTACTATTATATAATAGCCGAAACATTGAAAATTTTGATTTTTGATTTTCTCACATATATAACATAACTACAAACTCTTTTAATTATACTTTATTTAGAATTCAAAAGCACTACCTTTTTTTAGAAAATATTTATATTTATATTTATATATATTAAAACAAAATATTTTGACAATTTTGACGGTTATCTTTACTGACTTGCTTACTAAGCTAATAAACTATTATAAAATCTATAAAAAATTGAGATTTAAAGTATTAAAGCAGTACTTTTAATTATTTTTAAAAAGGTAGCATTTTCAGAAGTATTTAAATCTCAAAAAATTTAAAAGTAAATTTCAAAATTAATATTAAAGTCGTCCGTGCGTTGCACGGGTTATAGACTTGTATTAATATATAAGAATGAATAAAGAAATACAAAGTAGTAACACTACAACACAAATGACTTCTAGCAACGCATGTCAAATTCTACACATACCTCTCTTCAACAGTATTTGAAAACACGATGTATAATTTTTGCGATTCACATTAACACAAAATAAGTTAACGGTGATAAAATTCACGCATATATATAATTGACAGAAGAAAAAGGTAAAGTAAGATATTAAAGTCGAACCTTCGTGGAGAAAAGTTCCATTGATGTATTCTATCTACAACAAAAGTTACTTTAAACATGTTTCCTCCCAATAACCTGCTTTATCGTTGTTACCAAATTTAAAATATAACAAATTAATTAATAAATGTATTACATCATTTATTAATCAATTTTCTTATACCATAAAATTTAATTTAAACATTATTCAAAATTATAATTTTCAAAAAAATATGTGAGAATATTAAGATAGTAACTTTAAGTTTAAAAAAAGTTTAAGAGAATATCAACATGGTAATTTGACTTGAAGATAAGTTTTATGGCAATATTAAGATAATAATTTGACTTAAAAAGAAAGTTTGGGAGAATATAATGTAATTAATATTTTTATTACTAAAAATTTAAAAGACAATTTCTCAAATCATCCCCTTTTATTATTTCCCTCGATTACAGGATAGTAAAAAAGAAATTAAGATATTATTAAATTGAACTCGTAGAATAAGTCAAGGAGAATATTAATATAGTATACTTAGTTTCCTCCATTAAAAGATAGTGGTAAGAAATTAGTAGATAAATTGGACTTGAAGAGAAAGTTTAGGGAAATATTAATATAACATATTTAGCTTTCTTACTTCAAAGACATTATTAAAGAAATTAGTAAATAAATTAAATTAGTAGAGAACATTTAAGAGAATATTAATATAGTATATTTAATTTCCTTAAATTGGACTTGAAATTGAGAAAACGCACCCCATATAACTGCCACGAATCAGACTTGTAATACAAATTCAAATACAGTATAAGCCAACGGAAGTTTTAGTTTAATGATATTCTTCTCGCTTCTTTTACGAGATGTAATAATAGAAATGTGCAATGTAGTATTCTCTCCATTTCTCTCATTTTTTAATAAATGGGCAATGTGCAATTAGTAGAAAAATGTAAAAAAGAAATAAGTAAAGTGACATGATCAATCAATATTTAACGTGTAAAGTTCTATATTTATATATAAAGAGACACTAAAACAGTGTATGGATTTCTTACATTCTTGCATCATCATTATACGAAGAAAACATGCAAAATAATAACTACAAGTTTACTCGCTAATAAGAAAGTTTACAATCCTAAAATTTTGTTTACCTCACCACAGAATCATATTTATGATAAATGAATAGCAGACCTTCATTCTAGTGAATGCTTAATTTCGTTTTCATGCATGTAAGCTGTATGAACAGGGATGGATTTGTAGAGAATCTCTTCCAGTAACGCCATTCACTTCAAAGTTTGGATTTGAAAAAAGCACTCTAAGAACAGGTACAAAAATCAATTTATAATGTATAATAGTTGAATCCAAAGAGGCCCATAATAATACTAACAAAGCAAAGCAGTGAGTACCCCCCTAGCAGCTAGCATCAGCTTGAAAAACTATAGTAATACCATAAGAAAAGTGGCGGTTTTGAAATAAAATGGCTTGTCACATCACATCTTAATCAAAAGTTTTACCTATATTAAATTCCTGAAAACAATGCATTCCTTTAACCGGTCCACGAATATTGCAGGTGTCAAACTTTAACAAAAAATGTAGTTGTAGGAAAGCCCATATACCTTCAGTGTATGTCCTTGATTCGCACGTATAAATAGCTCTCCATTGTCTTCCACAAGGCTAAATCGCTGCTTCTTATCAGCCATAACCGCCTAAAAATCAAGTAAAGAGTAGATCAACCTTTGATGATAAAATCTGCATCTGCTTCAAAGTTGTTGCTTTTGCAGTAAAAGCAAGCTGAAAGACCGAAAAGAAACACCAGTACCAGTAGGGTGCCAACAAATATCGCCGGCGAATATCATAGCAAGGATGATCATATACTGCTACAGTACTACCCATGCTAGACTTCATAATTTCTTATAGCCATTACAGTGCGTCCTTATATGGGTGTAGCACCCCAGGTCACGGAGCCAGAAAATAAGAATAGTGGGGGCTAATAATTAAAAAAAAAAGTTAAAAATCAATGTGAAAATGTAGTTTTTTAGAGAAATTTTATCGTTTCAATACTTTATACTCTAAAATTATTACAACATTATATAATGACAATAGAATTTGAAATATTTGAAGTTCATATATATCATAAAACAAAATTTGAATCATTAGATAACTTTTTACGATAGTGAAAATTACTTCTAAAACTTTTAAGTGCAATCTATTCAAATTTACATTTTAATAATTTAAAATATGACTTTGCAAAAAAAATGAAATTAAAATATTATGATCAGAATTTTGATATCTTGTATTAATATTAAAGTGATGAATAAGAAGATGAATTACTTTGACAAGACAAAAAGAACTACCTTACAAGACTAAGCTCTTTTTTACTAATAATTATAATTTATTATATAAGTGAAAATTTATAAATTTATTTACCTCAATTAAATAGAATAGTTAAACACTATTAAATTTAATGTCTAGTATTTTAATGTGAGATTATAATTTACAACTAAAATCGATATTGAACACGAGATATATGTACATGTCAAAATAGAAAAAAAAATCAAGATATAAATATATGGTATGAAAATTTCAAAGAGTTTTTTTTAATATGAGATTAATTAAATTATAAAGAATTTTTTTGAATTTAAAGAGGACATATGTTTCATATAAATTAAAAGATTAAAATATGTTCTAACAAAAAACATAAGAATATTAAAATATGTAATTAGAAAAATTACAAATATTATATAAATTAATTATTACAGGTTCCTTTTTTATTGTTGTGGGGGCTAATTAAAATTAACACTATAAATTATGAGTTGAGGTCATAAGTTTAGTTTGACAAACACCCCTCTTATCAATTTATAATGCATAATAGTTGAATCCAAATAGGCCCATAATAATACTAACAAAGCAAAGCAGTGAGTACCCCCTAGCAGCTAGCATCAGCTTGAAAAACTATAGTAATACCGTAAGAAAAGTGGCGGTTTTGAAATAAAATGGCTTGTCACATCACATCTTAATCAAAAGTTTTACCTATATTAAATTCCTGCAAACAATGCATTCTTTTAACCGGTCCACGAATATTGCAGGTGTCAAACTTTAACAAAAAATGTAGTTGTAGGAAAGCCCATATACCTTCAGTGTATGTCCTTGATTCGCACGTATAAAAAGCTCTCCATTGTCTTCCACAAGGCTAAATCGCTGCTTCTTATCAGCCATAACTGCCTAAAAATCAAGTAAAGAGTAGATCAACCTTTGATGATAAAATCTGCATCTGCTTCAAAGTTGTTGCTTTTGCAGTAAAAGCAAGCTGAAAGACTGAAAATAAACACCAGTACCAGTAGGGTGCCAGCAAATATCGCCGGCGAATATCATAGCAAGGATGATCATATACTGCTACATAGCACTACCCATGCTAGACTTCATAATTTCTTATAGTCATTACAGTGCGTCCTTATATGGGTGTGGCACCCCAGGTGGCGGAGCCAGAAAATAAGAATAGTGGGGGCTAATAATTAAAAAAAAAAGTTAAAAATCAATGTGAAAATGTAGTTTTTTAGAGAAATTTTATCGTTTCAATACTTTATACTCTAAAATTATTACAACATTATATAATGACAATAGACTTTAAAATATTTGAAGTTCATATATATCATAAAACAAAATTTGAATCATTAGACAACTTTTTACGATAGTGAAAATTACTTCTAAAACTTTTAAGTGCAATCTATTCAAATTTACATTTTAATAATTTAAAATATGACTTTGCAAAAAAAAATGAAATTAAAATATTATGATCAGAATTTTGATATCTTGTATAAATATTAAAGTGATGAATAAGAAGATGAATTACTTTGACAAGACAAAAAGAACTACCTTACAAGACTAAGCTCTTTTTTACTAATAATTATAATTTATTATATAAGTGAAAATTTATAAATTTATTTACGTCAATTAAATAGAATAGTTAATACTATTAAATTTAATGTCTAGTATTTTAATGTGAGATTATAATTTACAAGTAAAATCGCTATTGAACACGAGATATATGTACATGTCAAAATAGAAAAAAATCAAGATATAAATATATGGTATGAAAATTTCAAAGAGATTTTTTTAATATGAGATTAATTAAATTATAAACAATTTTTTTAATTTAAAGAGGACATATGTTTCATATAAATTAAAAGATTAAAATATGTTCTAACAAAAAACATAAGAATATTAAAATATGTAATTAAAAAAATTACAAATATTATATAGATTAATTATTAAAGGTTCCTTTTTTATTGTTGTGGGGGCTAATTAAAATTAACACTATAAATTATGAGTTGAGGTCATAAGTTTAGTTTGACAAACACCCCTCTTATTAATTTATAATGTATAATAGTTGAATCCAAAGAGGCCCATAATAATACTAACAAAGCAAAGCAGTGAGTACCCCCCTAGCAGCTAGCATCAGCTTGAAAAACTATAGTAATACCGTAAGAAAAGTGGCGGTTTTGAAATAAAATGGCTTGTCACATCACATCTTAATCAAAAGATTTACCTATATTAAATTCCTGCAAGCAATGCATTCCTTTAACCGGTCCACGAATATTGCAGGTGTCAAACTTTAACAAAAAATGTAGTTGTAGGAAAGCCCATATACCTTCAGTGTATGTCCTTGATTCGCACGTATAAAAAGCTCTCCATTGTCTTCCACAAGGCTAAATCGCTGCTTCTTATCAGCCATAACTGCCTAAAAATCAAGTAAAGAGTAGATCAACCTTTGATGATAAAATCTGCATCTGCTTCAAAGTTGTTGCTTTTGCAGTAAAAGCAAGCTGAAAGACTGAAAAGAAACACCAGTACCAGTAGGGTGCCAGCAAATATCGCCGGCGAATATCATAGCAGCTGTAGGATGATCATATACTGCTACAGTACTGCCCATGCTAGACTTCATAATTTCTTATAGCCATTATAGTGCGTCCTTATATGGGTGTGGCACCCCAGGTGGTGGAGCCAGAAAATAAGAATAATGGGGGCTAATAATTAAAAAAAGAGTTAAAAATCAATGTGAAAAAGTAGTTTTTTAGAGAAATTTTATCGTTTCAATACTTTATACTCTAAAATTATTACAACATTATATAATGACAATAGACTTTAAAATATTTGAAGTTCATATATATCATAAAACAAAATTTGAATCATTAGACATCTTTTTACGATAGTGAAAATTACTTCTAAAAGCAATCTATTCAAATTTACATTTTAATAATTTAAAATATGACTTTGCAAAAAAAATGAAATTAAAATATTATGATCAGAATTTTGATATCTTGTATTAATATTAAAGTGATGAATAAGAAGATGAATTAGTTTGACAAGACAAAAAGAACTACCTTACAAGACTAAGCTCTTTTTTACTAATAATTATAATTTATTATATAAGTGAAAATGTAACACTCGTATATATATAATAATAGTTGTTGTACGTTATTATGTTTTAGTTAATAATATTTCGATATGTTATCACTTTATTTACAATTTAGATAGATTTATTAAAATTTGAGAATAAATATATTCTAGTTTTTAGGATTTACTAATTTTTTTTTTCTGGACTGAATCATTTTGGACCTAAATTGTTTTAAAGCCCAAAAGTTGTTGGGCCTTTAGAGCCCAAAAGTTGGTGGATAGTTTTTTTTTCAGTTTGTAGAAAAGAAAGAAATGTCGATGTTTTGGTTATTCAGTTGTTTGCTCGGCAAAAGGAAAACAAAGGGGAAAAAAATAAACCTGGGTTCTTACATATAGAAGGGGTATGAGTCTTTAAGCTTTAAACCATTTTAATTCCGTTTTTTTTAGATTCGATTTTGTATTTTTGATGTTCAATTTATAGTTGTGGTTAGGGTTGTATTTGTGATTTGGGGTTTTTGTTATAATTAAATTGTTTTAGTAGAGGATTAGATGAGTAAATAGGAATTGGTTGTTGTAATTGAATTGGGTGTTGGAGAATGAGGTGGGTTTGTGAAATTGGGGCAGATTGTTGTTGCGTGGCAGTCCGGAACCACCACCGCGGTGGTTCGGTGGCCGGCGGCGGTGGTGGGTCGTAGGAAAAAACGAAGACAGGGGGGGTGTTCGCAGAGAGAGAGAGAGATGGCAAGAGAGAGAGAGGAAGATTGAGAGGAGAAACAGAGAGATATGAGAGGAGAGTGGGATGGGTGTATATGGTGTATGTGTTGCTGGCCAGAGAAGAGGCCACCACCGTAACGGTGATGGTGTGGTGGTGACTGCGAGGGAGAGGGAGAGGGAGAGAGAGAGAGAGAGAGAGAGAGAGAGAGAGGTGAGAGAGAGATGGAGAGATACGGGAAGAGAGAGATGGACGGAGAGAAAGAGGTGAGAGAGAAAGGGAGGTCGACGGTGGAGGATGTGGCGGCGCGTGGCCCACACGCGCAGCGCGTGTGCCACGTGCGTGTATGCATGTGTGCCACGTGCGTGTATGCATGTGTGCCACGTGCGTGTGTGTGTGTGCCATGTGTGTGGCTGTGGGTGTCTTGTGTGTGTGAGTGGGGGAATTAGAATGAGTATTAATTGATTAAAGTATTAAGATTTGATTTAAAATAAAATGGTGTTATTAAAAAAATAGGTAGTAAATCTGATTTATAAATAGAATAAATAGGTTTAAAGTATTAAATTGTGTTGTTAAATCTAGAGATTTAATTGATTAAAATTAGAGATTTAAAATGGTTTTAAGTTAGAAAATACTAAATTGTAATAAAAGATTGATTTAGATTTAATTTCGAACAAATGAGATTAATTGTAGAGACTTTTAGGATAATTTTCTTTTAGAAAATAAATTTAGAATCATTGAATAGAATAACGTTTCTAAAATTAGAATGATGAGTTTTAATGTGAATAAAATAGGATTATTTAATTGAGATTTATTGAAATATTCCCCGTTAATTATTTTAGAAATATTCGAGCAATCTTGAGAGTTTATCGGGATTATATTATGACGAGATTTCGTCCAGAGGTTTTATTTATTTAAATTAGTTTTAAGTTGGAGGAAAGACGTATAGAGTTCCTAATCAGATTTGAGATTTAAAAGAGAAATGCGTAGTACCTATTCGAGGGAAATAGATGTCCTAGTTGGTTAAGTATTGTTAATTGATTTTATTCTGACTTGAATTATTATCGCTGTTTGCTTACGTATTGTGATTGATTCTTTTAGAGAATTGTCCCCTGGCCTGTATTGAAGGCAGACAAGCGGGTAGAGTAAAATTTTTATTTGATTATTGTTCACAGCGCGATCGAGGCAAGTTCTTTCTGACCCTCACTCCTATTGCATTATTTTGAGGAGTATTTATTTTCTGAAAGTTTGAATTGTTTATTCATTTCTGGAATATTTATTTGAGAATTCTATCAGTTGATCTGGAGGAATATTATACTTTTTGATATTGAGACACACTAAAAATATTCACTGTCCTTAAAGCGTATTTCATCGAATTTTCTGGGCATCTTATTTGTTCAAGATGACCCTAATGACCATTCAGCTATAGCTACGCTCCTTTATCGAGGTAGCTAACACTTTATTCGATTCAGTCGGATTTATTGTCCAGATCCGATAATTTTGTTCTTGGCTTCTAAATTTGATTCATTTTTCGGATCAAATTATTTTGAATCAGGATAGTGGTAAGCTGGTTCGAGATTTCATCATAACCCACTCTTAACCAATTATTCTAGCGTATTTATGTATAGTTTGGTTGATTCGAGTTGTTCCCATCATTCGGGACGACTCTAAATAAATTATTTCATCCAACGAATCTCTTTGTTCGAGATTTGTTAACCTGTTCGTCTTGGGTTGACATATTGTTCGTGTCAACATATGAAATCTTTTTAAATATTGGGATGACCTATTGTTCGGGTTGTCATCGCATAAACAGTAGAATGGCGGTCGGCCAGAGTTAAGTCAAAACTTCCTATCTATTCATTTACACTTCATTCTCATAACGTTTTGGAGGAAAATCTTTACTTCAACTGGTCAACGTGGGAGTGGCCCACGGATTTTCTTTCTGATCAACACGAGAAATAAACTCGTGGTATCAAGAGAGGAATATATCTATTTTGGCACAAAAGTTGTCGGGTTGATTTTACAACCCATTAACTGCTAGCAAAACGAAATTGTGATACTTGAGACATAGTAGTGATCGTACTATGGGGTATCACGGGTGTACGGTACTTGAGACACGGTAGTTGATCGCGCCGTGGGGTATCGTAAAAGGAGACAAGACCAGTATCTTCTACTCTCAAATTCCGAATGTGATTGTTTTGAGACAAATGATTTGGTCAGTCATTGGACATCGAGTCCGTCAGTATAAATTATTACCTTTTGAGTTTTTGTTGACATGGTTCTTCTTTTACCTCAATAGTAGTGTTGATAAGAGAGAGCCAGTCAGTGGAATTTGCTGAGCACATAGTTGCTCACTCTTGTTGTTAAACTATATTTTTCAGTTAAAGAGGAAAGAGGTGAATCGTCCCGGTACAGAGATAAAGGGAAGGAGAAAATGCAGCACGACACCGACTTGGAGTAGCAGCGCTGTTTCAGAGATAACGTCAGGACAGCTACACCAGAAAGCAATATCTACTCACTAAACTTTATGTATTCAGTGGCTTGGTGTGTATTCAATAAATAGCGGTGTAATATTTTGGAGATAGAACGATGCCTGGACTTGTGGGCTGGAATCACTACGTGTTGTATGTATTACTATGGTATGTACTATATTTTGAGTGATATTGATGTTATGGATCGTGGCGACCCGAATTCACGGATAGGTAGATTTGGGGGCGTTACAGTTTTGGTATCAGAGCGGTAGTTATATTCTTAGGAAAACGTGAGATCCCAGGGATATAATGCGATGATTGAGTTAAGATAGTGAGACGGGTTTGCGATTACTTAAGAGCTATAGCCTCACACATGGATTTCTATACCCTGATGAGTTTTAAGCTTATATATTTATATACCCCTATACATGCTGCTAGATAGAACCTGTTACGATAGAATTTTCTTTACTTTTGTGGATGTCTTCATCAGAGTCCTCAGATTTCCATGTTATTCGAGACAGATCTGCTACTCCTATCAGAGAGATCATGGAGATCCTAGTTCAAAGTTAGACACTAAACATCGAAAGAGTATATGATCATAAACAATGACATTGAGGATTTTCTATTGGGATACTTGCACCTCCTACCTATTAGGTGATAGGTTTAGTAGATTTACCTTCTTTTTGATGCGGATATAGTGGATTTCCCTCCAGTAATTCCTGACTAAGTTACCTATATGGCAAAAAGCCAGTTTTAAGATGATCCTTTGACTTCTGTTAATACATCCCTAGCTGGTGTGACCCGGACTTTAAAAATATCATTGTCGGTTACTACTTTGGGATTTGGAAGAGATATGGATGTAGATTTTCGGATGATACCCTATTGAACTTGTTCCATTATTTTGTAAGATGTCGTGATAACCGTTTTCCAGAGTTGGACCAGGTCAAGGTACATGCACCCTAGATGGACTCTAAGAGATACAACTATGTGTTCCGAAATTCGAAACTAAGCTATTGAACGATTTTGTGACCGAAATTAGTAGTTCGAAAGATGAAGCTTATCGGAGTTGAGATAGTGCCCTCCAACAATAGGTCTTTCGTACATATCCTCTCAAAGATTTTCTTCCCTGATGAGCTGTTAATGTTTACAAGTGACGTTTTCATTCTAGAATCAACGGTTACGCCTCATTAGCTACGATTGTCGGTAATCTTTGTTATTTGAGTTCGCTAAGACATTTTCATTCTTGCTTGAAAGGTATCTATATTGTTCAGAGGTCAATTTATCTATCACTATCTACTTCGAAATATAAGTTCTTTTCACATCTCTCCTTATATTTGACCCTTTTGTGATGCAGAGATGAACAACCCTATAAATAGGGGGTGACTGTCTGTCTGTGTGATAGAAGTCTGGTGGGACGCCACCTGGTTGTACTGTTGCTTGTCGTTAGAGTACTAAAGGCTGGCCACCTTGTGTACTACGACGGTTGTCCTAATGACACATGCAATGGAACAAATGTTCAATGATCATTTTGATCTCTCAGCTAACCCCTTATAAAAGATTAGCGTTACCAAGAATTGATTATACATACGTCATTGTTCAACATTTTCCATCTCTGAATTATCTTGTTCAAGGTTCTTATGGATCATAAAAAGGATGAGTGCTTTAAAGTTGCGATAGTGTATGCTAACATTTCAAAGTGATGATACTTATTTTCCAGAAATGGGGAATTCAACAAATTAAGTTTGAGTAATGATCGTTAAAAAGGAAGAGACCATCACACTACCTTGTTTGTCATATCTTCAACACTCATATACAGTGATTTATAGTTTGATGTTAAGGTCCTATGAATTTATTTTGGATACGGAGCAATTATCAGAACAACCCTTTGGAAGTGAGAAAATAAGTTATGTTGGATAAACTTGTGATATGTTGCGTTATGATGCAGAGTAATTGTCCTTCATTGGGAAATGATAGAGTACACAATCCATGTTTTCCCTATATTTTAATTTTGAGTATGGTACTTAAAGAATTGTTTGACTCTAGAAAAGTTGAGATTCAATATTTAAGACATTTAATTCGATTGTGAGCTTTTCTTATTGAAGTTCCAGGATGATTCCACGAATTAGTCTAGAACGACCTATTCCGAACCTATTAAAAAGACTAGTGCTGTTACGAAGGTTGCCATCTATCTGTTTGGTTGATTCAGGAGCTTCAAGATCTTGTATATTAGAGAATTTTATGAACAAACTGGATATTCAGTCAGTACCAATTGGGGAAACTTTGGTTATAGAAGTAGCAAATCAGGAAATAGATCCTATAGATCCGATATGTCCAGATTATGGCACTGGGATTCAAGGACAACGAATCAACGCAGATCTTTTTCTTTTAAGCCAGGAGAATTTGATGTAATTCTTGGAATGGAATGGGAGATGATACGATTGAGGTATGCAGAGGTAATTAGAGATATGTCCATTAAGCCCGTTGAGGAAACCACCGTAAGTAATTTTAAATACTTATTCGAACACCTGTTTAAACCTACAAGACTTCCAACTTATTCTTTGCAAATAAAAATGTGGTTACAAGTATATGTGGAATGATATCACCCAAGGGAAATATATGGATGACCACCCAAGCTTAACTTGAAGAGAACTAAAGCAATATTTTGGATTAGAAATCAAAACCAGAAACAAGACCTTAACCCTAAACCGAACTAAGGATGATACTTTAAAGTTGTTCTTTGAATATCCTTGGACATAAAAGATCCTTTGAGAAGAAATTCATCTTATGTTGGAAAACCCGACATTATTAAGCTATAACATGTTGTTGAGTTAAAAAGGACTATGGATGTCGAGGAAACATGAGCATTGTTTCGAGAGATGAAGAAAACTTGTGAGAATTTTTAAGTTGAGTAAGATGAGAATGCCATCAACGCTACATATTATGTTAAGGAGGAAATCGAAACTGGTATAAGGCAAATGAGAACTATTAAAGGCAAGATAATGATCTTGAGTTAGATTAATTGAGTAGTTTCTTGACAAGTCTTTTCTAAGAATTTGAAGAATCACATGAGGATCAAGTTTAACTATAGTAAGAGGGAATATTGGGTGTAGTATTCGAAGCTAAATGGATTGAACTCCTAGAATTGTTAATATCATGATGAGATCGATGAAGACGGATTTAAATATTTTTACAGGGATCAACACCATAGTTGTAAATCGAGCTACTGTTCTAAAAGATATAAATTACTCAGCTTTGGTTTAGAGAACTGAAATAGAAGTAAATGGGAATATATCCCAATAATTATAGCATTAAGAGAAGTAAGCTCGAGTAAAATTTTGGGGCAATTAGAAAAGAAATTCGTAAGTTAGAATATGACAAAATAAGCCTTCTGAATAAAGGACAAGGAGAACATGAGAAATTAGAATTGCACAAATAGTTTGACCAAGTCAGATTCGACCACATTGAAAGAAAATAAGGTTTGCACAAAGGTATAACCAAACTATTGTTAATTATTTGAATTAGGGTAAGTATGACCTTTAAACCGTGTAGAGAAGGAATTATTTGCTTTAAATAAGGGATGAACGATGATTTTGCGAGAAAATACGAATATCCACTGAGAGAAACCCAATTATAAGATTAAATGCACCTTTAGAAAATCAATTTAGTGGACACACTTTTAAAATGACCCGGGGAGATGTTATCACGGATCTTAAGGTCGTTATAAGTGAGATCTTGTTAAAATTGCGAAGGATTGTGTATATTTGAATTCTCTAAGAATTTCTTGTGTCAACAAATTTCAGGAATAAGTTTGACATGGAACTTTTATCCTTTGAAGAGTTTTTATGACAAATGGAGCAAGCCAGACGATGATACCTGCCGACCATTAGTGTCCAGGTTTCCATATGAAGGTTTAAAGACAACAATTCTACCACGGAAACATTCTTTTAAGATATGAGAATTTGATGAAATATTGGGGATCAGGATGATTACCAAAAGTTTGATACGTAGATCATTCAATGACATATGGGTATAAGTTGAAAACACCAAGAGGTTAGAAGATAATACTCATAGATAGAAATAAGTCAAAAAAAAAAAATTTAGGACGAGGTTTTAAGCCAACAGATTACTTTGCCAAGAATGTTCAATGAGTATGGCACACATGGTAGATATAGAAAGGAAACTCCTAAAACCTACAAGGATCACACTTATAACTAGACTTGAAAATTGTTTTCCTGACAAATTACCAAGGAAACCACCTGACAAAAAGATAGTGTACTATTAATCCTACTCCAGGACCACACCTATTTCTAAAATGCATTACAGAATGGCATCGGTTGAGAGACAAAAGAATCGGCAACTCAATTGCAAGAACTACTTAATAAAGGTGTGAGTTGACCCAACCTATTTTCATGGGAAACACCAGTTTTGTTCGTAAAGATGAAAGATGGATCCATAAGTTTACGTATAGATTATCGAGAATTGAACCAGAGGACAATAAAGAGCAATTACCTTTTTGCCCTGAATTGACAACTTGTTTGACCAGTTAAAAGGAGCCGCTTAAATTTTTGAAGGTTGATTTAAGATTTGGATATCACCAGCCGAAGGTTTAAGCCGATAATGCTTTTAAGACTGCTCTTGGGACACGTTATGGACACTAGGAATATCTAGAGATGTCGTTTGGATTGAATGCCTCACATGTTTTTACGAACTGGATGAACTAAGTATTTAAGAAGTACTTGGATAAGTTCATGATTGTGTTTATTGATGACATCTTAACATACTCAAAGCCTCAGGAAGAACACTCAGAACACCTTCGTTTAGTCTTGGAGACCTTAAGAAAATAAATGTTATATGTAAAGTTTTCAAAATGAAAGTTTCGGTTGAAAGAGATTCAATTTCAGGATCTATTGTGAGTAGTAAAGGATTTTATTTGAACCTGGCGAAGCTAGAAGTAGTAGTAAATTGGTAAAGACCTAAGACACCAGCGTAAGTTAGAGTTTTCTGGACTAGCAGGATACTACGAAGATTCGTGAAGGATTTCTCGAAGATAGCTACACCATTGACTAAACTCACTAGAAAGAATGAGAATTTTGAGTGGACATCCAAGTGCGAGGAAAGTTTTCAAGAGCTTAAGCGACGATTGACATCTGCTCTAGTTTTGACATTACCCGATGATACTGGGAATTTTGTAATTTACAGTGAAGCTTCACACAAAGGATTAGGATGTGTACTGATGCAACACGGGAAAATGATTGCTTATACTTCTCGATAATGTAAGGAATATGAGATGAGATACCATACCCCTGACTTAGATATTGCAGCAATTGATTTAACACTCAAAGATTTGGAAAAATTACTCAAACGAAGAAAAGTGGGGAATTTACATGGATCACTCCCTATTAAATTATATTTTCACGAAAAAGGAATTGAACGTGAGTCGAAGAAGGTGGTTGAAATTAGCAAGGATTACGACTATTCAGTAAATTAGCATCAAGGAAAAATAGTGTTGTGCCCGACACATTGAGCAGGAACAAAAGAGTTAAGATATTGGTTTTATCGAAGAAAGTAAATTGAGGAAATTGAGAAGAGGGAGTGGAAGTTAAGACTCCATTTCAAGCCAACGAGCAGATTTATTAGATGTTTTGATAATCAGAGATAAAAGGAGAATGGTTCCAGAGTCCAACGGATGCTAAGGTAAATGAGAATTTTTGCTTCTATACTTTAGATTCCTAATGTTGCAGAGTTGAAAAATGAGATCATGAGCGAAGCGCATAACTTGAGGCATTCCATTCATCCAGGAAGCACAAAAATGTACCGTGTGTCAAGCAAAATTATTGGTAGCTAATACGAAAAGAGAAATTGTAGAATGGATAAGTAAATGTTTAACTTGTCAGAAAGTGAAGGCAGAACACCAGAAACCAAGTGGACTTATACAAACCTTAGAAATACTTGAATGGAAATGGGAACGTATAACCATGGATTTCGTCGTAGGTTACCCCAAACTAGAACCAGTCATGGTGCAATTTGGGTTATTGTTGATCGACTTACTAAATCGGCGCACTTCTTACCAATTAGTGAAAAATATTCGATTGAGAGATTGGTATATATATACCTGAAGGAAATTGTGGTTCGTCATGTAGTACCTATTTCAATTGTATCTGATAGAGATGCCCGGTTCACCTTTAGATTATGGAAGAGCTTTCAGGAATGTCTTGGCACGAAATTAAATTTGAGCACTGCATACCACCCACAAACTGACGAACAAAGCGAAATGACAATTCAAACAGTTGAGGACATGCTAAGAGCTTGTGCACTGGATTTCAAGGGAAGTTGGGACGATCACTTACCCCTGTTTGAGTTTGCCTACAACAATAGCTACCACTCCAGCATAGGTATGGCACCATATGAAGCCTTGTATGGAAGAAAGTGTAGATCACCCCTATACTGGGATAAAGTAGGAGAGAGAAGGATACTAGGACCAGAAATGCTTCAACAGACCAAGCAATCCATAGAGATTATTCGAAAGAGGTTAGTGGCGGCTCAAGATCGACAAAGAAAGTACGCAATCAAAAGAGAAAAGTCAGAGCATTTGAAATTGGAGATAAAGTATTACTAAAAGTTTCGCCCCAGAAGGGAGTAATGAGATTCGGCAAGAAGAGTAAGCTAAGTCCCATATGTATATGACCTTTTTGAGATACTCAAGAAAGTAGGAGAAGTGGCATATCAATTAGCTCTACCGCCAGATCTTCAGCATATCCATGATGTATTTCATATTTCATTGTTAAGAACATATCACCCTGATTTCAGACATGTTCTTGCTTACGGACCAGTGGAGATTTGGTCGGATTTGACATACGAAGAACAACCAGTACAAATTTTAGATCATAAAGTGCAAGAGTTGCGGAGTAAGAAAGTGAATTTGGTAAAAGTACTTTGGGGAAATCATCAAGTTGAAGAAGCCACTTAGGAGTTAGAAAGTGAGATGATGAACAAACATCCTGACTTGTTTAGTGCGTAGATTATGATTCCGAGGACGAAATCCTATAAGGAGGGAAGACTGTAACACTCGTATATATATAATAATAGTTGTTGTACGTTATTATGTTTTAGTTAATAATATTTCGATATGTTATCACTTTATTTACAATTTAGATAGATTTATTAAAATTTGAGAATAAATATATTCTAGTTTTTAGGATTTACTAATTTTTTTTTCTCTGGACTGAATCATTTTGGACCTAAATTGTTTTAAAGCCCAAAAGTTGTTGGGCCTTTAGAGCCCAAAGTTGGTGGATAGTTTTTTTTTTCAGTTTGTAGAAAAGAAAGAAATGTCGATGTTTTGGTTATTCAGTTGTTTGCTCGGCAAAAGGAAAACAAAGGGGAAAAAAATAAACCAGGGTTCTTACATATAGAAGGGGTATGAGTCTTTAAGCTTTAAACCATTTTAATTTCATTTTTTTTAGATTCGATTTTGTATTTTTGATGTTCAATTTATAGTTGTGGTTAGGGTTGTATTTGTGATTTGGGGTTTTTGTTATAATTAAATTGTTTTAGTAGAGGATTAGATGAGTAAATAGGAATTGGTTGTTGTAATTGAATTGGGTGTTGGAGAATGAGGTGGGTTTGTGAAATTGGGGCAGATTGTTGTTGCGTGGCAATCCGGAACCACCACTGCGGCGGTTCGGTGGCCGGCGGCGGTGGTGGGTCGTAGGAAAAAACGAAGACAGGGGGGGTGTTCGCAGAGAGAGAGAGAGATGGCAAGAGAGAGAGCAAGATTGAGAGGAGAAACAGAGAGATATGAGAGGAGAGTGGGATGGGTGTATATGGTGTATGTGTTGCTGGCCAGAGAAGAGGCCACCACCGTAACGGTGATGGTGTGGTGGTGACTGCGAGGGAGAGGGAGAGGGAGAGAGAGAGAGAGAGAGAGAGAGAGAGAGAGAGAGAGAGAGAGAGAGAGAGAGAGAGAGAGAGATGGAGAGATACGGGAAGAGAGAGATGGACGGAGAGAAAGAGGTGAGAGAGAAAGGGAGGTCGACGGTGGAGGATGTGGCGGCGCGTGGCCCACACGCGCAGCGCGTGTGCCACGTGCGTGTATGCATGTGTGCTACGTGCGTGTATGCATGTGTGCCTCGTGCGTGTGTGTGTGTGTGCCATGTGTGTGGCTGTGGGTGTCTTGTGTGTGTGAGTGGGGGAATTAGAATGAGTATTAATTGATTAAAGTATTAAGATTTGATTTAAAATAAAATGGTGTTATTAAAAAAATAGGTAGTAAATCTGATTTATAAATAGAATAAATAGATTTAAAGTATTAAATTGTGTTGTTAAATCTAGAGATTTAATTGATTAAAATTAGAGATTTAAAATGGTTTTAAGTTAGAAAATACTAAATTGTAATAAAAGATTGATTTAGATTTAATTTCGAACAAATGAGATTAATTGTAGAGACTTTTAGGATAATTTTCTTTTAGAAAATAAATTTAGAATCATTGAATAGAATAACGTTTCTAAATTAGAATGATGAGTTTTAATGTGAATAAAATAGGATTATTTAATTGAGATTTATTGAAATATTCCCCGTTAATTATTTTAGAAATATTCGAGCAATCTTGAGAGTTTATCGGGATTATATTATGACGAGATTTCGTCCAGAGGTTTTATTTATTTAAATTAGTTTTAAGTTGGAGGAAAGACGTATAGAGTTCCTAATCAGATTGAGATTTAAAAGAGAAATGCGTAGTACCTATTCGAGGGAAATAGATGTCCTAGTTGGTTAAGTATTGTTAATTGATTTTATTCTCACTTGAATTATTATCGCTGTTTGCTTACGTATTGTGATTGATTCTTTTAGAGAATTGTCCCCTGGCCTGTATTGAAGGTAGACAAGCGGGTAGAGTAAAATTTTTATTTGATTATTGTTCACAGCGCGATCGAGGCAAGTTCTTTCTGACCCTCACTCCTGTTGCATTATTTTGAGGAGTATTTATTTTCTGAAAGTTTGAATTGTTTATTCATTTCTGGAATATTTATTTGAGAATTCTATCAGTTGATCTGGAGGAATATTATACTTTTTGATATTGAGACACACTAAAAATATTCACTGTCCTTAAAGCGTATTTCATCGAATTTTCTGGGCATCTTATTTGTTCAAGATGACCCTAATGACCATTCAGCTATAGCTACGCTCCTTTATCGAGGTAGCTAACACTTTATTCGATTCAGTCGGATTTATTGTCCAGATCCGATAATTTTGTTCTTGGCTTCTAAATTTGATTCATTTTTCGGATCAAATTATTTTGAATCAGGATAGTGGTAAGCTGGTTCGAGATTTCATCATAACCCACTCTTAACCAATTATTCTAGCGTATTTATGTATAGTTTGGTTGATTCGAGTTGTTCCCATCATTCGGGACGACTCTAAATAAATTATTTCATCCAACGAATCTCTTTGTTCGAGATTTGTTAACTTGTTCGTCTTGGGTTTGTTGGGTTTCATTGTAAAAAACGCAGCGAAAAACAGTCGTAAAATAATAAAATTTACGAAACCCTAACGCAGGATCCATGTATAAGTTGTGACTGATTATGGAGAAATGAAATCATACCAGTTAAGAGCTTTACGAATTCTGTAAGATGGAGGTCCTGGATTGCAATCACCACACAAACCTTGCGTCAAGATCTGTGTCTCTAAATCGTCCACAAGAACATCCGATCGTCCAACGATCCAAGGAGCAGGTACTAGCCAAATAAAACTGCCTTCTCTCTCTCTCTAGCCTCTCTTGAAAACGAATTTTCTGAACCAAACCCTAAAACTATACATCATTATGTATATATAGGGCAGAGAGATTGGGCCTAACCCTAATCAGCTTGGGCTTCAACTAAACCAAACTGATTTGGGTTGTTAATGAATTAAATTCGAAATATCATTTAATTAACTAAGTCCAACTTAATTAATTAATTAACCAATTTCGAATTTATAATTATTTAATTTAAATCTGATATTTAAATTAAAACTCCTTTTAAAACGTTCTTATTGTGTAACCCTTTAGGTTATTATTACGTTGGCAATAATTTCAATATCCAATAAAAAAATATAAACAATGAGCGGCATCTAGTAATACATCATTGCTACCCAAGTAATAATAATAATTGGTGATCCAATCAAACCTTTCGTGATTAATGTTTCCGTGTAATATAATCCCTTTAACCAAATATTATAGATTAAACTCGAGGCATGTATTTAGTCATCCTCTTCAATGCTTAATCCGGGTTTCCTTGATCAATGAGTAAACTATTAAAACAAATAAATATTTGAGCATGGCCATGCATTTTCATAGTCTTACTCAATCAAGAGGCCAATAATATCTCCCCTAATAATAGGAGGGTTAAATCCTTTATCTATCATTCATATTTCTCATATGACTCATGATATACCCGATGTCCACTTTTATCATCACCCGGTCAAAGGTAACTTTTAATGTTGTCAAAGTATATTAATCCTCGTATAGAAATATAATGATCTCAAGTCTAAGGATCATTACACCATTATCACTGTGAGTCTTTCTTATGACTTTATTAAACATGAAGAATCTCACTGTGGGTCTGTCCAGTACCATGTACTCCTACATGTACCTATGCATTGACTTTAGTATCTCCATACTTATAACCAATGAGATGTGGTTATCTGTCAATTAACATATTAGTCTATTTATGTATTATTATTGTCCTATATTTAATAATACTCGACTAGGGACCTTTTAAGAATATGATATATTATATAATCTCAAGTTCAAGTTATGTACTTAAACTATATAATGTGTATCATGATTCTAAGGACATTTATTATGCTAACAAATATATCGCAGTAATTAAAGTCATAATAAATACGTTTATTGAATAATCAAATGACATAAAGGTTTATTAAAAGAGACAATGTATTGCCTCTAGGGCACCTACACTAACAGGGTTGACATATTGTTCGTGTGAACATATGAAATCTTTTTAAATATTGGGATGACCTATTGTTCGGGTTGTCATCGCATAAACAGTAGAATGGCGGTCGGCCAGAGTTAAGTCAAAACTTCCTATCTATTCATTTACACTTCATTCTCATAACGTTTTGGAGGAAAATCTTTACTTCAACTGGTCAACGTGGGAGTGGCCCACGGATTTTCTTTCTGATCAACACGAGAAATAAACTCGTGGTATCAAGAGAGGAATATATCTATTTTGGCACAAAAGTTGCCGGGTTGATTTTACAACCCATTAACTGCTAGCAAAACGAAATTGTGATACTTGAGACATAGTAGTGATCGTACTATGGGGTATCACGGGTGTACGGTACTTGAGACACGGTAGTTGATCGCGCCGTGGGGTATCGTAAAAGGAGACAAGACCAGTATCTTCTACTCTCAAATTCCGAATGTGATTGTTTTGAGACAAATGATTTGGTCAGTCATTGGACATCGAGTCCGTCAGTATAAATTATTACCTTTTGAGTTTTTGTTGACATGGTTCTTCTTTTACCTCAATAGTAGTGTTGATAAGAGAGAGACAGTCAGTGGAATTTGCTGAGCACATAGTTGCTCAGTCTTGTTGTTAAACTATATTTTTCAGTTAAAGAGGAAAGAGGTGAATCGTCCCGGTACAGAGATAAAGGGAAGGAGAAAATGCAGCACGACACCGACTTGGAGTAGCAGCGCTGTTTCAGAGATAACGTCAGGACAGCTACACCAGAAAGCAATATCTACTCACTAAACTTTATGTATTCAGTGGCTTGGTGTGTATTCAATAAATAGCGGTGTAATATTTTGGAGATAGAACGATGCTTGGACTTGTGGGCTGGAATCACTATGTGTTGTATGTATTACTATGGTATGTACTATATTTTGAGTGATATTGATGTTATGGATCGTGGCGACCCGAATTCACGGATAGGTAGATTTGGGGGCGTTACAGAAAATTTATAAATTTATTTACGTCAATTAAATAGAATAGTTAATACTATTAAATTTAATGTCTAGTATTTTAATGTGAGATTATAATTTACAAGTAAAATCGCTATTGAACACGAGATATATGTACATGTCAAAATAGAAAAAAAAATCAAGATATAAATATATGGTATGAAAATTTCAAAGAGTTTTTTTTAATATGAGATTAATTAAATTATAAAGAATTTTTTTTTAATTTAAAGAGGACATATGTTTCATATAAATTAAAAGATTAAAATATGTTCTAACACAAAACATAAGAATATTAAAATATGTAATTAGAAAAATTACAAATATTATATAAATTAATAATTAAAGGTTCCTTTTTTATTGTTGTGGGGGCTAATTAAAATTAACACTATAAATTATGAGTTGAGGTCATAAGTTTAGTTTGACAAACACCCCTCTTATTAATTTATAATGTATAATAGTTGAATCCAAAGAGGCCCATAATAATACTAACAAAGCAAAGCAATGAGTACCCCCTATCAGCTACCATCAGCTTGAAAAACTATAGTAATACCGTAAGAAAAGTGGCGGTTTTGAAATAAAATGGCTTGTCACATCACATCTTAATCAAAAGTTTTACCTATATTAAATTCCTGCAAACAATACATTCCTTTAACCGGTCCACGAATATTGCAGGTGTCAAACTTTAACAAAAAATGTAGTTGTAGGAAAGCCCATATACCTTCAGTGTATGTCCTTGATTCGCACGTATAAAAAGCTCTCCATTGTCTTCCACAAGGCTAAATCGCTGCTTCTTATCAGCCATAACTGCCTAAAAATCAAGTAAAGAGTAGATCAACCTTTGATGATAAAGTCCGCATCTGCTTCAAAGTTGTTGCTTTTGCAGTAAAAGCAAGCTGAAAGACTGAAAAGAAACACCAGTACCAGTAGGGTGCCAGCAAATATCGCCGGCGAATATCATAGCAACTGTGGGATGATCATATACTGCTACAGTACTACCCATGCTAGACTTCATAATTTCTTATAGCCATTACAGTGCGTCCTTACATGGGTGTGGGACCCCAGGTGGCGGAGCCAGAAAATAAGAATAGTGGCGGCTAATAATTAAAAAAAGAAGTTAAAAATCAATGTGAAAAAGTAGTTTTTTAGAGAAATTTTATCGTTTCAATACTTTATACTCTAAAATTATTACAACATTATATAATGACAATAGACTTTAAAATATTTGAAGTTCATATATATCATAAAACAAAATTTGAATCATTAGACAACTTTTTACGATAGTGAAAATTACTTCTAAAAGCAATCTATTCAAATTTACATTTTAATAATTTAAAATATGACTTTTCAAAAAAAATGAAATTAAAATATTATGATCAGAATTTTGATATCTTGTATTAATATTAAAGTGATGAATGAGAAGATGAATTACTTTGACAAGAGAAAAAGAACTACCTTACAAGACTAAGCTCTTTTTTACTAATAATTATAATTTATTATATAAGTGAAAATTTATAAATTTATTTACGTCAATTAAATAGAATAGTTAATACTATTAAATTTAATGTCTAGTATTTTAATGTGAGATTATAATTTACAAGTAAAATCGCTATTGAACACGAGATATACGTTCATGTCAAAATAGAAAAAAAATCAAGATATAAATATATGGTATGAAAATTTCAAAGAGTTTTTTTTAATATGAGATTAATTAAATTATAAAGAATTTTTTTGAATTTAAAGAGGACATATGTTTCATATAAATTAAAAGATTAAAATATGTTCTAACAAAAAACATAAGAATATTAAAATATGTAATTAGAAAAATTACAAATATTATTTAAATTAATTATTAAAGGTTCCTTTTTTATTGTTGTGGGGGCTAATTATAATTAACACTATAAATTATGAGTTGAGGTCATAAGTTTAGTTTGACAAACACCCCTCTTATTAATTTATAATGTATAATAGTTGAATCCAAAGAGGCCCATAATAATACTAACAAAGCAAAGCAGTGAGTACCCCCCTAGCAGCAAGCATCAGCTTGAAAAACTATAGTAATACCGTAAGAAAAGTGGCGGTTTTGAAATAAAATGGCTTGTCACATCACATCTTAATCAAAAGTGTTAGGCTCAAGACATGTCTGAATACCACTATTAACAAGCCTACACTATGTGACTATGTCACACTACATGACCTAGTGATTTCTATCACTGGGATATAGTATAGGTCTCTAAATGTACTTGTCTTGTTCTCATGAACAATAGCTTTATCATGTATGCTCAAATTTATAATGAGCTTAGTAAAGTTTCTTGCATCTAGATTGTATATAGGCCATTGAATAATTATCCTGGTAGAAGTTCAGAAGTGTTCATGCAGCAGGATAGAGATGAATAAGGCTATGAAAATATAAGTTGCAGGAATTTGTCTAAGGCATTATATAGCAAAGTCAAAAGAAAGCTATGTCGTGAAGTCACCAATATCCATGTCGTGAAGTACTATATCGCATAGTCCATTTTGTACTATGTCGAGAAGTCCTCAAGACACATGTCGTGAAGTGTTGAAGTCAGCAAAGTCAAAGGAGTCTAGATCGTGAAGTGCTCAGAAGCCTTATGTCGCATAGTCATCAAATGACCTATGTCGCATAGTCGTCAAATGACCTATGTCGCATAGTCGTCAAATGACTTATGTCGCATAGTCATCAAATGACCTATGTCGCATAGTCGTCAAATGACCTATGTCGCAAAGTCTTCAAAGGCTATATCGCGTAGTCCTCACAAGGGAGATCGCGAAGTCAGGAATAAAGTGGAGTTCACGATATCAACACTTAGCCGTTTACAACAAGACAAATCAAGGTACAGAATCAAGAATCAAAAGAGACAAATACTGAAGCATTTGTTCTGGCAAGGTGGTCCAAAGAACAGATGGCAAATCTACAGCTAAACGTGGAGAGAAAGATAAGAGACAAGCAGCTACAGAAACGGGAAAGACTCTGAAAAGCAGGTGGTCCTTCCTGACACAGTTAACGTCTTATGGCAGAACAAGTTGGACTTTCAGCAAGGGGTAAATGTGTAAAAATAGGTGTGTGCACTAGGTTGTATAAGGCTTATATATATCATGCACATCCTATTGTTAGCTGTAAGAGAGATACACATAGTTATTTGCAAGCAAGTTCAAACTGTTCTTGTTTAGAAGCCAGAAATTCGATTGTGAATTTCTTGGAAAGCTGTAGTATTTAATTTGCTTATACAAAGTAGATTAAAGTGATTGTGTGTGTTATTTACTTTCTGCATATTACATATCATAATCATATACAGTCTGTTACTTAGTTTTCAAGAATCGAAAAATATATCAAACTATCCATTCACCCCCCTCTGTCTAGTTTCTAGTAGTATTCATTTCTAACAAGTGGTATCAGAGCGTAGGCTGTTAACGTACAAACAGGAAAAGATCAAGAATGAGTTCACAGAAACTAAGCAGTATCAAGATTCCTCCCTTTAACAAGGAGCACTACAGTTTATGGAAGAAGAAGATGTTGCTTTTCATCAAAGCTTCTAACCCCATGTATTTAGATATTCTAAAGCATGGTCCCTTCATTCCAATGATCGAGATTGGTGAAACAACCATTGGCACTGAGATTGTACCAGCAAAACATGTGCCCAAAGATCCCTCAAAATACACTGATCCTGAAAAGGAAAAAGTAGCACTGGATGGACATCTTCAACTTATCATTTGTGAATCTATGGACTTCAACATGTATGGCACTGTTGCTCATTGTACTAGTGCCAAGAAGATGTGGGATCTTATAGAAGTGCTCTGTGAAGGAACTACTGAAGTAAGAAAGAACAAGAAGCAGATTCTTGTTTCACAATATGAAGCCTTCATGGCTCAGCCAAAAGAGGGAATCACAGAAGTGTTTGAAAGATTCAACAAGCTGATAAACGAGCTCAAACTCTATGACAAACACTATGAAACAGAAGAGCTCAATATGAAGTTTCTACTAACTCTTCCAGATCACTTGGAACCAAGAATCTCTTCCCTTAAAGAAAGAGATCTAACAAAGATTGGTTTTGATGTGTTGTATGGTGTTTTAAAGACATATGAGTTAGAGCTGTTTCAAAAGAGATCTATTCAAGCAAAGCAAGGATTAGTGGCTAATACCTCCTGTGCACTTATTGCTGACAACCTAAGTCAAAGAATGGACTCTCTTAAAATCAGTCAGGTCAAGATTGAGGAACTGGAAGTTGAAGACACTGGTGATGAAACTCAGGTTGTGTATGATTTACCTGAAGAGGATGAGTTCTACAGTATAGATGAGCTGGACAAAATGGAAAACAAATCTTTTGCTTATATGGCTAGGAGGTATCCTAACATAAGGTTTAAAAGAAAGCAGCCATTCAGGTCCAAGTTCAATAATGGAAACACTGGTGGATCTAGTGGCTCAAACACCTTCAATAAAGGAAAAGGGATTGCTGGTGCTGCTAAAGGTGGATACAAGACAGGAAGTGTGGATAGGACCAAAATAAGGTGCTATAACTGCAATGAACTTGGGCATTTTGCCACTGAGTGCAAAAAGCCTAAACAAGTCAAGAAGGACAAAGCATACTTAGAGCTTGAAGCTAAGTATGAGGCTCTACTCAAGAAACAACAGGGCAAAGCTTTTATTGCTGAGGGAAAATGCTGGGATGACTCTGATGAAGAAGAAGAACAAGAGTACTCAAACTATGCCTTGATGGCACTTTCTGATGATGGTGATTCAAGTCAGGTACCTATTTTTACTTCTCTTGATATGACTCCCCTTCAATATAAGCAAACTGTTGAAGATATGAGCACTGAGATGTTTAATATTCATACTAGCATGTTAGTAGCTAATGAAGAAATTGATAGACTAACTGCTAAGAATGTTGAGCTTACAGAAAAGAATGAGCAACTTGAGTTAATGGTTGTGAACCTGGATGGTTTGAAAAAGGAGGTTGAGTATCTTAAAAACAAAGTGATTTGTGCTGAGCAGATAGAGAAAGCCCTTAGGGAACAAATTGCTGAAACTGAACTGAAACTAAGAAGCTTCAAAAACTCCTCTGAACTTATTCAAACCTATCACAAGGAACACACTGAAGACTGCAAGGTTGGAGTTGGTTTTGACTATGAAAATGACAAGGGAAGGAAGAAGGTCAAGGGCAAAGGAAAGGAAACTTTTACAAACAAAAATGCCCCAAACATACTTTCAAGTGTTGAATAGCCCATCTTCAGAAAGAGTGCTGTTGAGTTTGATGAGGAACTACTGATCATCAAGCAACAACTACTTGAAGAAGATGAGGCTGCTAAAAACACTTCTTCCTTTCCTGAACTTGTCAATCAGAAAGAGACCAAAGACAATCTTGTCAAGAGTCCTAAAGCAAAGAAAGAAGTTGTTAAGAAAAGGAAACAAAACAGAAATGGTAAAGTTGGTGTTAACAAGGGAAACAACTATGCTTATGTGCCAAATGCTCCCAGGAAACAATGTCAAAAATGCCTATCTGTTAATCATTTGACTCATAAGTGTAGTAAGCCTGATATTGTTGAAGTTGACAACCTGAGTAACCATTCTGCCAGCATAAATTCTAGTCATGATTCTTTCTGTGGTAAGCCTAATTGCATGACATGCTATGTGACTGTGATTGCTAACTGTTTATCTCTAAAGTATAAACTTGATTCTGCACAATCTAGTGAATCACACACACACAGGCACACTCACAGGAC
Source organism: Heracleum sosnowskyi (assembly GCA_030848705.1). Classification (NCBI taxonomy): domain Eukaryota; kingdom Viridiplantae; phylum Streptophyta; class Magnoliopsida; order Apiales; family Apiaceae; genus Heracleum; species Heracleum sosnowskyi. The sequence continues at coordinate 130,403,201 of CM061241.1, read as the reverse complement.
AGGATCCCCAATCAGGGTTGAGAGGGTGTTCACTTCATGTGAGCCTAAGAGTGTGAACTCCAAAGCCACAAACAATATGAAGTATCCTACTATGATGAATGCAACTTATGACAGAAGAATTGTTAACAAAAATGTTTCTAAATCAACTGGACCCTACCATGTGTGGGTACCAAAAACAACTTAGTTACTTTGTGAATGCAGGGCAACAGGAATAAAAGAGTCATATGGATCTTGGACAGTGGATGCTCAAGTCACATGACTGGTGATATGGCCCTGCTATCACATTTTGAGGAAAAGGCTGGCCCATCAGTAACCTTTGGAAATGACAACATTGGTTATACAATGGGATATGGCAGTGTTAAATCTGGAAATGTCATTATTGAAGATGTAGCATTTGTTGAAGGACTGAAGCATAATCTCTTGAGCATTGGACAATTTACCAACAGGGGTTTCAAAGTGGAATTTGATGAAGACCTTTGTTCAATCTCAAAAAGGGAAAGTGGTGAAGTTGTTCTAACTGGTGTGAAGAAAGGAAGCTTGTTTGTAGCTAATCTCAAGGCTGCAGATAAGGGAGAAATCTGCTGTTTCTACACTAAAGCCACAAATGAGGAATTCTGGCTATGGCACAAGAAGCTGTCTCACTTGAATGTTCAGGCAATGAACTCTCTAACCAAGAGAGAACTTATCAGGGATTTGCCTGCCTTGGAGTTTGTGCAAGATGGAGCATGTGAAGCTTGTCAGAAAGGAAAAATTAAAAGATCCAGTCACAAGAACAAGTTGCTCAATACAAACTCAAAACCTCTGCAGCTAATTCACATGGACTTATTTGGCCCTGTGAATGTAATGTCCCTCTCCAAAAAGAAATATGCTCTAGTGATGGTAGATGACTATTCAAGATATACTTGGGTGGAATTCCTATTCTCCAAGGATGAAGCACCCCAAGTCATAATAGAGCATATCAAGAGAGTTGATAAAGAAGCACAAATCACTGGTTCCTCTGTAGTTGCTTTGAGAAATGATAATGGGACTGAGTTCAGAAATTCAACATTGTATGAGTTTTGCAAAGATAAAGGAATTTCTCAACAATTCTCAGCTCCTAGAACACCTCAACAAAATGGAGTAGTTGAGAGAAAGAATAGAACTCTCATTGAAGCTGCAAGGACAATGCTGCTGGATGCAAAGCTACCCACTAGCTTTTGGGCTGATGCTGTTAACACAGCATGCTATGTGCAAAATAGAACATTAATCAATAAGAAGTCTGGCAAAACTCCTTACTCATTAATGACTGGAAAAAGAGCATCCTTCAAGCACCTGCATGTGTTTGGAAGCAAGTGCTTTGTGATGAAAGATACCTCTGAGCATGTTGGAAAATTTGATGCAAAAGCATTTGAAGGTATCTTCATTGGATACTCTCTGGAAAGGACAGCATACAGAGTATTTGTACCTGAGCAACACAAAGTCATGGAAAGCATGGATGTTACCTTTGATGACAAGAAAACTCCTGGACTGAAAACAAGTGATCAAGACAGTGTGCCATTTAGATTTGAGAATCAAGGTTATCTTGAGGATTCTGAAAGTGAAGATGAACCCCCTGTTCAAACAGTTCTAGAGAATGAAATCCTTGAAGTTGACAATCTTCTTCAAACACCTGTGCAAGGGTTCACAAACACAGGGGGAGAAGAAGAGAATGCACCTATAAACCAAAATGAGCTTGGAACAGATCAAGGAAATGAACAGGGGCACACAAGGAAATGGGACAGAGCCCACACTAGGGATCAAATCATTGGAGATCCTAGTGAGGGAGTTAGAACAAGAAGGGCAACATTAAATACATGTCTGTATAGCTGCTTTCTGTCACAAGAGGAACCTAAATTAATTGAAGAAGCTTTGAAGAATTCTGATTGGATTGTTGCCATTCAAGAAGAGTTGAATCAATTTGATAAAAACAAAGTATGGGAACTAGTACCTCCTCCAAAAGGAAAGAATGTTATTGATACCAAATGGGTGTTCAGGAACAAAATGGATGAAGAAGGAGTGGTAATTAGAAACAAAGCAAGGCTGGTTGCCAAAGGATATTGTCAGCAAGAAGGCATTGACTATGATGAGACATTTGCACCTGTAGCTAGACTGGAAGCCATCAGAATCTTCCTGGCTTTTGCAGCTCACTCAGATTTTAAGGTGTATCAAATGGATGTGAAAAGTGCATTTCTCAATGGTGATCTTGCTGAAGAAGTTTATGTGTCTCAACCACCTGGCTTTGAAAGTGAAGACTTCCCAAACTTTGTGTATAGACTGCTCAAGGCACTCTATGGACTCAAACAGGCACCAAGAGCCTGGTATGAGACTCTATCTCAATTCCTTCTTGAGCATCAATTCACCAGGGGTACAATTGACAAAACCCTATTCTTCAAGAAGCATGGAAATGATATCATTCTTGTTCAAATCTATGTGGATGATATCATCTTTGGCTCTTCAAATGAAAAACTCTGTGAAAGGTTCTCTAAGTTGATGCAAAGCAAATATGAGATGAGTATGATGGGAGAATTAACCTACTTTCTAGGTTTGCAAGTACATCAAAGGGAGGATGGCATCTTCATAAACCAATCAAAGTATGTCAAAGATCTTTTGAAGAAATATGGTTTAGAAGACTCATCCCCTGCAAAAACTCCCATGTCCACTGCAATCAAGCTTGATGAAGACAAGAAAGGCAAAAGAGTAGACATCAAGGTTTTTAGAGGCATGGTTGGATCATTACTCTATCTCACAGCTAGCAGGCCTGATATCATGTTTGTCACATGCCTTTGTGCAAGGTTCCAGTCTGATCCCAAGGAATCTCACATGATGGCTATCAAAATAATCTTCAAGTATCTGAAGGGGACTCCTAATCTTGGGCTATGGTATCCAAAGGGCACTGGGTTCAACCTGGTTGGTTACACAGATTCTGATTATGCTGGATGCAGAATTGACAGGAAGAGCACCTCTGGAAGCTGTCAATTCCTAGGTCAAAGGTTAGTGTCCTGGTTTAGTAAGAAACAACAGTCCACAGCTGAGGCTGAATACATTGCTGCTGGAAGTTGCTGTGCTCAATTGCTTTGGATTAGAAATCAACTCATGGATTATGGGCTAGTGTTAGAACACATTCCACTAATGTGTGATAATACTAGTGCAATATCCATAGTTGCCAATCCTGTTAATCATTCTACTACAAAGCACATTGAGATCAGGTACCATTTCATTAGGGAACATGCTGCAAATGGTACCATAGAAGTCTCTTATGTTCCAACTGAGAAACAATTAGCTGACATATTTACTAAACCTCTGAATGAAGCAGTCTTCAACAGACTTGTGAGTGAAATTGGAATGCTTAATCCTTCATTTAGTTGCTCTAAGTAAGTATACCAGTAAATTGTTGCAGCAGTAAATTTTCACTGTATTTAAATGCTCTATTCATATGGAGTGAAAATTAGCTGAGATATGATTTATAAATATTTCAGTATTTTACTGCATATTTTTCAAAATCACATTTGTTAGTAAAGTTGTGAGCTTTTGAGACATCTCGATATAGATGCTTTTCAGAGTTCACGACACAGTTCAAATAAAACAGACTTATATCGCAAACTGTTGAGATTGTGAGACTTCGCGACATAGTTCATTTCATGAGTTTGCGACATAGTTCATTTTATGACTTCGCGACTTAGAATAACTATATCGACAAGTCTCCACATTTGACAGAATTTTGATTTAAATTAATTTTATTTCAAAATTTGATTAAAAGTCTGACAATTTGCTTAAAATTCCTAAAAGAGAGCTTTAGACAGGGTATTTCTACTATATCGCAAAGTCTCCCCGATCCTTTCATCTTGAGGACTTTGCGACATAGTTCATTTCTGAGACTATGCGATATACTGTGCAAGACTTTGCGGTACAGGCCATTTTTGACTTCGCGACATACAAATAGACTGTACAAATTCATAACTCCATATCGCAGTGTCTCTATCATATAAATACCCTTTTCTAACCGTTCACAACTTTTCATCTTGTCTATTGCTCTCAAACTCTCAAACCTAAGCACAAATTCTCTACTCTCTTTTTAACTCTCTCTCTCGAAATGGCACCCAAATCTCAAACAGTATCATCCTCTATCCCTTTAACCATTCCCAAAGAAACCAATCTTCTCACCATTCCCTCTGAGGCTGAGGCTAACCCAAGGTACAAGTGTTTTGTACGGTTCTTGAACACTTCCTACCTACGCCAAGCCCTAACCCTGAACCCTACCTTGTATGTTGATGTGTTGGAAGGATTCTGGAGAACGGCGTTGGTATCAACAATGGCTAGGGAAGATGGAACCTCATTCCAGGAGGTTAGTTGTTCAATTGGAGGCAAACACTTTCAGTTTGGTGAAAGGGAAATCAATGAAGCTTTGGGGTTCAAGGTGGAGGGTCATGACCAAGAAGCTACAGATGCTCAAATCGTAGATTTCATGACCTTCATTCGGTATGCTGATGAGATAGATACTGGAAAGCTGAATAAGAAGTTTGTGAGAAGGGAGTGGTCATTTCTGTTTGACGCACTCCAGAAGGTGTTTCTCTGCAGGAAGACAGGATGGGACCATATCAGTCACATTGCTGTGAAGCTAGCCTACTCCTTGGCCAACAACCAGGAGATCAATGTGGGAGCCATAATTCTCAAAGAATTGGCTCAGAGGCTAGGCAGGACCGTTCGTGGTAGAGGTAATGACATCTTTTACCCTCGTTTCCTTCACGTTATTTTAAATTTTCTTGATGCAAATGTCCATGTATTGGAGGGTATAGATAACACTAAAATGGCTTATTCCAAGTCCATGTCCAAAGTACTATTTGGCTCATTGGACACAAGGAATCAAGTGGATGTGATTCTAAGTGTGACCAAGCATATGCAGGACACATTTGAGTCTTATCCACTTGATAAGCCCATATACCATGCACTTTCCTGGACAGGGGAGGCTGAGACTGGAGGAGCTACACAGTCTAACCCCAGCCTTCCCATCCCATCCAGCAACCCCACTGCAAACAGTACCATAGAAGTTAGGCAGCCAAGTGCATCAATCTCTCAAAAGATTGGTGTTACTAAAAAGAAGTCAAAGAAGAGAGCCCTAGAAGTGATAAATGAATCTGTAGAGATAGCTAGTGAGAATCCTGAGTCACCTCTCACCAGACAAAGTAAGAAATCCAAATCCAAACCTACCACTGGATCCTCCCAACAGGATTCAGATGTGGAAAAAGGGGTACACCTGTTACTGTCCATGGCCTCTCAACAGGTCATTGGCATTGAAAAGAGCAGCCTCCCTACTGCACCTTGTACAGAGTCTGCACAGGGTCAAGACCTCACTCTTGACCCTAAGAGTGATAAGGCTGATAATACACAGAGTGGAGAGCACATCACTGTTGAAACTCCTCCTATTTCTCAAGGGGAGTTGCCACAATCTAATCTAAACCCCACTTCTCTCTCAGATTCTTCCATAAAAATTTCTTCTGAATAAGAGAGTCATTCCAATGACAATCTTGCCTTTGATCAATCACAATTCTCTCCTGTGATTGAGCCAATTTCAAGTGACATGGTGCATGACACTATGCTCACCACCCAGGAACCACATCTAGTTGGTCAGGGAATGCATGCTGGGGCATATCCTAATGACACCAACACAAACATGGAGGATTCACCAGTTTTCACTGGAGACTCTATGCCAAATTCTCCCATCCTTAGGGATGTGGAACTGTCTTCACAGACAAATAGGGCTAATGTTGTAACACATCCCATTTCAATGGAGACAACATTAGACCCTACAGCCATTCCAAGGCTGGAGGAGACTCAAAATCTTACATCTCATGAAGTGCCTAGCACTAGCTCTCACTTGGCTCAGGCCACTATGTCAGAATGGCTGAAGCCTGTGCACCATGACAGGCCTTCAGGATCATCATCTGTGCCTTCCAAAATGACAGAAGAAGCCATACAAGATCTCCATGTGGCACAGATTGATGAGTTCTCAAAGATAGCTCAACATCTCCTCACCTCAAATCTCCCAAATGCTGATTATGAAGCCATTTTACTCTGCCACAAGGAGGATGTTGAAGCTCAGCAGGAGAAGATAGTGGATGCATCTGAACCAGAGGGAAATGTGGATGCCTGGTTGGATGCTAAGAGGACTCTCAAGCTCAAGGATGCCCTAGCTTTTCTAAGAGAAGATTACCTAACTTCTCTGGGCTCCAATGCAAAGGATCTCTCTCCTGCTGCCATCTATGATGCTGTTAATGATGTCTACAGGAATCAATTAAAGGCTCTGCACTATCTTGGGAAAGGGCTTCAATCAGAGATTTCTTCAATCCAGGAGGAGACAGACAGATCCCTCACTAAGCTCAGAAACTCATATCTCTCTGATTTTCCCAAGGTGGATGGCATCCTTAAAGAAATCCAGAAGACAAACTCTACTGTAAGCATGATGGACATCTCTCTGGCCATGGTCACAGACAACATCAGGAAGCTGGCTACAACCCTGGAAAATCAAGTCAAGGCCAATATCAACTCAAATGCAATGCTGAATGTAATTTGGAAGAATCAATATGGTGACAAATTGGTGGATGAGGTCCCTCTGTCAAACATCTCCAAATTTGAATTTGCCAAGCTCAAGGATCAATCTCTCAATTCTTTCAAGTCTCAACAGCTATTCTCAAAGGTGGATGGTCTTGAAAGAGAAGTGGCCTCTCTGACAGATGAAAACAAGGAGCTTGCCAACTCTCTAAAACAGCTCAATGACAAACTGGATGCCCAAGGCAACAACACCTCCAATATCCTGCTGGTGCAACAACAGATGCTGACTTCAATGATGAAACAAATGAACCTGCCTATCCCTGGGGAAGCTCAAGACATCTTGTCTGATCCCAAGCCTAAGGGGGAGAAACAAAAGGAGGTCATTCTGAAACAGAAAGGGGGAGTACCTGCCAAGCAGCCAAAGCATAAGGGCAAGGGCAAACTCATTGAAGAAACCATAAAGCCAATCATTCTTCCCCCTGTAGAGGTCATAAGTGCAGAAGGTCAGAAGAGCACAATCTCAACCACCTACTATCCATCAACAATGCCTAAAGATATCTCAACTCCTCAACCTACTCAACCTACTCCCAATGCTAAACCTGTCAAAGCTGCAATTATCACAGAGGCCAAGCTACAGGAAGTTGCCAATTCAAACATCTATCATGATGAGGCCTTCCTGGAGTTTCTGAAAGCCATCTACAGTAGTGCTCAAGGAGATGCAAGGATGTACAGACAGAAGATCAAGGAAAGCATCAAGTATTTCACAGTGGCAGTAAGGAAAATCAAGGATGTCCATCTAAGAGAGATAATCATGGTGTGCAAGGACAACTACTTGTGGCACCTAGCTTTTCAAACTCTAGAGAAACTGAGATTTACTGAGCTGTCAATCATTCTGGATTTGATTGAAAAGCATGGGATGAACAATGAAAGTCTTTATAATGACTTGAAGATGGACCAGAATAAAAGATTGCCTAAGGTTATATCCAAGCCAAGGACAATAATTTACCAAAGCCTATCTCAAGACAGTGGTATTGACCAACTAGTAATTCCCTCAGACCTTTTAATGAAGAACAATGCAAAGATCAACCAGGTGCTGCAAATGCTGAGAGCTAAGAGAGGAGCTAGGACAGCTGAGGAACTAGAGATGATTCGAACTCTACAATCTTTTCTGATTCATGGAGTCATTCCTGAATCTGTCAAAGAAAAGAGCAAAAAGAAGGATGGGGAGGATGATGATGAGGAGAAAACCTATGAAAGGAGATCTCAGACAAGGAGAAATAAGGATGGACCTAGTGAGAGCAGCAGGAGCAAATATCCTAAGAAATCAAAAGATGCTGGTGATGACAAGAGGGACTCCAAAGGGACAAAGGAAACAACCAGGAAAACAAGAAGTGGAATTCAGCAAGTCAAGGACATTGCTAGCAGTACTTTAACCACAACACAAGACTCTAAGTCTAGGGTGGGTACTGTTAGTAATGATCCTTCAAATTCATTATCAAAGACTTCTGAACCTGAATTGCCACAGAAGAAAGAAGAAGCCACAAAAGAAACCTCAAAAAGACACTTCCACAAAGTTACAGCTAGTGGAGTGTTACAGTGGATGAAGGGGAAAGGAATGAAGCTACTTCCAAGTGATGTGGCACTGAAGACTAATTCTCCTTGTTCCAGAAAGGTATCTCTTGTGAAGCATTTGAAGATCAAGAGTGTACCCAGAAGGAAAAGGATAACAAAGAAGACTGGAAAACTCACAAATGTTATTGGCATCAATGTGCTTCCACTAGATGAGGACTATGATGAAGATGCCCTAGCATTTTTGAGGTCTCAAAGGATCTTTGAAGTCAAAGTGAAGTTGGATCATCTAGAGATCAAGTACACTGATGGAAGAGAAAGGATAATGAAGCAAGGAAGCTGGCAATATTTCTATAAGTATGAGCTTGAAAGGATAAATGCCTTACTGAATTTTGAAGAAAAAGAAGAAAGGACATGGAAGATAGATATTGCCAGGTACTTGAAAATGCATGCTGATTATGAAGAAAACATGAGGAAAGAGAATGAAGAGAAAAACAAACAGAGAGAGAAAGAAATGGCTGAGATGGAGGAGAGGGCTAAGGAGCTAAGGCAGAAAGGGATGTGCAGGGTCAAACAAAATCCTTACATTGTGGAGTACAAAAACTCACATGGAGGTCAAAGCAAAATAAGGATGGAGTTTCTTGATTCCTATGTAGAAAGTGCACTCAAGGCTGCAATTGATGACTTGAAAGGCTCACCTCTCATTGAAGAACTGATTGCAAGAGAAGAACTTCAAGAAGCCATCATAGACATGAAGAGAAAAGAAGAGATAAGGAAAAAGAAGATATATGATGATTTGCTAGAGAAGCAATTGGAAGCTAAAGCTGCTGAGCAACAAAAGTAATCTGTAAGCTTTCAATTTTTCTATGTAATCAAATTTCTGATCTCAATGTTCATGAATTGTCCTCTTTGTTACTAAATTTCCTTTTATGTAAGTTAGGCTTGTTATCAGACATGAAATTGTGCCTAAGGATCTTACTCACAATTTGGGGGAGATTGTTAGGCTCAAGACATGTCTGAATACCACTATTAACAAGCCTACACTATGTGACTATGTCACACTACATGACCTAGTGATTTCTATCACTGGGATATAGTATAGGTCTCTAAATGTACTTGTCTTGTTCTCATGAACAATAGCTTTATCATGTATGCTCAAATTTATAATGAGCTTAGTAAAGTTTCTTGCATCTAGATTGTATATAGGCCATTGAATAATTATCCTGGTAGAAGTTCAGAAGTGTTCATGCAGCAGGATAGAGATGAATAAGGCTATGAAGAAATAAGTTGCAGGAATTTGTTCAAGGCATTATATAGCAAAGTCAAAAGAAAGCTATGTCGTGAAGTCACCAATATCCATGTCGTGAAGTACTATATCGCATAGTCCATTTTGTACTATGTCGAGAAGTCCTCAAGACACATGTCGTGAAGTGTTGAAGTCAGCAAAGTCAAAGGAGTCTAGATCGTGAAGTCCTCAGAAGCCTTATGTCGCATAGTCATCAAATGACCTATGTCGCATAGTCGTCAAATGACCTATGTCGCATAGTCGTCAAATGACCTATGTCGCATAGTCGTCAAATGACCTATGTCGCATAGTCGTCAAATGACCTATGTCGCAAAGTCTTCAAAGGCTATATCGCGTAGTCCTCACAAGGGAGATCGCGAAGTCAGGAATAAAGTGGAGTTCACGATATCAACACTTAGCCGTTTACAACAAGACAAATCAAGGTACAGAATCAAGAATCAAAAGAGACAAATACTGAAGCATTTGTTCTGGCAAGGTGGTCCAAAGAACAGATGGCAAATCTACAGCTAAACGTGGAGAGAAAGATAAGAGACAAGCAGCTACAGAAACGGGAAAGACTCCGAAAAGCAGGTGGTCCTTCCTGACACAGTTAACGTCTTATGGCAGAACAAGTTGGACTTTCAGCAAGGGGTAACTATGTAAAAATAGGTGTGTGCACTAGGTTGTATAGGGCTTATATATATCATGCACATCATATTGTTAGCTGTAAGAGAGATACACATAGTTATTTGCTAAGCTCTTTTCTCTGTAAGCAAGCAAGTTCAAACTGTTCTTGTTTAGAAGCCAGAAATTCGATTGTGAATTTCTTGGAAAGCTGTAGTATTTAATTTGCTTATACAAAGTAGATTAAAGTGATTGTGTGTGTTATTTACTTTCTGCATATTACATATCATAATCATATACAGTCTGTTACTTAGTTTTCAAGAATCGAAAAATATATCAAACTATCCATTCACCCCCCCTCTGCCTAGTTTCTAGTAGTATTCATTTCTAACAAAAAGTTTTACCTATATTAAATTCCTGCAAACAATGCATTCCTTTAACCGGTCCACGAATATTGCAGTTGTCAAACTTTAACAAAAAATGTGGTTGTAGGAAAGCCCATATACCTTCGGTGTATGTCCTTGATTCGCACGTATAAAAAGCTCTCCATTGTCTTCCACAAGGCTAAATCGCTGCTTCTTATCAGCCATAACTGCCTAAAAATCAAGTAAAGAGTAGATCAACCTTTGATGATAAAATCTGCATCTGCTTCAAAGTTGTTGCTTTTGCAGTAAAAGCAAGCTGAAAGACTGAAAAGAAACACCAGTACCAGTAGGGTGCCAGCAAATATCGCCGGTGAATATCATAGCACGGATGATCATATACTGCTACAGTACTACCCATGCTAGACTTCATAATTTCTTATAGCCATTACAGTGCGTCCGTATATGGGTGTGGCAACCTATGTGGCGGAGCCAGAAAATAAGAATAGTGGGGGCTAATAATTAAAAAAAAGTTAAAAATCAATGTGAAAATGTAGTTTTTTAGAGAAATTTTATCGTTTCAATACTTTATACTCTAAAATTATTACAACATTATATAATGACAATAGACTTTAAAATATTTGAAGTTCATATATATCATAAAACAAAATTTGAATCATTAGACAACTTTTTACGATAGTGAAAATTACTTCTAAAACTTTTAAGTGCAATCTATTCAAATTTACATTTTAATAATTTAAAATATGACTTTGCAAAAAAAATGAAATTAAAATATTATGATCAGAATTTTGATATCTTGTATTAATATTAAAGTGATGAATAAGAAGATGAATTACTTTGACAAAACAAAAAGAACTACCTTACAAGACTAAGCTATATTTCAAAACCGCCACTTTTCTTACGGTATTACTATAGTTTTTCAAGCTGATGCTAGCTGCTAGGGGGGTACTCACTGCTTTGCTTTGTTAGTATTATTATGGGCCTCTTTGGATTCAACTATTATACATTATAAATTAATAAGAGGGGTGTTTGTCAAACTAAACTTATGACCTCAACTCATAATTTATAGTGTTAATTTTAATTAGCCCCCACAACAATAAAAAAGGAACCTTTAATAATTAATTTATATAATATTTGTAATTTTTCTAATTACATATTTTAATATTCTTATGTTTTTTGTTAGAACATATTTTAATCTTTTAATTTATATGAAACAAATGTCCTCTTTAAATTCAAAAAAATTCTTTATAATTTAATTAATCTCATATTAAAAAAAACTCTTTGAAATTTTCATGCCATATATTTATATCTTGATTTTTTTTTCTATTTTGACATGTACGTATATCTCGTGTTCAATAGCGATTTTACTTGTAAATTATAATCTCACATCAAAATACTAGACATTAAATTTAATAGTATTAACTATTCTATTTAATTGACGTAAATAAATTTATAAATTTTCACTTATATAATAAATTATAATTATTAGTAAAAAAAAATGGCTTGTCACATCACATCTTAATCAAAAGTTTTACCTATATTAAATTCCTGCAAACAATGCATTCCTTTAACCGGTCCACGAATATTGCAGGTGTCAAACTTTAACAAAAAATGTAGTTGTAGGAAAGCCCATATACCTTCAGTGTATGTCCTTGATTCGCACGTATAAAAAGCTCTCCATTGTCTTCCACAATGCTAAATCGCTGCTTCTTATCAGCCATAACTGCCTAAAAATCAAGTAAAGAGTAGATCAACCTTTGATGATAAAATCTGCATCTGCTTCAAAGTTGTTGCTTTTGCAATAAAAGCAAGCTGAAAGAATGAAAAGAAACATTAGTACCTGTAGGGTGCCAGCAAATATCGCCGGCGAATATCATAGCAGCTGTAGGATGATCATATACTGCTACAGTACTACCCATGCTAGACTTCATAATTTCTTATAGCCATTACAGCGTGTCCTTATATCGGTGTGGCACCCCAGGTGGCGGAGCCAGAAAATAAGAATAGTGGGGGCTAATAATTAAAAAAAGAAGTTAAAAATCAATGTGAAAATGTAGTTTTTTAGAGAAATTTTATCGTTTCAATACTTTATACTCTAAAATTATTACAACATTATATAGTGACAATAGACTTTAAAATATTTAAAGTTCATATATATCATAAAACAAAATTTGAATCATTAGACAACTTTTTACGATAGTAAAAATTACTTCTAAAACTTTTAAGTGCAATCTATTCAAATTTACATTTTAATAATTTAAAATATGACTTTGCAAAAAAAATGAAATTAAAATATTATGATCAGAATTTTGATATCTTGTATTAATATTAAAGTGATGAATAAGAAGATGAATTACTTTGACAAGACAAAAAGAACTACCTTACAAGACTAAGCTCTTTTTTACTAATAATTATAATTTATTATATAAGTGAAAATTTATAAATTTATTTACGTCAATTAAATAGAATAGTTAATACTATTAAATTTAATGTCTAGTATTTTAATGTGAGATTATAATTTACAAGTAAAATCGCTATTGAACACGAGATATATGTACATGTCAAAATAGAAAAAAAAATCAAGATATAAATATATGGTATGAAAATTTCAAAGAGTTTTTTTTAATATGAGATTAATTAAATTATAAAGAATTTTTTTGAATTTAAAGAGGACATTTGTTTCATATAAAGTAAATGTTAGATCAGAATTCAATGATCGTCAGAAGCTAGACTCAACTGATCAGGATTGCTGACGTCATCAGTATTGCATGGTCATCAGTATTTGATCAAGCGTCAGTATCTTATTGATCATCAGGATTCCTACTCAGACTATGATCAGGATTGATCATCAGAACTTGAAGCTGATCAGGATTCCTACTTCGAGTTATATTTGGAGTCTAGATAAACATGGAAGTTTATTCTATCTGTTCCTGGTTTGTAGAATGCAGCTATCGATTAAAGATATGTTTCTATCTTTGTTATGATTATGACTTATCTTGTTATTGATAGAGAAGCTGTGTGCACTATATAAACACAGTTTTGGTTTCGATTTATGTATTCATTCGAGAGAGAACATAATCGAATAGAAGCTCTTAAGAACAGAATTTCTTGAGAGAGTTTTTGTAAGCTAGCAGCTCTCAAGAACATCAGAATTTCTTGAGAGAGTTTGTAACAGTTTTATATCAGATTTAATAAAGCTGTTATCTTTCTTTCATATTTGTTATATATACATTAAAAAGTCGATTATCTTATACTATTGTATTCAACCCCCCTTCTACAATAGATTATTACTGGGCAACAATTGGTATCAGAGCAAACTGATTTAATTCTGAATCAGATACGATCTAAAGATGTCGACAACCAAGTATGAAAGCATGAAGATTCCCATCTTGAAGATATCAGAATATCCTACATGGAGGGTAAAGATGTTGATGTACCTGGAGGCTATGGATCCCGACTACTTAGACAGGATTCGTGATGGACCATATATACCAACAAAGTTCGTAGAACGAACAGATACAGTACCAGAACATTATGTGGTCAAAGCTAAATCTGAATGGACTCCAGAAGAAAAAGCTCATGTACTCAGAGAACCAAAGATAAAGAATATCTTACACAACAGTCTTGATGCTGTTATGTCAAACAGGGTGATTGCATGCAAGTCTTCAAAAGAAATCTGGGATACTTTGGAAACTCAGTGCTAGGGATCTGCATCTGTCAAGAAGAACAGAAGGGCTCTTTTGATTCAAGAATATGAACAATTCGATGCAAGACCTGAAGAGAGCCTGACTGATCTATATGATAGATTTCTGACACTATTGAATAGCTTATCTTTAGTTGACAAAGTATATGAACCTGAAGATTCAAACACCAAATTTCTTAGAGCTTTACCTGAAGAATGGGATACTCAGACCTCAATCATTAGACACCAGTATGATCTTAACATTGTGCCTCTTGATGAGATCTATGGGATGCTAAGAACTCGTGATCTTGAAGTTCAACAGAGGAAGAACAAGAAAAGCAGCAAGGCAAAGTCAATTGCTTTGAAAGCAGAGGCTAAATCAAAAGGAAAAGCTATGGAGGTCTCTAGAAGTAAATCAAGAGTAGCTGAGTCAGATCCTGACGACTCTTCATCAGATACTGATGGCAATCCTGATGCCAATACTGGTGATGATTCTTCTGACTCAGACATGGAAGAGATGGTTGCTATGATTGTCAGAAACTTCAGAAGGATGAAGTTCAGGAAGAATAGAAGACAAGGCAACTTTCAGAAAAAGACCTTCAAAGCAGACAAAGACAAGTATATCAAAAAGGACAGCAAGAGTAGCAAATTTGACAAGTCAAAGGTTAGATGCTACAAGTGTAATGGTATGGGTCACTTTGCTTCTGAATGCAACAAGACAAAGGCACTCATCACATCAAGCAAGGATTGGATGGACTCTTCCTCAGAATCTGATACTGAGGTAGTCAACTATGCGTTAATGGCCAATGCTGATGTAATTGCTGCTCCTGATGATAAGGTACTAAATACTATCTTTGATTTTGATACTGATAATGCTCTGAGTTAAGACGTTTTCTAAAGTCATTACATATTAGCTTTAGAAGTCAAACTGCTGAGAATACTAGAATCTTATCTGAGATGTCTGACCTTAGAAAGAGGAATGAGATATTAGAAACTGAATTTTCTCGTATGCTAGAAGTACAAAAAGAATGTGATAATGCTAAACACATGCACTTAGAGATGACATCTAAATGTACTTCCCTTGAAAAAGAACTTGAATATGATAATGAGAAAATCAGAACCTGGACAGACTCTGGTAGGAAATTTCATGAGATTAATACCTCTAAGAATTGGAAAGAGTGTCTAGGATATAAGTCAGATGAGGATAAGAAATTGAAAGAGAAAATTGTCATTAATGAGACAGTCAGTCCAAAGACCTATAGACATGTTATAGACTCAACCAAATCTAAGATTACTCCTGTTAATTTTGTTTTTGGTAAGGATTCCAATTCTACTTTTGAAAAGGGATCTACCTCTACTCAAGGAATTAAAATTATAAAGTCTAAACCTGTCATGAACGAAGTCACTAAGAATGTAGGTCTATTGTCTCAGAAACAGCTTAAGGATAAAATCTGTGAGGTTACAGATAAGAAAAAGGAAGCTACTGTTAAGAGAAACAGGAATGGTAAAGTTGGGATCAATAAAGAGAATGGTTATAAATATATCCCAAATGCACCAAGAAAGAGTTGTTTTAACTGTGGTAACTCTAATCATCTTGCTATTGATTGTAAAAAGAGTAAGAAGAAAATTGCTGAAATTTCTAAGTCTGATGTTAGGAATAGATCAGTATTTTACAAACCACAGTATTCCTGTTTTCATTGTGGTAGTATATGGCATTCTATTTATACATGTAAAGAGTATCATGATTTGTACTATAACTTTTATGATCCATTGCCTAAGTTTGAAAGTAGTACAAAGTCTGATAGAACTGAAAATGTCATAATGAAGCATGCTTTTGTTAATACTGATACTGACAAAGCAAATCCTGATGGAGTAAATCCTGTCAGGACTGCTAAAGTCAAAAAGTCTTCTGCTGTTAAATTTAATAAAATGCATGAACAAGGAATCCAACAAGTGCTAAACATTCTGACTAGTGTTTTACTATTCTGATGCAGGGTAAAAGGAAAAATGTGTTAGTCATGGATAGTGGATGTTCTGTGCACATGACTGGAAACAAAGCCCTGTTATCAGAATATGAGGAAAAAGCTGGCCCAACTGTGTCTTATGGAGATGGCAACATTGGACAAACCTTGGGATATGGCAATATAATCATTGGAAATGTCATCATTGAAAAAGTAGCTCTAGTGAAGGGACTAAAACATAACTTGTTGAGTATTAGTCAAATCACTGACAGAGGTTATCATGTCAATTTCTATTCCACACATTGTGAAGTAGTCAGTAAAGCAACAGGAAAGATAGCTCTAACTGGCTACAGGCATGGTAACATATATGAAGCCAACATTCTCTCAGATACTGATGGCTCCCCTACATGTTTCATCAGTAAAGCTTCAGTAGATGAAAGTTGGAATTGGCACAAGAAGCTTTCTCATCTCAACTTCAGCAACATCAGTGAGTTGGTTAAGAAAGAATTAGTAAGAGGATTACCTAATGTCTTGTATACACCTGATGGACTCTGTGATGCATGCCAAAAAGCAAAACAAAGAAGGACATCATTCCAGAGTAAATCAGAATCCTCTATTGAAGAACCATATCACATGCTACATCTTGATCTGTTTGGTCCAGTCAACATCATGTCCATCAGTAAGAAAAGGTACACTCTTGTAATTGTTGATGAATATTCTAGATTCACCTGGGTGTATTTTCTGCACAGAAAAGATGAAACTCCTGAAGTTCTGTTGGATCATGTGAGAATGATTGAGACAACCACAAAGTACAAAGTCAAGATTCTGAGAAGTGATAATGGTACTGAATTTAAGAATTCAAAGATGGAAGAGTTCTGCAAATACAAAGGAATCATTCAACAATTCTCTGCTCCTGGCACACCTCAGCAAAATGGAGTAGTAGAAAGGAAGAATAGAACTCTTATTGAAGCTGGCAGAACTATGTTGGAAGAAGCTAAATTACCTACATATTTCTGGGCAGAAGCAGTCAACACAGCATGCTATACACAAAATCTCACATTGATAAACAGGCATGGTGTCACTCCTTATCAGTCACTCAAAGAGAAGAAACCAAGTCTGAAGCATTTGCATGTGTTTGGCTGTAAATGTTTTGTTCTCAGAACTCATCCTGAACAGCTAGGGAAATTTGAAACAAAGGCTGATGAAGGAATATTCATAGGTTATCCTACATCAAGAGCCTTCAGAGTTTTTAATTTGAGAACAAGAACTGTCATGGAGTCAATACATGTATCTTTTGATGATAAGAAGATAACTGGAATCATTGAAGACTCGCATGATAGATTGTTATTTGAAAATGAAGCTTCCAAGGAACCTGAAGAAAGTGAATCAGATCCTGTCAATTCATCAGATACTGATGGGTCACCAAATCCTGATGACTCACCAGGTACTGATGGTGCTAATACTGATGATGCAAACAACAATAATACAACTAGTAGTGCTAATGTTGAGGGGGAGCAACGGCATTCAACTACAAGTTCAGAGTCAACTCAATCATCAGGACAGAATTCTTCAGATACTGATTCAAGTGAAGATCCTGATAACACATCAGGAGGGCATAGCAATAATTCAGGGAGAGCTTCAAATCAATCAAATTCTTTCAATCAAGATAACACCAATCCAGGGGGAGCATCTACTTCAAGAAACAATTTGACACCAGCAAGGAAATGGACAAAAGATCATACTCCTGATTTGATAATTGGAGATCCTGATGCAGGTGTTCAAACAAGAAGTGCAACTCAGAATGAATGTTTATATAATAACTTTCTATCCAAGGAGGAGCCTAAGAAAGTTGAAGATGCACTTAAAGATGCTGATTGGGTTACTGCAATGCAAGAAGAACTGAATGAATTTGAAAGGAATGAAGTCTGGAAACTGGTACCAAGACCAAAGAATAGATCAATTGTTGGTACAAAGTGGATTTTCAAGAACAAGACTGATTCTGATGGAGTCATTATCAGAAACAAAGCTAGACTAGTTGCAAAGGGGTATTCCCAACAAGAGGGAATTGACTATGATGAAACTTTTGCTCCTGTTGCAAGACTAGAAGCCATCAGGATATTTCTTGCTTATGCAGCACATAAGAAATTCAAGGTTTTCCAGATGGATGTTAAAAGTGCTTTCTTAAATGGTGAACTGGAGGAAGAAGTTTATGTTGAACAACCTCCTGGTTTCATTGATCCTAAATATCCAGATTATGTCTACAGACTGGATAAGACACTTTATGGACTAAAGCAAGCTCCAAGAGCATGGTATGAAACCTTAGCTCAATTCTTACTGGAAAGTGGATTCAAAAGAGGTGCAATTGATAAAACTCTATTTTATTTGAATCATGGTAAGGAGTTGCTGTTAGTTCAGATTTATGTTGATGATATCATTTTTGGGTCAACAAACAAAAAGCTGTGTGAAAAGTTTTCCAAGCTTATGCAGTCAAGATATCAAATGAGCATGATGGGAGAAATGAGTTACTTTCTGGGTCTTCAAGTTAAACAGACTAATGAAGGGATTTTTATTAATCAGTCTAAATACACAAGGAATTTACTGACAAGGTTTAACATGCAAGACAGTACTCCTGCTTCAACTCCCATAGCTACAGCTACCAAACTTGATCCTGATCAAGGTGAAGAGGTAGATGTAACTCACTACAGAGGAATGATTGGCTCTTTATTGTATCTCACTGCCAGTAGACCAGATATCATGTTTGCAACCTGTCTATGTGCAAGATTTCAAGCAAAACCTAGAGAACCACATCTGATTGCAGTCAAAAGAATTTTCAGATATCTCAAAGGCACTCCTTCACTTGGCCTTTGGTATGCAAGGGAATCAGATTTTGGGTTGTGTGGTTATTCAGATGCTGATTTTGCAGGATGCAAAATAGACAGGAAAAGTACTTCAGGAAGTTGTCAGTTTTTGGGTGGAAGACTAGTTTCATGGTTCAGTAAAAAGCAGAAATCTATTTCCACTTCAACTGCAGAAGCTGAGTACATTGCAGCAGGAAGTTGTTGTGCTCAGATAATGTGGATGAAAAATCAGTTGTTAGATTATGGCCTGTCATACTCAAAAATCCCTATTTATTGTGATAACCAAAGTGCTATTGCAATGACAGGAAATCCAGTTCAGCATTCTCTTACTAAACACATCAGTATCAGATATCACTTTATAAGAGAACAGGTTCTGGAAGGAACAATTGAACTTCACTTTGTTCCTACTGATCAACAACTAGCTGATATATTCACCAAGCCACTGCCTGAAGCTACTTTCAATAAGTTGGTGAATGAACTTGGAATGATGAATTTTGAGAATTTCTGAGGAAAAGCTACAGAGAGGAAATCCTGATAACTGTCAAATCCTGATGGTTATTCAGAAAGGTATGTATCTTTGATCACATCCATAAATATTTTTGCCTCGTTTGCTGGTAAGCGTGTTTTAATTCTATGACCATTAATTTGGTTATTTTTCTTAAACCAAAACGCTATTCAGGATTGTTAAAATAAATTTTGTTTTCTTAAATAAAATTTTATTTTAATCTTATTGAATATTTTTTTTTCAATCCTGATATGGCAAAATATTTTGTGCGGAAATGCTTTTATTCCAGATGAGGTTAGGTTTTTCTTACATCAGAAAATGCCTACTCATTATGGACTACTTTCTAATGCTATGGGGCAAGGCCCAACCCACCTTGTTCCTGACACAAGCATGCAACCTAAACAGTCTAAACAGTTAACAACCACCTCTACTGTCTCTCACAAGACTTTAGTTGTAAAATCAAAGAAATCAGCTAGAACTGATGTGTCTGGAAGGCAATCAGGTTCAAAGGATTTTTCCTCTACACCACTCACTAAAAAGAAGATACAAGGGGGTGTACAAGGGGTCCTGGTTAAGAAAGCTGATAAGGTTGTTAAGAATGTTCCTGTGAAAAGGAAGTTAAGGTTGATTGATGAAAGTGATTCAGAGGATGACTTACCTATATCCTCCGTGATGAATGTGAACAAGGAAGTTGCTGATACTGCTACTAAAGCTGTGGTACCTTCATCAAAACCACAAAAGACAAGGAAATTATCAAAGAGCAGGTATCATATTCCTTTGACAGTGCAAATGAAGGATACTGATATTCAGACATCAAATCCTGAAGAGTCATCTACTCCTGATGCTCTAGCAAATCCTGATGTTAGTATTCCTGATGCAACAACAAAAGCTGTCTCTATATCAGACTCTCCAGCCTCTCCATCTCAAATTCGAGAACATTCTTGGGAGAAGGTTTCTACAACTGCTTCCTTGGTTGGTCTAACACCTACATCAAAGAAAAAGAGGAATGCAGAAGAGTTAGTCTATCAGAGACAGAAGAAGCTGAAAGGATCAAGCCCACAAGAACCTGAATTTCAGAGTAATTCAGCAGCTACTGTTGATCCTGCCACACAAGAACCACTCAATCAAAGTTTGAGTGAAGGCTTAGCTAGTGGAATGGTCACACAAGAACCATTTTCTCAACGGGAGAATGAAGACATCAACATTCCAGCTACACAAGAACCATCTTCTCAAAGTGAAGATGCAGGCAAAGCTACAGCTTCTGTTGAAAGATTGGTCGAGAACATTGTCAATGAGGGAAGCACACAAGAACCTTTAGCTCAAAGTGTTGAAGCAGCTTCTGAACCTCAAGCTCCACAAGAACCATTGGTAGCAAATACTGATGCAAGCATATCAAATCCTGACGATGTTCATCCTGACGCTAGTGGTGCTCCTGATACTGAGCCTATTTTGATACAGCCACTTCGTTCAAGACCAATGGATCATCCTATCTCAGAATCACAGGATAAACTGAAAGGTATTGCAATTCCTGATCCTGATATATCTCATGGTTCTGATGATGATAATTCTGATGATGATAGTGATGATGATAATGAGAATCGAAAAGAGAAGGAACAGCTTGCTACAGCACTCAAGATTAGTTTTGGAACTAATTTGGTTCATCAAGTACATATATGGCTAGCAATGCTTCCACTGGGAAAGATCAGAGACAAGATTTTTCTATTCCTTCCTTTGATCCTGCAGAGGCATTTAGACAGAATGAATGGAACAATTCATGGCACAATTCTGATGAATCTATCAGTTTTTCTTCTGCTATTGCACATGCCTATAATGCAGTGAAATCTATAGAGAATCAAGACTTGAAGAATCATCTGAAGGCTACTACTCTGTTATCCAAAAGCCTGAAAAGTGAGATTGATTCTATCAAAGGTTCAACTGAAAAAGTGAGGACTGATATCTTTAATAATTTTACAAAGGTGCCTACTACTTTCCAACTGAGGGTAGTGGAATCCCAAGTGAAATCTGTTGTTTCAGAACAAACCTCCATCAAACAAAGAATTGATTCTCTGGATACTAAGGTAACTGAAATTCAAGCCTCTCTTTCCTTAATTTTGCAATTATTGTCAAATCCTGATGTCAAAAAGGGGGAGAAGGTTATTCAGACAAAATGTACACCTGATCTAGTATTAAGAAATAACAATGATGATACTGGAGATGATGGTGATGACAATGTGAAACAAGGAGAAACCTCTGATGCTGCGGTTTTGAAGTCTACAATTCAAACTTCTCAAAGTCAGACTACGCAGTCAACTCATGTTTCTGATTCTGGAGTTAAGACAGTAAGAACATTGGTGCAATCTCAGATCCTGAAGGAAGATCAAATCCTGACACCTGGTCATGGACATATTCTTGCTACAATTCCTGAAGGTGATGAAGATGTAATTATTGATAATCCTGAAGATGCATCAAATTTATTCCAGAAGTTTTCTACAAAAGACGGTAGAATTGTTACTCTTTATCACACTGATAAAAGAGTTCAACAATTATTTGCCAGAAAAGCACTCTCTACAGCAAGTGAAGAATATCCAGATCTCTCACATGAAGATTTCTTGAGACTACAAAGAGAGACAATGGAAAGCTATACTGCTTCTACTAGAGGTAGAGGAAGCAGAGGTAGGAGAGGTGCTAGAAGAAATAGAAGAGGTTCTTCAACTCAAACAGTATCTAGACAGACAAGGTCTAGAGCATTAAGAATTGAAGAAATTCCTGAAGCTTCACAAAATCTAACAGATCCTGTTATCAAGGATATCATGGAGAAAGAAGACAAGGAATTTGTTGAAGAAGAACCTGAATTGAGAAGAAAATCAAGTAAATCAACTCTCAGCAATACAAATCAAATTGAAGATTCTAATCCTGACAATATTCAAGATCCTGACGAATCTGAAATTCTGCAAGAGGTTGATTTGATAATCTTATCTACTGTCGTTGATTGTCACAACAAAGAAGTAGATGAAGAAGAAGAAGCCAGAAGAAGAGATATTACAAAAAGAACAAATGAAGATTTCAATCTCTATCTACAAAGGCTTAAAGTTTCAAATGAAAGACAATGGAGAAATTCAAGCAGACAAGAATCTTTACTTGAAAGAAGCTACGCTCATGAAAAGGAGAAATACAAGAAGTGGAAACATATAAGTACACTAAGGTGTGATAAACTTATCAATTTTCAGTCTGGTGGAATTATAACAAGTGCTTCAAGTGTTGTTGATTTGTCTGATATGGCTAGATCAAAAACACTCTGGTTAAAGATGTTTTCGAATCTGAAGCAAATGTCAAGTTACACAAGAGGAGGTATTGGACACAGGGATGCTGAATTTCTAAACATAACTTATGCTGATCCTTACTCCTTAACTGAAATTGGAGGTACTTTAACTTCTGAAAACCTGAACAATTTATTAGCTGTTGATATAGTTATAGATTGTCATGATGGTTTTGAAAAGAAAGAAAAGCTTCTGTACTTCATGAAAGATGGTAGTGTGAAGATTCTATCTATTCAAGATCTGCTGATGAAAACTACACAGGAACTGAAATATGTTCACTATCTGTTAAGATGGAAGAACCAAGTGTACAAAGAATGGAGTGACATGATTTTGTCAACTATAAGAAGAAGACTGGATGGAAACAGTAATTTCGATGGTAATTATACTCCCATGTACTTAAATCAAAGAGGTCAGGATGTGGAAATGCAAAGGGGTACTGCTGTTAAAGAAGTAAATTTTGGCATGACTCATCTTTCTCTCAATCCTGATGGGAAGGAAATTGCTTATCTTTTGCTTGAAGAGCACAGTCTTCAGAGAAACTCCATACAGAATCTCAGAGCAGCTATCTACCAGATTAATGAGGAAGATGAAGAACTCATAAATCTTAAGGAAAGACTGATTCAAATTCTTGAAGAAAAAGAAGAAAGTTTATTATCCAATTTCTTGAAGATGAATCTGTTCTATCAAAAAGCTTAAAACAGATAAGTTGTTTCTGAAGATACTTGTACATTTTGATACATGTTTTTGACATCATTGAATATTTGGAATCTATACTTTATTTCGCAAAGTATGAGATTGGGGGAGATTGTTAGATCAGAATTCAATGATCGTCAGAAGCTAGACTCAACTGATCAGGATTGCTGACGTCATCAGTATTGCATGGTCATCAGTATTTGATCAAGCGTCAGTATCTTATTGATCATCAGGATTCCTACTCAGACTATGATCAGGATTGATCATCAGAACTTGAAGCTGATCAGGATTCCTACTTCGAGTTATATTTGGAGTCTAGATAAACATGGAAGTTTATTCTATCTGTTCCTGGTTTGTAGAATGCAGCTATCGATTAAAGATATGTTTCTATCTTTGTTATGATTAGGACTTATCTTGTTATTGATAGAGAAGCTGTGTGCACTATATAAACACAGTTTTGGTTTCGATTTATGTATTCATTCGAGAGAGAACATAATCGAATAGAAGCTCTTAAGAACAGAATTTCTTGAGAGAGTTTTTGTAAGCTAGCAGCTCTCAAGAACATCAGAATTTCTTGAGAGAGTTTGTAACAGTTTTATTTCAGATTTAATAAAGCTGTTATCTTTCTTTCATATTTGTTATATATACATTAAAAAGTCGATTATCTTATACTATTGTATTCAACCCCCCTTCTACAATAGATTATTACTGGGCAACAGTAAAAGATTAAAATATGTTCTAACAAAAAACATAAGAATATTAAAATATGTAATTAGAAAATTTACAAATATTATATAAATTAATTATTAAAGGTTCCTTTTTTATTTTTGTGGGGGCTAATTAAAATTAACACTATAAATTATGAGTTGAGGTCATAAGTTTAGTTTGACAAACACCCCTCTTATTAATTTATAATGTATAATAGTTGAATCCAAATAGGCCCATAATAATACTAACAAAGCAAAGCAGTGAGTACCCCCCTAGCAGCTAGCATCAGCTTGAAAAACTATAGTAATACCGTAAGAAAAGTGGCGGTTTTGAAATAAAATGGCTTGTCACATCACATCTTAATCAAAAGTTTTACCTATATTAAATTCCTGCAAACAATGCATTCCTTTAACCGGTCCACGAATATTGCAGGTGTCAAACTTTAACAAAAAATGTAGTTGTAGGAAAGCCCATATACCTTCAGTGTATGTCCTTGATTCGCACGTATAAAAAGCTCTCCATTGTCTTCCACAAGGCTAAATCGCTGCTTCTTATCAGCCATAACTGCCTAAAAATCAAGTAAAGAGTAGATCAACCTTTGATGATAAAATCTGAATCTGCTTCAAAGTTGTTGCTTTTGCAGTAAAAGCAAGCTGAAAGACTGAAAAGAAACACCAGTACCAGTAGGGTGCCAGCAAATATCGCCGGCGAATATCATAGCAGCTGTAGGATGATCATATACTGCTACAGTACTACCCATGCTAGACTTCATAATTTCTTATAGCCATTACAGTGCGTCCTTATATGGGTGTGGCACCCCAGGTGGCGGAGCCAGAAAATAAGAATAGTGGGGGCTAATAATTAAAAAAAAAAGTTAAAAATCAATGTGAAAATGTAGTTTTTTAGAGAAATTTTATCGTTTCAATACTTTATACTCTAAAATTATTACAACATTATATAATGACAATAGACTTTAAAATATTTGAAGTTCATATATATCATAAAACAAAATTTGAATCATTAGACAACTTTTTACGATAATGAAAATTACTTCTAAAACTTTTAAGTGCAATCTATTCAAATTTACATTTTAATAATTTAAAATATGACTTTGCAAAAAAAATGAAATTAAAATATTATGATCAGAATTTTTATATCTTGTATTAATATTAAAGTGATGAATAAGAAGATGAATTACTTTGACAAGACAAAAAGAACTACCTTACAAGACTAAGCTGTTTTTTACTAATAATTATAATTTATTATATAAGTGAAAATTTATAAATTTATTTACGTCAATTAAATAGAATAGTTAATACTATTAAATTTAATGTCTAGTATTTTAATGTGAGATTATAATTTACAAGTAAAATCGCTATTGAACACGAGATATATGTATATGTCAAAATAGAAAAAAAATCAAGATATAAATATATGGTATGAAAATTTCAAAGAGTTTTTTTTAATATGAGATTAATTAAATTATAAAGAATTTTTTTGAATTTAAAGAGGACATATGTTTCATATAAATTAAAAGATTAAAATATGTTCTAACAAAAAACATAAGAATATTAAAATATGTAATTAGGAAAATTACAAATATTATATAAATTAATTATTAAAGGTTCCTTTTTTATTGTTGTGGGGGCTAATTAAAATTAACACTATAAATTATGAGTTGAGGTCATAAGTTTAGTTTGACAAACACCACTCTTATTAATTTATAATGTATAATAGTTGAATCCGAAGAGGCCCATAATAATACTAACAAAGCAAAGCAGTGAGTACCCCCTAGCAGCTAGCATCAGCTTGAAAAACTATAGTAATACCGTAAGAAAAGTGGCGGTTTTGAAATAAAATGGCTTGTCACATCACATCTTAATCAAAAGTTTTACCTATATTAAATTCCTGCAAACAATGCATTCCTTTAACCGGTCCACGAATATGAATATTGCAGGTGTCAAACTTTAACAAAAAATGTAGTTGTAGCAAATATCGCCCTGTTCCTGCTCCTGCTGCTCCTGCTCCTGCTGCCCTGCTCCCCCTTCCGTAGCTATTTTATGTAGTTGTTTTATGTAGTTTTTAAAGAATGCAGAGCATTCTACCCAGTATTGTAGTATATCTCTACGCCTCGCCCTCTCATCTCCTCTATCTCTATCCCTAAATCTATTATTGTCCTCTTCTACTGTTTTCGACATAATCTCAGGGTCCAATTCCTTAACATTGAGAGGCAAAATAGCATGAATTACAGTTAACAAAGTACGGACAACATAATCAGGCAAACAAGCACCGTTTTGTTTCAATTTAGCATCAAAAACATCGAGAGTTTTGCAATTGCTCCCCAATTCAGTAATAAATTCAGCCAAAGTTTTATCAGAAAACCCTAGATGAGACTCAAGTTCTGTACAGACCTTGGAAACTAGTGAGAGATATTGGAGTTTCTCTGACAATGGAGGCTCAGTACGTAGATGCCATTATATTATACAAAATATATGTAAGTATATAATTCAAACTTACCTGGAGATCCTAGGGTTTTAATTCCCGCGTTGTCTCAGCCTAATCCTTCTTCTTAGTTATGTAACCATATATATAGACTTGTGGAAATTCCAATTCCAAATCGAAATAGGATAATAATAATTCAAAATTACAATTCGAGTCAAGTTACAATTTTAAAACATGGTTCTATTATGATTGGGTAAAGCAATGTACTATAAAAACCTTTAGATTTAAACTAATAACTTTTAAATAATTTTTAATAAATAAATCAAGGAGAATTTTAGTATTAAATTTTTAATTGCAAAATTAAAATAAAATTAGAACCGGCAAACAATTAATCGAAATTGAAATTTTTTGTATCAAGTTTAGTTATGATTTTATGAATGCCAAATTAAAATTACTGGCAAAAAAAAAAAAATACTGGCTATGGACCAACTGCCTATTAAATCAATGTTACTTGTGCCTTGAATTTTCTACTAGATACTCTGTAGCTGAGGTCGATGTTATTGTTATGTTATGCTGGGCCCAGGATTGGGCTTTAAAAAGCCTGGGCATTTTAATGAAATACTTGACCGGACATTTCAATTAACCAGACTGGGTCGGGACGGATTTGTTATGAGAAATAGGGGACTTCTTCAGCCTGCTAGGCTAGGCTAGGCTAGGCCAGTATATATCTATACTATATTATTAAAGCCGAAACATTGAAAGTTTTGGTTTTCGGTTTTCGGTTTTCGGTTAGTTTTGGTTTTCGGTACTTTTTCTAATTAATAATATAATCAAAATTCGGGAAAGTTTTATTCTACATTAATATTTCACTATATTTTACTACATAAAAATCAAATAATATTGAAATCTAATAAAAAAAATGGAAATTTGGGATCTAATTTGTTTAAATTTAGTATACACTGCTACAAATATACTTCTTTCTTTTAGGATAAAGAAAGCTACTACAAATCAAATCTTTTTAATACTCTATTTAATAAATAATAAAATAATATAAAAATAGTAACTAACTGATTGTCTTTTATAATTAAAAAAAATCTAACAAAATCTACTCATTTTCCAAAAATATCACGACAATTACCTTTAAATTAAAACATAATATCTTTTATATTTGTTATCACTAAAATCTCTATTTTCCAAAAATATGAGGTGCAATCCTTACTTATTTATTTTAAAATCTATTTTAATACTCTATTTAATAAATAATAAAATAATAGAAAAATATTAACTAGATGATTGCCTTTTATAATTAAAACATTTTTTTCTAACAAAATCTACTTCTTTTCCAAAAATATCACGGGCAATTACCTTTAAATTAAAATATATTACCTTTTATATTTGCTATCACTAAAATCTCTATTTTCCAAAAATATCAAGGGCAACCCTTACTTATATATTTTAAAACTTATTTTAATACTTTTAATTATTTAAAAAAACTTACCTATTTTAACAAGTGAACGTATTTTTTTAACAAATACAATTAATATAATTAAAACACATCTAAAAATATTATAGGTAGTTACTTTTTTTTAATTAAAACATGTTAGCTTTCTTATTTGTCCTTATTAAAAAAACTTACTTATTTTAACATGTCAACGTATTTTTTTAATAAATACAAGTAATATAATTAAAACACTTCTAAAAATATCACGGGCAATTACTTTTTTTAATTAAAACATGTTAGATTTTCAATATGTCCTTATTATTAATATTATTTTATTATAAAATAATATTAATAATACCTCATTTATCTTCATAAGCCCCATCTGTATTTTTTAATATATTTTTTACGTTCCAATTAATATTTAAGTTTCTCATTTTATAATTTATCATATTAATTTTTACTTTTATTTTAATATTTTCCGTTCACATTAAATTTTTTAGTTTATTATTTTTGAAGGCCCGTGCCTTGCACGGGTTATAGGCTAGTATATATATATAATTGTGTCAATTGTACAACTATCTTCGTTCATTAACATTTAAAGACAATAGACTAGACAGTAGTAGATTCACAATTTCACATGCATAAGTATAATTTTATAATTTTTAGCAGACATTTCGCTCGCTTTTATCCAGGCCTTTTATCTGGGATTTGGACCGGTCCTGGGCCTGATTTTTTACCAGGCCAGGTCGGGCCAGTTTTTTAACAAAAATTTACGAACTACTAAGGACTTGTAGGCCAGGCCAAGATTGGACCAGTCTTTTTATAGACACACTTTATCTGGACTATTTACCGGGCCAGTCCAGATGGTCTTTTTGGGCTCGGCACTGCTTAGATATATTCTTCCTAGCTTGCACCTTTTGCTAGCATAATCAAATCCTATCTTTCCACGCCTATTGCACCAGAATAATGGTCTTCTGAATGAAAAGAGCGACCTGTATAGTTGCTTGTGCTTTTGGAAGCAATTACAGAAAGAAAGAGATCCAGTGAATTATAAAAAAGGAATCTTTAATAATTAATTTATATAATATTTGTAATTTTTCTAATTACGTATTTTAGTATTCTTATATTTTTTGTTAGAACATATTTTAATCTTTTAATTTATATGAAACATATGTCCTCTTTAAATTCAAAAAAAAAATTTATAATTTAATTAATCTCATATTAAAAAAAACTCTGTGAAATTTTCATACCATATATTTATATCTTGATTTTTTTTTCTATTTTGACATATACATATATCTCGTGTTCAATAGCGATTTTACTTGTAAATTATAATCTCACATTAAAATACTAGACATTAAATTTAATAGTATTAACTATTCTATTTAATTGACGTAAATAAATTTATAAATTTTCACTTATATAATAAATTATAATTATTAGTGAAAAAGAGCTTAGTCTTGTAAGATAGTTCTTTTTGTCTTGTCAAAATAATTCATCTTCTTATTCATCACTTTAATATTAATACAAGATATCAAAATTCTGATCATAATATTTTAATTTCATTTTTTTTGCAAAGTCATATTTTAAATTATTAAAATGTAAATTTGAATAGATTGCACTTAAAAGTTTTAGAAGTAATTTTTACTATCGTAAAAAGTTGTCTAATGATTCAAATTTTGTTTTATGATATATATGAACTTTAAATATTTTAAAGTCTATTGTCACTATATAATGTTGTAATAATTTTAGAGTATAAAGTATTGAAACGATAAAATTTCTCTAAAAAACTACTTTTTCACATTGATTTTTAACTTTTTTTTTTAATTATTAGCCCCACTGTTCTTATTTTCTTGCTCCGCCACCTGGGGTGCCACACCCATAT
Source organism: Heracleum sosnowskyi (assembly GCA_030848705.1). Lineage (NCBI taxonomy): Eukaryota > Viridiplantae > Streptophyta > Magnoliopsida > Apiales > Apiaceae > Heracleum > Heracleum sosnowskyi. The sequence continues at coordinate 130,373,284 of CM061241.1, read as the reverse complement.
AAGGACGCACTCTAATGGCTATAAGAAATTATGAAGTCTAGCATGGGTAGTACTGTAGCAGCAGTATATGATCATCCTACAGCTGCTATGATATTCGCCGGCGATATTTGCTGGCACCTGGTATTTCTTTTCAGTCTTTCAGCTTGCTTTTACTGCAAAAGCAACAACTTTGAAGCAGATGCAGATTTTATCCCGCAAGATACATTCAGTAACCAACATGCTATTGCACCGCAAGGATATTATGGATATAATGTATTGTCAATTTAGCTGTAAATTTAGCTGTAAAATGATATAAGAAAGGCTTATATTTGTATAATTGTATCGATAATTGAGGTAAAGAATTATTGGGCTAAAATTGGTGAAAGGCTGGGTCAAAGCCTGGCCTAGCCTGGTCTGGCCTAGCCTAGCCTAGCAGGCTGAAGAAGTCCCCTATTTCTCATAACATATTCGTCCCGACCCGGTCTGGAAAATTAAAATGTCTGGTCCAGTATTTCATTAAAAAGCCCAGGCTTTTTAAAGCCCAATCCTGGGCCCAACATAACATAACAATAACATCGACCTCAGCTACAGAGTATCTAGTAGAAAATTCAAGGCACAAGTAACATTGATTTAATAGGCAGTTGGTCCATGGCCAGTATTTTTTTTTTTTTTGCCAGTAATTTTAATTTGGCATTTATAAAATCATAACTAAACTTGATACAAAAAATTTCAATTTCGATTAATTGTTTGCCGGTTCTAATTTTATTTTAACTAGTTGAAAAAGCCGCGCTTCGCGGCGGCGCAATAATTTTAAAAAAAAAATTATCAATTAAATTACGAAAATTACTCGGTTCTCGCTAATAAGCCGTCCTCCCGTTAAACATGTTTTCCTTTTTAATATCAAAATCTCAAATTTAATATATTCAATATATAATTGTCTTATATATTAATTTTTATGTTACCATACTTCTTTTTAATGAACCACTATTTCATTGAAAAAACACATATATAACTTCACATATTCTACTTCAAATAGAACTTTTAGTTATGTAGTACAAACGCTTATTCAATTTTCAACAGAACTTTTAATTGCAAGTACTTTTTTTATATTCGAACTCTTCTCCTCTATAAATTGAAACACCTATTTGACTTCAAATAGAACTTTGCAAGTACTTCTTTTATATTTGAACTCTTACCATCTACAAATTCAAACACATATTCTACTTCAAATAGAACTTTTAATTATACGTCTTCGTTATAAATTCGAATTCTTCTTCTCAATAAATTCGAACACATATTCTAGTTCTAATATGTTAAATGATATTTTTTGATTTATTAGTATCTAAAATTCAAAAAATCTAGAAAATTAGAAAAATAAATCGAGACAATCTTAGAAGCTGTGTTCCCACGGATCTTCCTTTATATAGATATTGATAGAACTTTCAATTATATATTTTACTTATAAATTTTCGCATCCTCCTATTCTAATTTTAATAAAACTTTCAATTTATACGTTTTACTTATAAATCCGAACTATTCATGTTTATAAATTCGATCACATATTCTACTTCGTATAAAACTTTTATTATTCCCTATAAATCCGAATTTTCCCCTTTATAAATTCGAACACCCTTCTATTATATTAAAGAATATATATATATATATTAAATTCTGAAGTTAGAAAAAATAATACGATCACATGTTAATTTGGACAAACCTCTACAAATGCAATTAAGAACTTCCGGTTAAGTAGTCAGCCGCCATGAGTGTTACAAATTCAAATTTTTCTCCTCAATAAATTTGAACACCTTTTTAATTTGTTAAAGATTTTTCTTTATAATTCAAAAAAATTGGAAAAAATAATACAATCACATGTTAATTTGGAGAAACCTCTACAAATAGAATCAAGAAGTTTCGGTTAAATAGCCCGGGGCCCTGAGTGTTACAGATTCAAGAATGAAGCTTTTCCTTCGCATTAATTACCAATATAACAGGGGATCATTACATAAAGAATATTGTACAAACATTAGTTGACAACTGATATAAAATTAAAAACCATAATTTTTATATGCATAAACGGACGGGTGTGGCTCTTAACTATTTTCTTCCTGCACTTACCATAAAATAGTAGTAGACCAACAAACATAGTGTACCGAAAATTTTATAAACTGAATATATAAACCGTGATTGCGGAGGATTGAAGTTTGAAGCATTATATAATACCCGAGCATGTTTTTACTGTCAATACAAATTTAACTATTCTATAAATTCGATCTACAAATATCTATTTTACTTCTAATAAAACTTTTAATTATATGTATTTTTATAAATTCGAACTCTTCTCTATAAATTCGAATATCAGTAGAACTCTTAATTCTATGACTTACCTATAAATTCGAACTATTCTCCATTATAAATTCGAACACCTACTCTACTTACCTATAAGTTCTCTATTATAATACTTACCTATTATAATTTTCTAGTTGTCAAAGCCGCGCTTCGCGGCGGCATTTGAAATTTTTTCGATACTTTTTAAAAGGAATGAAATAACTGATCTTATATATTTGCAATACTTTAGTTTCATTGTAATATTTTTTTTGACGTTATATATGTAAATCCGCAAATATCAATTGATCATATAGAAAAACATATGTTTATTTGTAAATTTTTGTTTTTCATAAATACGAATAAATATATTTTTATATCATTTCGTTAATTCGATCTATTATTCGGAGGAGCATTCGTTGTTGGAATACAGTCTTCCTTGGCTGATATTTTTTATTTGTGACGGGCAACTAATTGTTATGTCATGTAGAATCTAGAAGTTACACCAAGACACCAGAGAAAAAAACATAAATCATGCAATTGACATCGCTCAATATAAAAAAAAAAAAAGAATTGTGGGAAATTTAGAAAAACATAGTCACTGTCATGTTTTTAATAATAAAATAATATCGTACGAAAGATCCTATTTTTCCTAAACATAAATAATAGTCTTGAAAAATTAAAAACTTCATCCTAATTATAATTCCACGGCGTCCACCAATATTAATTTTCTTTTCTTTTTTCCAATGAAGGTATGCTTCATGTGTGTAAAATCACGTCCCAAAGAATCGTCACCAACTTCATCATTCTCTTCCTCATCTACCACCACTGATTTCCTTCTTTTCTGATCGTGGAGAGAATCGTTCTCATGATCACATGTAATTTCATCTTCCAAATTATCATGTACCTGTACACAGTGACTTGGTATATTAAATGGAACAAATATTAAATGCATATGCTAAACCTATGACATATCTTATCTATCTATTAATTTTTAAGTTACCTGAACAGAATATATATAAGCATCTAGAACTTTATTAGAATAGGTTTAGCTTATGAAAATAAATATGTACTGACTTGCTCATCAATGAGTATCATGTCAATATTAATTAGTTCATTGTTTTTCTGAGGATTGGTTGACTCCCACATTCTGCAAATTATGCTCCTTATTCTCCAGTCATCATGAGCATTGTTTAACGCGTTCAGAAAAGAGTAGTCCATTGTAAAAGAAAGCTGTTTTGTTTGAAAAATCTTGAGCACAAGTAATACCGATATGAATTTGAGATATTTTTATCCTTCAGCCTGTACTTGTATATATAGAGTTCTGGGTATTAGTTGTACACTGAGAATAAGATTTCTAAGTCGTATCTGAATGCATGAGTTTTCATAAAAGTGGTGGGGGTATACTGTAGTAAAGTAATGATTTATTTGTTTAGATTCGGTGTCATATATAGAATAGGGGTCCATGTTATATCAAGAGTAGTGAATTTGTTTTGTTATGACACTGTAACAGAAAAACTAATATGAATAGAAAACTAATATGAATAGATATTTGTCACCGAATGTTAATAGGTAGAGTAGTCCAAAGAGACGTTATCATAAAAAAATATAATGCTAAAATTTGGCTAAAATTTTTAAAAATAGTAAAATTAGATTGGAGCATTATGAGGGCGCCACCTAACCTCCCGCGTATCCTCCTTTATATATATATATATTGATTTTGCAATTAAAAATTTAATACTAAAATTCTCCTTGATTTATTTATTAAAAATTATTTAAAACACTACAACAAATCTGGCCAATTATGACGGAAAACTTATGACGGAATGTTGGGCGCGCCTTATTTACGACGGAAATTAACCTTTCGTCGCAAATACTTATGACGGAAAAAATATTTCGTCGCAAGTTTATTAAATCTGGGCAATTATGACGGAAAACTTATGACGGAATGTTGGGTGCGCCTTACTTACGACGGAAATGAACATTTCGTCATAAGTATACTTATGACGGAAAAAACATTTCGTCGCAAGTTTATTAAATCTGGGCAATTATGACGGAAAACTTATGACGGAATGTTGGGCGCGCCTTACTTACGACGGAAATGAACATTTCGTCATAAGTATACTTACGACGGAAAAAATATTTCGTCGCAAGTTGAATATTTTATTATTTTTTTGAAATTAAAAAAAAAAGGAAAAACAGTGCGCCAACTAAAACGACGACGTATCCTCTTATGACGGATTTGCAATTCCGTCGGAAGTTGAATATTTTATTATTTTTTCGAAATTAAATTTAATTATAAAAAAAAAAAATTGTGTTGGAGAAAACTTATGACGGAAAACTTATGACGGAACCGCTGGGCGCGCCAAACTTATGACGGAATTACAAATCTGTCGTTAATCTGACCATTTACGACGATTTTTCCGTCATAAAAGAGTTGTTGGGGTGTTAAATTCAAAATTTTCCCAAAAACATTTGGCGGTAAATTAAAAAATTTCCCAAAAAAATAGGCGGGAAATTCAAATTTTTGGAGTCCAAACGGATTCCGTCGTAAGTTAGCACATGTGTTTTTCGTGTTTCAATTTTTTTTTTGAATTTTTTTGACGATTCAACTAATTCATATATTTGAGTGATATTTTTAAAATATTCAGGAGAAATTATCTTTATTGTTTAAGGTTATAATAGTCAACTTGTGATTTGATTATTATTCTATCTAGTGTTTAATCCAAGATTGAAATTCCAATTTTTTGTATATATTTCTCGACAATCCAGCCGTATGGATGTCAAGATTTTTAACCGTATGGATATCAAGATTTATATTTTTTAGTGATATTCCAAAAATATTAAAAAATAAATAAATTTATTTAGTTTGAAATTATAATAGTAACTAGTTATTTGACTAGTACTTCTTACTAGTGTTTAATCTCATATTGGCATCTTGATTTTTTAAAAAATATTTACTGACGATCCAACCGTATGGATGTCAAGATATATATGTTTGAGTGATATTCCAAAAATATTAGAAAATTTAGAATTTATTTGTTTCGAGATTATAGTAGTCAACTAGTGATTTGACTATTACTTGTAACTAGTGTTTAGTTTCGGATTGTTGTTTTGATTTTTTTAAAAATATTTCCCGAAGATCTAACCGTGTGGATATCAAGATTTATATGTTTGAGCGATATTCCAAAAATATTAGAAAAAAATAAATTTATTTGGTTTGAGATGATAATAGTCACTAGTTATTTGACTATTACTTATAATAAGTGTTTAGTCCCATATTTGTATTTTAATTTTTTAAAAATTATTTACTGACGATCCAACCGTATGGATGTCAAGATTAATATATTTGAGTGATATTCCAAAAATATTAAAAAAAAAAAGAATTATTTGTTTCGAGATTATAGTAGTCAACTAGTGATTTGACTATTACTTCTAACTAATGTTTAGTCTCGGATTGGTGTTTTGATTTTTTACAAAATATTTCTCGATGATCTAACCGTACGGATTTTATATGTTTGAGTAATATTTCAAAAATATTAGGAAAAAACAAATTATTTGTTTCGAGATTATAGTAGTCAACTAGTGATTTGACTATTACTTCTAACTAGTGTTTAGTCTCGGATTGATGTTTTGATTTTTTTAAAAATATTTCCCAAAGATCTAACCATGTGGATATCAAGATTTATATGTTTGAGTGATATTCCAAAAATATTAGGAAAAAAATAAATTTATTTGCTTTGAGATGATAATAGTCGCTAGTTATTTGACTATTACTTCTAATAAGTGTTTAGTCTCATATTTGTATTTTGATTTTTTAAAATTTATTTACTGATAATCCAACGGTATGGATGTCAAGATTAATATATTCGAGTGATATTCCAAAAATATTAAAAAAAAAAAAATATTTGTTTCGAGATTATAGTAGTCAACTGGTGATTTGACTATTACTTCTAACTAGTGTTTAGTCCTGGATTGGTGTTTTAATTTTTTTTTGAAAACGTTTTTCAATGATTCAACCATATGGATGTCAAGATCCCCCGGTTTAATTAAAAAATAATATTAAAAAAGGTGGACCCCACAGAAAAAAGTGGGCCCATTAATTTTTCTAATTTTTAACCCTAAACCCTAAACCCGAACCCTAAACCCGAATAATTTTTTAATTGATTTATTCGACGATCCAACCGTACGGATGTTAATCGGTACTCATTCTAGTGTTGGGAAAAAATAATCAAAAAATAAAAAGGTCCGGTTGTGCCGCATCTTTTCAAAAACATTGGAATAATAGTGTTTCCTCGAACGGGACGCGTGTTAAATTCACTGAATAATTTTTTAATTGATTTCTTCGATGATCCAACCATACGGATGTTAATCGGTACTCATTCTAGTATTGAGAAAAAATAATAAAAAATATAAAGACTCTCTCTCTCTCTCGTGTTTAGTCGACTACTGATTTGACCATTACTTCTAACTAGTGTTTAGTCCCGGATTGGTGTTTTGATTTTTTAAAAAATATTTCCCGATGATCTAACCATATGGATATCAAGATTATATTTTTTATGTATTAAAATATAAAATATTTATTGATTTTAACTTAATATATAATAATTTAAATAATTAAATTGAAAACTTAAAAATAAAATAAAAATTAAGACTTCAAAAATTGAAGGCAGCGGGTCTTTTTTAGCAGCTAAAAATTCTTTCCCCCTGTAAATGAAAACTTAGCTCTACACTTTCCCCCCTAAACTATGCTCGACCTAAACTACTTTCTAAAGTCTCACTCACCGCATTCTCTCAACCATCTGTGTCTCTCACGACCTAAACTCTCACTCACTCACCACACACTCTCGACCACACTCACTCACAACACACTCTCGACCATCTCTACTTTCAATTGAAAGAGGAATTGAAGAACGAAATGAAGGGCGATTAAGGCTTCAAAATTGGGGATTGGAGTATAGAGCAAAATTGGGGCTTCAAAATTTGTGTTGGTGACTCTGTTTCTTTCTCTCACTCTCGTTCTCTCTCTCACATTTAACACTCGACCATCTCTCTCTATCTCTCAATTAACACTCGACCATCTCTATGTCTCTCTCTCAGCCCTAGGTATTTACCATCTCTATGTCTCTCTCTCAGCCCTAGGGTTCTGTTTTAGAGGTTTTGCAGGCGATTTGGGCTTCAATATTGGGGTCTCATAAACCCATTTCTTCAATTTCATGCCCTAATTCATTCAGACCCAATTTGGGGAATTCCAATAAAATCTTTAAATCTTGCAGGTAATTAACTTTTTCTGTTTTTTGGGTTTTTAAAATATGTTCATATGTGCTTCATTTTTTTAATTAACTCTATTGAACCATATGTGTATGTGTATTTGTAATGATATGTTTCTATAGACCTAATTTGGGTGTAGATATGTTATGTTTGTGTATGTGTATGTGTCCCTGATTTTTGTTTACAGACTAAAAATTTCACAGAAGCAGTCATGGGCAGCTTTAGTATTACTTGGTGCCCATTAAATACCTGGTTAAAAGTCGAATCATGGTTATATAAAATTCTAATTCTTTTTACCCAAAACTTTCTTTGTAATTACTGTTAAATATAATTAACTAATTAGTTCAAAAAGTTATTTGGTTTAATAGTATGACTGTAAATATTGAAACGTATTCTACTGCAGATAGATGCTTCTGGAAGCACTTGACAAGGTTTCTCCGGGATCAGTTAATTGGAAGCAGGCAACAAAGCCTCCTATCAAAATGCCATTCAGAAAAGTAGAGAACTGCAACCAAGTAATTCAGATTGGGGGGCAGTTAAAGTTCTCTTTGGTGAACTGCAACTAAAGTGTTTGGTTAAGCTTAATTAAACTTCTATGGTTGGATACTAGCGTCAATTAACATTTGTTTTGGTATCATATTTGTCGTGTAAGTAATAGCAAGCACATGCGTGAATTCTTTAACGAGTAGAAGATGTTTAATTTGTATTTCAAAGTAGGCAAATTCCTGCAATTATATGTGAAGTGATGTACTCTAGGGGCACGCATCTGAGAATTGTTTTTTCCCTATGTGAATGTTAGTGTTATGCAATGAGGCCATACCTTTTAGTATTTGAGCATATTGCAATGTAAATCCATCCCAATCTGAATAGTATTAGCAAGGATGTGAGCCAAAGAATAGACGACTTCTAAGATGCATTATGTATTAGTTTGTTGAATTAAACGGATATGGTTGGTGTGTTGATTGTATCTGAAGAGTTGTTGTTTCGTACTTTTTACATTAATAAATACGTGCCTCCGTACCTTATGTTGCAGGAAGCAAGTATTGACTTGAAACTCCCAAGAAGAAGTTTGTTAGTACAGTTTACTTGTAACATATGCAATGAAAGATCGCAAAGGCTCATAAACAGACTGGCATATGAAAAAGGAACTGTTTATGTTAAGGTATATTTTCTTTCAATTCAGCTTGGTTGCTAGAGAAAAGTTGACCGTCTTTTACATAGTTTAGAAGCTCTTTTTTTACATTTTTAAGAAGCTACGATATATCTAAGAAATTACATAGTTCCAGCATTTTGGTTCATTTTTCATAGCTTCAAGTTAATCTTTTCTCTTCTTGATGTCTACGAATCTTATTGTTATCGGATCTAAATAATTTTGTTAACTTCCTCAACTTTTCTATTATAATGGTAAGGTCGTATTGGTTGCTTTCTGAGTTGGTTCCTGTGGGAGTTAGAAGCCTGATACATATAGGGTGGCAGTCATCTGATGCTAAATGCAAGGAACTTGGCGGACATGACATAGTTGGTCCTCCTCCTGAGATACCTGCTCGGAAATTGACTGCTGCACACAACTTGGAACTGAAGGCAAACAGAGACATGGAAGAACCTGCTCCACTGCGAAATCTCTGCACATCTGTCAAAGTTTCCTATGTAAGTTTAACGTCCTTAAACTTGTCATGTGGTGGAAAAGCTTCCATCTTATATATCATCCTAATATCCTTCAGTGTTTCTATATATAATAATATAAGACACACATACCCTTGCAAAGGTAATTATGCTATTAAATGTTAACTGGACTTGTATTAAACCTACAATTGGATGGGTATCATCTGATTTTCTACAAGTAATCCTTATATTGTAGATATGTATGTATGTACTGGAATTTAGATAACTATTCGACCTAGCTGCCAAGCCAAGTTATTAGACAGATGATATAGGACAGACATGTCTAAAAAGGATTTACAAAGTATACAAGGCATTTACTTTAAATGTTAACTGGACTTTATATTAAACCTCAAATTTGATGGGTATCATCTGATAGCCTACACGCCTTTCAATTAGTTTTCTTTTTAGATAAGTATGGACTTGAACTAGATAAAAAATATTCGCAACTTAAGATCAAACTTTCGTCGAGTTGACTTTCCCTAGTTATGTGGGACTCGACAATATTGGAGAAATGTATGAAAACTGAGTTGTAATTATACATATATTCTACAACTTGATATTGGAGAAGTGTATTTAAACTGAAGTGTATTTAATCTCTACATACAATTAGATTTTCTTTTTTACTTGTACAGAATTTGAGGTGGACCCTCTAAATAGTTCAGAAAGTGAGGAAGGCGGGGGCCTTATAGCCCCACAGGAGGTGTTCAACCGGTTTGCTGATGTCGTTCAAGAAGCTATTAAAAAGATGAAGATGATGGAAGAGGAGAAGTTGCGGATGGTGAAGAAAGCCCGACTGGCTGTTGAGGCTTATGATCAAGAGCTTAAGGATAAAGCTAGGGAGGTGGTGGCACTGAAAATGGATCGTCAGAGAAAGAAGCAGTAGATTGATGAACTTGATAGCATTGTACGGCTCGAACAGGCTGAGGCTGATATGTTTGATCTGAAGGCTAGTGAGGCTAGATGAGAATCAGAAAGGATATAGAGGATTGTACTAGGTAAATCAGAAAAATAGGAGGAGGATTATGTTTATATTGGATGATTTAAACTTTTGTGTGATCGAATATGGATTTGTGACTATTTATGTAACTTTGGTATTTTTATACTTGGATTCGTTTAATTGCGTGGATGCCTGTTACAAACTTTCATGTATGATTGTGGTGTTGGATTGTATGTTGATTGTGGTGTTAGATTGTATGTAGATTGTGGTGTTGGATTGTATGTAGACTGAGATTTAATTTGGAAGCCGAAAATGGCTGGAAATTGAAAAAACAGCAGAATGCTATTTCTGGACAGTACAACTTATGACGAATTTCTGGGTAACTTGCGACGAGTGTTCATTCCTTTTTTTTTCAAATATTAACTTATGACAGAAAAATCGTCTTAAGTTATGAACTTTCGACACTTTTTTCCGTCGTAAATAAATTTATTATTTTGTTGTAAAAATGGGCCCTGCTTTTGAGCTTATGACGAACATTGGAACTTAAGACGAAATTTACACTTGTGACGAAAATCCGAACTTAAGACGAAATTTATACTTGTGACGAAAACGCGAACTTAAGACGAAATTCATACTTGTGACGAAAATTGTAACTTAAGACGAAATGTATATTTGTGACGAAAATCCGAACTTAAGACTTGAGCAAAAATGACGAAAAATTTTCGTCGTAATTGGGCCAATTGCGACGATTTCAGTGTAAATTTTTCCGTCATAATTGGCCAGATTTGTTGTAGTGAAAGTTATTAGTTTAAATCTAAAGGTTTTGATAGTACATTGCTTTACCCAATCATAATAGAACCATGTTTTAAAATTGTAACTTGACTCGAATTGTAACTTTGAATTATTATTATCCTATTTCGATTTGGAATTGGAATTGGAATTGGAATTGGAATTGGAATTGGAATTGGAATTTCCACAAGTCTATATATATGGTTACATAACTAAGAAGAAGGATTAGGCTGAGACAACGCGGGAATTAAAACCCTAGGATCTCCAGGTAAGAGAAATGCCAGACATCCAACAGTCTCCGGGACTAGAATATTGTCCAAGACACGTTCAATGAAGCTTAATCCCACTGCAAAGAGAACTGCAAAGACCATGAAAAAACATGACACAAGGATTTGGGATCGTTCATCAATTTTATCTACTTCCGTAGTAGGTGCCTTAGGTGCTCTAGGAAACCTAGTAGTCAAAATGATGGCCGCTGTCTTTGTTGCACTGAAGAAAATCCCAATCAATGGCTACATAAAAAAATAATAAATTTATTAGAACTTAAAAAACATATAAAAATAACTCAAAAATAGAATTATTGCCCTCACAGCAGCCATTTCTGAAAACGTCTTGAGGAACACAAGGCACTCTCTGAACCAAAACTTAACTTGTTAAAACAAATGAATTATGGGGAGACTATTTAGAGAGAAAAAATGTCCAAAAAGTAGAGATGGGACACCTGCAATATTCGTGGACCGGTTAAAGGAATGCATTGTTTGCAGGAATTTAATATACATAGTAAGTAAAACTTTTGATTAAGATGTGATGTGACAAGCCATTTTATTTCAAAACCGCCACTTTTCTTACGGTATTATTATAGTTTTTCAAGCTGATGCTAGCTGCTAGGGGTACTCACTGCTTTGCTTTGTTAGCAGGTAACCATCTTACATATAATGAGTGCTGAACTTAATGATGTATTCAAGGTAATTTGCTAAATGTCAAAATTCAGTTCTTAAGATACAGTACCTCAGCTTCCTGTGCAACAACATCCACGTCAGCTAAAACTGCAGCCCTCGCTATTGGATCCATATATAAATTTACTTATCAGAACTTAATTTCTGTTATACTAAAAAATAATATGACACAAGGAACACGTGGTGAACAACAAAATGTAAGGACGGGCAAAGAAGGCATTCAAAGACAAGAGAGGAGACAGACTCCAACAAGCAGAATATACATGTATATTGGGAAAATAAACTGGATTTTTCTACTAAAGAAACAAAAATATAGTTGACAGCTGTCAGTGCAAATTCCTAGACACATTCTGGGCCCATAATTTCGGGTCCAGGTAAAGGATATTAGAACAAATAGGTTACCATGATGCCTGCGGACATAGCCCAGTCCTTCAGCACACGTGGCTCCATTGAGACCACAGCTACTAAATTGGAGTTCCGATTGTCACCTCAACAGCATTACAAAAATTAGCTAGGATGCATTTAGCAATTTAGATTAAATAGATTGTTTTGTGGCCTTACCATATATAAAACATTGAGCAACAAATTTGCACTTCGCATATACATTCTCAATCTATTCTGGTGCTAGATATTCACCCTGCACCAACTTAAATATGTTCATTTCCCCGTCATAAGTTAATACGAATAAATCTATAAAAATACATGATAATAAAATTTTTACAACTGTACAATGAGTTCTGGAGCAGCACTAATTAAGCAATATAATAACAGACAATGGTAGGCTTGCCGGCCTATTGATGATCTTAAGCCGCCCTTCAGGTAACCACAATCCAATATCTCCAGTATGCAGCCAACCGTCAGCATCAAATACTTCTCTTCAGTAGAATTAAAGAATGAGTTGTGATATAATGTATAGCTAATCAAAATTTTCCTGGATGGTATGATTCTCTAATTTTACTTTCAAAGAGCAACTCACTTCTGCACTTCATCCTTGAAGCAACCCTGAAAGATGTTGGGACCTCTGACACAGATTTCTCCTCGCAGAAAAGGCTGGTCCTCAGATGTGCAATTCATTTCAGGGACATCCACGAGCTTTACCTCTGAAAGAAGATAATATTATCAACTTTAGTAATATAGAGAACAGGTTACACAAATAACTAGGCCTGTTATGGAAAATTTCTAAATTCTAAACATTTTCTCGCCATTCATTATTATTTTTTCAATGACAGTTAAACGGAGGAAGATATTTTCGCAGGAATTATATTCCCGAATATATTTTTCAAAATCAATTTATTTTCCGGAAAACAAATGGATCCTTAGATATTGGTCTACTATAGTATTTTATATGCGATCCTATGCAACTAACAAGATGCAGGGAGAAAATATAACGAGAGAAACAAAATTCGATAAAATTACTCAAAATACATGCTCATTCCTTTTCGAGCAAGTTATAAGGTACATATATATTTACTATGCTCAATCTCTACAATGTTTATTTACTAAAGTTTTTCTGACTATATTTAGAAAGAGTATGTGCACCCATATTTATCCGGTCATACATAGCTTACCCCATGCATGCAGGACCAGATAAGTTATCTCCTTCTTCCGAAGTGCTTATGGCACAGGAGGTCTTCTCAGTCATGCCATAACCTTCAATAATTGGACAGCCAAAACATCTGTAACAAAGAATATTCCGTTTTAGAGAAGAAGATCAGTTAGTATGAAATATCGGAAACAAGCTTTTAGTAGCTTATGACAGAGCAAACATATAAATGCAAATGCTCAGAACATCATCAACTTACAACCGTAAAAAATCCATGACATCGGGTGACAAAGATGAAGCCCCCAAACACATGAAACGAACTCGCCCCCGATTTTAGCCTTTATCTTATTGAAAATAGTCAGTCCCTCATAGATGACGGCTTTCGTCCTGGAATAGTTGTGTGATGAAAATCTTAACAAAAGAGAAAAAACAAGTTAAAAAGCATCAATGAAAATTTATTTAAATTCCCCTCCTAATCTTACGCGCATCACGTGAATATCGATCACTTCATCACGCAGTTTGTAACTTTCATTGCTAACATTTTATATATGGGCCGGCAAAGATACTTTTGCAGGCCAACAAGAACCCAAGTCCGGATCTGCAGATTCTTGTAACAGCTTCACCGAAAATATATGACTTGATAATTAATACTCCATTTTGCATATACAACCTCACCAATAAAGAAGCCTAAACATAAGTATCATTATTTATGTTCTGGTCATTATGCAAGTATGCTACTATGTAAATGGAAAGAAAAGCAACCAGTGATGCATTATTCAATTGTGTGGTAGGATCTTTATAATTCTTGTTCTTTTCCATTCATATCATTGTTTTAAACTCAGTTCCTACCACAATTAAATATGTGTTTCATATATATATATATCTTTATCAGGTCATATAATATCACATCCCAAGATGAAGAAGGTTTTTGTGATCGAGATTGTGATCTGTGTCAAAAGAAACTGAAAACCATATGTTTTTCACTCCTGGATTGTAATTGTTGTAGTTTTATCATTGTAGATTTATGATTGATAGATTACGTTACTGATTGGCAGACTGTATCATCTTTACAAATTTCAAATAAATAGCACACGATAGTTTTTTCTATTATAGGTTTTATTGATTATTGATGAGTATCTACTTTTGTGTGTTGCCAAATTAACTTTGTGTTGTATTTAAGGAACTACGTATTGTTTTCCTTTTCAGATATATACAGTTACATGATTGTATTGTCAAATTTGGCTGTATTCAATTAGGGTTCTGAAAGTATATGTTAGTATACCTTTAGAGTTACTAGCAGCACATCCATTTCCCGTTCCTTTTTGAAAAATTACATAATCTATTACCCTACCTTCTACTACTTGCAAATTCAAAATATTTTTTTAGTGAAGATGATATTCTATATTTTGGTCAAACTTTACATAGTTGATAGTCAGTTGTATATTGCGATAGTTAAGGTTACTTCCATGGTCTCCACGTCTTAGTTGATCTTCTGATTGACCTATTTCTTGGTATCTCTTCTCACCTACTATACAGTTCTGACAAGTGCTTCAAAAGTTCAGGCTATATTTTATATATTTGTATGTTTCTTAGTTCGCAGATGCTCTTCTGGTAAACCCCACTTTTATGCTCGTATTCCCAGTATGGTTCTTCTATGTTTGATCTCTTAATTCTGCTTGCCTTTGTACTTTTTAACTTTCAATGTATATACAATCCTACAACCATTACATATACATTATTTTTGTAGAACAATGAATCTGCACTACAAAAAAGTAAGGCTAATTTCGACAAACCAAATTCGACAGAAACCAAATTCGACAGAATTCAGTCGAAATTATACACTGCGGCTAAATTCGACAGTTTTCGGTCGAAAATGTATTCTGTCGAAATCGATCTGTCGAATTTAGTAATAAATTCGACAGATTTTTTTTATGTTGTCGAATTCAGTACTAAATTCGACAGATTTTTTTATTGTGTCGAATTTAGTAAAAGGTAAGAATTTTGCCGCTAATATTTTTGAATTTAGTAAAATGTGGGATATTTCCCGCCCAAAATTTTTCACATTATTCAAAACTATAGTCGACAGCGTTCTGTCGAATTTAGTTCCAGCTCCTAAATTCGACCAAAAACGGTCGAATTTAGCCACGATCCAAAATTTTATGTAGTCCAAATGAAAATCCCCTAAAAAAGAGATGGAAAATAAATATAGTTGTACACATCATGAAAAATAAATAAAAATATAAGGATAAAATTTATTACATGTAAGAATTTAGTTGTACAAAAATTTTACATAATTTTTTTATATGATTAGATAATGTTGAACTTTCATTTTTTGATACTTTTAGAAAAATTAAATTAAATATCTAATTGGTTTTAAAAAATACAAAAAAAATATGAAAGTATTTGGATGATATATTACATTCACTAAAAAAATTTGAATAAATAATAATGGGTAGAAAAAAAAAGTTTTTTTTATAATTCTGTACATAAACGACATAGTTGAGTAGAATACGAGCGGTTTAGGGTTTAGATTTAGGGGTTAGACTAGGGTTAGAGTTTTAAGTTTATTTAAAAATTGTTTTGAGTAATCCAACCGTACGGATGTGAAGATTATCAAAAGAATATAGTGTGTGCAAAAAAATAGTTAATTTAAATATTTATATCTTAAACATTTTAACAAATATATATATATCACTTACACTAAATTCGACCAACTAGGGCTTGTGGTCGAATTTAAGCTTTAGTTCTACTGATATCGGTCGAATTTAGCTAAATTCAACAGATTTCAGTCGAATTTAGCTAAATTCAACCGATTTCAGTCGAATTTACCCATGTTTTATTTTTGACCAGATTTAGCCAAATTACACCGAATTCTGTCGAATTTAACTTCTAGTTTTGGTGGGAATTTTGCCGCCAAAATTTCTGAATTTAGTCAAAACTATATTCGACAGTGTTGTGTCGAATTTAGTACCAGCTCTTAAATTTGATCAAAAACGGTCGAATTTAGTACCAGCTCCTAAATTCAACTGATTTCTGTCGAATTTACCCGTGTTTTATTTTCGACCATATTTGGTTGAATTTAGTAAAATTCAGAATAAGTTAATTTTCTCTTGCCACGTGTCACGCTGGTAGTGGTTGAAAAACAAGCACATGGATTGCTCTTTTACATTGAATCTAAACCATCCATTTCTTCCCTAAAATATTTCATCCTAACCATTAATTTAATTACACTCATCTCTTTCTCTTTTATATATTTCATTCATTCATATTTTCTCATAAACATTCAATTACTCCTACTCCATTTTTCTTCTCTAACAAACATACTTATCAATTTATATACATAAACACTAACACATGTTTCATATATTTTAAGCACTATATATATACATAATTCATATTAGCACATCCATTAATTACATTTCTAGCATCCGACGAGTTCACCCCAATCAATTCCGGCAAGTTCACCCCCATTCAATTCCGGCGAGTTGTTTGTAGTATGCTTCTTAAAAGCGAAACAACACAAGTCATTATAATTATACACACACCAAGTTAAGTTTTTTTTATATTTTCTTTACATTTGGATATTATTTGGGTAGAGTAATTTTATAGTGTTTGAGTTTTAATGTGTTTCAAAAGAAGTAGAAATTATTGTATTTTTAGTTCAACATTATTGATTTATATTATTTTCGGATTAGTACAAAAAATGACTATTGTATCCATTATTGTTTAATGTAATTACCTTCTTGATATACAAACACTAGTATACAAACACTAGTGAAAAATCGCAAAAAATTGGATAAATTATTGAGCAGCAGATTCTGCTGCTTATTTTTTAAAAACTGGTGTTCATTAAATTCGACCGAATTTTGTCGAATTTAATATGTAATTTGGACTGTGTTCCGTCGCATTTAGCATACTAATTTCGACCATATTTTGTCAAATTTAATGCACTAAGGGCGCCTGATAGGTCCATAATTTAATACAATTTTAATACCTATTTTATGTTTGTTTTCGTAATTTTATTATTTAATAAATTGTTTTCTTTTGTTTTGTAGGAAAATAAATAAAATCATATTTCAAGCAGAAAAAGGTGAAAAAGGCAAGGAGATGGAAATACTTGAAGTCAAAAGGAAATTGGAGAAAAATTGGAAAACTTATCGGAGAAGAAAAAGGAATTGAGGAAATATTTCTAGAATCCGATTTGCAATCAAAAAGCCCAAGCCCATTATTTTTCCTATAAATATAGATCTCCTCTCTTGTATTTGAGACACCTAGAATTTACACCTATAATTTAGACACCTAGAATTTAGTTTAGATCTGATAATTAGGAGTATGATAGATTTATTATTGTCTTTCAATACAAGTTCTTTATATTTAATTCAAACACTTTTGTTTGCATTCTTTATATTTAATTGTTTTGTTTCTTCTGCCATGTCTAGCTAAGTTAATTCTCCTAGGATGAAGATGAAGTTAATTTAATTATTCTTGATATTTTCTTGTTCCTATTAATTGGTTCTCATAATTTTTCTTGGTACTTAATTGTTCAATTGACAAAGTGATTTTGATATATTATTGTTACCTGATTTATTTTTCATAGCCTATGCTTGCTCCATGAAGTTTTGATAGGTTATTGTTAGATAACAAGTTTCATAGTATATGCTTGTCTCGTTAATTGATATATCTTATTTGTGAAGGAAAGAGAATTGATTTTAGGGCGAGTTGATATTAATTGTGATTGATTAATGGATTCAGATTCCTAGGTTTTCCATATCTGATTTTCATTGTTAATTAGGTTAAACAAATCTCATCTCAAATCTTATTTGTCTAGTTCGCCTGAGTTAATTGTTAGGGTTTTGAAAATTCATAGTCTCTGTGGATCGATCTGTGATTGCTACAACTGAACACTGTGCGCTTGCAGTTTACATTATTTTTACACATCAAGTTTTTGGCGCCGCTGCCGGGGATTATTGGTAATTTTCACTCCTTGATATTTAATTCTTCGGATTAGTTTCTTGTTCTGCATTGTTTGTCTTTTAGGGAACAGTGAAGCGGAGGAAAGTTTGGACAAGAAGATTGCTAGAAGGCCTCGTTGTCTCTTGTGAAATTTTTGGAAGCGCTTTTCGGTATTCCGTATCACCTCTCTCTATATTCTTTCCATCATTATTGAAAAATCCAAAAAAATTAAATATTTGAAAAATCCAAAAATATTAGTTAGTTATTTGTTAAAAACCAAATTGTTGCATCATCAGTGGCGGAACTAGGCCAAAATTTTACGGGGGGCTTAAAATTTTAACATGAATAATTTACAAAAGCAATAAAAGCGTATAAAATCTGAAAGTACAGAACTAACCTTTAATTGCCGACCGATGAGCTGTTTTTAGTTGAAGAAGTAATGGATGAGAGCTGAATTCTGCGACTTTGCATATTCTGATAATTTTGTAAAACAGCTTCATTATCCACTTTTGCAAAAACAGTCTTTTCAATGTACACCATCATGCTATCATTTAACCACTCGTCCCCAATCCGATTACGCTGGTAAGTTTTTAGTATTTTCATTGCAGAAAAAACCCTCTCAACAGTAGCAGTGGCAACCGGTAAAACCAAAGCTAACTCAACAAGTTGATAAACAAGGGGATAGGCAGTATGTCTGTGTGTCCTTACCATCATAACTGCAAGATCTCCGATATTTTGAAGTTTAGACAAACCTTCATCATTTCTCACATCATAGATAAAATTATCCAATTGATCCGGCAACAACTCAAGGTCTACTAAAGAGAAATCTTCTGGATAGAATAGTGCAAGACGGATAAGTTTTGAACGATCAAAACCTGAAAATGAGTTTCTAGGATCAAGAGAACCGATGCAAAGAAGTAGCTCTGTGTTTCCCTCTGTAAAGCGGTTATCCATCTCTTGTAATATAAGATCAATTACCTATTAAAAAGAAGGTTAGTAAACAAGTGAAATAATATTTTGTATGATACTCTAAATCGTAAAAGTAATATGTTGATGGAATAAAAATAGAAATAAACCAAGTGACTAACCCCACAAAAAATTTCAACACGGTATATATGAAAGTAGGTAACAGCCTGTCCCTCACGCCTTGAGCGGCCTCTAATTGGTAATATGTCTTCCATATTTGGTATCTCAATCAAATTATCAACACAGAACTTCTTCACATCTTCTAAAAATGTCTCCCATTTCTCCTCTCTCAATAATTGTAATTTAATCTTCATACCTCTAACCATTGTCATAGCATTTATAATATTCTGAGTCTTTTGTTGCAAAGCTTCTGAGAGGTCGTTAGTTATTGCCAAGATAACTTTCATCAAATTTAACATAAAGACAAATTCAAAAGTCTCCATTTTTTTAAGTAAGCCTTGTGCAATACCTTTTAACTCTTGATTAATAGCATCTTCAAGTATATCCCCAAGCACTTCCACCACCGATGGCCAGAAACTATGTCACCATCTTCTAAACGTTTAAGTGTAAGTTCATGTTGTCTTTGTCGAAGCATATCTTTTCTTTTACATGAAGCCCCAACCAAATTCACAATACGAGATAGATGATCAAAAAAATCACTCACATAAGGGTTGCATTTAGACACAGCAACCACTACTAACTGCAATTGATGAGCAAAGCAGTGAACAT
This sequence comes from Heracleum sosnowskyi, assembly GCA_030848705.1. Classification (NCBI taxonomy): domain Eukaryota; kingdom Viridiplantae; phylum Streptophyta; class Magnoliopsida; order Apiales; family Apiaceae; genus Heracleum; species Heracleum sosnowskyi. Next base: position 130,353,174 of record CM061241.1, on the reverse strand, counting down.
AATATGCTGAAGGGTTCTCTTTCAGTATGAGCGCTTTAAGACCATTAAATTTACCACTCATGTTTGAAGCCCCGTCATAACCTTGGCCTCGTAATCGGGATAGTGATAATCCATGTCTTGAAAACAACAAATCTATGGCACTTTTTAATGACTGAGATGAAGTATCAGTCACGTGTTCCACCGAAATAAACCTTTCAATCACTTCACCATGTTTGTTTACATATCTCAATACAACTGCCATTTGTTCCTTCAAAGAAATGTCACGAGACTCATCAACCATAAGCCAAATCCTACATTGTTCTCACAGTGCCAACTCCTACATTGTTCTCACAGTGCCATTCAAGAATTTCAAGAAAGTTCCCCTTATTCAAAGAATCTGAAGACTCGTCATGACCCCGAAAGCCAAATCCTTGTCGCAGAAGTAACTGGATAACAGTTAATACCGCAGTCAAACGTCTACGATAATCAACCTCAATTTCATGTCCTTGGGCAGAAAAAACATGTGAAATGCTTTGCTTCTGATTTTTAAAAGCCTGGTAACGTCTTGTAGCTTCATTGTGTGAGCTACCAACTAATCCAATATGTGACCTGAATTTATTCAATGCCTTCTTCCATTTTTTGAATCCAGTTGTTGTAAATGCATTTTTTCCGCTGTTATCAGCCCTCTTCGGATTGAAAAGATAACACCACATACAAAACGCTGCATCTTTATGTATACTGTATTCCAGCCAATCGAATTCCCCAAACCAATTTGCTTGAAAAGTTCTCGAATCACCATTCTTCGGAAATGTATAATCAACAGGTCGAAAAGGACCTTTTGCAATGTATGCCCTCCGAACTTGGTCTCTGATATTGACATCATACTCATCAATTGGAATTCTAGCCCCTGGATCGGAGATTATACTATCTGGATTAAATTCAATATTTGCTCTTTTCTGAGTGGGTGTGTTTGTATCAGGAATGAAAGCATTTGAATCTGCAGCTGAATTCAAGTTAAGAACATGTGTATTTGTGGCAGATGGAAATCTCGGCCGCTTAATCAAAAATTTATCCATTCTATATTGAACCTAAAATATGACAGAACATAAAAACCAATCAATCAAAAGCCCCAAATTAAAAAGCTATGTCAATACAAAATTACAATGAACAGATTAAACTAAAAAGCCCCAAATTAAAAAGTTAGGTCAATACAAAATCACAATGAATAGAGAGTTGAGTGTGTCAAAAGTCCAGAACCTAAATCCCCAAATTAAAAAACACTAGGTAACTTGAACAATTAAGGCGGAGAGGGCAAGAATTAGAACATTAAATTGAAGTAACAGGCTAACAGCAAACATACAACTACATGTAGATGTTGAACAAAAGATATAAGGATGAGAAAGAAAATAAATGTAATGAAAGGAATTACCAGCTTCTTAGAGTCTTTGCCTTTCGGGATCTGATCATTCCATTCCTCAATGGTGTGGCAACCAATCACTTGACGTCTTGACCTTCTTCTGCTGCCATTTTTCTCCCTTGTTTTTGTTTTATAATATCAATTTTCAGACACAAATTGTAAGATAGGAGACCCGTCAAGTCCTTGTTCACAATTCCAATAATAATATCCTATTAAATAAAATAATATTTTTAATATAAAATTAATTTTTGTTTTGAATTATATATATATCCTACTTATTTGATAACTTTTAATATTAATATTCTTATTTGATTTGTAAAAATATTATTCATTAATTAATTTTGTTCTTTCAATTTAGCAAAAATTTATTTTACACTTAATAATTTTTTTTAATATAAACTCTTATTTAATTTTTTTACAGGGTTCTCCTATATAATGTAATACTAATAAAAAAATTATTTTTACTGTTTTTTTCGAAGTCAGGGGGAGCTCGAGCACCCTCTGGCTCCCCTCTAGTTCCGCCACTGTGCATCATTCATTCTCACATAGGAGCACATCATCTAGATTTCTTTATTGTCTTTATCGCTTTCCATCTTATACAATTGTGGTGATTGCTGGAGGAAAGAGGTACGTACAATTTAGAATAAAACACATAGTGTATTGCATCCATAAGTGTTTATTTCTCGTTCTTTGTGTGTTGCATCATTAAATCAATCTTAAGGGCGCCACCCAATTTCAAGATAAGGTGAGGGATTTTATCACTCTTTCCTTGGCCCACAAATCACTAATTCGTTCATCTTGCATTCCCTTTCCTTAATAAAATTAATTAGACGTTAGCCCCTAGGATATCGCGCTCAACTAGGAAGAGAATCTAGGAGGAACAAATCACTAAGTATTTTTCGGTGGTGTCTAGGACTAGCGAAAGCTTACCTGGCCTTCAGACTGGTGCCTAGAATGGTGGTTAGCCTCTTGGCAATGCTTCCTCCTGCCTGGCCAGTCACGACGAATGCTTTTTGAGCTGTTACTTTTAGTAGTATCTTATTGTTAGGAGCAAGGTCTAGATTTTTTTAGGATAAGATAGATTTTTCTTTTGATTTTGCATATTCTTGGGTGTTTACTTATAGCTCTTGTCTGATACGTGCTTAGTTGATTGTTTCTCTTGTATGCAAAGTATTTGGGTTCGAGATAATACATCTAGATTAGTGAGACAATCCGACCTTTCTTTACCTGGAGTAGCAAGACAACTCGATTTCTCTTCACCCACTAAAATTGAGTCAAAAGAAGTAGAAGTTCCAACAACCGTCATGGCTGTTTCACTTAAAGAACGTTGTTACCCCGCTCGTACCGCTCAACCCTCATGCATAGTGCTACCAGCAGTAACCGCAAACAATTTTGAAATCAAACATCATAACATTAGCATGTTACCTAGGTTTGCTGGGGTAGAGGGAGAGGATCCATATCTTTTCATTCGAGAATTTGAGGAAGTGTGTGCCTTACAAAAACTTCAACAACTAAGTGAGGATTCCATTAGGCTTAGACTCATTAACTTTGCTTTAAAAGAAGATGCTAAACAGTGGTTGTATAGTCTACCCGTTAATTCTATTTCCACATGGGAGGGATTTGTTGCTATATTTCTTAAAAAATATTTTCCCAACCATAAGGCTAACAGGCTTAGGAATGAAATCAACCAATTTCAACAAAATCGAAATGAGCCTTTTTGGAAATATTTTGATAGATTTCAAAAGTTGTTGTCTAAGTGTCCTCAACATGGTATAGAAAAATGGAGACTTTGTAAAATTCTATATGAAGCCTTAGATAGCCAAACCACTGCCTTGTTAGAGTCTATGTGTAATGGTAGGTTTATGGATAAAACTGATGAAAAAGCTTGGCAATTTTTTGAAGAGTTAGCTGAAAGAACAATGTTGTGGGAGTCAACTAGGGAACCCAGTCAGGAAACTGAAAAATCTAAGGGCGTACACGTAGTTGGTAATTCTATTGCAACCGAAGATAAGTTAGCTACTCTCACTAGACGTCTAGAAGCCTTAGAAACCAACAAGGTGTCCTCACAAGTGTTTCTGTGTGCAAATTGTAATTCTCCTAATCATTTGATAGAAAATTGTCCTGAAATTGAACAAGCCAATGCCATGTTTCAATCTAGAGTTAGGAATGATCCATATTCATCCACATACAATCCTGGTTGGAAAAATCATCCAAATTTCTCATGGAACCAAGGTCAATACAATCAGTATAACCAAAATTCTCAACCTGCTTTTCAAAAGCCCAATCCTGGTCCATACCCAACTCAAAATCCTAACTCATATTCTCCACAAAATCTCGGTCAATATCAAAATTCAGTCCCTTTGAATCCTCCTGGTTTTGCCGAATCTGATAAAAGATTTACTTCTTTAGAAAAGAGTATGGAGGCATTAATCAAATCTCAACAAAATTTCATGAACACTATGACCCAAGATAGGCAATTGCTAAATTCCAACGCTCAAGCCATATCTAAGCTAGAGGTCCAAGTTAGCCAGTTGGCAAACACCATCAGTGAGAGAGAGAAAAATCGATTTCCTAGTCAACCTGAGATTAATCCTAAATTTCATCCAAATCAAAAGTCTCATGAAAATGTGAATTATGTTATCTCTCTAAGGTCTGGTAATCAATTCAATAACCATGTTGGTGTCAATACTCAAGAAGAAGATAAGTTTACATCTGAACCAAATCCGTTACTCTTGAATCCTAGTCTTAAACAATCTTCCAATCCCAAGAGTCCTGAAGAAGTTGAATCTAATGAGTCATCACCCTCCGATGAACCACCTTCAAAATCCCAATCTGATGTGTCTATTGAAAAAGTCTTTAAGCCAAAAGCTCCGTTTCCTCACAGACTTACTTCAAACAAACAATCTGCTCAATTAGATAAGATTTTGGAAGTCTTCAAGCAAGTCAAGATTAACATTCCTCTTTTAGATGCAATTCAACAAGTTCCCTCTTATGCGAAGTGTCTAAAAGATTTGTGTACTCATAAAAGAACCACTCATGTTCCTAAGAAAGCTTTCTTAACATCTAATGTTAGCTCTATCTTGTCAAATCAAATTCCTTTGAAGTATAAGGATCCTGGTTGTCCTACCATTTCTTGTGTCATTGGTAATACTTTCATTGATAAAGCTTTACTTGATCTAGGAGCTAGTGTGAATCTTCTTCCATTATCTGTCTATCAAGACCTGGGTTTAGGTGAACTTAAAGAGACTAGTATCACTCTTCAGTTAGCTGACCGTTCTGTCAAAATTCCCAAGGGTATGGTGGAAGATGTGTTGATTAAGGTTGGTGATTTTGTCTTCCCCGTAGATTTCATTGTTCTAGAAACTGAACCTGTCCAAAATCTCAAAAATCAAATTCCCATCATTCTAGGAAGACCTTTTCTTGCCACGTCTAATGCTTTGATTAACTGTAGGAATGGTTCGATGAAACTCACTTTTGGAAATATGACAATAGATCTTAATGTCTTTAATGTAGGTAATCAACCTAATGAGCTTTTTGAACAACCCGTAGGAGTTAATTTGATTGATGAAGTTGTTTCATGGTCGAATCTTGAGGATAGTGCAATTGTGTCTTTTCTTGAGAACGATATTTTGTTAGAGTATGAGAGTAATAGAGAACTTCATGAGCTATATAAGAATTTTTCTTCTGATGAGATGTTAGATGAATTGAATGCTATTTGTTCTATGCATGAAACTCAACTTGAGGATAGTTCTTTGAATCCTAAGTCATTTGTTAAGAAATCTGTTGGTGAGCCACCCCCACTTGATTCTAATCTATCTTTTTCCACTATTGATCAGTCTTTGGTAGTTAATAATGAAACTCATTATGTTGTTATCTTTAGTGACATAGTTCATAACCAAAAATTTCAAGTAATTAATCTGCTTAAACAACATAAAGAAGCGTCTACTTGGTCTATGAATGATGTTAGTGGTATGAGTTTTATTCTGGTTCAAGATCATCTTTCTCTAGTGGATAATGTTGTCTTTGTGGGTGAGTTTCAAATGCTTGTTGATTGTGTTACGAAGGTAGTTTTTCCTCGATCTGGTATTGGTTAGTAAGAGTTTTTGTGTGTGTCTCCCATAGTCAAGTGTAGGTATGGGGGATTGTGTGTGTGAGTTTGTTGTGTATTTTGTCTCTGTGTGTTATAGGTATTGTTCTATTCCTCCATCATGTCGTTATCAGGTATTCTCGTCCTTTTACTTTGTCATTTTTCTTTCATTTGCATACATTGAGGACAATGCATGATTTAGGTATGGGGGAGGGGTTTAGTAGTATTATAAAAAAAACAAAAAATCCAAAAAAAATTGAAAAATGAAAAAATCCCAAAAAGAAGTTTAGTGTTGTAAATTGTAGAATTCTAGCCTTGTGAAATGATTTCTTGTGGCTTGATGTACCCTTACATGCTATAGTAATTTTGTGTTTCTGATACTTTTGATTGAGAAGTGATTTGCTAAGTTCTTGTTCACACACATACACTAGCAAGTTGAAACTAGTAGACTTACTGAATGTTGCAAGTAATTAGAAGGACATGAATATGTGCAAAATGATTTGGTTTTCATGCTTTGAGTATAAGTTGGTGCATTGAAGAGATTTTTACTTGGAATTGATTATGTTTTACCACCATGTGAGTTTTTGAGCCTATATGCATATCTTTTGCATTTTATATTCGTTTGCTTGAGTGTCCACATGTTGTTTGCATTGCTAGCACTTGTTTGAGACCTTTCTTGAATGTATGACATTATTTGATGATAAGATGATTCAGGCATTTAGGAATAACCTATATTTTCCAAATTACCACACCATTTCTATATGATCAATTAGTTGTCCTCTTGAGCTTAATCCTATTTTTTCGGTGACACACCACATTATGTGCCTAGACCTTTTTCTTGTTTAGCCTTGCTTATGCTTGATCCCAAATTGTCAATGGCTAGTAGGAACTTGAGGGAGTAATAAGGTGTGTAAGATGGGTTTACTTTTGTTCATTACTTTTGAGGAAATATTTGGTTTGATTGCTTACTTGATAGTCGTTGTTCAATAAATTTTTGAAGGAGGATTGTGGTTGCTTATATCTATCTCTTAGCTCTCGAAAAAAGAAAGAAAAAAAAAGATGAAAAAAAAAAGAAAAACAAAAAAGAAAAACAAAATATATGAAAAAAAGCAAAAAGAAAAAAAATATATATATATATATATGAGAGCATACTTATGTTTTTGTGATCCTTCTTCATTCGACTACTCAAGCCTTTTGTTGGAAGAAAATCAGAAAATCATGTGTGGGAGGATGTTTGGTGATGTGTATGATTTATTATAGTGCCTACTAGCTTTTGACACTTCACCTTATTTGGCCTTACTTGACATACCTTGTCCCTAACCCCGTTACAACCCAAATAAAGACCTTTTGATTATCATCATTGATGTATGTTGTGTTAAAGTTAGATTGATACCAAATGTCAAGCATGTTTATGATTTTGTTGGAATAGAGTGATACACTTACCCTTGTTCTTGAGTGAATATTCTTTTGTGAGTGAAAGGTGAGTTATTGCTTGTTTCTACATTTGAGATCCCAAGTTTTGACTCAAAGGTGTACTCTTGTGAGCTTAGCGTGGTTACCAACTTATTCTTACACTTGACATGGACTTTTGAGCACTTATGCATATTTCTTTGAGTAGACTATGTGAATCCTTGCATCTTCCACGACAAGACATTGCAAAGTCATTTTTTATTCTTAAGTTGATGTAGCATGAAAGGACTTGTATGTGTGGCGTTGCATTGCCATGCGATCTTTTACATGAGCTAGATGGATTTTGTGGGTACATTCACTATAGGCCCTCACGAGACCTTACTCGTCCACTAGGGCTGCCTAGGGGTTTAAAGGGCTTGTTGCATATGCCAAATGCAACCGTGATCACCTACGGAAGTGGTATTATCTATTAGTTAGTAGTTTATATTATATTAGTTTTTCTCGAGGACGAGCAAAAGATAGGTATGAGGGCATTTGATAGGTCCATAATTTAATACAATTTTAATACCTATTTTATGTTTGTTTTCGTAATTTTATTATTTAATAAATTGTTTTCTTTTGTTTTGTAGGAAAATAAATAAAATCATATTTCAAGCAGAAAAAGGTGAAAAAGGCAAGGAGATGGAAATACTTGAAGTCAAAAGGAAATTGGAGAAAAATTGGAAAACTTATCGGAGAAGAAAAAGGAATTGAGGAAATATTTCTAGAATCCGATTTGCAATCAAAAAGCCCAAGCCCATTATTTTTCCTATAAATATAGATCTCCTCTCTTGTATTTGAGACACCTAGAATTTACACCTATAATTTAGACACCTAGAATTTAGTTTAGATCTGATAATTAGGAGTATGATAGATTTATTATTGTCTTTCAATACAAGTTCTTTATATTTAATTCAAACACTTTTGTTTGCATTCTTTATATTTAATTGTTTTGTTTCTTCTGCCATGTCTAGCTAAGTTAATTCTCCTAGGATGAAGATGAAGTTAATTTAATTATTCTTGATATTTTCTTGTTCCTATTAATTGGTTCTCATAATTTTTCTTGGTACTTAATTGTTCAATTGACAAAGTGATTTTGATATATTATTGTTACCGGATTTATTTTTCATAGCCTATGCTTGCTCCATGAAGTTTTGATAGGTTATTGTTAGATAACAAGTTTCATAGTATATGCTTGTCTCGTTAATTGATATATCTTATTTGTGAAGGAAAGAGAATTGATTTTAGGGCGAGTTGATATTAATTGTGATTGATTAATGGATTCAGATTCCTAGGTTTTCCATATCTGATTTTCATTGTTAATTAGGTTAAACAAATCTCATCTCAAATCTTATTTGTCTAGTTCGCCTGAGTTAATTGTTAGGGTTTTGAAAATTCATAGTCTCTGTGGATCGATCTGTGATTGCTACAACTGAACACTGTGCGCTTGCAGTTTACATTATTTTTACACATCAGCGCCAAAATTTGAAAATTTAAATTTTTTAGCGGAATTTGAAAATTTCAAAATTTTGAAATATTCGGCTAAATTCGACAGAATTTAGTCTGTCGAATTTACATAAATTCGACAGAATTTGCTAAATTCGACGCGAGCATTTTCGACAAACACATTTTCTGTCGAATTTAGTTAAATTCGACAAAATTCCGTCGAATTTAGTTAAATTCGACAGAATTTTTCTTGTCGAATTTAGCCGTTTTTCTTGTAGTGCTGGTTTTTACCAAACTGGAAATATCATAACATTCAGCTTTGTGGCATTTAGATTCTGTGAGGATTTCTATTCTCTCTATGAAGCATGAAATTTTCAACAGTTCTATTTCTTTTATGAGATGCACAGTTAAGCACCTGACCCTCTGTGAGTTGGTCCTTGTTATGCGCATCATTATAAAGCTCCCCGTATCATTACATGTTTCAGCTCTTTATTGAGTGGTTTTCCCCAATCAATTTGTTGATCTGAGATAATCTAAGTCTAAGTTAAGACATGATATAAATATAACTGTCTAAGTTAAGATTGGCATGTTTTTACACAGACAGACAAACCTAATACTGTTACTTGTCAGATATGATTAATGCCGGAAACCTTTCGGAAACTCTTTTTTAAGAAGTTGATCCACTGTTCATCCTTCTAGATAATTGGTCCTTGATTGCAAGTCAATAAATAAGTGAATTTTGGCATTGCAGTGTTGTCAGGGTCAAAGTGCTACTATACATACTGCTTATTCATTGAAACACTTGTGGTTCCCAATCATGTTGTTCTTTTTACCGTTCTTGCTGTTGTCGTGTTACTACTTGAGGTATTGAAGCTCACAGCTTCATTAATCGTAATTGTCACATATGTCTGCTGGAGTATATTAGAAAGTCCTCTCTAGTTTTTTGATGGTAAGCCTCATCTAGAAATTTGGATTCACCTTCTGTAACAGCCCGACTTTTCGGACTATTATTCTAAATCAAAACTTAAATAAAACATAATACTTTATTTGATAAACCAAAATTTACGAAAGTCAAACGCAGCGGTCAAACTTAACGATAATCCAAAATCATAAAAACGGAGACGCAGCTCCATAAACCAAAATCCAATGTATATCAAATAATCAAATTTATTCAAATGCTCTTTAAACGAAATCAAATTTCACGAAATCCAAAGTCCACATCCTTATTCTTACTAAGCTTCCACAATGAACCTGAAATATAGGGAAAGGGATGAGCTACACAGCTCAACAAGTACAAATTGACAAACATATATTTTTAAAATCAATGGGCGGTTTTATTAAAACAGATTTGGTCAAAATATAATAAGTTGCAAAACCTTTGCAAAATTGACACGACCCAAGGTTTAAATTTTAAAATTTCAGAATTTAAAACAGATACAGAATTTAAAGCAGATACAGAAGCAGAAATAGGAACAGAACGAAAATCGAAATACCACAGTCTTGCTCTACGGCCACACTTTCCCAGTAGCCGGGATCTTATTCTTATTCTTATACGCCACACTTTGCCAGTAGCCGGCATCTAAAGTTCAATAATTATGCGCCCTTAATAGGTATCGAAAATTGCACACTTGTGCACCTACTAAGGGTATCTAAGGCTAGTTCCGGAACTATAGCGTAAATTACGAACGGGTTCGAAACGTAGAGACTGTGTTCTAAAATTCAAATACTTATATCTTATAAAATTCGAAACATAATTCTTATATCTTATACGAAAATCTAAAGATCACAATATAAATATATTTTTCAAAAACGAAAAGTAAGTCAAAATTACTTACCTCAAAGTCGACTAAATACACCGAAAATATTTGCACCAATAAATCCTAAAATTAAATATAAAAGACAAATCAATCAATCATCTATTTTCAAATGATCTATACCCGTACAACAATTTAACAGAAACTTAAATTATATAAAAGAGTAAAACATAGATTGTAATTTTTGCAAAATCATGAAAACGTGACAAATTCTCGTTAACATGTAATTATAATTTAAATCAAACTTCTAATCTAATATTTAACAAGCATCGGAAATATTTGATTTAAGCAAATAAATCTTTACAGAAGTGCACCTTAATCTTTCACATGTAAACAGAAACATGCATGTAGTGTACAAAACTCACGGACCATAGTTTACACAATTAAACAAAGTTAACAGAACTTCATATGTCCAAAACTTAGTTTATTTAACTCATTTTATACCAATATACATAACAATAATGTATTAAAAGGAGCAATTGGGCCATAAAACTTAAAACAAAATCATGTCATTCACGCAAGTAAGTCCAAATAATGTGCCAAATTTGAAAACATGTACATCTTCTTTTCTAACTTTTACATGTTTCAATTATTTAATAAATAATACTTGTCCTATATTAATGTAAACAGGTGGACATCACTTCATGAATTTCAATGGTAGTGTACTTTGCGTGCATGAATTACATAACCTAATATCTAAACAATAAACAATTTTAAGATAGAAAATAATTAACAATTAGCTTAAAATCTAAATTCAATAACATACAACGCTTTAGTGAAGCATACAAAGTGCACATAATCTAATAATTTATGTCAAATAACCTAATCATGCATAACTTCTTTTTTTTCTTTTTTTTTTATAATAAAAATAATCCAACACAACTTAAATATATAAATAAAATAGTAATTATTAATTAATTAACACAAAAATAGATTGATTTGTGACAAAATCAATAAGTCCCTAATATATTTTTTTTATCTAAGCATTTTACAGTTTAATGTCAGGAGTCTGTTTATACATCAAAACCAACGTATGGTATAGGTATGACTTGTTAATCACTAAAATATGCATACCACTTTAGAAGGACACATCTGTGCAAAATAAATAAATTAAATGAAAGGCAGGCATAAATCATGTGTGCAGCAGATTTATAGTACTACAATGGACACCTAAATTTGCAATGATATAACTCCTTGCACATCCAAACACGACGGTAAGTATTAAATTACTTGACAAAGCATGCTGACACATACACATACATACATAAGCAGACGAGGCAAATACTGAAAGAAAATTGAAGAGACAGAAACATACCTGCGGCAAAAATAAAAGAGGGTTGTACGAGTCTCCCCTTTGTCCTAAGGGTTTCTTAAATAGGTTCACCAAAACCCTAAATTAATTTAAGTAAGGCTAGACTTTTCTCCTAAAATTGTTCAATCACTCTAAATAAAAAAATATTATAATTAATACAAGTATTCTAAATTAAATGATAACAATTTTCTAAATCTTTTCACACTTCTTTCCATAAAATCAAATCTTATCATTATTCAAATTATTTAGCACAAAAGTAATTCTAGCATTTTCTAATTAAAATAAATAAAACTAATCTAATATTAAAATAATAATAAAAAAAAAAAAAAATAACGGGGTTTTACATTCTTCCCTCCTTAGAAGAATTTGGTCCCCAAATTCTCAAAATTTAAAAGAAAATAAGTCACACGTGAAAAAAAAATGGTACCTTAGTTATGATTATTGGTGCGACTTCCCGTGAGCATAAATACACGTTGAGGACCGGTGTTTTTATCTGCTCCCTTCCTTGGTGGTGGATTGTGTGGGCACTCAGAAATCTTGTGTCCTACTTCTCCGCAGTGAAAACAGGCACCTGTGTTCCATCGGCAGTCCTTGTCTGGATGGTTCTTACCGCACCTCGAACACTTTTCTCGATCATCCTGGCCTCCAACTCGATCGTACTCGTGTTGCTTCTTGAAGGGTCCTCTTTGAGACGAAAATCCACTACTTGGAGCGAACCTCTTCTTGTTCCAGTTGTCCGTTGCTTTCTCAGATTCTGCCAAGCCCCTCTCGATCACTAGAGCCTTGTTGAGGACAGCCTCGTACGTCTGAAGTTCAAACGACGCTACAGCATTTCTGATGTCGCTTCGAAGTCCCTCTTCCAATCTCCTTGCTTTGCTGGTTTCATCCGAGATCAAAGTAGGTGCATACTTTGAAAGCTTCGCGAATTCTGCTTCATATTCGATGACAGTCTTCCTACCTTGCTCGAGCCGAATGAAGTCCCTCTCTTTCTGCAGACGAATGGTTCTAGGAAAGTACTTGTCTTCTAGCGCCTTCTTGAACTTTGCCCATGTATACGGTTCGGGTTCTTCTTCAGTGGTTGCATTCTCGTTCTTTCTCTTCTCCATGAGCCACCAGTCGTAAGCGCTTCCTTGTATCGTATCGAATATTGTATTGTCATATGTGTATATATGTTATTTGCCCGACTAGTTGGATCGATTGGTTTCTTGCTGGGCTGTATGGCTCATTCCTTACAATTTTCAGGTTTGGTGTAACTCAAGTGGATAACTTTGGAATTCGAGGATCTTAGGTTCGGAATAAATTGGTTTTTGGATTATTGTTAGTTGTGTTTTGTAATAGTTAGGTTTGTAATTGAATTTTTGTCACGCTTCCGTCTGTAATTGTCATTGAATAATTGTATAGTTTATAGTTTTGATTTAGATTAATAGTCCGAAAAGTCGGGCTGTTACAGTTGGTATCCAGAGCAGGCTATCCTTCGGAGTGTGTTAGGTATGAGACTAATACATTCTCTAGGGTGCGATCTTGTGGACGATAGTTTAAGTTTGACTTGTAGGAGATTAATGGGTAGACGTGTCATGACCTTTTAAAGTATAGGATTGTTGTGAATTTGGGGACCAAATTCTTTTTAAGGAGGGTAGTTTGTAATATCCCGTAATTTTTAGATTATTAATAATAAAAGAATAATAAAAAAAGGATTAAATTTTGAAAAAGAATAGGATTTAAAATTAAATTAGACTAATGGGCCTAAAATATGGATCATATTTGGATACAGTTGAGTTGTAGGTCTAGAGTTTTGTATCGTTATATAAACATCTTATTCTTCTTCTCCATCTTTTTAATCAAAATTCGTAGGTCTCCTCCACACAGAAATCAATTGTCTTGTAAAATTCGTACAAAATTCATCGTAAGTCAGAATTCGTTGATTCTGGACTTTTCGGAAATCTCTTTCAATTTCCTACAACCTTTGTTTCACAGTCTTTTTTCAGATTATGCTCTGAACTGTTCTTAAAATCATTAAACACAAACAGAACTCGTTTTTCAGTTTATGTTCAAATTCAGCGGACGTCTTATTGAATTCCCGATTCGTTATAAGTCCGATTCTGATGAGTCCTATCTTTTCGGAAAGGTCTTTTCATTCTCTACGACTTTCGTCCTTTGAGGTTTTAATGAAAACGTCGTTTAGATGGTCAAAAAGGCTAAATACAGTTCTGGTCAGAATTGAATATATGATCTAGGATGCGTTGAGGTAAGTTTCCGATTGATTTTCCTAGTGTTTTCGAAATTATGTGTTATATGTATATATTTGCTTATACAACTTGGGCTAAGTGAGATTATATTTTGAATTAATGATGTGTTTATTTGATATGTGTTATGTGTAAACAATAATAGTCTTGGGATTTTGATTTGTGCCATGGTTTGTGAATATATCGAATAAGAATAAGAATATGTGTATCGTAAGTTATGTATTGTGTATCGTTATTGTATCGTATTAAATATCGTATTATCTTGTATGTATACATGTTATTTGCCCGACTAGTTGGATCGATTAGTTTCTTGCTGGGCTGTATGGCTCATTCCTTACAATTTTCAGGTTTGGTGTAACTCAAGTGGGATAACTTTGGAATTCGAGGATCTTAGGTTCGGAATAAATTGGTTTTTGGATTATTGTTAGTTGTGTTTTGTAATAGTTAGGTTTGTAATTGAATTTTTGTCACGCTTCCGTCTGTAATTGTCATTGAATAATTGTATAGTTTATAGTTTTGATTTAGATTAATAGTCCGAAAAGTCGGGCTGTTACACCTTCAGTCATCTTTATTCTCGTCGTCACCGTCTGTCAGTTGAAGTTCGTCTATGGTAGAAACATAGTTTTGAATCTCTCGTATAGATGATACAGAATATGTGCTTCAACAGCAACCTCGTACGTATTCTGCTGATGTAGCTTCTTTCATCTGCTATATATATGTAATGTGATACTTCATTTTACGGACTAATCGTGGACTGTTAATTATACAATGTATAGCAGGTCTTGTTGCTAAAGGATTAGCCCTTTTAACGCCTTCCGGAAGCTGTAACAGTTTTTTTCCCTTACCCTTCGCATCAGCACCACTCATGTTATGCTCCATATACTACTGGGTTAGGTCAGGAGAGTCATTACAGGGTTGGGACTTGGGAGTATAGGGTTGGCTGTGAATTTTGATTTTGCATCAAGGACTTAGAGGGTTGGTTGTTACCTAGACTTTGCTCACTTGTATGTTCTTGCACTTTCCCTTTTCTTGCTATTTGTATGTTTTTTGCGTAATCAGTTTTCATCATCTTAATATTTACATCGTCAGGATGCAATGACATTTTATCTTGGTGCATAGATATCTCCTGGAAAATACTACTATATAGTAGGTGAAATGAAGTATGAGATTTTCTAGATACCTTAAGTTTAGATCGATTAGAATTTTTATGGTTTTGTTTCTTTTCGACAACAGGTTTCAGCAACGGTCCATTATTTGTTTCTATAAATTTGTGATGTAATTTAGGCAACTTGTGGAGCGTTCAGTAGAAGCACTCGGTTCTGTTTTTTCGTTTTTTTTAACCGGTCTTTTTCTCCTTTATTGTTTTTCTTGTTTTGGAAGATGGTGTCTGAACTTGTTATATCAGTTCTCATGATCAAGCTTGATAATTATTTGGTATTTGCTGACACTGAGACTTTAACTAAAGTTTCACCGGATACCGATAAATGATAAATCAACTAATTACCGAATGACCCAGGTGACCACATTCAACACATTCAACACTAGAGTGAAAAGAATGATCACATTCAGCACAATGATAGAGCCACCACTGGTTGTTAACTTGTTGTTCTTCACATATCTCACAGTAAATTACTCCCTCGTAAAAGAATGGAGGGTGCTTCAAGCTTATGGGGTGATCATCATATCTGTGTTTCAGTCTACTGGGGTAAAATGCACACAGTACACTAATCTGGAAGCTCCTACAAGTTCCACATGAGGATCTTAAATATTTATACTGACCCATGTCAAGCTTGCTTGCACTACAAATTCATGTATCGATGGATGGACGTTGAACAAGGCTGTGCTTGTGAAGTTCATGTCTGTCTAATCCTGGGGGGCATGAACACACACGGGATATCAACTTTGATAGGACAAGTCTCACACTCGTAGTAAAATCCATTTGTGTAGTAGCCACAAGACTCACATTGTACAAAACTGTAGAATCTACACTTCTGCTCAAGCACGAGCATGTTCTGCGAGTGGAATGGGGATGCTCCTGCAGGCAACTCCCGTGGTAATTTAGTGGCACAGAAGGTGTGGAGAAAGAAATCACATTTGACACAAGCATAGTAAGACGTAAGTGAAACAGTTATGGGTTGAATGCACCCATCGCAGATTAACACTCTGCTATCACCGTCATTCTCACAAACAGTAAACTGAATTTGTTCAAGTGGATGGTTGTTATGACTCCAGTGCTCTTCAATTATGTATAAATTACCAGGTTTTCTTGATGCAGTGAGAGTACTTTTACTTTCACATTGAAACTCAAGTTGGAGGTTGTCACACTGGGATATCATCAGCTGAAATAGTATCAGTGGATGTTTGGGATGGGCTAAAATGCTCCAGCGTTGAACTATTCATTTTTGGCGAGGGAGAGATCAAGAAAATCAGGACATATGAAATGTTTCTCTCTGGCTGAAAGTATCTATATAACTGTAAATTTTCAGTGTGATCCACTTTATTTTTATTGACCGTCAAAAACAAAATTATAAATGCCTGCTATGAAATGATTCGTTGTGTACTTTGAGTATGCCAGTAGAGGATGGCCATCGCTAAATTATCCGAAGTCGAAAGCATATGTGATTGGTTGTACATGAATTGTTTCTCTTTGACTATTTTTGATTTTGTGGTGATCAGTTTGGAGCAATATTCTGTCTGAACTATTGTTTATTCCTTACTAAGCTAACAATGGCAAGTCCAGTTCATTCCTCACTCAGGTCAGTATTATATTATTTAAGCCATTCACTGAAGCATGGTGTATAAACATACCAAATTCATAATAAAATACTTAATGTAAAAATTAGTAATTATATTCGAATAATTTAATAATTAAGGTGTCCAGTTTTATTGATATGTAAATCATACTTAATTTATTATATATCAAAATAATAAGCAACACTGGATCTTCAAATAGATAGATGAGAACCGTTAGTTTTAATATTAAAAAGTTTATTTGATTATTAGTATAATTATATTCAAATAGAGTATTTTGATTCTAAACCAAATTTAATAGTTTTTCTAAATTGAATAAATATATAAAAATTATAAATAAATATAGTTACAAATATTTAAAAAAGAACCGTGCGTTCCACGGGTTATAAGCTAGTGTAAATTAAATTCATTTATAGTTATACCACACTTAATATTTATAGCAACTTAATGTGAGAAAACAAACGGATCAGAACTTTAAACAAAACAAATTCTATAAAAGAAAATCTAAAGAGCTTTAAGGCTCAACACGACAAACCAATAGCTTATCCAGTTAATGTGTTAAATTACATAAAGGTACCTAATCTTTTTCATATTCAACATGAAATCAAGCCAGCGAATTTCACAAATCACAATCTAATTATGTCTATCTATGTATGTAGAACAACTCGCATGCATCCGAAATATTACGACTAATGCAGGTATGGTATGGCAGATCAACGAAATTAGCAAAAATAAGATGGTTTAAATTCTATGCTTTCTTTATTTCAAAAACATAACTATTATACTATACGTTATTTTGAGTTTTTTTTAAAAATATTTTTAGATAAATCACATTTTCCTCTGTGTAATCGATTCCTAAAAAAATATGAATTTATTTACCTTCTCCTCTGTGTAGATATTAAATTATTGAAATAAAAAAAATAAGATTTTTTAAAGAAATATATAATTTTGTTTATAAAATTATACATAATAAATGATTGTCTCACATAATTTTTATGTATATAAAATTTTAAATACGCGAGTCATATTAGAGAACTAGTTTACTAAGTCGCGATTCGCAACGGCCTTATAATATTTTATAATTTTTAAAATAAATATATTACAAATTACTGTATAAATTAAACAATTATATTTCTAATATAACTCGTATTTCTAATATAACATTATAACTCTACAGTTTCTTTGAGATTTTTCTTTCTGTCTTAGTGAAATTCTAAATAAATATAGAAAAAGATAATCGTTTAAGATTTTCATTCTTTTGATATCATCTCAAATATTATTATATTTATCACTAATTTTATTTTTTCTCAAAATTTAATTCTTATTTTAAAATACATAATACAATATTAATATTAAATTCAAGAATATTTTACACTCCTCTTATTTGAATACCCTTTTGTTAAATATGTTCACTCGCAATAAGCCGTTCTCTTATTGTTACCAAATCTAACAAATAACCCATTAAATAATTAATTGTAAAAGTAAACTTCAGTTTAATATTTTTAAAGATTAATTTAATTAATGTAAAAAATTTGTATTTTTTTATAACTATATTATCTTCTATATAATTTAAAATGTAAAACATAAAAGACTTGATTTTAAATATATAAAATATATAGATAATTTAAAATTGATTTTTTTATAAAAAATTATGAAACATAATTTCTGATAGTTTATATGTATTGTGAGCCGCTCTCTCATTAAACATAAATTATTATTATTATTACAAAAAAATTATAAGAAATAAATATTTATATTTGTCTATTATTTTAATATTTAAAAGAGAATGGGATCAACATAATTATGGCCAATTACTATCAATCAATTAACTTAAAAAAATAACAATTTAGAGTTGTGATACTAAAATTAATAACAATATACAAACTATCATATTCAAGATTTTGCTTAATGTTCGGAGTAGTGAAACCACCTGTCAAAACTCAAAAGTAAATCTATACTATTAAATTAAAGACGAAACATTAAAAGTTTTGTAGTCAGTTTGTAGTCGGTTTGTAGTCTGGTCCTCCGGTCATCCAATCTCTAACCGTTAGATATTTTAAATTAAATTAATGAGAGTCATTGGATATAATACTAAATATTTTTTTGTATAATGTGATTTTACTTAACTGCACTTACTTAATTGTACTTTGTGTTTTTACTTAATTACCCATACTTATTTATAAAAAATATTATTAAACAATAATATTACCTATTTATAACCAATTACCTTTTACACATAAAATATATTATTTTTTTATTTTTTCTGAAAAATTCCCTTACTTTTTCAAAAATATCATGGGCAATTATCTTTTTTAACTAAAACATATAAGCTTTTTATTTTTACTTACTAAAACCTCTCCTTTTCCAAAAATATCACAGACAGTTTCATTTATTAAAATAAAATAATAAAATAATAATTGTTAATAACTAACCAATTACATATTTTAGCCAAAGTGTATATTCTTTTTAATATTTTCTAACTAAAATTTTTATGTTTCTATTTTTCTAACTAAAACCTCTCATTTTTCAAAAATATCACGGGCAGTTCTTTTTAATGAAATAAAATAATAATATTTATAATTACTAATAACCAACAGATTAATTTTTTTCCCCAAAGCGTATATTCTTTTTTATATTTTCTAACTAAAATTTTTCCTAAGTAAAATCTCACATTTTTCAAAAATATCACATGCAATTTCATTTAGTAACATAAAATAGTAATATTATAAATACTAATAATTAACTGATTACTTTGTTAGCCAAAGCGTATATTCTTTTTTATATTTTTTAACTAAAATTTCTCCTTTTCTAAAATTATCGCAGACGATATCTATCTATACTATACTATTATATAATAGCCGAAACATTGAAAGTTTTGATTTTAATTTTCGGTAATTTATTCTATTTAATCTATCTATATGTACTATTATATAATAGCCGAAACATTGAAAATTTTGATTTTAATTTTCGGTAATTTATTCTATTTAATCTATCTATCTGTACTATTATATAATAGCCGAAACATTGAAAATTTTGATTTTTGATTTTCTCACATATATAACATAACTACAAACTCTTTTAATTATACTTTATTTAGAATTCAAAAGCACTACCTTTTTTTAGAAAATATTTATATTTATATTTATATTTATATTTATATATATTAAAACAAAATATTTTGACAATTTTGACGGTTATCTTTACTGACTTGCTTACTAAGCTAATAAACTATTATAAAATCTATAAAAAAAATTAGATTTAAAGTATTAAAGTAGTACTTTTAATTATTTTTAAAAAGGTAGCATTTTCAGAAGTATTAAAATCTCAAAAAATTTAAAAGTAAATTTCAAAATTAATATTAAAGTCGTCCGTGCGTTGCACGGATTATAGGCTTGTATTAATATATAAGAATGAATAAAGAAATACAAAGTAGTAACACTACAACACAAATGACTTCTAGCAACACATGTCAAATTCTACACATACCTCTCTTCAACAGTATTTGAAAACACGATGTATAATTTTTGCGATTCACATAAACACAAAATAAGTTAACAGTGATAAAATTCACGCATATATATAATTGACAGAAGAAAAAGGTAAAGTAAGAGATTAAAGTCGAACCTTCGTGGAGAAAAGTTCCATTGATGTATTCTATCTACAACAAACATTACAACAAAAGTTACTTTAAAACAAAAATTCTTCAAACAAAATTAATAAAGGAGAGAAAATATAAAGCAAAAAATTCATGAGATGCTAAAGAACCAGAATGAAGAATATATATAACTATTACGTGTCTTTAATTTAGGAGATTTGTCATAAAAAAACAAAAAGAATCAACACTTTGCTTTGTAACCTCGTAAAGATTAGCTTTATGATTTGTACTTTCTTGTGTAAATTGATTATTCTCCCATTTATTCTCTTTTTCTGTTTATTAATTACTAAATAAATTAGTCTTGTAGAAAAAGTTTAGGTGAATAAACATAATATATTTATTTTTCTCTTTTAAACGATAGAAGCAAGAAAATTAAGATTGAAACTGTATATTTTCTTTCCTCTATTAGTAAAGATTTTATAAGCAAGGATATTAAAAGTATATATTTAGTTTCCTGCATTTGTGAAGATATTTAAGGCAATTGAGATATTTTTGAATTTTAAATATTAATAATTTAAAAATTCGAGAAAATATGAAAAATAGATCGAGCGGCTTTGTAGCAATTTTTCTAAATTGTTCTAAAAATATTTATACAAAATATATTTTTATTTAAAATTATATTTTTAGCATAAAATTAAAGTTTTTTTTTGAATTTTCTATTTAGTCTTGTTCATTTACCGAAATTCTCAATAAATATAGAAAATGACAAATGTTCAATATATTTCATTATTTAAACATTATATCAAATATTAGTATATCTATCACTTTATTTTTCTCAAAATTCATATTGCAACTTCTATTTTAAAATACATAATATAACATCAATATTAAATTCTACCATATAACATGTTCCTCCTAATGAATCGTTTCTGGTTAAACATGTTTCCTCCCAATAACCTGTTTTATCGTTGTTACCAAATTTAAAATATAACAAATTAGTTATTAAATGTATTACATCATTTATTAATCAATTTTCTTATACCATAAAATTTAATTTAAACATTATTCAAAATTCTAATTTTCAAGAAAAAATATGTGAGAATATTAAGATGGTAACTTTAAGTTTAAAAAAAGTTTAAGAGAATATCAACATGGTAATTTGACTTGAAGATAAGTTTTATGACAATATTAAGATAATAATTTGACTTAAAAAGAAAGTCTGGGAGAATATAATGTAATTAATATTTTTATTACTAAAAATTTAAAAGACAATTTCTCAAATCATCCCCTTTTATTATTTTCCTCGATTACAAGATAGTAAAAAAGAAATTAGTATATTATTAAATTGAACTCGTAGAATAAGTCAAGGAGAATATTAATATAGTATACTTAGTTTCCTCCATTAAAAGATAGTGGTAAGAAATTAGTATATAAATTGGACTTGAAGAGAAAGTTTAGGAAAATATTAATATAACATATTTAGCTTTCTTACTTCAAAGACATTATTAAAGAAATTAGTAAATAAATTAAATTAGTAGAGAACATTTAGGAGAATATTAATATAGTATATTTAATTTCCTTAAATTGGACTTGAAAAGAAAGTTTGGGAAATATTAATATAACATATTTAGCTTTCTTACTTCAAAGACATTATTAAATAAATTAGTAAATAAATTAAATTAGTAGAGAACATTTAGGAGAATATTAATATAGTATATTTAATTTCCTACGTTAGAAAATAGTAAGAAGGAAATTGAGAATTTATCGAATATTATAAAGGCAAGAATATTAAAATTTTATATTTAGTTTCCTCTATTAGTAAAAATTTAAAATATAATTGAGATATTTTCTAATAAAAAATTTAGGAGAATATTACAAGAATCTTAAAATTATATATTTCACTTCCTCCCTTAGTAAGGATTTTAAAGGCAAGAATCTTAAAATTGAGATGTTTTCGAATCTTTAATATTAATAAGTCAAAAAATTGAGAAAATTAGAAAAATAGATCGGAGCGATTTGAGAGCGCCACCTCACCGTCCTCGTATAAGTATATTGATTTTGGTCGACCAACTATTTAGACTTTCAGCGATTTAAAAGTGTGATTGATCTAAAAACATATATATTAAAATAAACTAAAATAATTGAATTTATGTTTAAAAAATGACAACTCAAAAAATAGGATTTATGTTGTATATATAAAAAATAACATAATTAATATTCAATATAAAATGAAAAAAGATATGTTTTTTTGAATTATAAATATTACAAAATTGCAATAATTATTCGCAATGACCAATTAGACTATAACTCAATATGGTAATATGAATTTTAAATAGTATACTAAATTGATCAAATAATCAACATAATATATGATTGTTGAGTTATAACATATACTTAGATCAACCTATGATGAAACCAAAAGGTTTCATCTTAAATATTATGTTGATGCACAGTCATTAAGGTCGTTTAATCATAATTTACATTGATAAAAATATTTGTAAAAATTCAAGTTGAGTTAAAAAAATAATTCATATTATAAGATAAAAATGGTTTCAATTTACCAAAATTTTAAAATAGAATTTTGATATTGTGTAATAAATTTTAGACTAAAACTAAACATTTGAGTTTAAAAATGTAAAAATATGTATGTAATATATAAAAGGGAAAATAGATTTTTTATCACTAAACTATTGTCTCTTTTAGAAACTTACCACCAAACAATAATTTTACTCAATAGTATCACTAACGTTACAGACGTTTTTCATTTTTGTCATTCCGCTAAATTTTGTAATCAGGCTTTTACAAAATTAACAAATGTGGACTATTTTACTAATGTGTACATGTCATGGTGTGTATATATATATATAACCCGACTAAATTACTTGAGTCCATATACATCTCAGTCACTATAATTTTGGGGAAAAATAAAACAAAGCTACAACTGAAGTTCTATGGGTGCAAGAATTGTTGGTTTATTAGTGATGTAATTAAAAATATTCGAATGAAGTGAGCAGGGTGATTTAAGAGTTGACAAGACTACAACTGAAGTGGTAATGTAACATCCGATTTTTCGAATTATTAAATCTAAATCAAAACTGAAAATAAAATACATTTCTTTATTCAATAAATACAAAATCACACAAAATCAATGCAATGGTCAAACTTAACAATAATTCATAAACATAAAATAGCAGAAGACATGTAATCAAGTCGGCAACATTTTTTTTTATAAACTTCCAGTCCACTGAACATGACAAAGAAATCATGGAATCATAATTTTCACTTAATAAATTAATGATCACTTAACTCTTTCAAGTTATACATACATGCAACCAACGCACACCGTCGTAGATCAAATTAGTGACTTTATTTTGAAACTAAATTAAACATTTTATTTATCAAAACTCCAAACATCTAAAATTAAATAATAAAACAAATAATTAGATTCTGGGGATTTCGCATACATTCAACAGATTAACACTAACTATATTTATTTATTTAAATCAACACTAACATGATACTGAGAGTAATCCAAATATTTTATAAAATAAAACTAATTATATTAAAATTACAGAAAATATATATATATATGTTTTATATAAAAAAATTTGTGCTAAGATACAGTATTATGTTCATATAAGGATGGACCAAAGAAAAATCAAAATGATTTTTAGACTTCTGTACATAATCAATTTACTTAATTCACAATAATAACTAAAAGTTTACTGGCTAATAAGAAAGTTTAAGATCCTAAAATTTTGTTTAGATACTTTAATTTCAATCAGAACCACCGTTTTTAAAATATTCACTAGAATTGCACTGTCCATTTCCAAAAACCTAACCAACCAGACCTTCACATTATTGACACAAGGTTCACATGGCTCTAACCAGTTGAGTTAATCAACCGGTTGATTTATTTAGCTATTTACATCATTTATTTAACTGAGAAGGCCAACTAAGCATGCCAATTTCATTGGCTTTGCACGCTTGTTATTTTGTTTTGAGCATTTGTACTGTAAATTTGTACATATATCATAGTTAGCTAGTGTCCATCATAACTCCGGACACGTGACAACATAGAAAAAAGAAATGAGCTTTTTTCGGTACGATGATCATCTTTTGTAAAGCTGAGGTGAAGATCTATGTGCTCTGGTTATTCTCCAAAATTTGTGACCGGTCCTTTTCAAACATGCAATAAAGAAGCTGTACTTTGTTTTATTTCTCACAGACATGCAAACAGAAGCTCTGTGTATTGTGTAACATAAATTAAATATTTAAATGAATGTACAAATTTGTGTATTGTATTACTCCTAACTTGTAAAACGCACCTACTAGTAGCATGCATGATAACTCATAATGAAGATTCAGTCTATGCATGATACTATGCTTAAATATCTATTTCAATCAAATCTTTTCGAGATTTTAGAATTGAGAAAACGCACCCCATATAACTGCCACGAATCAGACTTGTAATACAAATTCAAATACAGTAGAAGCCAACGGAAGTTTTAGTTTAATGATATTCTTCTCGCTTCTTTTACGAGATGTAATAATAGAAATGTGCAATGTAGTATTCTCTCCATTTCTCTCATTTTTTAATAAATGAGTTGGACACGGAGGTTAAAAAAAGTATAAATTAGTAGAAAAATGTAAAAAAAAATAAGTAAAGTGACGGGATCAATATTTAACGTGTAAAGTTTTATATTTATATATAAAGAGACACTAAAACAGTGTATGGATTTCTTACATTCTTGCATCATCATTATACGAAGAAAACATGCAAAATAATAACTACAAGTTTACTCGCTAATAAGAAAGTTTACGATCCTAAAATTTTGTTTACCTCACCACATAATCATATTTATGATAAATGAATAGCAGACCTTCATTCCAGTGAATGCTTAATTTCGTTCTCATGCATGTAAGCTGTATGAACAGGGATGGATTTGTAGAGAATCTCTTCCAGTAACGTCATTCACATCAAAGTTTGGATTTGAAAAAAGCACTCTAAGAACAGGTACAAAAATCAATATTCGAAATTTTCAGTGAAATTAGTCCTTCAAGCAAATGATTTATTTTGGAACTTGTTACATATTTACTTAAGCGGCTTTCCACCGGATGATAATATTTTAAACTAGTATAGTTAATTAATGGATTGGACTATAAATTTTATAATTCTATATATAAAATTGTCAATCTGTTTACGGTGGAAAAATGTTTTGAATATTAGGCTTTAATCTTTTCTTTTTGCTAATTATATGTGATTTCTTGACAGGCTATGGCCTATGGTCCTTCCCCAGGCTGGCTTTAACTTGACCGGCTATGCTCCTTCACATCATACAATGAATATTGCATGTTGGTTACTGGCAAAAGCATGTTGGTTACTGAATGTATCTTGCATTAAAATCCTGCATCAAAGAAGTATGATATGGGATATCGAGAATGATGGTGTGCAAAAAAAATAAATTAATGATCCCACCAAGAAAGTATCGAAAAGCTGCTCCAGAGCTTTCCTACTTGACCTCAACAACATTACACATGACAAGACAAGACTATAACCATATAAGTGTATGTTAGAGTTTTCCCTCTGGTTATATTCAAGTAGTAGAGCTAATTATTTGAAATGAACCAACCAACAGTATGAAGTAATACCAAAAGAAAAAGAGACATAATTAAATACCAAAGGACGTGCAAATACCTAACATCATCACGTCTATGAAAATAAAACAAGGATTACATAACCTTGAGTATCAATAATAACGACAGGTGGCTAGCAAAATTAAGAATGCATTATAATACAAGACAGTTTGATTCATACCTCCCTAACATCAACGATAGTATGTGGATTTAATGGGATATTGGCCACTGTCTGCAGATTCACCTTTAACAAATCCTTGCTTCTTAAAATCTGCATCTGAAAGCTGTTGCTTTTGCAGTAAAAGCAAAGACTGAAAAGAAACACAGTACCAGTAGGGTGCCAGCAACTATATTAAAATCCTGCAAACAATACATTCCTTTAACCGGTCCCTGCAAACAATGCATTCCTTTAACCGGTCCACGAATATTGTGTCCATCTCAGTTTTTTGGGCATTTCTCTCTATAAATAGTCTCATCTGTTTGAACAATTTTTGGTGCAGAGTTCCTTGTGTTCTTGAAGACCATTTTTTTCAGAAATGTGTTCAAGGGTATTAATTTTATTTTTGAGTTGTTTTTATATCTGTTTTTAAGTTCTAATAAATTTGTTATTTTTCTTATATGTAGGCATGGATTGGAACTTCCTTCAGTGCGATGAAGACGGCGGCCACCATTATGACTATTACGTTTCCTAAAGCACCTAAGCCACTTACTAAGTCAGATCAAATTATTCACGACGACCAATTGATTCTGGCATGTTTTTTAATGTTCTTTGCGATTCCCCTGTCAATTACATTAAGCTACGATGAACGTCATTTGGACAATATTGAAGCCCCGTGGACTGCTGGATGGCTGCCATATTTCTTTCCACACTACCCGGATCCCCATAATCCGGCACGGCGGAAATTTTACTGGAAATCGGTGAAGCATTTCGTTACTCCTATTGCTATGTGTGTGCCTTTCGGGATGGCTGTTTATTACGCTACACAATCTTATGATCCCAGCGGTATAGATGCACAGATTAATGCTTATATACTGATGGCGGTGACAAATATTGTTAGGATGATCGTTGAAATCCTGGAATTTTGTACTGCAAATCACGGCACTGCAGCTCCGGCTCCTGCTCCCCCTGCTCCTCCTGCTGCTCCTGCTCCTCCTGCTGCTCCTGCTCCTCCTGCTGCTCCTGCTGCTCCTGCTGCTCCTGCTCCTCCTGCTGCTCCTGCTCCTCCTGCTGCTCCTGCTGCTCCTGCTCCTCCTGCTCCTCCTGCTGCTCCTGCTGCTCCTGCTTCTCCTGCTCCTGCTCCTGCTGCTGCTCCTGCTGCTCCTGCTGCTGCTGCTCCTGCTCCTGCTGCTCCTGCTGCTCCTGCTCCTGCTCCTGCTGCCCCTGCTCCCCTTTCCGTAGCTATTATGTAGTTGTTTTATGTAGTTTTTAAAGAATGCAGAGCATTCTAGTTGTTTTTATGTAGTTATCAGCGAGACTGCCTTATGTAGTTTTTATGTAGTTTTTGGCAAAGATGGTATTGGGCAGCGATTTAGGCCCATTTATCTGGATGTATAAGGCAGCATTCAGAAATATTACAAATCAAGACAAACTGCCCCCAGAATATTGCTTCAAAATATATGCAGCACCTTTGAATTCCATCTTGGCTGCCCCTAACTGCGATGAGATCTGAATTTAGTGGTTGCTCTTTGTTGTTGCGAAATGTGAGGGCAAGATCAAAGAGTGGGTAGTCTTTGAATATTTGTCCTAGGTCATCAACCACTGCTACATAACATAAGAGTCGGTAAAGATGTAATGAGATATTCGGCCTGGTAACTGAGACTGCTCCTCAAGTTTTTGTTCTAAGAGAAAACCTACAGATGAAAGTATTTGCACATAATTAAGAGAATTCCACTGTGAAAAAAAATAAAGATGCTGCAATTTTACTAGGAAACAACTCATATCTGCATTATTATGTGCACGAAATGAACATGTGAAATTAAGTTTACATATGCTCAAGTTTGAATATGCTCAAACTAAGTATACTATTTACAACGAAGTATACTATTCTGCTGAAACTAAGTATACTATTGACAACGAAATTAAGCTTAGCTTGAATATGCTCAACAGCAATGTGGGAAGTTCAGTCTCGCTGATAACCAAACACATTGACATTATATTGACACAACATTGTAGATACAACTTATGTATAAATATATACTGCAACATAAAACTGAAGATGGGTTCCATCATCCCAAACATATGTTCCTGTATAATATTAAAGTTCTCCCGTCTTGGACTCTTGGTACACATCATTCATCTTGTTACACGGAGTTGAGGTCTTTCAAGCTTTGCCCGTGTTCATTGTGAGGTCCCGCATTCCCACCACAAGATCTTCATCTTTTCTGACATAAAGCAGCTGTCTACCTGGCCGTGATTCTATCCTCTCAAAGTACTTAACAGGAATAACGCCATTATAACCTTCAGTTAACACAACCTTGTTTTCCGAAAAGTAAAGTTTCATTCCCTCTGAAGAAATATACACGAAAATATAAAGCATTAGAAAAGTTTGCTTCTGTTCATTACTGTAGCATCAGATTTACAAGATTGGTCCAGTTTAAAAAAAATCATTAGCAATGATGCTTTTCAAGTACCTTCTAGTGCTTTCTTGACATCAAGGAAGATCAAGACATTGACATTTTGCCTCATACCTACAAGCAATTCAGAGACTATTTAGCACAGCACCAACAATGTATCATAGGAGACACGTACAATGCTTAAATAATCAAAGAATTTATGCTGGTTCAAGGCATGATCATCACCTAAACTTTTCCTCAGAAAAGGTTAGAAAGGAAGCTATTATCCGCAGCATATACCACAATTGGGCGAAATACGTAGATGATAATCATATTTACTCATGATCTGAATATAGGAACTCTTCCCACTTCCCTCATAGTATATATCTTGGAAAGATACTAATTCATGTTTTTTAGAGGGGACCCAATTGAGAAAACTCTATATATTGACATGAACTTTTTTGTTTCCATTTATGCTCCCCCATTCTCAGGTCTTTCAACCTCTCTAAAACTATTTAAAGGTACAAAATTAAGTCCAGTGCAATAAATTATAAGTAAATGAATGATACACTAGTCTTACCACTAATTACGTCACTATCCTTTGGCAAGCCACAAGCAAAATGAATATGCAATCGTTTCATGCGTTTGAGACCATGCTCCAAAATTGACTGTAAGTTCTCCCTGTATGTCCCATGCACACAAACTGCGCACGTCAAGGAGGAAAACGAAGAGTTAAAGCAACTTAAGTAAGTTGTAAAATTCTATAGTCAAGACTCAATAGAAACGGAAGCACATCCCTATAGAAGAACAAATAAAAACTACTTACCTGGAACTTCTTCAGCTGAAATAATTGGTTTCAATAGAGATTCAGTTTTCACTGCCTGCAAAGAACACCGATTCCAAGGATACATTTCAATGAAAATGGATGCACAACAAAAGATAAGTAAACAAGTAACTGTTGAATCAAGAAAGGACCAAAGTGGTTTATATTACAGCAATGCAATCATCAAAGCAACACATAAGTAGAGTGTGGCAATTTTAATCTTGTTTGGCCAATATGTGCACTCTAGCAAGTAGCAATCAGTTGCAGCATCATGAAAAGAGATAAAAACAAACTGTAATAAAGTCTCTGCAGTAAACTATGCTATACACAAAGAACTGCCGGATAACAAAAAGATCATGAAAAGAGAGAGAGGGGGGGAGGGAGGGGGGAGAGAGGGAGAGAGGGAGGGAGGGAGAGAGAGAGAGAGAGAGAGAGAGAGAGAGAGAGAGAGAGAGAATGATTGCAATATACATGATAAGTGGTTACAGACTTACAGATAGTGAAGTTTTGGGTAAACAGAAGAAGCTTTGCAAGTTAAAACATAACTACTAACAAGTGTTATAAAAGGCCAATAAGTTTATCTGCTTGAAATATCAGATCCAACTCGAGGATAATTGGATATCAAACTTTAACAAAAAATGTAGTTGTAGGAAAGCCCATATACCTTCAGTGTATGTCCTTGATTCGCACGTATAAAAAGCTCTCCATTGTCTTCCACAAGGCTAAATCGCTGCTTCTTATCAGCCATAACTGCCTAAAAATCAAGTAAAGAGTAGATCAACCTTTGATGATAATATCAAGGAGAAAGCCAGATCAAAGAATGATGGTGTGCAAAAAAAATAAATTAATGATCCCACCAAGAAAGTATCGAAACGCTGCTCCAGAGCTTTCCTACTTGACCTCAACAACATTACACATGACAAGACTATAACCATATAAGTGTATGTTAGAGTTTTCCCTCTTGTTATATTCAAGTAGTAGAGCTAATTATTTGAAATGAACCAACCAACAGTATGAAGTAATACCAAAAGAAAAAGAGACATAATTAAATACCAAAGGACGTGCAAATACCTAACATCATCACGTCTATGAAAATAAAACAAGGATTACATAACCTTGAGTATCAATAATAACGACAGGTGGCTAGCAAAATTAAGAATGCATTATAATACAAGACAGTTTGATTCATACCTCCCTAACATCAACGATAGTATGTGAATTTAATGGGATATTGGCCACTGTCTGCAGATTCAGCTTTAACAAATCCTGAACTTTGACATACCCATCACTCCTTATTTCCAGGTTCAATTTAGAAGCCGTATGCCGCAAAATCCATGTCCTGCAATTAATGGAAATGCAGTTACAGAGGACTTGGATTTTCAAAAGTTAAACAATTCAATACAAGGGAAATTGAATATCCAACAAACTAAAACCCATAATGCCAGTTCATGTTGGATATTTATGCTTCCAAAACTATTACACTAACAGCAAGTAATGAAAAACAGTATTTGAGGAAACAAGTTTTAATACTTTCCATCAAGTTTTTTTTAGTCTTGTGCTTGTTTATTTAAGATCTATATTATCTGATAGAAAATCTACTTGCTTGTACAAATCCGTCCAACTCCACCCAAAAACAGATGAAAGGATCACTACAATCAAGATCCTCCAATAGCACAAACACAGAATCCATACTTACATATATGAAAACAAGCATATAACTGAAATACTCCTAACAAAAGATAAACAAAAGAGGAGTTGGGAAAGACACATACATGAGCCTTCCAAGAGAATCAATCTTATCTGGAGTAAAAGCACCGCCTCCACTATATCCCCTGCTACCACCGCCACGTCCCCTGCCACCACCGACACGTCCCCTGCTACCACCTCTGATATAAGAACTCCTTCCCCTATTACCACCTCCACTGCAATACAAACATTGTACATTATATGAAATTTTAAGACTGAAACTTTTAAAATAGTACTAAATATTACAGCAAAGAAAAAAAGTAATATTACATTGCAAGAGATGATAGAATTGCTTGGAAAATTATTATACCACTGCCTCGACCTAAACATGCCCAATTTGTTTTACTGGAGATCGAGAATGAAAGAAAACAAAAATAAATAGTATCGAAGTTTACAACAGCAACATAATATTAATTACATAAAAAGGCGATGGAAGAATATAAATACAGCTGTCCAAATCAAACTAAATGAAACAGCCTACAGTTAACAAATATTTTCAATAGCTGGTGACCAAGAATAAAGAGACTAGAAAGATTAAAAACTATGACTTTCGTAGTAGTAAATTCTAGTAGGTAATAAAATAGCAACTTCAATACAATCAAGGGAAAAAGCTTTAAAGAAATTTGGTGAAATATGTGTAAACAAAGTGAGAGAAGGCAGTCCATCAATCAGCTGAATAGAGAGACTCTAACTCAACAAATAGATGCTAAAACTGAAACGTATGTGGACTGATATCTCTTACTATAAGTGCTTTGCTTCAAAATTCTATCTGACATTGAATTAAGGATATTCTGTTCAGCATACTGCTCTAAGGGCACAGGGAATGGGATTGAGAAGAGACTTAATTCACATGAGTAATAATGTATCATTAAAGGATAACAGTGACACCTTTTATGCCTCTCTTGCACAGATAGGAAAATATACAAGATTCAATTCTTTTCAGGGTGTGTATGCCATCATGTGCTTACAGGTTACAACAAATATCTTTTCAAAGTGCAAGGAAAAACGATGTCACAACTCAAAGTATCAGTTTGTGTAGGGTAGATATCCCGATCTTTTTGTTAAGTTTACAGTGGTTGAGAAAGTGCTGAAATACCTTAAAGATTGTGCTGTGTGAAATTATAGAATAACATTAAATTCTCCCTAATATTGGTTCCTAGGGTAAAGAATTAGAGCCTCAATCAAGGCTAGATTTTAGCTATGAGTCTATGACTAATCAGATGTGTGCTCAATCGCTAGCCAGGAAGGAAGACATTTCAAAAGTCAGATAGATCCTTTAAAGATAATTAACCTATCAGAGGTTTGAGTTTTCAGCTGGCCGAATGCAAATGCAATGTTAGAACATGAGAAGGGGAAAAATTGAGCAATTATTTAAAATCGTTACTGTCTTGTAAATTTGGGAAGAGGAATATGAAGTCAAATTGCTTATCCAAACGAAAGCTGATTTTTTAGGTTCAGTAGACTGATCACGGTTTACTGATTATCACACAGGAAGAATATTACGAGCGGCTCCGTAAGAGGCTTTCTGAAAGAAGCAAATGAGATATCTGTATCATGTCAGATCCCAGCTTGTCTGTCACATTTTTTGAGGCAGAAGCTGAGGCCTTAAAACTGATGTTCATGGCTCTCAAGAAAGATTGAAAATAATTACACAACAATCTCCACAGTTGTAAATGTGCCCGTGGATGGTGTTATTTGTCTACGAATAACTTAAAAAGTATATGGAGCAAGTGAAAAAATCATTTTGCACACAACATTTCAAACTCACTCCGATTAGGTGCAAGAACTTCCTATGTTACTGCTATCAGATACCATTGGTAGAATGCGACCGAAGATGATGAAATAAATTATAACATACACAATGGTTGGCAACTAGAATACGGGTCTTTACTTGTGAAATGTGTCAAGTTACTGCACTACAGCAAAGGAAGTAGAAACATTTCCAACACAACTTTTCCATTAAAACCACACTAGTAGCATGTAGTTTTTCTACACTGCGTTTTGTGGCAAGGTGAAAAGAGTTATCTGGCTGTTTTAAGCAATGAATGAGGTAAACATATGTGGATGATTACCAATAACGTTTACTCGTAATCTTTTAATAGTCTGAGTTGATCATAAAAAAGTTAGTTTCTATGCAGAAACCTTCCAATGTCCATATTATACTTAAATGCTATGTAGAAACCTTCCAACGTATACAAAACAATTAGTTCTTATATCAACACTTACGAAACAGGACCATGATAATGCATATACAAACTTCCCTCCTAACACCATAACAATTTTGCTCTAAAAAATTGTAACTCTGAATGCTTTCATCCCCCGACTATTAACATATCAGCTTGATTAAATTCAACCATAAACAGAACTACATTCTTATCAATTCAATATAACGAATTCATCACACTATAACGAATTCGACTTAAGACGATATAAAAGTTCATAAAAACTAAAAACAACAGCTACCCACATCAACACAAATCATAAAACCCATCAAGAACCAATCAATTTCAATTCCAGAAGACCAATATTGAAAAAAAGAACTATAAAGATTAAAACTTTAAGACTAAAAAAAACAACCCTTGTCATGAAACATATACAAGTGCCAAGAGAACACAATAAAAGTTCTTGAAAATCAAAAACTACAGCTACCCAAATCACCATAAAGAAAAAGAACCAATCTTTACAATAACTAAATATCAAGAAAGCAAGAAAAAGCATAAAGATTGAAACTTTAAGATTAAAGAACACTAACCTTGTGTTAGAACAAGAAGAGGAAGATTGTGTTCTATTGTTGTTGTTGTTGTCCATGGCAAAATTTAGGGTTTGAAAATATTTGGACAATGAAAAAGAGGAACGCAAGTACAAACTAGTACTACAAGTATAACAAGATCCCGAGAAAACAGCAGTAGGCCACATCGATTTTTCTTTTTATTTTTCTTTCTGAGACAAAAAAATATTGCAGATAATTTAAAACCGAATTTGTTTGTGAAAGATGGATCTGTCATCTGTGTGTATATTTGTCGAGTGTTGTTGACATAGTGAAGACTATTGTTTTTGTTTTTTTTTAATTTTTTTGCTAAACTATTGTATTTTTTGTCAACGGCAAATGAATAAGTTTGTTAAATAAGTAATTTTAATTGATTTCAAGTTAAAGACTTGGGCTATAAAAAAAATTGGTTAAGAGTGTTAAGGAATAAAATAAATTTGAGTTTTTAAAAATAATCTATCAATAAACAAATTGTTTTCCCGTTGAATAAGTGAGGCACATTTTTTTACTTGAGATTAAGGTACTTGAATATAATTTTAAGCCTACAATAATCAGTTTATCATCTTAACAAAAGCGGGCAATTCCTAGTATTTTAATACAAAAGTGCATTTTTAAATATTCATGTTATTGTTCTAGAGAGAACCATCTTATATAGAATTTGGGAGAACCATATATTCTATTATAGAATCTTATAAATAATTTTAAATTTTTTTATATAAAATATATAATTTGATTTTAATATAGAATATTAGCATATACTCCTTCCGTCCCTTGAACAGTGAGCTGGTCAATTTTACACTTAAAATTAAGAAAGCGGGTGCTGACTTATTTATATTATTACTATTTTATGTTTCTTAAAGTGCAAGATGGCAGGTTGATGAAAGTAGTTAGGCGGCAAATGTTAAGTAATAAAGCCGCCATATTTTATATTAAAGTTACTTTTCAATAAATTATATTGGAACATCCAAAAAAGGAAAGTGTGTCAACCTTTTTGGGACGAATGGAGTATAAATTTTATAAAAAAACTAGTTTACTAAGTCGCGATTCGCAGCGGCCATATAATAATTTCTCTAATTTTTTTTAAAAAACATTTTATAAAAATTATTTTTAAATGAAATAAATAATTATATATCTAACATAAGGTTTATTTTGGATTTTCAGTGTCGTGTTGGTCATTCACGAAAATTCTGAATAAATATAGAAAAATGTAATTGTTTAATATTTTCATTATTTTAATATTATGTTCAATATTATTATATTGATTACCATTTATATTTTTTTTCAAAATTTAAATTCCAACTTATATTTTAAAATACATAAGATAATATTAATTTTTAATTCTAACATATAATACGTTGCTTCTAATGAACCGCCCTCCCTTTAAAGTTGTTTTCTCCCAGCTCTCTCATTATTACTCAATTAACAAATAACACATTAATTTTCTAAATAAATTACATGATTTTCATATTTGTTTTGTATTCTTGACATATAATACAATACAGTAGTTAAAAAGCTCACCTTTTTATAGTCTTGAAGAAAGTTTTAAAATTTTATTGATTTTAAATTTGATTCTGCTGCAGAATCATTTTGGATAGATTTGATTCATCATTTTGGATAGATTTGATTCTGCTGTAGAATTACTTTGAATTATTTGATTAATTTTTAATTATTTTAAAAAAAAAAAGTAATTTAATTTTATTTTTTAATTTAATAATTGAAATTTATAATTATATCTAATAATTATAAATAAGCACCTAAAGCAAGAAAGCTCAGGAGTTTACATCCCTGTAACGAGCCTTTGCCGCAC
This sequence comes from Heracleum sosnowskyi, assembly GCA_030848705.1. NCBI lineage: Eukaryota > Viridiplantae > Streptophyta > Magnoliopsida > Apiales > Apiaceae > Heracleum > Heracleum sosnowskyi. Next base: position 130,317,748 of record CM061241.1, on the reverse strand, counting down.
AAACTGAAACTCCTTCACAGTTCACAATACAACACTTCAGACTTTGAATTTAACGAAAGTTTGGCTACTAAATGTGCCACCATGATAGTAGTTCTAGGCTTATAATCAGTCTTTGTTATCCCAACCTCTGATGAAAGTTCTTGAATATCAGTCACTAAGATCAAGATCACCACTTTTTTTCCGGAGAGCGATTAAGCATGGGAACTGCTAGGCAACAATCTGATAAGATAATACAGTTTTGCAGGTGTTCTTGTCGCCACTAAGCGTGATATACTTGACGAATCCACCTACAACCATAAATAAGAGAATACAAACAGCAAAATTTAAATAACTAATGCAAATCAAGACAAAGATCACATCCTAATTAACCAAAAGATTAAGGCAAACATTTCGCTCTATTTGACACAAGCTGTTGCTACAGTCTCCATAAAATTTGGCCACCTCACTAGTTCAGTAGTATCAGTTAAAATTTGAAAACTAGCACATAAATACATGGTCCGGAGTCCAGACACAACAAAATACCCAGCTGAACTAATACAAAAAATGTCTATAGTAAAGTCTTTCACCACCAAAACAGAACCTCCACGGCTAAATGAGCTAGTAGCTACAGTCTACAGATACAGGCCATCTGTACCAAAACCGAAATGTTAGCAATTATAAATAATTCACAAAACTAAACTATACAATATGTATCAATTCAAGTCTTCTTTTTTATTTTTTTAAGCAAAAGCGAAATATATTGATAATAAACGAATAGTACAACCAAGATAGAAATTACAACCAGTAGACTCAAAAACAACTCGGAAACTAACAGACTCCAAGCCTTAAGCCCAAAATAACAATGACCAACAAAGCTAGAACTTTGCCCCTGCACAAAGAAGCTGAGACTAGAAGACATCAAATACTAATTTTAATAAAGACCAGTACAGCAATAATACTAGGGCGACCAGCTCCATTTTAAAACCCCAACTCACTGAGTACTTTATTGCTTATTGGACATTCTCATGCAGAATCACCTCCTCAGCTGCTTCCTCCTCTACAATTAGGTCGCCCTCCCAGACTTCTCGAAACTGCTCTCCAACCGGTCCCAAGCCCATGTCGTTGTTCCATAATTCCTGAATGCGTCCAAACCGATTTTCAATGACCATTAATTGCGTCCACATATGCGCCCCTTGCTCAGCCAAGTACCTAGCTAACGAATTAGCTTCCTCACTTATAGGCCTGATATCCGAGTTCAGATTTTAATTAGCCTTTCTCTGTTCCACTTGATTCACTACATACCTATGCTCTGGGACTACTCCATTCATACCAGCTAGCTTCCACTCCCAATACGCCTCCAAGGTATCCTTCTCCAGGATGAGGTTGTTGTCATTTTCCAAAAAAGCTCGACGGAGGGCCATGATCCTTGCATAAAATTCGTTAATACGTTCATCTTGTAAACCAAGAGAACCCCCCACCATTCCTATGATCCTCCCTCTGTCATCTCTAAAAACATAGCCTATACCAGTACGATTACCATTTACCAGAGGCTCATCAGAAAAGAATCCATGCACATTGATTTTAATGAACCCCTGGTCAGGCATCGTCCATAGAACTCCTGCATCCACCATTTTCCTTACCCTTTGGGCTTCTATTTACCCTCAAAAGTTAAGAATGTAATTTTCCACACCTGTATTTATAATTACAACTGATATTTACTGCCAGCTATTCACACTACCCAAGCCACGGAGGGTACTAGAAGCTGTCCGTTTGTATTCTCATGGACTTCAGAAAACCAATGCACCATACGTGTAAACCCACCAAATCCATAAAAACATAGCCCACACAAAGTTACGGCCCAACCCAATTCTTTATGAGATACAAAATAAAACCTGCTCTTACAAAATGTATTTCGCTAACCTTTAAAACCAAGCAAAAAGGTTTTTTTCACGACTTCTTCCTTGCTTAGCTCGTTTGTCTGCCTCCCAGTTCAAAATTCTATCAACCTTTTTGAACTCAAACTTAGAGGTACTTAAGAAATACTGAATATCGTCCTCTTCTTTTCGTAAGAAATTGAATTTGACATTTTGTAAATTCCCTACCAATTCAGCAGAGTCTGTATAAATAAGACACCTACTCAACCTCCAGGGACTATGGCAAATACTTTTAACCAAAAAGATCATGGCTTCGTATTCACAATCAAAAGCTGTCTTGGCTGTTGATGGTCCTGAGAAAAAGAACAGCAGATTACCCTGATTATCCTTGAGATAACCACCAATTCCTGCTCGAATTTGTTGATCCTTGTCGCAATGCCAAGCTCCATCAATGAATCCTATCAGCTCTGCATTAACCAACATCAGATTATTCAATCTTCTTCTATTTGAACTCAAGATTGTACCAACCGGATTGACATTCCACAAGGTACATTCTTCAAATAAACTTATTGCAGTGTACCATGTAAGAGTGTAAGTTCTTCCTACTTTCTAGCAAACATAGAGCACCTTAGAACTCCACAAAAATCTGATGTACAAAAATTACAATTAAGCTCATATAAAAACTCACAAGAAGCAACCAACAAGCAATACATATACAGACAGTAGGCTTGCGGTAAAATACAATTCACCGCACTATCATAGTCTGCAAACACTGAATATTCAGGGGATACACTACGAACATTAAGAAACACAATAACTTATCATAATCAACCAACTTCAACAAATTCCCAACACAGACAAACACAAAAAGAAGCATGTAATGTAAAAGTCCTTTTTACCAAGAATTGTATTGATCAAGTGAATATTGTTATTGTAACTTTGATCCCTAATGTAATTACCCAGGGCAGAGCAGCAAATGTTAATAAACATAAGAGAAAAGCATCTCTGTACATCTTTGTTAATGCTTATCTAATACATTGAAGTGGTCAGATTTCTAAACAAACAGTAACAGCAGAAACTGGACAACCTGGAAATCACGACACGAAGAGAATTTCCAGACTAGACAACTCAGTAAACGCAAAACAGGACCAGACCAAAAACCAACTGACCATGAAAAAAGAAAAACTTCTGCAGAAATCACCTGTTACTTTACGATGAACTTTCTTCATTTGTAGAAATTCTTCTTCTTCTGATAACTGTCTTCAGCAGAAACAACGTCTTGTATTCTTTTTTCCGAATCCAGGTGATCCTAATAGCAAATGCAAACTTCTAAAGATTTTGGACTTAGACGGCTTCTTCTTTCAATTAAAACCCTGCCACTAAAAGAAAAGGCAGATTCCGGAGCAACAGTACTAGCTTAGACAGTTAATATCACGGGCTTTGTAAATCCAGGACCAATCCAGACTTCAGGCCAGGCTTCGGTTTTTTTGGACATCTCTAAAATGGAGAGCTCAAAAAACTATATATATTTGGAAGAACTCGAATTTGACTCAGTTTTGTAACATTTAAATATGAGCATTAGTTTAAAATTTTAAAATAATTAACTCAATTATGTCAGTTGAAATTAATTTTATTGTCTCAAATCTGGGATGTTAACTCTTAACCAAAGGTATGCCAAATTAAAAAGGGGCGAAGTTAAGTATAAATCTCAACCCTCACATAGTCTCGCAATCTCATGTATTGCGGAGAGCATTGTCACCTGATATTCTATCACCTGAACATTTATATACATGATGCATCTATATAAAGAATAACATATGCATGGAGTTCTCAAGCTGATAATGCTTCATAGGTACAGACCATTGCAACTTCAGCAAAATGCATTTTACCAATAAACACACAAGCAAGCAGAAAATAATTCAAACGTCAAATATATTTATAGCATCCTTAGAACAACTCAAGTCTTAGATGAAAGTTTACAATCCTAAAATACCTATATATTAAGTCTCACGTGGATAACATGAGTTCCAAAACCCAACTTCCAAACAAAAGTATCCTCTCTACGCCACAAGCATACTGGCGGCGGTTGTTTCACTGCAAGGAGAAATAAATCCAAGTGAAAAAGCATCAGATAGAGGCTCAGGTAGATGACTGAGCAGATATCTTGTACCATTAACTATATTGATTCTGAGTGTATCTGATAGAAATACATTAGACTGGATTAGACAATAGATAGATGAAACTGACAGAGGGAATTAAGCTTTATGAAACAAGAAAGATAAAGTAGTGCAGTTAAAGGATTGTTCTAGACAGGTCTTCTTGTAGTAGCAAGCAAGTCAAAGAATTACGCTCTTAACAAGATTCAACCTAAACTTAGAGTCCTTTCCAAATGCTTTCTGATCGCAACTGCTCTTTTGATGAGGTGGTAAAGGTCCACGGGATATTCAGGAGCAAGCCCTAGGCATTCAAGAGAAACAAAGGAAATTATAAGCGTGAATAATAAAAAATAGAACAGCAGTTAACAAATAAAGTAATAAAAGTACCATGCACTTTGCATATGCACAAAATCTTGCTGCCAATTACACTCTTCTCTTGAGCAATCTCATGAGAATCACGAAGAATAACACTAATTTGAGATGGTGTAAGACCCTTCTTTAAAAACTTGCATTATATGGTCATCAAATTCCTTAAAGTTCTTGTTACACTCTGAGAATTAACTTGATGAAGAAGTCTTTCTTAGTGAAGGACTATCCGAGGAACATGTTTACCAGAAATCAAAAGAACATAGTTGAAGAATTATGATTTACTTCAGTTCAAAAAAAAAAAAAAGAATTACAATTTACTTGCAGTAAAAAAATGGTTTTGCCTTTTTGCTGATCAATTTAGCCTATTTCAATTTGCTAAAAAAAGATTGTGGCAATGACAGATCTTATGACCACATTTTTTCTGTGAAAATTTAAGGGCAGAACATCGAGGCACTATATAATCAATACCTGCTCGGCTGCTCCCCAATCATCTGGACCTCAGGTTATTCAACCTCATCTGGGACACTGCTGAATGAATTCCGATGAAAAGATTACACAAAAAATAGAAGGATCGCACTTTGATTAACAATGTATTCGAAAGCAATTCCCAATTCCATCATTATTTACAACATAATATCTCTGATAGTGTGCCATTTGTCTAATGAGGAATATATCTCTTGTACTTGAGGATGCGATCTGTCCCCCACGAAGAACTCATGAACAGCCCCCTCGAGTTCAATCCAGCTACAACCTGGAACTTTTTCGAGTTCTCTTTCTTTCATTCTTGTCCTAACATCTCTGACACAATCCCACATACTGAAACTAGCATACATATTGGATAGAAGAACGTATGAACTTGAACTACGAGGATCCCTCTGAATCAGATACTTGGCCACCTGCTCTCCGATATTTAAATTTTCATAACTTTTACAAGCACTAAGCAGAGTTCGCCAAACCACATCATTTGGCTCAATTGGCATGTCCTGTATAAACCTTGCAGCTTCTGCAATGTACCCTGCTCGGCCAAGTATGTCAACCATGCATCCATAATGTTGTAGTTTAGGTTCTAACTTGTGAATCCTTCTCATTATCTCAAAACATATCATGCCTTCTTTTACCATGCCAGCATGGCCACAAGCATTTAGCACTCCAATAAATGTAATGTCATCTGGTCGTACACAGAGCCTCTCCATTTCAATGAACAAACCAAATGCTACTTCCCCCAATCCATGGATGGCCAACCCACCAATCATAGCATTCCAATGATCAACGCTTCTCTCTTCTATATTCTCAAAAACATGCATAGCGATCTCTATGCTTCCGGATTTTGCATACATGTCGATAAGGGCTACACCAAGTTTTCCCTCAGCAATAAAACCATTTTTCTCCAAGTACTGATGCACTGCAATTCCTTCGTCAATGTTTCCTAATTGTGCAGTTGCTGAAAGAGCAATCACCAAGGTTGTGCGATCAGGACAAAACTTTCTTTCACATAACATATCATGGAACAATTCTAGAGCTTCCTTAAAATACCCATTCTGAACGTACCCAGCCACCATGACATTGTACGAAACTACATCCCTCTCACCCATATCATCAAACAAACCCCTAGCAACATCTACACACCCTAATCTTCCGTACCCATCTATCATATTTGCCCAACTGATCACATCCCTTCTTGGCATTCTACTAAACAAATCAAATGCAACTTCCATCTTCCCACATTTTGCACAACAATCAAGCATCAAATTCCACGAAATCAAGTCCCTCACAGGCATTTCCTTAAACAACTCCCAAGCACTCTCAAACTTATCCACATACCCACAAATCATACAATTCCAAGAAACCAAATTCCTCAATTCACCCGGCATTGAGTCAAACACCTCCCTCCCTAACCCTACCTTCCCATTCTTAACATACCCATCAATCATCGAATTAAACGACACAGAATCTCTAACACCCATCTTATCAAACACTTGCCTACCAAACTCAACAAGCCCACATTTACAATACATACAAATCAAACAATTCTGCACAACCAACTCACACCCAAACTCAAACTTCCTCAACAACCCATGAATCATCACCCCCTCATTCACCATCCCCATCCTACAACAAGCTTTCAAAACCAAAGAAATCGAAAACTTATCGAAAAAAACACCCTTCTCAAGCATCAAAACAAACAACACAACAGCCTCAACAGGCTCATCACCATGTGAAAAACACTTTAAAACTAAATTCCAAACAAAAGGGTCACCATCATTTCTAAAATTTAAGACATAACGAGCAAAGTTAACGAGTGGAGTATGATGTGAAGAAGTGAAACTCAAAATCAGCTTTGTTGTAAGAAAAGAATGTTTTATAAGACCTGTAGTTATAAGTCTAGCATGGAGTTTGTTAATGTCTGATTGTGTTTTGCAAGAAGAGAAAAGTGAAGTTGTGGAGAGTATTGAGTTCCATGGTTGGTTCAAATTTGCAGAGATATTCATAAAATTTGCAAGATTTTATCACCTAGTTACTTGAAGCTGAAGTGAGTCCTGTAAGAGGAGGATAAATATGCTAAAAGCTTGGTCTGTCGTGGGCTAGTGCCCAAAGTTCAGACCATATACGATAAATTTCATTTTTGGATTCTTCCTTTCTCAAAAATAATCTCAAATTACTTATCCATCTGTTTAATGCACTTTTTTAAAATTTTAAAATTTTAAAAATATTTATCACTAATCAAATAAATTTGGGACAACCTGTGAAATAAGATACTAAAATACGATATTTTGTTTCTGCATAGAAAGAAGACATTAATCTGATTTTTTTAAGAAATTTGGTCGGTCCAACAAACTGAGTCGACACTTTTTGCACCTAAAAACTAGACTCCTTTCTTATAGTTAAAAATTAAAAATGAAAGATACATAGATATTTAATACAATATTTTGAATTTACTATTATTTGGAAAAGTTAAAGACAAGGGATAGTGAAAAAGTAAAAAAGATGGAGAAAGCATGTGTTTAATTACAGTGAGTTTTTACTAAAAGTCTTGAACAAAAATTCTGGGAAATGTGCATCTCTAAAAAAAGTAACATATGCATCGAGTCCTCAGCTTGATAATGCTTCATAACAGCTCAGAGATATGCAACTTCAGCATAATGTGTCTTGACAATGGAAAAACACTAAGCAGAACATAATTGAAGAAGTCAAATATACTTATAACATCCTTAAAACAACTCGAGTATAACATAAAAAATCACAATCCTAAAATGCTTAAATATCAAGTCCCACATGGAAAACATAACTTCCAAATCCAACTTCTAAACAAAGTTATCCTCTCTAGGCCACAAGCGTACTGGCGGTGGTTGATTCACTGCAAGGAGACATAAATCTAAGTGAGAAAGCAATACAGGCTTAGGTCGATAATTGAACAGATGGCTTGTACCATTAACTAACTTAATTTTGAATGTATCAAACAGAAATAAACTACACCGGATTAAGTAACATAGATATATGAAATTAACAGAGGGGATTAAGCTACAAAACACAGAAGAATGATAAGGTGGTGCAATAAAAAGATTGTTCCAGGTTTGGGTAACTCTACTAATTTCATTGTGTTTCGCCAGTAGGACATTTTCTAGTGTATTTGTTAGATATGTCCACAAACTAGGTTTAAAGAATACAAAAAGTTCTAGAAATAAGCTTCTGCCAACAACAGAACAAGACAGAACTTGGCAAATTGGCTAAAAACAATTTCAACAGAACAAAAACAGGACGCAAATTCACGAAAAACAATTTCAATGGTTGCATGTTTGCTTTGGTTGCCTACATGATGCAATATTTTCCACGACTTAGTATACACGGAAAATACTACATCATGTAGGCAACAAAAGCAAACATGCAACCATTGAAATATCGGAACAAGGAAATATAACATTATTTCTAAATCCAAGGAAAACACTCAGAAGGAGCCTATCAATAAAAAATAGCATGTTCTAGATGTTTTATTTGCCTTCGCATTTTTAGCTAAAATTGAAATACTTAAGTAACTCAAAGAACTCAAAGAGAAACAAACAAATGACGAATATATGTAGGTTGCATTTAGAATTTTTCAACAACTTACTATCTCCAGACGGGAGGAAGCTTCTTGGTCTTCTTGTAGTAGCGAGCAAGTCGGTGGATCCTGCTCTCGACAAGAATCAACCTAAACTTGGAGTCCTTGTCCTTTCTGTTCCTTTCCAAATGCTTCCTGATTGCAACTGCTTTCTTGATAAGGTGGTAAAGGTCCTCAGGAATTTCAGGAGCAAGTCCTAGGCATTCAGAAGAACCAAAGGAAATCATAAGCCTGAACAATTAAAGATAGAACAGGATTTAACAAAAAAGAATTACAAGTACCATGTGCTTTGAGTATACGCAAAATCTTGCTTCCAGTTACACTCTTCACCTGAGCAATCCCATGAGAATCACGAAGAATAACACCAATTTGAGATGGGGTAAGACCCTTCTTTGCAAACTTGCATATATTGTCATCAACCTAAAATCAAATAGACAGTAACTTTAAAACCAACGTATTACTGATGATCACAAAAGTGACGGGAACAAATCATCAATTCAGCATAACTACTTACAAAAACTACAATTTCAGACATAGGAAGTCATCTTTCGCTTAACAAATTTGCATTTGAAAAGTGCATTTCATACATCAGCACTAAACCTAGATTGCAAACTAAAATGAGGGAGTATTTTTACTGACCTAAATAGAGTACATTACATAGACTATAGAAATAACAAAAAAATTAATCATAATCGGATATCCCAATTGCTTCAGTAGTATACCAATACAACAACTTTTATCTACTCTTACACATTGAAGCTACATTCTACATTGCAAACTTTACGATAAATAACGATCTCATGTTTCGACAATCACAGGTTTAAGTCCAAACTTCATTCTAAAATTCAAATAGAATCTAATACATTTCAATCAAAGCTACAGATACAGAAACATGTAAAGCGGCATTTAAAACTAAGAAAATCAAAATTAAATTAAAAATGTAAAAATAGAATAATATATACATACATCTTGAGAAGAGATTTTCAACCAGCTAGGTGGAGTCCTCTTGTATGGCAAAGCTGAAGCTGAGGTACCCTTACTGTTTCACATATAAGCAAATATTACCTTCATTGAATAAATGGAGGAAGAGAGAGAGAGAGAGAGAGAGAGAGAGGGGGGGGGGGGGGAGAGAGAGAGAGAGATTACCCTTTACTGTGCATACGACCCATGGTGAAGAAGAGTGGGTTTGAAGCTCTCAAGGGCAATTAATTTGGGGATGGAGACTAGGGTTTTGTGTGGGTGGGAGGCATTTGAGGTCCAGTTATTGGTCTCAGGTTAACTGTATATTTTTAAAAAAGAATTGAAATTAATCTATTTTTGGTGTCTTTTCTGCAGTTTCTCATAAATAATCAATTTCTATTTATTTATTTTTAAAAGTTACGAAATATATGTAGAATTTTTCATTTCCTATGGGGGTGAATTTCGTCAATTATGAATTGTTAATGAGCGAGTATTGGTCTCTAGCTAAGACAAAGTAACTGAAAGGTAGATTGCCAGAGGAACACGAAAGTAGTTTGTTAAAAACTGATCCAGATATCAATATTCTTAAATAATTTCCAAATTGTTACATGTAATAAACATGTATGATATTTGTATCAAATTCACAACTACTTTTATATATACACAAAGATAAATATCAAATTGATCATTTAAGTAAATGATAAATATTATTTTGCAAAATGATATTATTGGTAAAATATCCTAGCACTATCAAATTATGGACATGCCAGTTATATTCTTCAAAATACAAGATCTTTTGCATCTCATATTCGTTTCGTTGTCAATATGGCAGCTCGGCTTCTTTTTTTCGCCAAAGTCATATTTCTCACAATTCTTGTGCATTAATATAAACTAGGAACGGATGAAGTATTTAGAATATATTTAAATTAATTATAATATTCTATTTATATTGAAAATTGTGTACTAATTATTGTATTTGTACAAAATGGTGTAAAATAAAATATAAATATGGTTATAAAATATATAGGTTTTATTTTATTGTCAAACATCAAATATGTTTTAGAAATAAAGTAATATGATAATTACATACCAAGTAAAATTTAATAATAAAAAAATATATATTCATTTGTAAATAACACAAAATATAATGTACAAGAAAAACAAATTTAAGAGAAGAAATAGTAGTAATTAAGATTAATGGAGATTTGTTATTGAAATTTATAAAGTATGTTGGACACATGAATTAAAAGTAAAGGTAAATAATTATATAATAAAACAATTATAAAATTGAGTAACCTTGATGTGCTAACAATATTTTTCTTGCCTTGAGGTGCTAACAATATTTTTCTTGCTGCAAATTAAAGACCTACAAATTTTTTTATGTACTTTCCAATTTTATTCTCTTCGGAGTTCAAATTCACGTAAATTGATTAGAATTTACACAAAAAAATCTCATTACAATCTACATTGATGAAACCTATATTTTGAAAATCAATATTGACAATCTTTATAATTTTATTTGAATGAGAAATTATGAAAAAATAATAAAAATTAAAAAAAATTGACGAACAAAAATTTAATGTATAAAACATTTATTGCAATCTACGCCCTGTCATTTGTAAAACATATTATGAACTAAAATCCTACAAGCTTATACAATTCATATAACTCTTTACTGTTCATTTTCATATAACTTTTTTTTTTTTTTGACAAACAAAGAGATTTTATTAACTTGCATCAACGGAATCACAGCCAGGACAAACCCCTGAACTGACACTACAACCAAATAAACGAGCTAAACAAATAGCCGCTTATGTTTTCAGACTGTTTAACATCATGAATTTCTAAATTCTTTGAATTAGAAAAGATTAAAATGGCTTCCCGATCTATCAACCCTGCCTGGAACCAGTAATATCACAAATGACCTTCACGTACGCACCACCTGTAGCCCAATGTTCAGACACACCCCAGCTATCTACATGCCGAAAACCAGCTATAGACATGCCGCAGGTGAAAGATCTCATAAGATGAACAAATTTTAGTTGTGAAAAGTAAGCTCTTGCAATATCCGACACCAGCCCAAATCCAATGCACGAATTACAGATCTCCCACAAAACCACATAAATCATTTTCAAAGTAACGAGGAACAAAACACATACCAACATCAAAAGAACATACCTTAACATCCCAATAAAAGGGTAACAAGCCAGACACACGCCAATAGACGAGACTAACACCAAAAATTCAAAGACCTCGGAATGACACCAAATTTTGGTATGATGTTAAGGAGGAGAATTTGAATCTAACGGTATTTTTATTTGCAGAATCGGACTCAAAATCAAGATAGATCTGAGAAATAAATTCCAGATGTTTGGTTTTGGTTCGATTTTTATTGAACAAAAACTGGAACAAGAGGTTTAGATAAATGAGAGGAGGATTGGAGAATGGATTGATGGGGGAAACGAAACTGTAGATGGAGAAGAAGGGGGCGGCGGCTATGGTGACAGGAGGTCGACTCTCATTAACACAATTATTGCTTCATATAACTTATATGTATTACAAAGTTGCTTATTTTTGTCCAGAAAGCTTTCTATAAAAGAGACAAATCAAAACCATGCCGGAAAACATTAAAGCTCTGTATCCTGGGCCTTCAATTGAACATAGGAGTATAATTTTTCTAAAAACATGAAATTAAAAGATTAGGTGCTGCCATTTACAGTTCTATCATTCCAAGATTAGATCTACTCGGAGGAATGATGCACACATATAGTACTAACAGATAAGAATACATACCTCTTTAGGTGCTACAAAGAACTATAAGGAACAGACTCCTAACAATCAGGAGAAAGCAAAAACATGCCCGAGATAATGAATCAACTACATGCTGGATTTTAAACAGCAGCGCGAACAGGGAATCCATTACATTCTAAGTATGTTTTAGCTATAAAGTTCAAGCACATATATATATTCTTGATCTAAACATCACATATATATATATGCTAAGGTATGTCGGCTATTCAAGTATATGTCAGAAATTCTCAAAGTATCAAGCACAATTGCGGACAAAAATTTAGGGTTTCTTGCGGCTAGTCAAGTATTTATCAGAAAATATCATAGTATTGAGTACAATTGCAGAAATTATTAAAGGTCTCTTGCACTATAACTCAACCTCTGAAGCATATCAAACAATCTCGGATTACTAATGTAGCAGAGAACATCACATCCATATTACGGTTAAACCAAAACTCCTACAATGACAAACGATGCAGGGGAAGCTAAAGTATGGGTGAAATTAGAATCCACTTCTAAACTTTGCCTCGGAAGTCCTAAAATCAAAATCAGATGCCCTGAAGAAAAATTTGTGTGTTGTATCTTAACACAGCCAACACGTGCTTTACGACGTATTTTTCCAAAAAAAAATAGAAAGAACTTGAAATTTGACAAAACTTGCACAGAGCATGGAAGAGGAGCAATACAACAAGTGCAATAAGAGAATCAAGACCACCAGTTAGTAGCAAGAAACACCCACAACTCCAAAAACCAACAGTATCATAACTGAGCCAAGACCCTAATAGTTGGGGCAGAATTTGGATACATTCCGATCACTACAAGAATAAAACCACCCTTTGTCTCTTATTAGATTATATATTGTTATAGCTCTTAAATAAATATAAGAGGTCTTCATCCTAAAACAAGAGGTAATAAATATGTAGCCTTCATCCTGAAACATCATAACTTCAATAAAATTTGCTAAAACATCAAAAGCAGCACCGCATTAACGAGACCTCCTACCAGGCACTAGGGAAACTTGTTGAACATCTTTGACAGAAGGCTTATTGCCATCAGAAAATCGGAATCCACTTGTGAAGATTGCTTTAAAAGACTCCGCGGCATAGGGGTCAGAATCAGAAGCAGATGCTTTGAAAAAGAAGTAGTGAGTTGTAATATTATCTTCAGTTTCCTCCTGAGCGAATAGCGGGCGCACATATTTATAATTAGTATCCTGTACACATAAAGAAAAGTAAAAACCACGAAACAGTTAATGGCATATACATAAAATGATTTGCATTAAAAGAAGAAGAAAACACACACACACCTTTTCATTGTTATATTTTTCTAGGGCCAAATCACAAGATTCTTTAACATGGGGAGGAACAACAAATTCCGGTCCTTTATAGAAAGGATCAAAAGGACTATAAATACGTCGATAACCTTCACAAACGGGTTTGATTCTCATTCCATCAACATCACTAGGGAAGGAGAAGGTTCCAGATGATGATAGTGTTAACGGTTTCACCAAGTTAGTCAACTTATCATCAAACATAAAATCATGCATTACATTTCCAGCTTTTGGTGCAGCGGAAGTGGAGGAGCAAGTAGTTGAAAATGTAAACGTGTTGTCCTTATGTGATGGTGTTGCGAAAACCGCCAAAGGACGCTCCAGCTGTGAATTTGGTGTTGAGAAGGAGAAGGTAGGGGATGATGATAGCGTAAATTCTTTCATCGCACTAATAAAATCAGGCACATTGTCGTTATGTGCTGGTGTTGCAAAAACTGTCGAAGGATCCTTCGACTGTGGATTTGGTACTGAGAGGGAGAAGGTAGGGGATGATGATTGTGTGAATTGTTTCTTCGCGCTAATAAAATCAGGTGGTGCAGTGAAAGTGGACGAGGAAGTGTTAGAATACAATATAAGATCTTTTAAAGTGAACACCAGTGCCGGTGCTGCAAAGTGCAAACACTGCCATAGGATCCTCCTGTGTAATCATAAGTATGTGAATTATAACTATAATATCAAAAGTGAAAGATCTATCTTTTTTAAATTGGGGTTTTTGCTCCTACTTATCTTTTATAAATATGAATTTGGGAAGTAAAACACCGATTTTAAACAAACTCAAAAATACCTCGAATTTGCGTTGTGTGTTTTGTTGTCAGCAGCAGTTAATAAGACTATCCGAGGTAAAAATAAAACACTGAGCCCTAATCCCTGGTGCCTAGCCTATATATTTATAGGGTCATGCTCGCCTAGAAATCAAGTTACGCTTGAAAGTTGAAACTAGAAACCAAGCCCAGCCCACTAATATTTAATCCAGCCCGCTCCAATATCAATATCCTAGATAAGATCGAGGAGGGTAGTGCAACTGCTTGCTTTTACGTTGATACCGGTATTATGTCGAGTTTGCAATTCAAGTTTTAAAATATTTTAAAGAATTATGCGTGTTTCTGAAAAATTCTACTTTTAAATAAAAATACATTATTTTTATTAATTTTTATAAAAATATGATTTTTTAAATTCTTTTGCAAAAATAAAACTTGACAACTAAAAGTAACTGCATTCAATTGAAATCAACCTAAAATACAACCAAAAGAATTTTCACTATCTTTTTTAGATAAATATAAAACAAAGTTGCATACTTGCATTTGATCAAAAGATAATAAAATCGTAAAAAAAGTAATTTTTTTTTTAATTTCTCAAGATTAATTAGCATCCTTATTATATCTTTATATATAATGAGAGTAAAAATGATATTATCCAAAAATTTGATAGTGTGCTCCTCAGTACCGCCAAAACAATTTCAACTGTTGCATCTAATAATATTTTTAAAGATAAACAATTAAGATTATATCATATAAAAAGAAAAAATTATTAGCTAAAAAGAATATAAGTATAAATAAGGTTATATTAGAATTGAATTTTCAAAAGTCTAAACCAAAAAGAAATTATACCTTAATAAGGAGACCAATTAAATTAGTCCATAAATTAAAATCAATTTTTTATCTACTAAAATAATAAGGATCGTTAAATCTTAAAATAAATAATGAGAACTATTGGATTTAAAATTTAAAAGGGTATTTAGTCATTAATAGAATTATATTCAAATACTAAAATGGTTATTTATATTTTAAAAGTAGAATTTTTCAGAAACACACATAATTCTTTAAAATATTTTAATAGAATTATATTCGAATACTAAAAAAGTTATTTCGATAATTTAAACCAAATAATAAATAAATTTTCTAAATTGAATAGAGTTTTTAACGTTAAAAAATCATCAATTTTTTCTCCCTATAATTTCAAAGGTTTTAATCGGGAAAAATTGTTATTTGTGAGTTTCATGTGGTCTATAAAATCGTCTAAATATAATTTTTAGAACTTAATATAGAATATAAATAATAAAATGAGCATTAAAAACTTAATAAATAAATATAAATTTATTTTAAAAAATTACTAATTCTTTTTAATAACATAAATTGAGCGTTTACAATGTGATCATATAAAATAATAACATGTAAGTACTAAAAAAAATGTAAATTCATATAATTATAAATATTAGAAAAAAGAGCCTTCGTTGTGCGGGTATTATCATAAGTCAAGAATCGATTCCCATTGACGACATATTAAATTAAAATTTATATACCAGATAATAACAACCGGCTTATTATAATAACAACGAGTAAAATAAATGATTTAAAAGTATTATCAAGGTAAATGGTACGAAACTCTTTACCAATATGCTTAAATTTAATATTTAAAACTCCAAAATATAGATAAAAAGGTCGAATCACATCAACATGTAAAACCTAGTATTTATAACTCTAAAATTATTCAAACTATATTAAAATTTGATATAATCAATAATATGTTAATATCTAAAATTAACTATACTAAACTATAATAAACGAAATGGGGTATAATTTGTAGTTTGGTTCACCACTCACTTTGGTTATCCATTTTCAATCACAACCGTTAGATCTTAGTAACAAAGACGTCTAAGGTTCGAATCCCGCCTACAATATATTAATTTATATTTATAGATCTTAGTAACAAAGAGGTCTAAGGTTCGAATCCCGCCTACAAAATATTAATTTATATTTATACTAAACTATAATAAGTGAAATGGGGTATAATTTGTAGTTTGGTTGACCCTTCACTTTGGTTATCCCTTTCGATCACAAACGTTTTATCTTAGTAATAAAGAGGTTTAAGGTTCGAATCCCGCTTACAACACAGTAATTTATATTTAATAGTTGTTATATACAGAGGTTCAAGGTTCGAATCTCGCCTACAACATATTAATTTATATTTAATATTAAAAGTTGTTATATAGATAGGTCCAAAGTTCGAGTCTTAATAACTACATATTAATTTAGATTTAATACTAAAAAATTTCATATATAAAGGTCTAAGATTCAAATTATTCCAAGAACACATTAAAATTAATATTTATAATATTATATTATACTATAAGCAAATTGAAAGAAAATTAAAAGGAATCCATGCTTCGCACATTTTGGTCCTGTACGGCCAAATCAATAAGGACCATTGATCTTAAAATAGATGAATGAGAACCGTTAAATCTAATACTAAAAAGATTTATTTTAATAATATAAACCAAATATGAGTAGGTTTTCTAGGTTGACTAGAATTCTCAATGTAAAAATTTGTAACTTTAAATTCTAAATTGAGGAGTTTATTTGATTCTTGGTCTATACTTTAATTCTAAGTTGAGTTGGTTTTCTTTATTTTAATTCTATTCCTAAGTTGAATAGAACTAATGTCAAAAATTCGTTATTTTATAAAAAAAAATTCAGTTTCAGGGTAGTTTTAATTGGAAAAGAATTTGTTAAATTATCACTAAATTAAAGATTATTTTGTGAGTTTTATGTGGGCTGTAAATTTGTTTTTAAATCTGATTTTTAGAACTTAACATACAACATAAATAATGTATTGAGCGTATAAAACGTAATAAATAAAATCTAAAAACGAATAACATAAGACTAATATAATTATAAATTTAAAAAAAAAACAATGCATTGAAAAGGCTATAAACTTTTTTTTTTTTGCCAGAAAAGGGAAATATTATTAATTCAAATCGTCTGCTAATACATGAATAAATTCTGAGTGGACATTCCCCACATCCCAGATACGATCAGCTAGAGAACTAGAGTATCTCGCTAAGAAGTGAGCTACTTTGTTCGCGGATCGTCTAACAAATTTTAAGGTTACATTACGCGACCTTAAATCAATAAGAAGTCTTTTGCAGTCATCAATTACTCTTCCCAGGTACGAGAAATTAATCGACGAGCAACGGATGGCCTGTACTGCTCCTATGCAATCAGTCTCAACCTCCACTAACTGCCAGCCTTTTGATTTCACCCAGCTCAAAGCTTCTCTTATCCCAATAGCTTCTGCAAGTTCTGGATTCAATACACCTTGTTTGCAACTCGACTGAGCTGCTATCAATGCTCCTGTATGTTCTCTTGCCACCATGGCGTAACTGTAGTAACTAGATTCTTCGAAAATTGCTGTGTCTGTGTTTACCTTAACTGCTCCCTGCTGTGGTTGTTTCCAGTGCACATCGCCATCCGATTGAGTTAAGAACCCAATAGAGGGATCGAATGACTTATCTTGAGCACTCTCCCAGTTGTTAAGGACTTGTACACCTGATTTAACAATCTCCTCGTAATCTTTTCCTTTTTGCGTCCATACGATCTCATTTCTGTTTTTCCAAATAGACCAGGCCACCATAAAGATTTTGTTGACGACGTTTCTCTGACTATGCTGCAATACTTCCTCTGCCCAACTCTGCATACTTAGATCTTCATACAATATAGGATTATACCCAAGCTTCTGCCAGCACATCATCGCCACAGGACAAGTTACTATCACATGAATAGTCGTTTCTTCAGCTAAATTACAAACTGGGCACGTACTATCAAGCATGACTCTTTTCTCCCTCAGACAGTCTTTTGTTGGCAAGCATCCTCGAATTGATCTCCATAGAAAGTGTTTGACGTTTAGAGGGATCTTCAGATTCCAAATTTTGTTCCAGAACTTAGGATTGTTGCTTTCATGATCTACTCTTGTACTGGCTCGAATTTGATTGTACGCACTCTTCACAGTATAGACTCCCATTTTGTCCTTCCTCCAAAACCATTTGTCAGCATCTGTTTTTCGAACTGGAATCGACAAAATCAAATTTGCATCTCTGGTACTGAAAATATCATGGATTAAATCCATGTCCCAAGATTCCTGGTCCATTGACATTAAAGATGAAACTTTGTTTCCTTTAAGAACTTCACTCTCTGTTCGAATGTAGGGGTCTCTGTCGCATGGAAGCCATGGTTCATGCAAAATATTAATATTTTCTCCACTTCCCACTCTACAGCCCAATCCCTCCTTCAAGAGATCCTGAGTTGCCATGACACTTCGCCATATGTAGCTTGGATTTGCTCCAATTTTTGCTGAGAGAAAATTCCCTTTGGGATAGTACCTTGCTCTATAAATTTTGCTAACCAAACTGTCTGGCTTTTGAATCAATCTCCACGCTTGCTTGCCTAAGAGAGCTAAGTTGAAATCGTACAATTTTCGAAAACCTAGACCACCCTCGGATTTTTTCATGCACATACGATCCCACGACATCCAGTGGATTCCTTTCGGTTTGTTTACTGAATTCTTCCACCAATACCTACACATTAGACTTTCTAAATCACTGCAAATATTCCTGGGCAACAAGAAGACGCTCATTGCGTATGATGGTTGAGCTTGTGACACTGTTTTGATAAGCAATTCTTTCCCACCTTTCGACAACTGTTTCTTGTCCCAACCTTCAATACGATTCTGCATTCGATTTTTCAAGTAGCCAAAAACCGCACTTTTGTTTCTCCCTATACAGTTCGGAAGACCTAGGTAGGTTGTTCCTTCATCTGCTTCGTGAAAACCCAGAGTTTGACATATGACCTCCTTGACTTCACTGTTCGTATTACTGCTGAAGAACACAGAGGATTTTGCTTGGTTTATTTTCTGCCCTGACGCCCTTTCGTAGATTCGAAGCAATTGACATATATGATCTGTCATGTCTGTACTGGCTTTGCAATAAATGTAGGAGTCGTCAGCGAAAAACATATGAGTTAAAACTGGGGCGCCTCTTGCCACTTTTATTCCTGTCACCGGATTCTTCCTCTCATAATCATTAAGTAAAGCTGAAAGCCCTTCCATGCATATCAAAAACAGATACGAGGATAACGGATCCCCCTGCCGGATACCGCGACTTGGAGTGATTGAACCAACCTCCTTCCCCGAGTGGGTGATGTTGTACTTTACTGACATTACACATTCCAAAAACAGAGAGATTAGTTTTTGTTCGAATCCCATATTCTTTAGCATCTCCTTCAGAAAACTCCACTCCACTCGATCGTAAGCTTTACTCATGTCTAACTTCAACGCCATCCACCCCTTTTTTCCAACCACCTTCCGTTTCATATAGTGCATGACTTCATATGACACCATTATATTGTCAGAGATCAACCTTCTTGGAATGAATGCGCTTTGTGAATTAGAGATTACACCATCAAGCACATTCTTGAGACGGTTTGCCAACACCTTTGATATAATTTTGTACACTACATTACACAAGGATATAGGCCGAAAATCAACCATTGACTCTGGAGTTGGTTTTTTTGGAATCAGAACAATGTTAGTGTCTGTGAGAGAGATATCAAACTTTCCTGTTGTGAAAAACTGTTGAGTTAGATGAACAACGTCAGTTCCCACAATTTTCCAATATTTTTGATTAAAACCTGGGCTCATGTCGTCTGGGCCAGGTGACTTATCAGGGTGCATCCCAAATAAAGCAGACTTCACTTCTTTCGGATCGACTGGAGCTAACATAGCTGCGTTTTGATCATCTTTGACTCGATTAAGAACACAATTTGTCACTTCTGTTGCATCTGTATCCGTAGCTGTGAAAAGGTTTACGAAATAGCTTACCATTGTTTCTTCCAAGCCAGAACCCCACTCAACAGTTGCACCATTCTCATTTTTTAAGGAACTGATCTTATTCACTTTACGGCGAGCTTTTGTAGCAGCATGGAAGTACTTGCTGTTGCTATCACCTTCCCTAAGCCAAAGTTGCTTACACCTCTGACGCCAAAATACCTCTTGCTGTGAATAAATTTCCATCAACTGCTTTGCGTTTTCAGTGTACAAAGCAACAGAATGCACATCCTTCCTCCCTTTTGTTACCTGCAAAATTTTTTTACAGTGCTGAATGCGAGTTCGAAAACTTCCTATGACTTCTTTTCCCCATCTGGCCAACATCTCTGCAATAAAATTAATCTTCTCTACAAAAGATTTTCCTTGGTTTAAAGTCCAAGACTCGTCGACAATTTTCCCACGCATAGGGTCTCGTAACCAAGCGTTCTCGAATCGAAAGTTCTTTATTCTAACTACATGAGACCTCGTAAATGGCTCCAGGAGAATAAGACTGTGATCTGAAGTAGTGATCTTTAAATTTACTAACTTTGTGTCTGTGAACTGGTTCATGAAATTCGAGGAAACTAAAGCTCTATCAAGTCTGATTTCCATCCACTGATCTGTACCGTGCCCTCTCTCCCAAGTATAAGGGTAGCCTTCCATACCTAAGTCTACCAAACCACAATCCTCAATGCACTGTTGGAACCCTTTGATAAGCCAGTTTGGGTACGGACGACCTAAAAATCATCTACTGCCCCAATCTTCAATCGTCGTTATTACTAAACTACTCAAAATCACTAAGATTCTTACCATGAATCAACGATTAACACACAATTTTCACCAACAATTCAGAGACTAAGCTGTAATTCGTTGATTACTGAGCAATTTTGTAAGAATTCAAGACAAAATAAAGATTCAAGTGATCACCAACTCCATTACGATCACTAATTTTCGAGGTATGTTAATGTACTTTAACAAATATAATGATGTAAAATTTTCCTTATACACAGTTATAATGAATTTTTTGGGCAAGAACTAGACTAGAGAATTGTGAATTCAATTAGGGTTTTAAGATGTGTAGTTAGAGCTTTTAGTGATTGTGTTGATTCTTTTCCATTTGATTATATGTTTAGTTAATTTTAGTAGTTAAACGTTTCAGTATATATAGGTCCTGGTGATTTATGTATAATTTTTGAGTTTAGATTTGTTGTAGTTGTTCAATTTTGACTGTTACTGTTAATTTTTTAGTCAATTTCTTGTTTTCAATTTTTATGTGATTTTTGTCGAATCACTGATTTATTAGAGTTAATTTTTGTTCGTACATATTGCTCTCATAAATATAGTTAATAGTGTGATCGCCTGTCGAAAGTGTATGAAATCTATGTTTATCCTCTCCCGCGCAGTTTTATAATGTTTCCTAAGTACGTTTGGAATACGCGAGGAATGATAATAGACATTGGTGCAAACAGACCATCAAGCAATAAGGCTTAGAAATTAAACAATGATTTTCAAACGTTATAATAGAGTTGTAAAGTTTAGAAGTTAATACTAAAGTGAACCTGTCGTGTGCTTTTAATTAAAGAGATCTCTATTACAAGGCGGTAAATTTGAAATGCAATATGAATATGGAAAGTATAATTTTTTTAAGTTTAAAACATAGCATTGAAATCATCAACAACGTAAAGGGGTAGAAGATCAAAAGATATCTACGACATACTATATAATGTAACGTTCTGGAAAGGGGAAAAACAACTCATCAAATCTTATACTATTAAAATCAATTTTACTTCTTTAACAAACCAGTAAAATACACTACACAAATCACTGTTACTGTTATATAAATCACTAAAAAGCGTTATAGAAATTATTAATTTTAGTTATAGAAATCACTAACATGTATTATAGAAATCACCAATATAAAAAACCTGGATTCTCTTTATATTGCCTATATCTTACGCAATTATTTACTACATGTCTATATGGACGATCACATTTTGTGTAATATGATTTGTGGGATATAGCAAGGTGTGAGAGTGAAGGTTGATGTTAACGAAAAAAGGAAGTTACATGTGTCCTAGCTCTATTTAGAAGAGATGAATTCTTACCTAGGAAGCACGGACTCCCTTGTTCGTAGTCCATCCTCCAATACTGGTAAGAGTTCATCCTCCACTTCGTCTTGTAGTGTAAGTGGGCTTAAGTTTACTGATGATCAACTCGGATATACATGTAAAACTTGCACTAGCGTCCAGATTAGTATTCTAAATGCATTTTATCCAAGTAGAATGAAACACAAATATGATGATCACTCCCTAATCTTGAGGCACCCTTCATTCTTTTACGAGGGATTATTTTACTGTCAAATATGTGAAGAACAAGTTAATAATCAAAGGTGGTTTTATCATTGTGATGAATGTGATCAGTCTTTTCACTTTGGTTGCCTCCGTTTCTACCCAAACGTCAAGTTAGGAGGAACTATCAAACATATTATTGACAACCAACCACACACGCTTGCATTGGTTTTAAAGAAGACTCCAAGAAAGAATTCTCCCAGGTACGTTTGTGGCATTTGTGGACATGGCTTCAAATTTCAGTTCTTTTTTGAGTGCGATGGATGTGGATATCTTGCCTGCATCTTCTGTTTTCGAACAAAATATGGCTAGAAAATAGTTTGAGATCGATCTTCCTGCAGTAATTCGGTCTTTTTACTAGTTTTTTATAAACGACTTTTCTCTGATTTGTAGTTTATATGTAAAATCATGTACTATTGCGATTGAATGAAGGACTTTTTAATATTAATAAGAAATTATGAACAAAAATAATCAACAAACCAGACCATGCAACTGTTTCATGAGAAAGCAATTCCAATTCTAGCAACACAAATTGGTTTTATATAGCATCTGCATCGCATGAATGAAACAGGAGAGAAAATGAATGAGTTAGTAAAATGAAAACGGAGAAGAGGGCGAGGGCGAGGGCGAGGGAGGATTAGAATGAGTAAGTAATGACTATGAAAATCGTAATTTTCTTGAAACTTGTAATTATGGTTATAAATCTTAAATATACCTCTAGAACTGGAAAAAAGCCGAAAGAGCTGCCATGTTTCCTCCTTCCCAGTTTTATCCTTTTTCTGCTGCATGCATACTATAAAAGACAAGTACATAGATTAAAGAATGGCAGCCGTCGTAAAATTCAAAGAGTAGATTTGCAGGGATATGCAATCATAGCATACTGCATTCTTGATGGACACACGCCGAGAAGTTTCTATTCAGACACCATCTTAAATAGCTCAGGATTGCCAATATTCTTAGAAGTAGCCAATTCGAGTATGAAATGCGCGTGTTTATGAATATATGGTGTCCAATATTTTCATTCGTTAAGACTTGGGAAAAAATCATTATAGGGTACGTTCCTCTAAAAGATAATGAAATAAATATCATTAATTTTTCCATAAATGTGAAGCTGCAACTGTGTTATAAATAAGTTGAAGCTTCAGTTTACAACACAGTTCAGTATTTAGCAAAAAAAAAAGTTGAAGCTTCAGTACAGAATCCATCACAAGTAATAATCCCATATCTAGTTCTCTCAAGTCCAAGTAATAATCCCATATCTAGATCGCTTTCGCTATCCCCGAGACCGATTAGTACTCCAAGAGGATGGTGTTATTGGAGTGAATGCTACATATTATATTTGTAACAAGTCTGTTACGGGCTCTCCTAGTCTCCTACATATATTTGCAATACTATACATATTGGTCCTAATAAATTTTGTCTCCACAAGAGTTATGCTGAATTACCCAGACAGATTATTCGCGATAAGCTGGAGCTACATCCTCTTGTTCTACTACCATGCATACGCAACAACAAATGTGTTTTTTGTAGTAGTCGTGTTAAATATGCTTATGCTTGTGATGATTGTAATTTTGATGACATTACAGAGGGAAGCTTTGTTTCACTGTGATGCTTGTTGGGAGGAAGCTAAAGATTATTCATACGTGCTTCACCTGTGATTTGGTACACTTCCCTATGCCTGACGAGGAATCACTATTTGATCTCATTATCACCCAGTGTAGCAAATTCCTAGTTGATGATCCGCATATTATTAAAAAAACACTGGAGTAACCGGGACCATCCATTAGAACTGCCCCGGTTTACTGTCAGTGTGAACGAGAATGACAATGATGGTGATAGAAGAGTGCTGATATGCGATGGGTGCCTTCAACCCATAACAACTTCTCATCCGTGTTACTACGCGTGCATTCAATGTGGTTTCTTCCTCCACTCCTTCTGTGCCACCAAGTTGCCATTTAAGTTGCCAGCAGGAGCATCCCCATTCCACCCCCAGCATTCGCTCTCTCTTAAACCAACGTTTAAGTTTTACAATCTTAAGACATGTGGAATTTGCGGGTACTCCACCAATGGATTCTTCTATGAATGTGAGACTTGTGATATCACAATTGATATCCGTTGTGCATTCTTGCCCAAAAGGATTAGACATAAATCTCACAAGCATCATCCCCTCGTTCAGCGTAGAATTTCTGGAGGTATGGAATATGCATGCATAACTTGTAGTACCTTCCAGACTAATATAACGTGGGCATTTTACCCAAGTAAGCTGAAACACAGATATGGTGATCACTCAATAATCTTGAGATACCCTCCCTTTTTCTATGAGGGAGTAATCTACTGTCAAATATGCGAAGAACGAGTTAATAATCGACGTTTGCTTTATCATTGTGAAGAATGTGATCAGCCTTTTCACCATGATTGCCTCCATTGGTTCGGGCAGGTCAAGCTTAGAGGAACACTCAAAGTTGTTATTGACAAGCTAAACCCAGTTGTTTAAGTTTTTCTTTTTAGGCTCGCAAAAGACTTTCTCTTCTTAACTATAACTGTGTGTGTATAACAAAATTAGAGAACTGCTTTTGAAAGCTAATACAGTAGAGAATGAATATAGTTTTGATGAATTCAAAACAAGAAAAAGAATTTATATGATAATCAAATGTGAATGAAAAATGCACGATACTGATAGTCGGACCATCTTTCAGTTTCATACCTAAAAAATACAGATTGTATAGTTTCATACAGGATGGATACAGATAAAATACCTTCATTAATTTATATACCAATCAGTAAAGCAAAATAGTCTTTACAATACAAGAGTAGAAAACCACGAAATCATACAAAATTTCCTGCTATTGTCTACTGGAACTGGGAAAAAACCAGGATTTCCTTGCTCTCTGGATCATTGCAAGGATTATCCGGTAACATGTACAAATCTTTACGACTCAACTTCCTTTGGAAGACCTGATCCTAATATCAGAATTGAAAACAGGGAGCCAACATGAAGATATACATTAAGCTAATAAAGTTTGAAGAAACAAAATAGGGTTAAGGAGCAAAAAGGCCCTTGAGATTTACCTAGAGGAGCAAATACACCCTTAATATTTGAGCCAATGGCTCAAAAAGGCCCTTTTAGTTAGTGATTTTCTTAACTATAGTTAAAAATAAACTTATATTTTGATTAGTACTAAACAAAAAATATAATATGTTTCTACACTAACATAAATTTCATTTCAAGAAAAATAATTTTTTATTTAATTAGTTGGTTAAAAAATTAAATGGTAATCAATGCTATAATTTAAATGTTAATCAATGCTATAATTTGCAAAAAAAAACGTATTTTTCAAAAAGTCTCAAATTAATATATGAAAAAAAATATTATAAGTTAATAGCTAAAATTGACAAATATAATCAAAAGACACCATATTATTAAATATATTAAAAAAAATATATTATTATGGGTCGTTCAATTATTAATTTATTTAAGAATCAGGTATGGATTTAGAATGAACAAAACCCATACCTCATGTTTGGTTGACCTTTTTTTTATTTCATACTCATACATCAAACCACCAAAGTATGTACTATGAGTTTTTGATAGGTTGACCTTTTTCTTATTTCATACTTATACCTCAAACCCCCAAAGTTTGAGTTTTTGATACCCAAGAGAGGAGGAGGTGAGGAGGTGGTGGATATGAGAGAGTGGTATGAGTATCATTTTTATTATTAATTTTTTATTTCTTCAAAAAATATTAATAATAACAAAAAAAAAATACTTTTATATACAAATAAATGTTACTAATATTAAAAAAATATTTTCATTTTTTTAATAACATTAATAAATGAAATTAATTAATATTTTAATAAAATTTTAAGTTAAACAGATTGATTCCAGCACTGAACCAAACACATAATGACATAATGTCAGTAATGAAATTTAATCACCATACCAGCCAAACCCGATTCCTGATTTCAAACCCATACCCCTTCTTGAACCAAACGACCCCTAAAATTATTGTTGTAATGTCTTAGTTTACACAAACTTCAATAAATTTTTTTAGTTTAATTTATTTAGGTGAAATTTGATCTTTTATAATATATAAATATAAATTTATAATTTAAATCTAAAGCTTGTCTTACTTTTAAATTTATTTTAACTATGGTTAAGAAAATCTAACTAGAAGGATCTTATTGATCCATAGACCTAAACATTAGGGGCTTATTTGATCCATTTTACATCATAGGGTCTATTTGCTCCTGCATGTAAATCATAAGGGCTTTTTTGCTACTTAGCCCAAAAAATAAAATAAAGTAATTAGCTAACAAAATAAAAAAAAATTACAGAACCAACCTGACTACGTTGAGCAAAATTATATCCTACAGACCACCAAGCAGCAGGAATTTAATGTTCTAGTGTTGTCCTATTCCTGATAGATTCTTCAGTTTCTGCAGCATGCAAAAGTTAGAATTGTCCAAACTGTTATCACATTTCATTTCAAGTAAAACTTTGGGATTGTCAAACTTTTAGTACCTGGCACCAAACTAACATATATATTAGCCCTGAATTAGTATGTTCGGATCATTGCAAAGTCATAACATGGCTGATAAATATGTAAAATTTTACGAGAGATGTTCACCTAAGAATTACATGCATGCTGATCACATGAATGTAGATAATTTAAAATTTATTTAGCCACGTCAAGAATTTTAAGAAAAAGAATTATTTTTCCAACTAGATTTGTTTTCTTGTAGAGCAAAGTAGTAAAGAATATGTAAATATATCTTCTACAAACTTAATTTTCAGGATGGAGGTCACTCCGGAAGCATTACTATGCATAATGAACGCACTTTCAGTCAATAATATCAGCTATTAAAATAGTATGCAAAACTGTAGAAAATAATAAAGGTTATAAGAAGAAAAAGCAGAAGAATAAGAGGTTATTGGGAAAAACTGCTACCGCAATGTAGTTGGATGGATCGTCAACACTTGTTGAACCAAGGACTATCTCCCTCCTTAATTTTGTTGTGAGCTTGTGACAAACCCGTAGCTGAGAACAGGAAAAGCAACAGTTAAACAAGGGCCATAGCTCTGTACAACAGATTAAATATCCAGAGAACTAACCTCTGATCGTGTCGCCCCACCAACAATGAAAATAAATATACGTTGCCCCATCATTTTAAAATCATTCGACGTATTCCCAATAACGGAATCACTGGGAGAAAGCAGTTGTAAATAGGTTTAAGAAAAAATTCACAGTAGGCGTATAGGGACAACTGACAAGCAACTTTTTAATTGGTCATTCAACAAACATAATTTTTTAAAAATTTAAGAAGAATATATGTTTGTTGATAGAATTATGCTTTGCTACGAGATTAATAAGAACTGAGATCCTGAAGCCACTGTTACAGTCTTTGCATCAATTCAACAAAACATATAACAAAAAAATTGTGTGTTACCTCGAATATCCATCATCAGAATTACGAGGTTTTGCCCAATTCGCTGTCCGTCTTGACCTCACTGAATGTGGATTAGATTGCTTTCCTGCTCTCACTGGCTGAGCACCCCCAGTGTCAGCCTTCTGAGCGGCTGGGGCAGTTTGATTCATGCAATTGTATTCATTCTTTGGTAAACTACCTTTGGTAAGTTGTTCAATCAACTCCTGAAAGAGGACATAACTGAATATATAATCATCTTACAGTTGTTATAAAATTTCCGTATAAAACTAGGTTATCTAGTTGTAGCAAAACAAATTGGTCTTATGTTTTGGTCTTATGTTACATCTGTGCCGCATAAATGAAATAGGGGAGAGAATAAAAGTAGACATGAAAACAGAGAAGAGGGCGAGGGAGGATTAGAATGAGTCCTTGTGGCTAACTTTTGTTGTTTATGTTCATATGGAGTAATGAGCATGAAATCACATATAATGGCCACAACAAGATATAAAGTGGTATGAAAATTGTAGTTTTCTTGAAATATGTTATTATGGTTATATATTTATAAATGTACCTCTAGAACTGGAAAAAACCGAAAGAGCTGCCATTGTTCCTCCTCCCCTGTTTTATCCTTTCTAGCTGCATGCTTACTCTGAAAAACAAATACATAGATAGAAGATTGGCAGCCGTCACAGAGTAGACATGCAGAGAAATTTACTGCTTTAGATATGCAATCGCATATTACCTTTTGGGAGTCAAACTTAAGTGAAAAAGTGCCACGGGATGCTTTTTTATTGTCCGCTCCCTCAAGCGATAGCAATGTTTTTACTACCTTCGCTTCGTCCTGGCTTAGTTTCGCCAACTACACAAAATAAAAATGCATAAAAATGATTGCTTGATGCCACATAGAAATATTCTTTTAAGTGTATCAGTATTACCATAAATGATGCAAGTGAGGCTGAAAGCCGGAACTAGACAACTTACTAGAAAACAGAATTATAGAATATTCAAAACAATTAGGCAATCACTACAGATGCATCCTACACAGATAAACACATTCATAGCATATAGTAAAAGGTGAAACAGATCGACTTATATAAAGGCATTCTTGGTGGACATTATATACAAGTACACACCAGAGACTTTCTATCCAGGCACTGTCTTAAATAGATTAGGAATGCCAAGATTCAGGTGGCCAATTTGAGTACGAAATGTGTTTATGAATATGGTGTCCAGTATTGTCAGGACTTGGTAAAAAATCTTCATAGTGTACATTCTCTTTTCACTCGATTAGAAGACCACTCTACTATAAGACAACTTCCCTTTTTTGCATCTTTACTAGCAAATATATTCTTACATCTTCATAACATTCAAAAACTGCAAGAAGTTATCTTATTCATACTTCTTTCGTGATTTTTAAAACCATGGGTCTTTTTACGTTGCATACACCTCACCTCCTCTGACCTATTTACAAGTGGAAATTCCAGGTATGTTCGGTTTGGTTTACTTTAGGTTTGGAGAAAACTCTACTTCAACATTCAAGAATCTTGCAACCGCTGCATCGGATGTCATTCTTGATTACTTCGCTCTTATTTCTGTGTGGAAGTCGTCTTCATGTCTGTACTAGCCTCTCTTCAATACTTTACTAGCAAAGAGGAAACATTTTGGTTAGTATTTTCCCTTTCACTTTATAATAAAATATAATTTCCATTATTAGCGTCATTTTGGAGTTCCACTTTAGGAGACTTTGAAGAATCTCTACTTCAAATTTAAAAAGATTACTGCTGCTTCAGTAGACGTGCAATATGTTATTCGGACTCTTTAATTTCATTCTTTGGATACTTGGACACTCACACATCATCTTTCCTCGTCAACTCATTTGACAAAAAATTAAGCATGTTGACAAACCGAACAACCACCACATATGGGATGAACTTGGGATGCAAAAAATAAATGGAAACGAGAAACAAAGGAGATGAGAAGAAGATGATTCCTCTGTACTGATGCAAAGACGTTTATTGATTACAGAAATCCAATATCATAGGTTTAAGGAAAAGCCGCATGTAATTTGCAAAGCCTTTGACAAAATCTTGCCCAGTTCAGGTATCATGTTTAATATTTACTACAATATCTAATCCACTTATGTTTATTAAAAATTTATGATTTGTTCATTGTTCCCCAACTTGGATCCCAAAGTACGGACAGGCTCCTGTGTTACCAATTTTAATAATGTCTACTCCGGTGTGTTATGTTCGACCCTCTTTAAATGAGTCCGAGCAACATTCTCATGGTTTAATTTTCCCCACACATATGTCTTTGTAGGACTCTATGTCCTCTCTTTCTATCTACCTACTATTGGAAACCACAAGTGGTTGATGTCTGTACATTTGTTTAAAGTTTCTAAACAACTCTGTGTCAAACTCAAACAATACACAAGCCAAAAAATTGCTATAAGAACACATGTATCTGTCTATATAAGAATAAACAGTAAATGATTCAAATTCTGTTGTGAAAGCTTCATTCTGTAGCATATTTGATCTACAATAGCAGTGCACATTGCAAGACCCTTGGTCCAAAGAAAGATGAAAGCGATATGTACTCTTTATACAAATATGTTTCAATGGATTTCTATTCTAGAAATAATGAAGAAATGAGTTATGGGGATTAGAATAAATTTAGTAAAGTGTTCATGAATATGGCCACATGATTATAGAACTATCAGTTAATAATCAATGAGTCGTTTACAAAAATACTTAAATATTTACTACAGAGCACAACCAATTAAAAACTATTATTTACCTGCATTAACTTTGATGCTTTGTCAGCTTCAAACTTCTCCGGATACACAATTGCATAAATTAACATTAAACGCAACTTAAATTCATAACTAGCATCCTGAAATTAACAAAGAACTGGTAAGGGCACCATGTCTAAGCACAAAAAAATATGGGTTTCACCCGCTTTTTTAACTAGTAGAACAAGTCTCACAATCACCTGATTTGACCTAAAATAATTAATAACTTCCTTTGATCCAGCATCACCAAAGACAAGGTCCTGCTCAAGTTGACCTAGATCACGAAGTCCCTCATCTCTAATAACTTGGTTAATTTGTCCAGCTATCTGAGTAAAATGCATAAACGAGGTCATAACATATAGAGCTATTAGCATTCTATTCCTAAATGTATTGCAGTTTGGACATACAAACCCGAAACTAGATGTTTGTATATCTGCAATCTTTAAAGTATGTGGTTTGTACACCCCTGCCCCTTTTCCGGCAAAATGGAGGACTTTGACACCAAAACTTGGTTTAAAAGCCAAAACTATTTACTAAAACAGCAAACTTATCCATTTGTAATACCTAGGTAACAATAAAACTTGCATATTTCACCATATAAACATCCTGGATTCACCAGATATACACTAGGATTTACCAAAAAATCTGAACCTGAAATTGTGTTTGTAATACATATAACATTCCCAAAAATATATATACGCTTTACAAAAAAAATCAAGTATTATTGACCTTGTTTGTAGGTTGAGATGGACTGTTGAACATGACTCGTGCAATATATGCGACTTTGTGTGTGTATTAAACTAACTAAAGGAAGAATTATAGAAAATGATTAAAAGTTTTGCTGGTTCAGGTACAGATATGAGAGACAAAAAGTGGATCACGTACTTTTGTTTTCAATTTCTAAAAAGATTTTTAACTTTCTCAGAATAAAAGTCAGGTGAGTGAAAGGAGTGTACCAGGCTTCTCGGACATATAGCAATTAACTAGGAACAAGGAAATTAAGGCATTTGAAACTGACAAAGACATAAACTGACCTCTACATGGACAGAGAGCTTTTCCTTTATTTCGTTATATTGTGGCATTGATTGAACCATTTTCTGCAAGTCTCTTGTAGATAATTCTTCCCCATCTCTACAGAAAGTCAAATTTAATGTGAGAAAACTGCTAGATGAAGTATCATCTTTTTACCTTAAATTATATAGCGAAACAGGTCAGTTTTTATGTTTAATAAAGCCAAATCTGGTGATGGCAACATAAATACTAAATTAAACGAGATTGACTCTGCTTAACAAGAAACTATATGAAGTTTAATCCGTCAATAACATATGAAATATGGCATTTGAGGATGTTAATAAGAACTTCGAAACTAAGCACAATACTTAATCCTCTTGTCGTTACGCGAGATATCAATAGTAACTTAAACTACGAAGAAACATTTGAGTTCATTATATCAAGTTCTACGGAGCTCCAAAAATAACAACTTACTCCACCAGTTAGATATACTATTCTAACAATGACCTAGCATATATGGAAGCACGAGTATTTGATGCTTTAAACACTCAAATATGTTTATAAGCACAGAGTTCTAGATGATGTGGAGAAATAGGCCGACAATTCTCTAGTATTTATTGCCATGACAATTTTAGACGGTCAAGTTACCTGTCCCTGGCTGATGTGAGCATGGAGTGGCTCTTTCTAGGAGAAGGAAATGTATGTAGCATAATATTATAACATGACACTGTCTTGAGAAAGCCTAAACTAAAATACCCCTATTTTCAGAGAATGTCATACTGAAATAGGTTTGAAAGGAGAACAAAAACTAATATTGCTATGTAAGTAGTACTTACTTTTGGTGAAGTTGCGCTGCTTTGTTCTTTGACATAAAGTTCGTCATCTTGTCACTCAACCGTTCACTAGCCTAATGTACCAGTTAGTAAGAAAGAGCATTTAAACTCATCAAAAATACAAGTACTCTAATTTACATTCATTATACATACATCCGCTATATGGTTATGGCGAAGCTCAAACCAAACAGGATCATGATCTTCCAAAAGCACCTCCTTCTTTTCCGGCTCACCTCCAGATTTGCTGGGAACCTAGAGAAAAGGTGTTTAGCTTTGCTAGAGCTTCCTGTAGCACTTACCAAGGAACACAGCTAACATAAAGGCAGAAAGGTGCACCTCGTAAGTGTATTTATTCCCGTCCATATCCAGCAAATCGTGGCACATGGCATCGTAGAACCATTCATGAATTACAGGGGCAATCTAAATAATCATGTACAACATATCAAATGCAATCAAAATATAAATCAAATAAAAGACTAAAAGAAGAAGTCGGTATGGAAAAATGTGTTATACCTGATCGATGAACCTATCTAGAATAAGCAGTTCACATGTTTCATTTTTGGGAAAATTAGGAATAGTAGATTTATACGTGGATATAGTTTCCCAAACAGCAGTTGCTAACTTTTTGCAGACCAAGTCACGGAATTTTGGTTCTGCACTATTATCCTCCTTGACACGATATCGTACAAAAGGAAATTCCTGCATTGGGGCAAACATGGTTAAACAACAAGTTCTTCGTCCATTCCAACAAAGAATATAATCTTCTATGCACAGGATATATGATTGATTAGGCTGCTATAACACTACAAATTGATCAAAGAATTCCAAGGAAAAAAAGAAATTCTCATAACAGGCAGCCAAAATCACTAAAGCATACAACTGTTTCTCAGTCAGACCTATCCTCTCTGGTACATTGGTCCTTTTTTAATAAATATTCTAATGGGTTTTTAATCAGACAGCATTAAATATTACAATGAAAGAACCATATTCATCACAAAGTTGTACCTAAGGTAAATCATTATGAGTCTGACACGGAGACTGACAAAGGAACCTTGCTTCACTCATATTACCGGAGAAAATTAATCCATAACCCAATGTGAATTTGACTAAAAATTTAATATTAAAATTAAAAATTATGGAAGTTTCTTCTATCTTAATCTTGATTAAAACAAATACGACAAGGACCTATGCTTCATAAATGTGGCAGCTCAAGAAGTGCCAAGTAATAGTGTATATGAGCTAATATTGCAATTGGAGACCTTCATCGCCATTCCTGATTTTGGCTATGCCTTGTAATTTTAAAGTGAAAGCCATCTCAAGAACCCCAAATTGCATCATACTCTACCTTATAGTCAGTGTGGTGCACAAGCATATTGTCACTTGTCATCACATGTTAGAGGCCAAACTTATGAATAGGCTTCATATTCTCAGAGGGGAACATACCTTCAGTGAAGCAAAAACGGTAGCAATTCGAGTAGCCATTGTGCTCAGGCACATATCAGCTTTACGAGAAGTCTCAGCACCTTCACCGAAGAGATCTTCTAAAGCTCTGTCATGGTCAGTGATATATCCCTGCATCAAAAATATTATTGTTAACGTGTGATAATACACTGTATAATCATGCTATTTCATATTATGTGCTCACCAGAACAGTTGCAACAGTCAACATGACCTAGAGTTTAGGACAAATCAAGCACATGTTCACATACTCTATCCTACCTTTTTAAATAGAAACAGTCAGCATGAGTAGGATTCTTTAATACAGTATAAAGTATAAACAATCACTTGAACACATCTAAAGGAAGAAAAGTGCACAGGCATAATATTCTGTTCATCGCTAGACAACATGTATTCAACAGCCAAGTCACTGAAAATTCAGGGAATTGCCTTTGAAGTATGATGATGATATTCAGAATTCATCCTACCACTTGAGAATTATCTTTTGTAAACAAGAAATCGAAAAAACTTGATATATTAACAGAGTGTAACCTCCAAATTTCCTTAACATGCTGAATGCTATAGATGCTTTAGTACATTAACAACTTAACATAACTTTCATATATAATTACCAGATACCCAATCATTAAGATAGATTGGTTGTTGGTTGGATTATTTCTGTTTAATTAATGGGCAGTAATAATAAAACCACTTAGTTTGCACCTATTGAAAAATAATTATATAAATCAATATGATAGTTTCACTGTTTAGGTATCTTTTAATCAACTGTAATGGCATCAAACATGGAACAAGTAACACATCATAACTTCAGTTAATCAGTATCGTACTTGATTCTATTTATGACAATAAGACTCTCCTAACGATATTTCAGTATCCTTAACATACCGCCATCCAAAAATTTCTCCCAGACAACGAACAATGTCACTCGTAATATAATTTATCACAGAAAAAAAATTCACGCTCTCATGATGATTGGGCAAAACAATACAATCTGCTCAAGTTAATTATGACAATTCTGTAATCATTTCAACATTTATAAGCTATAACACAATATTTTTTGGGGTGAATATGGAATAGAACTCATCTTCCTAGGACTAATTGCATTACTTTTTTGATATCAATGCATTGGTAGTAATCTGGCCAACAGTAAAAGCAGAACCAACCAGGAGTATGAAACTGTGAGGGTGTCTCTGTGTGTGAGAGAGGGGAGGGAGGGAGGGAGGGAGGGAAGGAGAGAGATAGATGACAGTATTCTACCTGACTGTCCATGGCAAAGTACTCCAAGTTCATCTGCATAAAAAAGTTTAAAGAAAAAAATACAAAATTAGATTCCAAATGCTACTTTCAATAATCTAAAGACAATCTATGTTACCGGACTCAGAGTGTCCGAGTCTTAGACTATGCAATATCTTAAAATTTCTACATATATTTGGCTCATAATGAAGTGTCCGGGTGTCGGATGTCCGACATGGGTACTTGAGGTGACATAAAGTGTCAGGGTAACATAGAGGGCAATGATGTATAATACGAATTTTAAATATTGATATTATGAACTAGACCTCTCTTAACGCACTTATGCGCGGTAGAACACTAGTATCGCCTTTTATTCGAGCAAGCATATCTTTTGGCACGGGCGAACTAAAATATATAAATGCTCTGCAACAAGGTAAAAAAAGAAAATTAATGGATTCACTCCCACAAAGAAGATGAGAATCTGAGTAATTAATCCCTACTTAAAGAAGCTAAAATTTTCTGCTTACTTCCGGTACAAAGGTTCTCTTCCTGACATGTCAGATAGAAACATTACTAAACTGCATAAGTATTGAATGATGTAATATCAGTCTCAGTATTTATAAGAGTAATTTATCATTTTAGCATAGAACTTGTAAGTAATAGAAGACAGGAGGAAAAGAATTTTGAGTACTGTTACATTGTCCATACAGCTAAAGGAGTGAATTCATAATACATATCAATTTGCTCACCCACAACCATTGCACCATAAACATGACATAAAAGACACAAGTCTATGACAATGATAATATTTATATATTACTCCAATTAGAAATGCTAAGGAAAATATTGAAAAAGAAGCCCATTCCCAAAAGAATTTCTCCAAGTACATCTTGCAGGAAGATTAGAGAAATCAACTTCTACTCTTTCACGTTTCTACTTCCGGTCCACAAAAATTCATATCATCCAAGCACAAGATTTTATACAATGTCAGATACTTTCAAGGACATGTGTATTCGTACGTGCTTTGCATTGTTTTGCGGACTTTAACTGTTGCCAAAAAGTTCTTAATGTAATTTCCTACGTATACATTACTGACAAAATAGTTCTTGACAAATATCCATAACCAAAATTCAGAAGTTTAGGACTATCTCTGCATTAATTCTCCATCTCAGATGCAACTGTTGCAGATCCACATTTACACCAGTAAAAACCAAAGAAATTATCAGGTCGCATGTGGAGTTGCATTTTAGGGAAGAGGAAAAGGTGAAGACTACAACAAATTTCTAAAGAACGACTTTACTATTGCATAAACTTCCCTCTAAATGAATGTCACAAAGAGGCTTCAGATAACGACCGAATGCTATGAACTTAAGTACTTATGCATAATTATATGACTATTAGCTGATACAGATTTTCCTATATAGGCTTGTATAGGAGCTTATGTGAAATTTTAATGATCTTCAAACAGTAAAAGATCCAGGAAGCACTTTAAGGCACTAGAAGTATATTTTCAGCTGAACTTGAGGCTGAGGAAGAGCAGGTACCTCATTACATATTTCACCTCATATGCCCTAAATTAATTAAAAGCCATTGTAAGTTCATTTCTGCAGTTAATTTCCTCTCGTAAAAATTTTAGGTTCTATCATCAGTTTACGGCAATGTTAAAGTTAGATGTACTGATATTGCCTGGTAACAAGACAACCGAAGCTCAAAAATAAGTGTGTGAAAAATATTAGAGACAAGCAACACAAATCTTACATAGTACTCCTGAATGTCCATTAATACTGAGAAACTAAAGAGAATAGAGTTGGGAAGAAGTAAATAAGCTTGAGGGTAACTCGTACTTCTCTTTTGAAGGCTGTATGAAATAAATAGCATCCATAGAAGGCAGTGGTTCCCTTCTCCTGAAAAGGTCTTCAACTACTGCATAAAGAAGAGAGAATTAGAAAACATTATGTAATGAATAGCACAATCAGACATAAACAAGAACCATATTTTCTGTTTCACAACTATTTGATTGGCTTCAGAAAAGGAAGTACATAGACAAGCTAGGAAGGACTGTTGAATCAGCCAACAAACTTACAAGGGCAAGTAACAAAACACCACCGGAGAACAGAGCCACTAATTGTAGAAAGACGGAACTTATACAATTTCACTTCTGTTTAAGTTGAACTTTCTGAATACTAAAGTTGAAGACGAAAATGCTAAACAAAAAAAAAACTTAATCCAGTATACGCATTATTACTGTATGACTGAAAGCAGCTGGTGACGTTAAGTGACCAGTTCGAGCTCCAGCTTATTTTCACGAGCCGAGCCGATTAAAAAATCTATACAAGTCAAAGTACAGTGTCTGTGCTCAGCTTGCCACAAGCTCAAGTTTGTCCTTGTATTTCACAAGGAGTCAAGCTCAAGCCTATTCACGAGTTGCTGTACAAGTCGAGCTCGGGCCAAGCCAAGCAACCCTAATTTAAAATATCTATAATTATGATTTAAAGACAATTACATAGTTTTTAGCAGTGTTGTCAAAAGCATTAAGCGCACCGAAGCGCAAACCCCCCCTGGAGCCTAGGCGCGAAGCGCAAAAGCGAGGCACACGCTTTTTTGAAGTGAGGCGCACATTTTATAAAAAATTCTAAAAATATATTACTAAGGATTGTACATATAATGACTCAGGTTTATAAATTTTATAACATAATTTAACTTCATAATATACTGAATCACACTTTTAGAGCAAAGATAACATGATTTATATATTAAATTATACTTCTTGGGCAAGAAAATTCCTATATTTTAACATCAAGATTCTGTAATTTTAGGTTATAGCTAAGTTCAGGAAGTTCCAGGCTTCCATATTTCAGTCATCATTTTCATCCAAATCATCTTCATCTTGAAAATCTTCATCCGACTCATGTTCAAGTGTTGAAGTGTTTAAATTCAAACTCTTGTCTTCTTTGTCCTCATCTACTAAACGATGTCTCTTTCGTGAACTCTTACCTGAACTTGATCAAACAGCTGATTTTGACTCTGTTTAGATTTTGAGGCTGATTTCGATTGTGACCTGGAAACTACTGCCCATCCTAATCCATCATCATCAGAGAAGACGGGATCATCATCTTCATCTGATTCATCATCTAGGTTCCCAACCAGCCACTTATTGCTTTTCATCGACATCAAGCAATGATATAGGGTCAATTTTATCTCTTAGTTCGAAGCGTCGTTTAACATAAACTAAATCGTTTAGTTTTTGTTGGTAAAGTCTGTTCCTCTTCTTACTATGAAGCTGCAAATTGCTATTTTGAAGTTTTAATTTTGTATTTAAAGTTTTTGTTGTTGGGTTTCTAAAGTTTTATATTTGTTTTGGGCAATATTCTTTGGGCCTTAACTGATCCCGTAACAAAACCCTATATTTTTTTGCTAAGCTTCAATGAAGTGCGCTTTTTTAATGCTTCGCGCTTTTGTGCGCCTGGCGCTTCGCAGGCATAAGCGCACGCTTCTTTGAAGTTGCTGCGCTTCACCCATATCTAGGCGCTTTTGTGCGCTTTGCGCCTAGGCGCGCTTTTGACAACACTGGTTTTTAGTTTTAATTTATCTTAAGACCTAATCTATAGTATGATCCAAACAAACTTATAACAATACTCCCCAAATATATGTGCACTTTTACAATTCAAATCTATGAATTTAATAAAAGAATTAATGATTTTGAGTCGAGATCGAGATGAAGCTTGAGCCCAAATGAGGTGAGCTCGTTGGGCTCAGAGCTTTTGCTTGGCTCTGCTCACAAATTAACAAACTCAAAAAAAAGTATGTTGAAAACTCGGTTCAATTGAAAAATCAAGATTAGTCAAACTTGTGTATATGAGTTGAGCTGAAGTCAGCTCCCAAGAGGCTCAGCTTATATTACAGATTTATATATAAAAACAATTTCTTTTAGGCTGCCAGATAAACCTTTAAGCAATAGAGAGATCAACTATCCAGTACCTAGGTGGAGCCTTACACCTATGAATATACATGGTTATAAATAATTTTTAAAAATAAAAGGAACAAATTAGAGAGTATGGAAATGTATGTAGAAACTATTAGTTAATTAATTGTGTTCTGTGTACAAACACTTACAAGATATTCCTTCATCTGTTATATCTGCCATTTTGCAAGAGCAAGACATGACTTTCACAGTAACTTTATCCATTATTAGTACCTGTAGAAAGTTGAACAAGAAAAATTCATGGTTAGGAGGTAGCAATCCTATTGAGTTGCCATTTCTAGATCGTTTTCTCAATCGTCGATGGGCACCAACAAACCGAGAAGCCGTCTCACGGTAAGCCTGTTTTGAGCACTTAAGTTCCGCGAGAGAGGTAAGGAGTCGTTTGGTTCGAATGATGGTATGGGTTTGGAATCAGGAATCGGGTTAAACTGGTATGGGGCTGAGGTATCATTCTTGATATCATGTGTTTGGTTAAATACTGGAAAGAATTTTTTTTAATTTAAAATATAATTAATAACTCATTTTTCTATAGTGTGTAAGTATACATTATACATTTAAGTTGAGTCATTATAAAATTTACAAATGAAAATTTTAATATAAAAAATACGTGGTTGGTAAATTTTATTTTAACCAATTAAATAATTATTTATTAGTATGAAATAAAATAACATATAATCTATTTTTTTGAAATCTAAGAATAATCTATTTAAGATTAAACAACATCATATTTAAAATATGCGTATTAAGTGTGTATTTAATTTCATAATAAAAAAAATAGAATTTGATACCTCATACCCCTTCCCCAAACCCACCTCCCCACTAAGGTATCAAATTTCATTACAGAAGGGTTTCAGGTATTCAGAATTGAAAAATAGTTAACCAAACAACAGGTATGGGTTTGGAATGAACAAAACTCATACCTGATACCATCAGAATCACTTGAACCAAACGACCCCTAAAAGCTTTTTGATCAATACCTAAATGGCTTACTATTACCCTTATCATTAGTATATATAATCCTGATGTCTAATAATGACGTCACAAGTCTAAACAGTTTTAACCTAAATGATGTATCTTATGACTTCATATCTCTTCAAACAGACACGCTCAATCAAACCCTTTCACCTGTATTTTACACCTTTTCATCCACTCACACAACACAACCTAACCCCTTTACATAAACGTATTTCACACTTTTTCAACTCCAAAATATGTAACACCAACATATGTGAACACACTTTTTGAATTTAAAATACATAATTTTACTTTAAATAATTATTAAATTAATTAAATTTTTTAATCAACTAAAATTATGATTTTATCAACGCTACTCCAATTATTTAACATTTCTTTACTTCGCAAATTATAATTTTTTTAATATGATATATACCACCTCTCGTGTGAGTTTTTAATAGATAATATTCCTCTTGTGTGAGTTTCTAATAAATAATATTAACTAATTTCCCCCATTAACTAAACCAAAGTAATACAGTAATTATTTTCACTACCATAAGATTATAACTTTATATTTTGTAAAATTTAGCTACTAAATATAATAACTTATACTTTGAAATTTGTGTCCCACTTGAACAAAATCTAAGAACATAATATTCTAATAATCTATAATATGAATTATAATTTTATATTATGTAATAGTTTGCTAAACTCTCAAATTACAGTTTTGTTTATTGATAAGTTTACCTTTATACATCTTAAGTACCAACAACTACTTTACATTTTTTAAATTCTAATCAAAAACAT
Organism: Heracleum sosnowskyi; assembly: GCA_030848705.1. NCBI lineage: Eukaryota > Viridiplantae > Streptophyta > Magnoliopsida > Apiales > Apiaceae > Heracleum > Heracleum sosnowskyi. Next base: position 130,276,714 of record CM061241.1, on the reverse strand, counting down.
TTACAATAACTATTGCATAACAATTTTATGCACAAAATTAATTTTATACTTTTACCAATCCATAATTAATAATATTTTCTAAAAAAAATATATACAAACATAACTACTATTATATAGGGCCAGCTAAACTTAATATACTATTGTATTACAACTAAATGTTTAAATTATTTTTTTTACTATTTAAGACTTTACGCTTTATCTTCCATAGTCAAGATAAATAATATACTAAAGAGGGCAAAAAAATTAAAAATGCTATAAAAATATAAGTTTGAGATATAACATTTTACTTTTAATAACTATGATATCCTCAAATTGTTACACCATAAACAACATCGAATCATAAAAGAGATATATAAAATTACTAACATAAATAAAAGATATATATAAAATTACTAACATAAATATATAATAACTACAAAAAAAACAAAAAAAATTATTACATCCCACGCTAGCTAGAGAATTCAAAAATCATTTTATATTATTTTAATATTAAGAGGCAATCTAATCATGAAACCCAAAATTATAATTGCATAACTCTACCCACCCAACTATTCACCTATTAAAAATTAAAATATTTTATAACTTTAAAATTTTAATATTCTATTAATTTTTTCAAGACAAATAAAAAACAATGTAATAAATTAAAAATAGCTTATATTTGAAATTTGTATATTTACTTGAACAAAAATTAATAAATAATATTATAATAAAGTGTTATATAAATTATTATTTATATTAATTAGTAGTTTTTTGCTCCTCAAATTGCAATTTTGTACATTGAAAACTTTATCTACGAGAGTACATAATTATGAATCTACATATTTGCCAACATTAATACAATGACTATTTATTTTCAACTAATTTTATTTTGAGAAATTTTTCATAAGGAGACCTTAGGAAAATTTTCCTGAATTTGTGATTGTATTATATTAATTACATAATTACTTACTTACCTAATTTATATACAAGCAAAATATATGGTAAGTGAATATTTAATAATAAATGATTAAATGTAATTTACATATATTTTGGGTGATTTTAGGAAAAATATCCTGATGTTAACGATCCTCATCCTATTTTATTTTTACTTACAACCATAAACATTTTTTCACCAATTAAAATATTCACAATGAAATAACTACCTATAAACATACAGAATATAAAGCAATATTAGGAGTAAATGACAAATTATTAACTTTTTTAAAAAGAAATACAAAACCCAGGCGAAGCCGGGGCAAACAAGTACTAGTTTTTCATAAAGAGGCTGCTTCTATGGCTTTGTGACCACACACACATCTAGTAGACTTTTGACCATCACGCCAAACATAAAAAACCTAATTCAATGTCCGGTAACTCCCAACACTAGACACAACTGAAAGAAGCAGCTGATTTTTTAATAATTTTATTTTTTGACAGTAGGAGGAAAGGTACTAACACAAGGAAAAGATAACAGAATGATTTGGCAACACATACCTTCCAAGCTTTCGAGTCCTCTGTTCTGCATGATCTGAGCATTTCGTACAACAACCCTACATAAACAAGTTTGATAAGCTAACTAGAGTACATGTTTCCGAACCACGGAAATAGTTATAATCATCCTAAACAAACATAATGTCGCTCACATGTTCGCATATTCAATTCTTTCTATAATTAAACTTCACCTTGCTAATTTATTAAAAAATTATATAACATACATCCACATGTCCAAACGTCTGCACTTTTCGTTCTCAATGCTACACGGCTACACCATATGTTAAAAAATATTTGTATATAATGAAAGGTTATGAACTTATCCGAGATCGTAAAATATCAATTTGGGGAAAAGAACCCTAGTTTCTACACATAAACGAAGCATTTCCGCATTTTAATAAAAGTAGCATTTATGTACATCAAATTTGGAATTGAATTAAAATGTACACATACACATAAACATATACATAAACATAAATTTGTAAATAGAAAGAAGATATACTTCCACGGCTAGTTTGGCGGAAAGTTTTGTACTCTTTGCTATGAGACGAAGCAGATGATTCGGAATCCGAAGACGACATGATTGATCAATTTTGTAACAATCCAAATTTTGTTACGATCTATACAAATTCAATTGAAAATGTAGAGAGAGAAAGTGATGGTGAGAGCTTGTAATGTCATGTTTTAGAGAGAGAAGATGTGATGGTTAGAATTTGAAAAAACAAGTGTAAAGAGAGAAAGAGAGAGAGAGAGAAATGCGGGAATGAAGTGAGAGAGAGTGTTTCAAGTTTGTGAGGACCTCCTCTTTCACGTTTTTTCCGGCTTTGTTTTGATTTTTACCCGTCTTTTTCTTTTCTTCATTCATTCTCCTGGTTTCACAGATGAGGTATCAAAGAAGATGTTTGAGCAATTAAAGAGTAATGGGCCAAAAATTACAGTGGGTCGATGACAACAGTCCAAGCCCATTTTCACTAAAATCTCTAAAAAGGTGTCCTTTGGGGCAATGTCTTAAAACTGAGATGTCAACATCCTTGGTCCATTGTAGGGATGTCCTTTGGGGCAATGTCTTAAAAGGTGTCGAGCAAATCGACTAACTCGGTCCAAATTAGCCTTATTTTCGGCCTTGATATATAATGGGTTAAATCGACTTTAACTCGATTATAGGGAATAATTTTAAAAATAAGTAAATATATACATAGCAGGTATAGAGCCAGTTTTGAAACAACTTTAACATCGAAGAACTTGTGATAAGATATGGTTATAAAGCAATTTTAATAAAACAGTGAGATTAAGCTGTTCAAGTTCAATCATGTACTCTATCTTGTCTAAGCTGTTAATTATAATGTTTCGGATTAGGAATTGGGTTATATTTTTCATGATGTCAAATGTGTAACTGCACCTTTTAGTTTGTGTTTTTCCTCCCTTATTTACTCACCTGAGAATCTCCCTTGCCTTTCTCGATCTTCCCAGCCGCCACCACCTCTCCTCTTTGATGTCCAGCTATTAATAAAACTAGCGTAAAATCTCGTGCGAGGCACGGGCATTGTAGTAATTTTTCGCCCGAAATTGTTTATATATTGTGATAATTTTGTAATTTAAAATTCGAAAAGATAATATTTCGATTTTATCTCATATTTTAATAGTATTTTTGTAATATGACATACCAATTACATTAACAAGATATTCTATAACTTGATTAAATTTCATAAAATTTGAATAAATATCCATACGATAATGATCGCATGATTAGATTTAATTGTTACTCCGACTGTCCCATTCATTTCTATACAGTTTCCGTTTTGGGATGTGTCTCTCATTTCTATACATTCCAAAAATAGTAACTTTTAATAATATAAAAAATATTAATATGATTTTCGATGATGTGATAGGAACTTTATCAAATTGAACATTTGAGTATATATAATAATATTATTTTTTATGACGAAACTTTATCAAATTGAACATTTGAGTATAAAATAAATAAATATTTTTTAAAATTTTCAATATATAACATAGGCAACGTGATTTTAACTTAGTTAGATTACATTTATAAAGTCGTCATTGCGGTGTATAGCTCATTTTTTTATACATTACATACATATTTTTATATTTTAAAACTCAAATGTTTAGTTTTAGTCTAAAATTTATTACAAAATATCAAAATTCTATTTTAAAATTTTGGTAAATTGAAACATTTTTTATCTAATAATATGAATTATTTTTTAACTCAACTTAAATTTTTACAAATATTTTGATCAATGTAAATTATGATTAGACGACATTAATGACTGTGCATCAACATAATATCTAAGATGGAACTTTTTGGTTTCATCATAGGTTGATCTAAGTATATGTTATAACTCAACCATCATATATTATGCTGATTGTTTGATCAATTTAGTATACTATATAAAATTCATATTACCATACTTTGAGTTATAGTCTAATTGGTCATTGCTAATAATTATTACAATTTTGTAATAATTATAATTCAAAAAAATATTTTTTTTTTCATATGGTTGTGGGACAAGTTTGAGTGTAGTGAGTTCAATTCTCAAGACTAACATAATTTAATTTATTTCTGCATAAATATTAAAGGGGTGGCATTTTTGTAATTTTTCAAAAAATAGGGACAAAATCGTAACTTCACAAACATTAAAGTGACACTTTTTGCCATTGTGTTGTGGTTTAATATATAGTAACAGATGTACAAAATCTTTTCCTTTAAATAAAAAAAACTCTAAACTTCTCCAAACCAACCCACTCCACTCCAACCCAAAATATTATAAATGGGTTGGGTTATAAATTAATGTTTAATGAATTTAGTTAAAAAAAAATTCAAACGGATTAAGTTGGGTTGGGTTGATAAAATGTATCAACCCCGCCAAATCGATGTGTGTACACCCTTAGTCCATTGCGACTCCAAACTATCTTGTACAAGAAAACAACTAAATTTTAAATTTTATTTGTTATTTAAAATTATTTAAAATGAAAAGTTAAAAATCAGATTTTTAATTTATGAGTTTTTAAAATATAAAAAATGGAAATGGTTTTAATAAATTATACATAGAGATGATAATGTTATATTTCTGAATAAATTTTTTCAAAAATTAAATTAGTTGAAAAAAGTACATCATCCATCAACTGCTAATCAATACTATTATATGAAGGAGAAGATGAGGACGATGAGGTGACGTCTCTCAAATCGTTTCGATCTATTTCTCTAATTCTCTCAAAATTTTGAATTATTAATATTAAAGATACGAAAATATCTCAATTATCTTTAAAATCTTTACACAATTTCATTATTTTTTCCTTTAAGAACATTACTAATGGAGGAAACGAAATATACAATTTTAATATTCTCCTAAATTTTGCAATTAGAAAATATCTAATTTGTCTTTTAAATCTTTACTAATGAAGTAAATTAAATATAATTTTTTAATTTTCTTGCATTTAGATCTTTACTAATGGAGGAAACTAAATAAATAATTTCAAATTATCCTAAATTATTTATTTATTAATGATAGTAGGTGATTTGTAAAGGGCCAATTCACCTATTAAAAACAAGCCCAAGTCTAAAAAAAACAATGCATGCAAGGTCTACAACGCCTACAAGGCCACAATGCATGCAAAATCCACAATGCCTGCAAGGCCCACAATGCATACAAGGCCACAACGTCTGCAAGGTCCACAAAGCCTACAATGTCCACCAAGCCCATAAGGATTGGACTTGACACGTTGCACAATAGACAAGCACAAACAAGACAAAGCTGGCACAAGTACAACTGACATCTACAACAAAGCTGGCACAAGTACATGGTCCTAACGTCAAGACAACATGCAACTGACACAAGGTGGACACTGACACCCGACCAAGACCCTAGTTTGCAGCTCATGTCCCCCACGTGGGCACTCAGTCATGTGCACTGCACATGACATGAGCCTATATATACCCCCTACTCACTTCAGTGGAGGGGGTTCACAACATTCACTACATTTTCACTATACTCAAATTCTGATAGGTTTTGCTCTACCTTCTCTCTACTTTCTCTCTCTAGAAATTAATACCTATCTACATATCTGTATTATGTTTTCCGTCCACCGGATACTTATTCTCACGCCGGAGGTGCTTACGGGGACATAACCCCCCGCGGGCATTTCCGTTTCAGGGAGCGCGGAGGCAATTCCGGTGGAGCTCTGCAAGGCCAACATCAGCAAGTCGGACAAGCCCAGCAAGGTCGACAGAGCCAAACAAGCATTACAAGCCCAACAAGGTCGACAAAGCCAAACAAGCTTTACAAGCCCAACAAGCCCAAACAAGCACCTGTTCCAGCATAATACTGAGGAAGTAGAGCCCGGCGGTAGAACGACTTATCATTTGGCGCTAGAAGGAGGGGGCTTCCCACGCTCTCCAAACCAAAAAACATGGCACCTGTCACACGTAGTTCTAATCAACAACCCCCTGTCATCCAGGAGGTTGGTGGCCCTAGTCACCCCAACTACGTCCGAGTTCGTAATGCCGACACCGACTCAACCCTCAATGCTAGTCGCATACCTCCTAGAGACCTAAGGAATGTTATCAACCAAAACCAAGAGGTTCCGGCTGCCCGAGCGGTTCATGCCCAACAACAACCGGAACAAGTTCAACCTGTCATTGCCCCAGCAACCCCGGACACACCTATGGCCCTGAACCCTCAACACTTGACACAACAACAGGTCCCACAGATGAACCCTCAACAAAAGGATGCGCTCATCGCCTTCCTCCAATCTATGGTGCAACCGGCAGCCCCGGTCATTCAACCTCTAGTCGATCCAAATGAGGGTGATTCCGAAGGAAACTCAAGGCACTCTCGTGCTCCACCCTTGCCACAAAGATCAAGGTCAAACGTTCACAGTCGCCTCGGATCCTCGCACGATCCTGATCATGACAGGCACAATGGGGATCACCACAGAGATATAACCTGGGCTCATTATAGGAGAAATCGCGGGTACGATTTGAGACACCAACTTGACGATCGCCGTCAACAAAGACGCGCAGAGTCCGAGCAACCAAGAGACATGCAGCAAAGTCCCCCAAGAGGCCCTATCCCTCAGAGACGCAATGAACAAAGAACTCCCCTTCGGGAGCGAATTCACGACACAAGGGAGGGGCTCACGGCTGAGCAACTTGCGGAGCAGAACGCTCGCTTTCAAAAACAACTTGACCAACTCCATAAGAAAGTCGATGGGGATCCCGACTTTGAGATAATTGAATCTCCGTTCACATTAAGGCTGGAAGCACAACCTCGAGACAAGAAAGCAAAGCACCCTCAACTCAGGTTCTACAATGGGAACAAGAACCCGGGCGATCATACCCAATTTTTCGATCAACAAATGGCGCTGCATGACTATAATGACCTGACTAAGTGTCGGTTATTCGCTTCCACCCTCGAGGGCCATGCTCAAAAATGGTTCTCCCTGCTAACTCCGCGGAGCATCGATACGTGGATGGAATTCAGAGCTGCTTTCCTCCGAAGGTTTCGGGCAAACCGCCCACACGATATCCATACTGTCTCTCTTGAAGGAATCGTTCAAAAAAAAGGGTGAAAGCCTTGACGATTACATCCTACGTTTCAAAGAAGGAGTAAATCGTGTCACTTCTGTAGATCAAGGCGAAGCAATCAGTGCCTTTAGACGAGGTCTAGACTCCTACGAATACAAAGACTATGTCCTTGATCTCATTCGCAAAGACCCTAAGGACTTAGCCAAGGTCTACGCAATGGCATCCGAGTACATTACCGGAGACAATGCGCTTCGAGCCATGAGGCTCACCCGGCAAAAAGAGCATTACGAAGCAAAGGTTGATCAGCATGCTCCTAAAGAGTTCAGCAATCACCACAAAGATAAGAAGCATAAACTTAATGGTTCCGGCCATCATAACAAAACTACACGTGATCATGGTCCACACCGTGATGCACAATTCAATCGAAATGTCCGGCCCCAAACTCAGAATGCACATAGGTTGCCTCCGAAACCAAATCAAGAATGGACAAGGTTCAACAGTACTTTGAAATTCAGAGAAACAAGCCAACAATTTGCCTCAAAGTCAGAAAAAAAATCGCAGACTGAACCCTCCAATTTAATGACTATACATATTGTTATACATACATTTGTGGACAGCTTGTATTGGAGAATGGAAAAGAAAAGCAACACAAGACAATGACTAGTCAAATATCAATCACGTGAAACCTCGGCAAGAGCAATAGAATTCAACTGCCTTGTGGAATTGTGTGCACCATACAATTATTTTATTTATTCAATAACCGCAGTCGACCCTCTCAGGCTCAGTCACAGTCTCTACACACGCATGCTACAAGTTTTATTCGCCAGACAAAATAGCACTACATGTCAAGCAACATCCGAGTGTTACATCACCTGTGAGCAAATAAGATATTGTCCAAACCCAACTACTCCATCTTGTATATACTGAACTCACAAGCAATAAGAGTATCCGAGCGTGCATGGCGAACAAGCTAGGGAAGAAAGCTGCGTAGCCTACATACACAATCAATTTATTAACTGGATAAATTACCTCAACTGTTTGTATCATGCACGCGCACACGAAAAATCTATTTACTTGTCAAAATACAAAAACATGGCAGCCTGCAGTTTGATCCGAGCGTCCGAGCATGCATGGCCCTCTCGCGTGTCCGCTTTGTATCCTTTTTTGACAACCAAACCAGCTAATGATGGTGCATGCGTAGTGTGCACAAGTGAAAGAAGAAACAACAAGAAGCGGAAAAAAAAAGAAGTTGTATACCATGTTCTCGCGTCCGCTTTGTGTCTATGTTAGATTGCTGCTCGTGTCAAAAACCAACGACAGAGAGTGTGACCAATTCAGTGGATGGAAATGTGTTTCCAACTGAATTGAAGCCAATAACTGATTGTTATAAACCAGTGTGTATACATGGCCACAATGCCGATCACAACTTACGTAACTCAGCCATCGTGCCTTCATGCTTCGAACAAGTCACCAACCACACCCTCGAACAAGTTGAAAAACTTCAACACTTTCTATATCCCCCCCTTCTTTCATCATAGGCCTCTCTCTCTCTGCTGCAAATACAAGAAAATTTATGTGATTCTTTTATTGCTTTACATAAAAGAAAACTCGATTGTTAAACAAAATACTTGGAAAATTCTAAGTTCTGTTTATCCGAGCGTACAAGGCAAAACATGCAGAGGAACAGTTCAGTAACTATTTGCAAATTACTATGATAGCCCACTCATGTCCTAATCATGAAAAGAACAAAAGCTAGTATAGATGATCAGTACATGCCATATTTATGGGCGATGAAGTCCAGGGAGAGAAATACAAAAGACAGAAACATCCGAGCTACTGCACTTTGGATGTACATAGCTCGTTAACAGCAAAAAACTTCAAACCTGATGACATGGAGCTGTGACGACCGAGATCCTATTACCGTCTTCGCAGAGAAAATCCTTGAAGTTGGATTGCTGTTAATATGAAAGTCAAATCTTAAAAACAGAGAGATACCTTCGAAGGTCAAGGTTGATTACTTATTGTCATTTCGAGAACAAACCAGTACGCTTGACATAAGATAAGATCAAATTTCCTGTTCGTATGTCAACCATAGCAGCAGGAATTACCAAAGGAATGGCAACATCCTTATCTGCTTCATCGATAAGAATCATCCCAACTCCTCCAGCTTCTTTAACTACAACACTTTTTTGCAACTTTGATTCAGTTGAACTCTCTGCATGTCTGCATACAAGAACCTTCCCTCGGGCCTTTGTTATGTTCAACGAACTCTCTAAACAGAAACTTCTGCTTCACCTGGATTGATATGGAGTGAAATATCCTGCAAACGCTTCAGAAGCAAATATTATGATTCTGGTAGAGGTCTTCATACCCATTAGACTGCGACTTTCACCCGCGATTTTAGCTCCATTTCCCAGCATGACATCAGATGTGAAATCTCTGTCAGTGGAACTAGCAGCAACTGTGATCAACCATGGAGCAAGATTTGTCGCAGAACCCTGTTGTCCTTCATTTCCAGCAAAGGAGACTACTACTACTCCACGGCTAGCAGCATGGTGAGTTAGGATTTGGGATGGTGAAGGTGCAGAACCAGTTTTGTGTTTGTGGCACGGTCCATATCTGTGTACAACTTTGAGCGATAAAGATGGGTGTATACATGGCCACAATGCCGATTACAACTTACGTAACTCGGCCATTTTGCCTTCATGTTTTGTTTCCCCAAAGCAGCCATCAACAACTATCAAAGCACTATCCGAGCAGTAAGAACACGAGCAACTATGTGCTCGGAACATCCAACATTAAAAGTAAGTAAAATGTTAATCAAGCCCAGCTATATTTTATGTATGTTTCCTACCATCCGAGCATCCGAGCAAGAGAAACACATACGTGTACTGTGCTGTATTGGCTTGTGGTTAGTCAACAAAAAGAACGAACTGCAAGCATGCAGGGTATCTGTGTATGTCAAGCCCGTACATGTGACTACATGCAACACTGATGGAGGAATAAAGCTGGCAGAAATAAGACAATAAAAGGCCAACCAGCCTCGAGTTTGTTTTTGACAAGTCGAAAAGATGCATGCATATTTAAGTTCATGGGGCTGGATAATAGAAATATACTTGGTTATGGTGGGAATTATAAGCCATATTACTTTGTTAACCAAGTGGTCAGCTGTACTAGTACGCAGGTGATTTCATTTGTCCAATGTTAAAATTACAAAGCATCCGAGCATAATTAGCCAGGTCTCGGATACGTACAACTTATCGGGTCTTCAAGATACAAGGAAAATTATTTTTAATTTTAAAAATTATATTTAATGATAATGTTAATAATAAAAATAATAATATTTCATATTGTTATTTTTAATTATTATCATCACAAATTTTTTACAAAGACCCTCTCGGATCGGCTTGTTCTCTCGAACAAACTCCTACTTAAGTCATTGGACCTATCCAAACTTAAGTGGGGGTCAACAAATTTTTTACAAAGACCCTCTCGGGTCAGCAAGGTCCTCTCGGATCGGCTTGTTCTCTCGAACAAAACTCCTACTTAAGTCTCTGGACCTATCCAAACTTAAGTGGGGGGCAACAAACTTTTTACCAAGGCCCTCCCGGGTCGACAAGGTCCTCTCGGATCGGCTTGTTCTCTCGAACAAAACTCCTACTTAAGTCATTGGACCTATCCAAACTTAAGTGGGGGGCAACAAATTTTTTACAAAGACCCTCTCGGATCGGCTTGTTCTCTCGAACAAAACTCCTACTTAAGTCATTGGACCTATCCAAACTTAAGTGGGGGTCAACAAATTTTTTACAAAGACCCTCTCGGGTCAGCAAGGTCCTCTCGGATCGGCTTGTTCTCTCGAACAAAACTCCTACTTAAGTCTCTGGACCAATCCAAACTTAAGTGGGGAGCAACAAACTATTTACCAAGGCCCTCCCGGGTCGACAAGGTCCTCTCGGATCGGCTTGTTCTCTCGAACAAAACTCCTACTTAAGTCATTGGACCTATCCAAACTTAAGTGGGGGGTAACAAATTTTTTACAAAGACCCTCTCGGGTCAGCAAGGTCCTCTCGGATCGGCTTGTTCTCTCGAACAAAACTCCTACTTAAGTCATTGGACCTATCCAAACTTAAGTGAGGGGCAACAAATTTTTTACAAAGGCCCTCTCGGGTCAGCAAGGTCCTCTCGGATCGGCTTGTTCTCTCGAACAAAACTCCTACTTAAGTCATTGGACCTATCCAAACTTAAGTGGGGGGCAACAAATTTTTTACAAAGACCCTCTCGGGTCAGCAAGGTCCTCTCGGATCGGCTTGTTTTCTCGAACAAAACTCCTACTTAAGTCATTGGACCTATCCAAACTTAAGTGGGGGGCAACAAATTTTTTACAAAGACCCTCTCGGGTCAGCAAGGTCCTCTCGGATCGGCTTGTTCTCTCGAACAAAACTCCTACTTAAGTCATTGGACCTATCCAAACTTAAGTGGGGGGCAACAAATTTTTTACAAAGACCCTCTCGGATCGGCTTGTTCTCTCGAACAAAACTCCTACTTAAGTCATTGGACCTATCCAAACTTAAGTGGGGGTCAACAAATGTAATAACCCTAACTTTAGAAAGGCTACAGTGCCTAAATGAATAGTGATCTCGAGGAATTTAGGAAAATGGTGTGTAGGTACTCTATATTGGAAATGGAAAATGAGTAAACAGAAACCATATTAGTGATATACTATGAAAATAAGTGACTCGAAATGATAACGGATTTCAGAAATTCCTGAATATGGATTTTTGAGGATTTTAAGTTCGAACGAGCTTCTATTTATTGGATATTAAGGAGCATAGAAATATTAAAAGATTTATATATTGAGGAATTAGTGAATTTAAGTTAAAACAAAGGATTATTAAGTTAAAGAAATATCAAAGGAATTTGGATTGTTAAACGATTCTAGAACCACTGAAATAACGAGGTATATTCGAAACGAATCGTGATTAAACGAGTATGGAAACGAAACAAGCAAGATCACAAATATAACAAGGATACATACCACATTATTATTTACCAAGATTGTTAGTATTTTACTTAGAAAATCAAGGAATGGATTAAAGGATTAAACAAGTGACATCATTAGTGATATCATCCTCCACTAACACTTGATTAAGGGCAAATTAGTCATTAACCATAGCAATTATCTACAAAACTCTAGAATCATCAAGAGACTAAGCTAGATAAGATTTACCAACACAAAAATCTCTCCCCATCCTCATCTTCACCACAAAACATCATTTCTCTCATTCTTCCAAAAAACTGTCCAGCAGGCCTAGCAAGGAGAAGAAAATTCATATCTCCATTTATATCCATGATAAAATCACCAAATTTTAACCACAATCTCTCCACTCCATGGTCAATATTCGCTCAAAATTTCATGACAATCCAAGTAGTATAGCCTAGTCAAATCGCCTCCCCAAGTTGAAGAAGCAAACTGTCCTGGTGCTTGACAGTTTCTGGACCGATCTTCAAACGGCCATATCTCCTTCATTACTCAATGAAATTTGGTGTTATTTAGCTTTTTGGAAAGGTATTGAGATGCTCTACAACTCTTCTTTAGGACCCTCATCCAGAAAAGCATGTTAAGAGCCTCGTTTTTGCAGTTCTTTGAACTGATGTATAGTAACTCTAAGAACTAACTTGTGTTTTATGGTTTCTTTAGACTATCCAAGCTACTTTAAGGTTGTTTAAGGACTAGCCAAGGATTATTAAGTGTTGTTAAAGCTTCAAGGAAGGTATGGAGTTCATGAACCCTTAGTATTATCTTGAGGTTATGATGAATTATGGTTAGTTTAGTGATTAAGTGTATATTAAGCATGAAATCATGGTTATATGTATGTTTATAAGTGATTAATTGAATATGGAGGTGGTATGGACTTGTAACCATGGCTGGTATGATGACCACATGGTGTAGGTGATGATGTATGTGTTGGAGGATGAGTTTGGAGATGAGAAAAATTTGGAAAGTATGAAAGTATAGCCGTTATAATGCCCGATTTTCGTTAGGACAAAAACTGCCCTGTTTTGGACAACCATGCCCGTACGGTAGCATTCTGCCTAGGGTACTAATTGACCATGAGATGATAGAGCTTAGTTCATAGATCGTTTTGATATAAAGTACGTTAAAATCTGATGAACGGTTTAGGAGAAAAGTCAGTTTTAGTGAAAGGCATTCGAAAACCGAGAAAACGTATTTGTACCAACTTTGAGGCCATAATTACCATACTTAAGCATTGTTAAAAACTATGAAATTTTGGGATATTGTAGTAGGGTGGTCAGAGAGCCATTACCAGTTGACCTTGTGTCAAAATTAGAAATTTATATTTTATGAGAAATTTTACAGTCGAGTGTGGTCGATAAGGAATCCTAAAGGAAATGGTGTAAATCGCTAAAACTTTGATCGAGTCTAAAAATGATTAAGTTCTTGGAACTTTTGGAGTATAAAAGCTATGTTAAACATATATTATATGTCAAAGGTATTACTATATAAGGGTTAAGTGGTTAAGTGAAATATATTTCTGATGGTGATCCTTTTCGTTTCTATAGACACTCGAGACGAACACGGGAACGTACCTCTGGGACTTAGGGATCGAGGCAAGATTTCTTTTACCCTTATTTTGATAAACTGTTTATGTTCAAAAGAAATGGTTTTGGTGAACAATATATGAATCATATACGATGAGATGATTTGGGATATATTCCCTATATACTTAAATCCTTGAATATGGATTATAGATATGAATAAGAATATGGAAAGAGCGGATATATTTTATGTTTCAAAGAATGGTATCAGTTGTTATCTAGAATTATATATGGATCATATTATATTAAAATATTATTTTAAAAGTAGTTACGATTTTAACAAATATTATTTGATTATTATTTTAATACTTTTAAAAAAGATGGAATAATGTATGTATATAAGAATGTATTGGAGTTCATTGAATACAGAGAAGATGTACGAGTCATAAGCAAAATGTTATGACATATGGTTTTAAAAAGGTGATATTATACGATAAATGGATGGATAGGATATATGTGAATGGAAAAAATGGGAAATGGTGATTGATAATGGAAAAATGATTTGACAAAAAAGGGGATAGCAACCAAAAGCGTAAGAGGCTGTGTGCGGCACAGTCCAGCACTCAATATTTATTCCGGCCCAAGAGTTGCCGAGGGAGGATGTAGCAGGGAAGCCTTCCTCCAGGGATGATTGTCATCAACCAAAAGCGTAAGAGGCTGTGTGCGGCACAGTCCAGCACTCAATATTTATTCCGGCCCAAGAGTTGCCGAGGGAGGATGTAGCAGGGAAGCCTTCCTCCAGGGATGATTGTCATTCCTTCTACTAGTAGTAAACAGAGAGCAGATACGGTTAGGCGACTGATCATCGTCCTACGTATCTGGCGCTAGCAGATATCCCCAGAATTTTCTTTAAAGGAAGTTTATAATGATTTCAGACTGGTATACTGAACAGGGAAAATGAGACGGAATAATGGAATGATTTTGTATTAGAAGAGAAACTGATTTTATATTATTCTAGATTTCTTTTCTTATAATAGTAAGTGGATGATGTGTTATTAAATAAGAATTTTATTCCCTCTTAAAGTTTATAGTTGGGTTTCTAGTTATATATATTTATACATGTTTAAAAATTCTGATTTCTAGTTTACAATATTATCTTGCTGAGCTATTATAGCTCACTCTTGCTACTTATGTATATAACAGTTAGGTCAAATGCCGATACTGCGCACTACACCCCGCAAGAGGGTAAGGGGAAAACGACCTTTTGAGCGAGTGCTGGCGACTATCCCTGAAGTAGCTGATAACGAACGGGTGTTGGTAGACTTATGTACATTAAGTGTGTAAGTTGTGTAATAAACTTTTGGTTGTTGAAATGCTTCTTGTAGAAGTATTGTTCAACAATGTACTTAGTAGGATTCTGGGTTTGTAATAACTGTTTAACTTTAAACTTTTAATATTGTGGATGTTGTTCTCTGAGCATATGACTGGTGTGAGTGTATTAGTGAGGGGTCAGTTGTGTAAGTATTATAAAAAAAAAAAAAAAAAAATCAGAGTGTTATTGATAATAAGTGGAAATTGGACCGTGATGACCTGGATCCTTGACCCCGGATCTAGGGGCGTCACAGATGGTATCAGAGCTAAGAGTCATAATGCTCAGGAACAAAAGTGATAATAATAATTGTATCAGTAATAATATAAATTGTGAACTCCCATCGAGTTCAAGGGTGGTATATCGCAGGGAGCGGAGATGGGAGAGCCGAGTCAGGATCCCAAGTGGCTAGGATTATCAGAGCGGAGTTATAGTAAACTAGAAACGAGAGTATGTAGGAGTGTGTATAGTTATTTGAGAACGTCAGAGCTCACGTAGAGTTCGTGTTGAACTATTGGATATAGTACCAACTAGTAATGTAAGATATAGTGCTTGTTTGAGATAGTGAGCTTAGTTGAGATTGAGTTGGGTTGGATAGAAATTCTTGCGACTGTAGACGTAGCTGGTGGAATCTTCAGAGATTATTGCGAGTCGACGATGACGTTTGATATCGATAACTTTAGGACGTGTAGCAGAAGAACGTAGAATCGAATGACGAGTCGTCAGAGGAGCTGATAAAGAAGACATACCTGAAGACCTTGGCAATATCTTCCTTCTTATTGAATTATGTGATACTCTTTGATTTCTAAAACCCTACCAAGTTTGGGTACTTGAATTTCTAATTCTCTTCAATTGTGAATAACTATATTGCTGATAAATCATCATTTCCTAGTATTGTGCCAGTAAAATTCTTTTCTGGTTATTCCCTCTGGAAGTAGTACCATTGGAATTTGTTAGTAGTAATCCAAGAATGTATCTGAGAATTTCTCATCAAAAGACCTTAATGGTTAAATTGATTTAAACTCGTTTATATTTCTCTACTCTAACTGAGACGAACAACCCTATTTATAGGGGACACAAGGACTCTCTGTCTGTGTGATAGAAGTTGGATGGGACGCCATCACTTGTGTGTTGTGCAATACAAGAAGGTTAACTACCTTTAGTAATGTCTTAACTAAGACACGCAACATTGGTTCATCTGATCATATTGGTCTCTCGGTGACTCTTTTATTTCAAAAATAATTGTTTTGAAATTCATAATTCGATAACCATAATTGTGAGACACTCGTTATGATACGACATCTTTTCACTTCAAAATATCGTGAATCTGATTATCTCAAATAATCTTGGAAGTATGCCAAGCAGGTTGGAATTAGTTAACCTTTGCAGTGGGATTCCCAAGAGTCAAAACGGATCAAGATGTGAGTAGAATACTAGTAACGCGTAACGTGTAGTGGTACAACCGGGTTTGCCTTATATAGAGGAGCTGGTAGAATACCAGACTAGAAAGAGTAAGTATCAAAGATTAAAGAGTTAGTATTATTGTGGATGCAACTAGAGTTGGAAGTTATAAAGAGAACCTCAGTGACACCTTCAGTTGATTCCGAGGACGGAATCCTTATAAGGTGGGTAGATTGTAATAATCCTAATTTTCAGGGTTTATTTATTATTATTATTTGATTTATTTATTGATTTCTCAAAGAGGAGAAATTGTGTTATGTGTATAATTATTTAAAATTTTGTGGAAGTTGATTATTTTAATTGGGAAATTTAAATGCAAATTTCCTAATTATTTGAGTAATAAAAATAGTAATATTTATTTATTTGAGTAAACTAAAATTTTGATGCATTGTGTGATTTTGTGTATAAGGTGATTGACTTAAATGTAAAGGCTATCGTGTTAAAGGTAGTGAGCTGATATGTTCGTATAAATGGTATTATAACTTGATACTAATTACTTGAATCTTTATATATGGTTGTACAAATGGGAGAATAGTGTTATAATTATCGCATATGGATGATGAATATTGTACCCTAAATTTGGGTAATTAATAGAGAATATTGTTATGTACAGAACTATGCCGCCTAGACGTGATAATAGCGCGAATGCAAGGGAAAAAGAGAGTAAGAGTATTCTGTGGAAAAAAAAAAACGCACAACCTTGTAGGACACGAACAAGAAATATATATTATAAATAATATTTTCTTACAATTGTTTCAAGGAATGGTCTTATAGACTAATTTCTGGAGGATTTTATAGAGACAAGATATATATTAAGATTGAAGTATTAATATTTTATGTCATGATAGAGATCGTAATATAGTCAAAACATAAGTGAGATACACTACCATTCAGAAAAGGCCAATGTGGTGGCCGATACCTTAGTTAAAAGAGAAAGGAGGAATGAGATAATATAGAATGACTGAAAACAGGAGGGGATTTGCAAGGAGAAGATAATGAAAGTGCTGCTATAGATAAGCTAAATGGCATGTTGATGAATGACAAGCAAGTGTATGTTGGTGTATTTTTGCGTAATCAAGGTAGAGATATTATGGAAGAACTAAAGGATAAAGGGAGTAGTGTGGAAATTTGAAATTGTCATGTGAGGAAGGTATCCATTCATATTTTCAACATGATTCCGGGACGGAATCCTTTTAAGGGGGGAAGAATGTAATAACCCTAACTTTAGAAAGGCTACAGTGCCTAAATGAATAGTGATCTCGAGGAATTTAGGAAAATGGTGTGTAGGTACTCTATATTGGAAATGGAAAATGAGTAAACAGAAACCATATTAGTGATATACTATGAAAATAAGTGACTCGAAATGATAACGGATTTCAGAAATTCCTGAATATGGATTTTTGAGGATTTTAAGTTCGAACGAGCTTCTATTTATTGGATATTAAGGAGCATAGAAATATTAAAAGATTTATATATTGAGGAATTAGTGAATTTAAGTTAAAACAAAGGATTATTAAGTTAAAGAAATATCAAAGGAATTTGGATTATTAAGTTTAAATGATTAGTGAATTTAAGTTAAAAAAGATGGAATAATGTATGTATATAAGAATGTATTGGAGTTCATTGAATACAGAGAAGATGTACGAGTCATAAGCAAAATGTTATGACATATGGTTTTAAAAAGGTGATATTATACGATAAATGGATGGATAGGATATATGTGAATGGAAAAAATGGGAAATGGTGATTGATAATGGAAAAATGATTTGACAAAAAAGGGGATAGCAACCAAAAGCGTAAGAGGCTGTGTGCGGCACAGTCCAGCACTCAATATTTATTCCGGCCCAAGAGTTGCCGAGGGAGGATGTAGCAGGGAAGCCTTCCTCCAGGGATGATTGTCATCAACCAAAAGCGTAAGAGGCTGTGTGCGGCACAGTCCAGCACTCAATATTTATTCCGGCCCAAGAGTTGCCGAGGGAGGATGTAGCAGGGAAGCCTTCCTCCAGGGATGATTGTCATTCCTTCTACTAGTAGTAAACAGAGAGCAGATACGGTTAGGCGACTGATCATCGTCCTACGTATCTGGCGCTAGCAGATATCCCCAGAATTTTCTTTAAAGGAAGTTTATAATGATTTCAGACTGGTATACTGAACAGGGAAAATGAGACGGAATAATGGAATGATTTTGTATTAGAAGAGAAACTGATTTTATATTATTCTAGATTTCTTTTCTTATAATAGTAAGTGGATGATGTGTTATTAAATAAGAATTTTATTCCCTCTTAAAGTTTATAGTTGGGTTTCTAGTTATATATATTTATACATGTTTAAAAATTCTGATTTCTAGTTTACAATATTATCTTGCTGAGCTATTATAGCTCACTCTTGCTACTTATGTATATAACAGTTAGGTCAAATGCCGATACTGCGCACTACACCCCGCAAGAGGGTAAGGGGAAAACGACCTTTTGAGCGAGTGCTGGCGACTATCCCTGAGGTAGCTGATAACGAACGGGTGTTGGTAGACTTATGTACATTAAGTGTGTAAGTTGTGTAATAAACTTTTGGTTGTTGAAATGCTTCCTGTAGAAGTATTGTTCAACAATGTACTTAGTAGGATTCTGGGTTTGTAATAACTGTTTAACTTTAAACTTTTAATATTGTGGATGTTGTTCTCTGAGCATATGACTGGTGTGAGTGTATTAGTGAGGGGTCAGTTGTGTAAGTATTATAAAAAAAAAAAAAAAATCAGAGTGTTATTGATAATAAGTGGAAATTGGACCGTGATGACCTGGATCCTTGACCCCGGATCTAGGGGCGTCACAACAAATTTTTTACAAAGACCCTCTCGGGTCAGCAAGGTCCTCTCGGATCGGCTTGTTCTCTTGAACAAAACTCCTACTTAAGTCTCTGGACCAATCCAAACTTAAGTGGGGGGCAACAAACTTTTTACCAAGGCCCTCCCGGGTCGACAAGGTCCTCTCGGATCGGCTTGTTCTCTCGAACAAAACTCCTACTTAAGTCATTGGACCTATCCAAACTTAAGTGGGGAGCAACAAATTTTTTACAAAGACCCTCTCGGGTCAGCAAGGTCCTCTCGGATCGGCTTGTTCTCTCGAACAAAACTCCTACTTAAGTCATTGGACCTATCCAAACTTAAGTGGGGGGCAACAAATTTTTTACAAAGACCCTCTCGGATCGGCTTGTTCTCTCGAACAAAACTCCTACTTAAGTCATTGGACCTATCAAAACTTAAGTGGGGGTCAACAAATTTTTTACAAAGTCCCTCTCGGGTCAGCAAGGTCCTCTCGGATCGGCTTGTTCTCTCGAACAAAACTCCTACTTAAGTCTCTGGACCTATCCAAACTTAAGTGGGGGGCAACAAACTTTTTACCAAGGCCCTCCCGGGTCGACAAGGTCCTCTCGGATCGGCTTGTTCTCTCGAACAAAACTCCTACTTAAGTCATTGGACCTATCCAAACTTAAGTGGGGGGCAACAAATTTTTTACAAAGACCCTCTCGGGTCAGCAAGGTCCTCTCGGATCGGCTTGTTCTCTCGAACAAAACTCCAACTTAAGTCATTGGACCTATCCAAACTTAAGTGGGGGTCAACAAATTTTTTACAAAGACCCTCTCGGGTCAGCAAGGTCCTCTCGGATCGGCTTGTTCTATCGAACAAAACTCCTACTTAAGTCTCTAGACCTATCCAAACTTAAGTGGGGGACAACAAACTTTTTACCAAGGCCCTCCCGAGTCGACAAGGTCCTCTCGGATCGACCTGTTCTCTCGGGCAAAACTCTTACTTAAGTCCTTGGATCTATCCAAACCTAAGTAGGGGGCAACAAATTTTTTCCAAAAGCACCTCCAGCTCAAAAAGATACTCTGGAATTTACGTCTCCTCTCAAACAAACATCCTACCCACATCCAACACAAATCTTTTACTACTCCTCCATCCCTCTAAAGAGGAATGAAGGAGTGGGGGGCAAATGATAGTAGGTGATTTGTAAAGGGCCAATTCACCTATTAAAAACAAGCCCAAGTCTAAAAAAAACAATGCATGCAAGGTCTACAACGCCTACAAGGCCACAATGCATGAAAAATCCACAATGCCTGCAAGGCCCACAATGCATACAAGGCCACAACGTCTGCAAGGTCCACAAAGCCTACAATGTCCACCAAGCCCATAAGGATTGAAAATGACACGTTGCACAATAAACAAGCACAAACAAGACAAAGCTGGCACAAGTACAACTGACATCTACAACAAAGCTGGCACAAGTACATGGTCCTAACGTCAGGACAACATGTAACTGACACAAGGTGGACACTGACACCCGACCAAGACCCTAGTTTGCAGCTCATGTCCCCCACGTGGGCACTCAGTCATGTGCACTGCACATGACATGAGCCTATATATACCTCCTACTCACTTCAGTGGAGGGGGTTCACAACATTCACTACATTTTCACTATACTCAAATTCTGATAGGTTTTGCTCTACCTTCTCTCTACTTTCTCTCTCTAGAAATTAATACCTATCTACATATCTGTATTATGTTTTCCGTCCACCGGATACTTATTCTCACGCCGGAGGTGCTTACGGGGACATAACCCCCCGCGGGCATTTCCGTTTCAGGGAGCGCGGATGCAATTCCGGTGGAGCTCTGCAAGGCCAACATAGCTCAGCAAGTCGGACAAGCCCAGCAAGGTCGACAGAGCCAAACAAGCATTACAAGCCCAACAAGG
Organism: Heracleum sosnowskyi; assembly: GCA_030848705.1. Taxonomy (NCBI): domain Eukaryota; kingdom Viridiplantae; phylum Streptophyta; class Magnoliopsida; order Apiales; family Apiaceae; genus Heracleum; species Heracleum sosnowskyi. The sequence goes on along the minus strand of CM061241.1, from coordinate 130,255,566 downwards.
TCGACAAAGCCAAACAAGCTTTACAAGCCCAACAAGCCCAAACAAGCACCTGTTCCAGCATAATACTGAGGAAGTAGAGCCCGACGGTAGAATGACTTATCAATTAATATAATTACTAACATAATAAACTAAATATATTATCTTAATTGTAACAGCCCCAAATCCGGGGTCAGGGATTTAGGGTTGTCACAATCCATGTACTCCTTGCCTTACCTGTATTACTCACACCATTCATAATTCACCTGCTCATGACCCCACAACATATGTCTCACACACACACACACAGGTTAGAGTCTCAGAAACGACACAATACAACAACTGCGGAATAAATAACTTTTATTACAATACCCAAATGTCTTTTGAATCTATTACTGATACAATTTCTAAGTATTGTTACATTACCAACTTAGCCTTCTGATGCTCACAATCCTCTAATACCATTCATGTCTATACATAAGTTGAATGCCAAAAGCCGTAGCCTGATTCGATTGGTCCGTACTACTCCCGGGATCACTGCTAGAAACTGTTTAATGGAAATGCCTTGCGAGGTATGTGCCGTCCCATTGGCATCCTGCTTCGCTGCTATATAATATATATAAAATAATAGCAAGAGTGAGCGATAGCTCAGCAAGGTAATGAAAGTATGGCATAATTCTGCCTTTTGTTCAACCCAAAATAAAGCGGGTATAAGACAATAACTTGTCAAAATATCTTGATACTGAAATCATTTCCTTATCGGAATGTATTCCAAAAATACCATTTTTGTATTTCAAATATCATCTCCATAATATTCTGCAAACTTTCGATATTCATACTAAGAACAAAGTTCTAGTATAAAATAAAAGATGAAGTAGAAAGATAACTCAGTATATCCTTTTCGTAAAATATCTGCTATATAGAATATAAGCAGACTATCAACATATAACTTAAAAGATGAAGTTATAAGGAAAATATAAGGTTTCCGTAACCCAAAATCCACTTGTGCATATATATCCTTAATCAGGTTTTATCAGAGTCATAACTCATTAAATAAAAGATGAAGTTGTAGGAATTTCCAAATATCATCTTTCATAGGAAACATTTACTTCATATATAATCTGGAAATAAAACAATGTAAATTTATTTCCAATTCATTTTCTAAACTCATCTGATCACGTATATCCTGTAGATAAAATCATATACTTTTCGTAAATTCATACTCTTTCTTATAAACTCATATACTGGAATATACTGGATTACTCTTGAGTAACCTTTCTGAAAACTTTCATGAAACTGAATAGCTGGAATAAACTATCTTTCTTTGAAAACTTTCATGAAACTGAATAGCTGGAACAAACTTTCTTTTTCTGAAATCTTGCATGAAACATGCTCTTTCATGGATGCTGAACTGTAAGTGGAGATTCTGGGCGCCAAGGATACCCCTACGATGATCAGTCGCAAGCTGTATCCCCCTGATCTTTTTCTACGTAGAAGGGTGTTGGGTTTCATTGTAAAAACGCAGCGAAAAACAGTCGTAAAATAATAAAATTTACGAAACCCTAACGCAGGATCCATGTATAAGTTGTGACTGATTATGGAGAAACGAAATCATACCAGTTAAGAGCTTTACGAATTCTGTAAGATGGAGGTCCTGGATTGCAATCACCACACAAACCTTGCGTCAAGATCTGTGTCTCTAAATCGTCCACAAGAACGTCCGATCGTCCAACGATCCAAGGAGCAGGTACTAGCCAAATAAAACTGCCTTCTCTCTCTCTCTAGCCTCTCTTGAAAACGAATTTTCTAAACCCACCCTAAAACTATACATCATTATGTATATATAGGATAAGAGAGATTGGGCCTAACCCTAATCAGCTTGGGCTTCAACTAAACCAAACTGATTTGGGTTGTTAATGATTTAAATTCGAAATATCATTTAATTAACTAAGTCCAACTTAATTAATTAATTAACCAATTTCGAATTTATAATTATTTAATTTAAATCTGATATTTAAATTAAACTCCTTTTAAAACGTTCTTATTGTGTAACCCTTTAGGTTATTATTACGTTGGCAATAATTTCAATATTCAATAACAAAATATAAACAATGAGCGGCATCTAGTAATACATCATTGCTACCCAAGTAATAATAATAATTGGTGATCCAATTAAACCTTTCGTGATTAATGTTTCCGTGTAATATAATCCCTTTAACCAAATATTATAGATTAAACTCGAGGCATGTATTTAGTCATCCTCTTCAATGCTTAATCCGGGTTTCCTTGATCAATGAGTAAACTATTAAAACAAATCAATATTTGAGCATGGCCATGCATTTTTCATAGTCTCACTCAATCAAGAGGCCAATAATATCTCCCCTAATAATAGGAGGGTTAAATCATTTATCTATCATTCATATTTCTCATATGACTCATGATATACCCGATGTCCACTTTTATCATCACCCGGTCAAAGGTAACTTTTAATGTTGTCAAAGTATATTAATCCTCGTATAGAAATATAATGATCTCAAGTCTAAGGATCATTACACCATTATCACTGTGAGTCTTTCTTATGACTTTATTAAACATGAAGAATCTCACTGTGGGTCTGTCCAGTACCATGTACTCCTACATGTACCTATGCATTGACTTTAGTATCTCCATACTTATAACCAATGAGATGTGGTTATCTGTCAATCAACATATTAGTCTATTTATGTATTATTATTGTCCTATATTTAATAATACTCGACTAGGGACCTTTTTTTAAGAATATGATATATTATATAATCTCAAGTTCAAGTCATGTACTTAAACTATATAATGTGTATCATGATTCTAAGGACATTTATTATGCTAACAAATATATCGCAGTAATTAAAGTCATAATAAATACGTTTATTGAATAATCAAATGACATAAAGGTTTATCAAAAGAGACAATGTATTGCCTCTAGGGCACCTACACTAACAAAGGGAAGAATAGACAGTATCTGACTGACCTACCTCCCCGCCAATCGGTTGTAGGCAGGAAGTACAGACCCGTTTCACCAGTCCGTCGGCCTGTGACTCTCCTATGAGGAAGAACAGACCCGTTTCACCAGTCCGTCGGCCTGTTGCTCTCCTCTTTCCTACGGTCGGGCAATTTCTGATAAACTAAGGGAAGAACAGACCCGTTCACCAGTCCGTCGGCCATATTGTAATTCCCTTAGGGGACCGGCGCTACTCAGTCCCTTACATACTCTCCAAGTTCGAGTAAATCCATAACACTGAAACATGAAGTTCATTTCCCTTTTTCCCCAAGAATACAACTCCACAAAGTAGTCATATCTGGTTGGAAAGGAAAATTCACCCATATTTCCCAAGCTGACGCTTGTTAATGGATGCAACTAATTCCACTGATCTTACCCCTCGAATCTTGAGGAAGTAATCAAAATCATTTTGATGGTAGTAAACCAGACTGATAAATTCATTGATTTAAAAAGGCTTAGGACCGGGCAGTCCACTGGAAACAAACATTTAACCATGAGAAAGGTCCCCTTAGTTTTTATAGTTTGAGCGAACATTTAAGTCTTTCTGAATGTAGACTTAAAAGGAAAATAGATTTGGGAACCTTCCCTAATTATATTTATAACTGTCTGAATAAAGCTTTATTAGCTATCTAGGGTTAAAGAATAGTTTTCACAAAATATTACCTTAAGAAGTAGGGCTTTAAATAATTAATGAAAACTATGTTTAATCAAAAATATTTATTTAGAATTAATCCCCAAATACTTTCTTAAGAAAATAATGGATAATAATATAATAATATAACCCTAGATAACAACTGATACCATTCCCGGTCCGTAGAATAAATACGGAGTATCTTTCCTCTATTGAGGGATTTTCTTAACATATTGGCTTATAAATATAGCCATAACCATAGCTTGAAAATCCAACTTAGACTTTACATCATAAATATCACTTCGAAATCATAAACACATAGCATATATCTCGAAAACTTTTATTTATCACAACAACAGTTTATAGAGGCATAGGTTTGAAAACTTGCATCTATCATATCATATGCATCATCAGTATAATGCAGTCTGAAATACAATATGGGCTTAGAAAACTTGCACGATACTTGGAACAAAGGATATATATATATAGATATATTCTTGAATCAACAAGTATTAAACATTCGAAAATATGCCCACTCTAACCGTAGAGTAAGGGTTAGTAAACTTGCCTGATGCTCGAGAAGTGATAGGGGTTCGCGACGATGCCGGACAATCTAGACAAAGTCAAACGAAAACACACGGTTAATCCCCTCGATAAACCACTTATAACTCAATGCTTAAACACGTAAGCGAAACACAACCAAGGAATTACTAGCTCGATATAGGCTCATACTAAGTCCACGTTTAGTCGACAATTACTTAAGTCATAGGTTTAGTCCGAAATCGATCCTCGAATACAAGTTATACTTAACCATTTACAACATTGGTTTCTAAGTCATGTTTTCAGTGATTTTCACTTGCGCGACCTCGACTAAAACATTTTTATAAAATCGAAAAATAATATTTTTAATCCGAATCTTTTTCGTGAGCCTTCCTAACTGTCTCTAGTATTATTCCTCAAAGTTTCACATTTTAATATGGCTTCTAAGTGGTCCAAATATAGCCTCAAAGTGACTGACCAGAGAGGGGTTGTTCCTCCGAACAACGTTTACTAAAACTAGCATAACTCTTAAACCGTTCGGCCAAATTAGGCGAACCACATATCATTACGAAGCTTATAACATAAACTACACAATCATGAGCAGTAGGACTCAGGGGTCGAGCTCTAACAGAGGAAAAACAGGGAACCAATCAGTAGGTAAAAATTTGGGCATTACGACGGCTATAACTCGGATATTCCCAAATTCCAAATCATCCAAAATGCATATCGATCACTCCACACAACACATACATCTTATACGACATAGAACTGAGGCCAAGCAATGCCTTTCCGTTCATATAACTCATTATAACTTAGATCAAAGCCCATTCATAACAACTAAGGCTATAAACATGCATAAACACCATTAATCATCCATAACTCTCATAATATTTCAAGGGTTTCAAGACTTATACCTTCTCCAAGCTTGCTTGCTGCTATATTCCTTATGTAACCTTAGATCCTTGCTTAATACAACCTTTGGAAGCCATAAACTCAAAATCCAAAAACAAAACAAAACACAAGTTACTATTCATCGTTACTTTGTAAAATCCATATAAAATCGAAAAACAAGAGTTTGGTTCTGAGATTTTTACCACACCTTCTACTCTTCAAGGGCTTTCTTTTGAGTCCTACCTCATCACCAGGAGATGCTTGAAGCTCGACTTATTGGCTTTCTAAGGTGAGTGGTCGAAACTGGAAAAGCAGGACAGTTTCTGTTCTCCGACTTGGGGAAGGGATTTGACTAGGCTACACTACTTTGTTGGCCATGAAATTTTGAGCGAACGTTGCCCATGGAGTGTAGAAGCTATGGTTAAAATTTGGTGATTTAAGGATGGATAGAAATGGAGTTATGGATTTTTCTCTTCTCCTTGCTCCAGCTGTGCAGAAAATCTGGAAAATGGGGGAGAGTTTCTCTTCCTTTCTTTTTCTTCTTATCTTCTTTAATTTAATAAAAGTGCTGATATTTATTGGTTAAGGGGGTGAGTCATCACCTTCTTATCTCATCTTTTGACACTTGGCAAACATGCATTGGTTGAGATAAAGTAACTTTACTGGTTTGCTTTACTGATTCGTTTCTTTTCACATGGATGATCCAAATGTTGCATTCCTTGAATTAATCTTGTTACATGTTACTTCCATGTCTATATTTAATCCTGTAAATGTCGCCTTGTCCTTCTTGAAACGATTCGAAATATTTCCTAAGGAGTGAATAAAACTCTACACGATCTTCACAGTGAATAGTAACTATTCACTTCATCAATCGAATCCTTAAATCGAATAAAATAATAAAATCCCAAAATATTAAATCCTCAAATCCTCAATTTTAATATCTCATTTCTTGAATATAATAACATATAATTCACTGCCCGGTCAAATACTACACCAAAATAAATTTTGGAATTTCTGAATTCCGATCGTCTTTGCATTCACTTATTATTCCGTAGATTACTGATATGAATTCGGAATATCCACAGTACGTCTCGTACATAGGTGGCATGAAAAATTTTGTTAATCCTCAAAATCACTATTCATCCACCAAATCACTATTCACTGCTGCACTTAACCATAATAAGAAAAAGTTTTAAATTTTTCCAAAAATTCGGGTTATTATAGTCTCCCCTCCTTAAAAGGATTCCGTCCCGGAATCAACTTAGGAATAATTGGGGGTACTTCTCTCCCATTGCACTTTCTAACTCCCAGGTGGATTCTTTCACCTCTTGATTTTCCACAAATCTCTCACTAGCTTGGCAACCTCGTCACTTAGCACTTGCTCTTTTCTGTCCGTGATTTCCACAGGTTGTTCTTTGTAAGTCGGACCGGGTTGTATATCTACCTGCTCGTACTCTACATGTGCCGGGCATCTATAGTATACTGACGTAGCATTGACACATGAACCCCGTTATGCCCATTCTACAAGTTTGGGGGGTGAGGCTGGCTCGTAGGCCATCTTCCTGACGCGTTTTAAAATCTCAGATGGCCCAATGAATCTCGGGCTCAACTTCCCTTTCTTTCCAAATCTCATTAATTCCTTTCACGAGGATATCTTTTAGCATCACGAATCTCTAACCTCATATCCCCCATCTTGTTTGTACAGAAAATACACCAACATAAACTTGCTTGTCATCCATCAACATGCCATTTAGCTTATCAATAGCTGTACTATCTCTATACTCGCGGGCTTAGTCTGCATACTCTCTCTGTCTGTCTTGGTTGTCACTAGCCGTTTGTTGGTGAAATCTTTTGTCTTTCTAGTTTGTTGGATTAACTTGGGTTTTGTGTAAAATCTCATCCTTTAATTCCCGATCATTCGGAATCCATCTCTGTCTCATTTTAATTAAGGGTATCGGCCACCACATTGGCCTTCCCCGGATGGTAGTGTATCTCACAGTCATAATTCTAGGTCAATTCTAGCCATTTCTCCATCTCATGTTATCTACTATCACGGGTAACTCAAAGCCACTTCATCACATTCCATAAAATTTGTGGGTGCATTAGTCAACCCAAAATAACCTCGCTGAAAACTCGAAGTGTCTATTCCTAGTACGAATCGCAGTCTCGGGTATATCCTCGGATTTAACTTCCAACTGGTGATACCCAGTTCTTAAATAAATTGGAAATGCACAGCGTTCTTCCGCTAATCAAACAATCATTTACAAGGGTACCTATTCTCCATGTCGAACTCATACAACTCTCGAGGTTCGATACATAATCTTGTGCTAACATCTTTCTCTCTTACAACAACACCGGGCTCTCCATGGTGGTACACTGGGTCTTATCATACCCTTATACAACAGCTCTTGTAACTGAGTCACTAACTCTTTCATTCCCACTATACCCTGAATACTCGGTATTCATTCTCATGTCATCCAAATCGATATCTGTTAGCTCATTAAAACCTTGTACAATCTCCCAAAACCATTGTGGTTTCCTTTATACTTGGTATCTCTTTTCTTGGCGTCAACCATAAGAGCTAATTAAGCCTCATATCTCTGGCATAATAATTTCTTAGTCTGAACTATACTCAAGAATCTCTGAATCTGTCTCCATCCTTTATTTATTACTCTTTTTCTTTGCAATCAATTGGCTCCATTGGGTGTCAACCAACCCATCCTTATTATAATATCCACTTTTCCCAACTTGAAAGGAATCAGGTCTATCAAAAGTGTCGACCTCATATTTCTAGTTCACAACCTGGATGTACCAGTCTTATGGGAAAATCCCTCGATTGGCTATTTCTACTTGTAATTATTCCCTCAGCGGCTCGGCCTTAAGGTTTAATCGTCATGCAACATCTTGATATACAACAATGCATTAGCTCTGTCTAAACAGTGTAGAAGGGCACCTGCTATTTAAAGGTCCTGACAGTGGCTGCTTGTTGGAGGTAGCCCTGGTTGAAACCTACTGGCTTTCTTTTCTTCTGTGTTCACAAACTCCGGAACAAACCTCGATAATTCGGAAAACTTGGCCTCATACTCGGTCACAGTCATGGTTTCTTGTTTTAACTCTTTAACTTTCATTTTCATCCTGGTCTCCATATATTCCCGAAAATTATTCCTCTAGAACCACACACGCTGCACCTCTCCCAAGTCATAATACCAGCTTCCTCTGACTCCATCGTCAGTACTTATCTTGCTAACCCAGAGGTAGTGTCCATTCGTAAACAACTCCTCCAAAATCTCAATTCCACTATAGGGCATCTATCTAACACCGTTGTCACTGGAGTTCACGGCACATCGCTATTCCTTTCACATATATCGATTGACACGCTTTCCATTATCATAATATCCTTGGGAGAATAAGCCAATTTCATCGATATGTCACTAACATTCTATTCGTCTTAGGGATTCACTCCTGTCATAGGCGATTTCGTTGCGAATCTAATTCCTATCAGCGAATTTTGACTTATTTGACCTGGTTGGCCTCCCCTTGGAATTCAACGAGGATAATAAAAATTATGGGGCCTTGAAAAGACAGCTCCCATATCAAGGAAAACGTCACACACTGGTGATCATAAGGTTATGAGTTTAAGGTAACCTTATTGGAGGTAAGAGAATTTACCGAGAGATCAACATGATCATAAGAACTCAACGTTGTGTGCCTCGATTGAGACATTACTAAAGGTAATTAGCCTTCTTGTATTTCACAACTTACAAGTGATGGCGTCCCATCCGACTTCTATCACACAGACAGATAGTCCTTGTAGCCCCTATAAGTATAGGGTTGTTCGTCTCAGTGGAAGTTGAAAAGTATGAAAGCAATTCGAGATCAATTTAATGATTATCGCCTTTCGACAATATTTCTCAAAGGAACACCTTGGATTAAAATTGAACAGATTCCAAAGGTGCGGTTTTCCAAAGAAAAAAGAAAGAATAACCAAAAAGATACTGGTACTTAACAAACAAGTGGTGATGTATCACCATAGGGTCATTCATTATTTGAAGAAAAGTGAAAGCTTAACTAACATCATTTGACAGGGCTTCGAAAGCCTGAAAGTAGGCATTGTGACAGCCTCTGACACAAGTGAAACTGAATATGGTTTAGCACAAGTGCTATAAAACAACTTCGAAGAGGGAATATACCCTTTATCAGAATTCTTTCCTGGAGAGAGGTCAAGATAGATCATAGATTGGGGAGGTACCCCACATAATTTGCAAATGGGGAGGGTATTACCAAGGTCTCTACGGATGCCTTTTACGTCGGCTCCTCTAATGGATAATCGTTCAATTCCAAAGCTTTTCTTCTCCAGGCACACCCTAAGGTGCTCGATACTTACGTCATTGCCGACTAATAATAGTCGCTAAGGATTTAACCATCGACCTTTGCAATCGCAGGGAATTCTATTCGACTAGGCGCAAACATCCCAAGTAAACGTTATGTTCCATAAGAAGACTTCGATACCGTTGTCGCCCATAGCAATGACAATTCCTCATGTCGACTGGGCAGTACTCCGGAAGATCGTTAGAAACTACAAGATTAAATCTGGTCTCTATTTCAATCATCCTTATATCCAATATTCCTTCTCCCATATCAATCTTGGGCGCTACATAAGCTTAACACTTTTGACACAATAGCCTTTTCATTTAAGTCAACCCCGGAACTTCTCAGTCCGTCTTGGTTCTTAAATATATTTCGCCTTTACCGTCCAATCTCAACTTCATCATTTTATCTCTACAATCAATTATAGCAATCAGGGTCTGTCCACCAGCCCATATAACGGCTATCTTACCCAATCCACAGGGTTCACTCCAATTTCCACTCTCTTTGGTGACATCCCCTGGTAATCAGAAAGACAAGGTTTGCCAAAATCTGCTGAATTTCTTTCAAAAATCAGGGAAACTTGATCAATCTATTTACCTACTAGTAATGCTCGGATCTGATTTCCGACCTTTCTGTTCTATCCTCATAAGTCCTTCCTGGTTTCCTGAGGGTGGCAAATCTCGTTCTCGATTCCGTCTTAGCGTGCTTGTCTTACAATAACATTTGCATGGTACATATACCCAAAATTTTCCTTGGGATAATAAAATCCCTCAATGATGTAATAGACACTCTTTCCAGTGGAATCGCTGGTCGTGGGGGATTGAAACCTCATAGCCCAAGCAATTCCTTACACTATACTAGGCAACTAAGTACCCTTGATCGTTCGTCCGGTCTTATTATTAGACCTCAAGTAACACACCACATCTTTATCAATCAACACGTCCTCTACAAGATTCTTTCCTTGACCCACTATGGGGTCTTCCTCTAGATCCTCCTATGGATCTTCCTTTATCGGGTCTCCGTCCATTTCAAGGAACGCATCATCAAATGCCTACTTGAAGGCCTCGGGATCTGGTATCTCAGAATCCCATCCATCTATAACTCATACGAATCGAGGTGACTAACCATGAAGTCCTAAGTACGGTTTCCCAAAAGAAGTCCCCTCTCGGGCTTCATCTTAAACAGTCAGGGTCATGTCCTCTAACCCGACTACGAACTCAATTTGAGCTCTAGATGCTCTTATCATTATTAAGGGTATTGTAAGACTCGATCTCCTATCGTTTCTGAGGACTGTAACCTAACGCTCTGATACCATCTCTGTAACAGCCCCAAATCCGGGGTCAGGGATTTAGGGTTGTCACAATCCATGTACTCCTTGCCTTACCTGTATTACTCACACCATTCATAATTCACCTGCTCATGACCCCACAACATATGTCTCACACACACACACAGGTTAGAGTCTCAGAAACGACACAATACAACAACTGCGGAATAAATAACTTTTATTACAATACCCAAATGTCTTTTGAATCTGTTACTGATACAATTTCTAAGTATTGTTACATTACCAACTTAGCCTTCTGATGCTCACAATCCTCTAATACCATTCATGTCTATACATAAGTTGAATGCCAAAAGCCGTAGCCTGATTCGATTGGTCCGTACTACTCCCGGGATCACTGCTAGAAACTGTTTAATGGAAATGCCTTGCGAGGTATGTGCCGTCCCATTGGCATCCTGCTTCGCTGCTATATAATATATATAAAATAATAGCAAGAGTGAGCGATAGCTCAGCAAGGTAATGAAAGTATGGCATAATTCTGCCTTTTATTCAACCCAAAATAAAGCGGGTATAAGACAATAACTTGTCAAAATATCTTGATACTGAAATCATTTCCTTATCGGAATGTATTCCAAAAATACCATTTTTGTATTTCAAATATCATCTCCATAATATTCTGCAAACTTTCGATATTCATACTAAGAACAAAGTTCTAGTATAAAATAAAAGATGAAGTAGAAAGATAACTCAGTATATCCTTTTCGTAAAATATCTGCTATATAGAATATAAGCAGACTATCAACATATAACTTAAAAGATGAAGTTATAAGGAAAATATAAGGTTTCCGTAACCCAAAATCCACTTGTGCATATATATCCTTAATCAGGTTTTATCAGAGTCATAACTCATAAAATAAAAGATGAAGTTGTAGGAATTTCCAAATATCATCTTTCATAGGAAACATTTACTTCATATATAATCTGGAAATAAAACAATATAAATTTATTTCCAATTCATTTTCTAAACTCATCTGATCACGTATATCCTGTAGATAAAATCATATACTTTTCGTAAATTCATACTCTTTCTTATAAACTCATATACTGGAATATACTGGATTACTCTTGAGTAACCTTTCTGAAAACTTTCATGAAACTGAATAGCTGGAATAAACTATCTTTCTTTGAAAACTTTCATGAAACTGAATAGCTGGAACAAACTTTCTTTTCTGAAATCTTGCATGAAACATGCTCTTTCATGGATGCTGAACTGTAAGTGGAGATTCTGGGCGCCAAGGATACCCCTACGATGATCAGTCGTAAGTTGTATCCCCCTGATCTTTTTCTACGTAGAAGGGAAGAATAGACAGTATCTGACTGACCTACCTCCCCGCCAATCGGTTGTAGGCAGGAAGTACAGACCCGTTTCACCAGTCCGTCGGCCTGTGACTCTCCTATGAGGAAGAACATACCCGTTTCACCAGTCCGTCGGCCTGTTGCTCTCCTCTTTCCTACGGTCGGGCAATTTCTGATAAACTAAGGGAAGAACAGACCCGTTCACCAGTCCGTCGGCCATATTGTAATTCCCTTAGGGGACCGGCGCTACTCAGTCCCTTACATACTCTCCAAGTTCGAGTAAATCCATAACACTGAAACATGAAGTTCCTTTCCCTTTTTCCCCAAGAATACAACTCCACAAAGTAGTCATATCTGGTTGGAAAGGAAAATTCACCCATATTTCCCAAGCTGACGCTTGTTAATGGATGCAACTAATTCCACTGATCTTACCCCTCGAATCTTGAGGAAGTAATCAAAATCATTTTGATGGTAGTAAACCAGACTGATAAATTCATTGATTTAAAAAGGCTTAGGACCGGGCAGTCCACTGGAAACAAACATTTAACCATGAGAAAGGTCCCCTTAGTTTTTATAGTTTGAGCGAACATTTAAGTCTTTCTGAATGTAGACTTAAAAGGAAAATAGATTTGGGAACCTTCCCTAATTATATTTATAACTGTCTGAATAAAGCTTTATTAGCTATCTAGGGTTAAAGAATAGTTTTCACAAAATATTACCTTAAGAAGTAGGGCTTTAAATAATTAATGAAAACTATGTTTAATCAAAAATATTTATTTAGAATTAATCCCCAAATACTTTCTTAAGAAAATAATGGATAATAATATAATAATATAACCCTAGATAACAACTGATACCATTCCCGGTCCGTAGAATAAATACGGAGTATCTTTCCTCTATTGAGGGATTTTCTTAACATATTGGCTTATAAATATAGCCATAACCATAGCTTGAAAATCCAACTTAGACTTTACATCATAAATATCACTTCGAAATCATAAACACATAGCATATATCTCGAAAACTTTTATTTATCACAACAACAGTTTATAGAGGCATAGGTTTGAAAACTTGCATCTATCATATCATATGCATCATCAGTATAATGCAGTCTGAAATACAATATGGGCTTAGAAAACTTGCACGATACTTGGAACAAAGGATATATATATATAGATATATTCTTGAATCAACAAGTATTAAACATTCGAAAATATGCCCACTCTAACCGTAGAGTAAGGGTTAGTAAACTTGCCTGATGCTCGAGAAGTGATAGGGGTTCGCGACGATGCCGGACAATCTAGACAAAGTCAAACGAAAACACACGGTTAATCCCCTCGATAAACCACTTATAACTCAATGCTTAAACACGTAAGCGAAACACAACCAAGGAATTACTAGCTCGATATAGGCTCATACTAAGTCCACGTTTAGTCGACAATTACTTAAGTCATAGGTTTAGTCCGAAATCGATCCTCGAATACAAGTTATACTTAACCATTTACAACATTGGTTTCTAAGTCATGTTTTCAGTGATTTTCACTTGCGCGACCTCGACTAAAACATTTTTATAAAATCGAAAAATAATATTTTTAATCCGAATCTTTTTCGTGAGCCTTCCTAACTGTCTCTAGTATTATTCCTCAAAGTTTCACATTTTAATATGGCTTCTAAGTGGTCCAAATATAGCCTCAAAGTGACTGACCAGAGAGGGGTTGTTCCTCCGAACAACGTTTACTAAAACTAGCATAACTCTTAAACCGTTCGGCCAAATTAGGCGAACCACATATCATTACGAAGCTTATAACATAAACTACACAATCATGAGCAGTAGGACTCAGGGGTCGAGCTCTAACAGAGGAAAAACAGGGAACCAATCAGTAGGTAAAAATTTGGGCATTACGACGGCTATAACTCGGATATTCCCAAATTCCAAATCATCCAAAATGCATATCGATCACTCCACACAACACATACATATTATACGACATAGAACTGAGGCCAAGCAATGCCTTTCCGTTCATATAACTCATTATAACTTAGATCAAAGCCCATTCATAACAACTAAGGCTATAAACATGCATAAACGCCATTAATCATCCATAACTCTCATAATATTTCAAGGGTTTCAAGACTTATACCTTCTCCAAGCTTGCTTGCTGCTATATTCCTTATGTAACCTTAGATCCTTGCTTAATACAACCTTTGGAAGCCATAAACTCAAAATCCAAAAACAAAACAAAACACAAGTTACTATTCATCGTTACTTTGTAAAATCCATATAAAATCGAAACACAAGAGTTTGGTTCTGAGATTTTTACCACACCTTCTACTCTTCAAGGGCTTTCTTTTGAGTCCTACCTCATCACCAGGGGATGCTTGAAGCTCGACTTATTGGCTTTCTAAGGTGAGTGGTCGAAACTGGAAAAGCAGGACAGTTTCTGTTCTCCGACTTGGGGAAGGGATTTGACTAGGCTACACTACTTTGTTGGCCATGAAATTTTGAGCGAACGTTGCCCATGGAGTGGAGAAGCTATGGTTAAAATTTGGTGATTTAAGGATGGATAGAAATGGAGTTATGGATTTTTCTCTTCTCCTTGCTCCAGCTGTGCAGAAAATCTGGAAAATGGGGGAGAGTTTCTCTTCCTTTCTTTTTCTTCTTATCTTCTTTAATTTAATAAAAGTGCTGATATTTATTGGTTAAGGGGGTGAGTCATCACCTTCTTATCTCATCTTTTGACACTTGGCAAACATGCATTGGTTGAGATAAAGTAACTTTATTGGTTTGCTTTACTGATTCGTTTCTTTTCACATGGATGATCCAAATGTTGCATTCCTTGAATTAATCTTGTTACATGTTACTTCCATGTCTATATTTAATCCTGTAAATGTCGCCTTGTCCTTCTTGAAACGATTCGAAATATTTCCTAAGGAGTGAATAAAACTCTACACGATCTTCACAGTGAATAGTAACTATTCACTTCATCAATCGAATCCTTAAATCGAATAAAATAATAAAATCCCAAAATATTAAATCCTCAAATCCTCAATTTTAATATCTCATTTCTTGAATATAATAACATATAATTCACTGCCCGGTCAAATACTACACCAAAATAAATTTTGGAATTTCTGAATTCCGATCGTCTTTGCATTCACTTATTATTCCGTAGATTACTGATATGAATTCGGAATATCCACAGTACGTCTCGTACATAGGTGGCATGAAAATTTTTGTTAATCCTCAAAATCACTATTCATCCACCAAATCACTATTCACTGCTGCACTTAACCATAATAAGAAAAAGTTTTAAATTTTTCCAAAAATTCGGGTTATTATATTAATATTGTCGTGAATTTTCTATTTAAGTAAAAACTTAATTTTTTTGAAAAATATCATGGAAAAGACGAGGGAGGTGATGTGGAGCTCTCAAATAGCCTTGATCTATTTTTCTAATTTTCTCGAATTATTGAAGTATTAATATTAAATATTAGATAAATTTTCAATTTTTTTACTATTTTTTTAACGGAGGAAACTAAATATAATATGTTAATATTTTCCTAAACATTCTCTACTAATCCAAATTATTTACTAATTTTTTTCTTACTATCTTTCGAGTAAAAAAATTAAATATGTTATGTTAATATTCACCTAAGCTTTATATTCAAGTCTAATTTATTTACTAATTACTTTCTACTATCTTTTTACGAAGGAAACTAAGTATATTAGGTCAATATTCTCCTAAAATTACTATACAAGTCTAATTTATTTTTAATTATTTTTATATAAGTACGGCGAGGTGGCGCCTCTCAAGATCTATATTTCTAATTTTTATAAAAGTTTGAATTAATAATATTAAAGGTTAGAAAATATATAATTGTCCTTTAAATTTTTAGTAATGAAAATATTAATTATCTTATATTATCCTAAATTTTCTTATTAAGTCAGATTACTATATTAATAATTTCTTAAAATTTATCTTCAAGTCCAGTTACCATGTTGATATTCTCTTAAATTTTATTTTGAACTCACAGTTATCATCTTAATATTCTCATATATTTTCCTTGGAGTTATAAAAATTATCTTCAAATCAGATTATCATCTTAATATTCTCCTAAAAAAACTATTAGAAATTATGTTCTCATAATACAATAACTACAAAAAATGCAAGTTTCTATAAAATAAAATAAAATATAAAAATCTAATTTTCTTTTTATTTATTTTCTCGATTACCTATATTTAAAAAAAAAAATTAAAAAAAAAATTAAATTAAATCTTTGATACACTAAAATTGGTTAATGGATGATGAAATTTATTTAGTAAATTAGTTTATTATCTATTTAGATTCGGTAACAACGAGAAAATGGGTTGTTGGAGGGAAATATGTTTAACGAGAGAGCGATTCATTAGAAGAAGCATATTATATGTTAGAATTTAATATTTATATTATATTATGTATTTTAAAATAGATTTTGGAATATGAATTTTGAGAAAAATGAAAATGATGATAAATATACTAATATTTGATATAATCTTAAAATAATGGAAAATGTTAAACAATTATCATTTTCTATATTTATTTAAACACATATTTTATAAAAGACACCCTAATTTCATTTTAAAAATATTATTTTATTTAAAAACATATTTTATAAAATAATTTTTAGAAAAATTTAGAAAAATAATAAACTAGTTTAATCCTAACAATAAAACTTAGAACATATAGTTGTTACAAGATTTTCAAACAAAGACCAAAAACAAACCAAACCCAACACCAAGTACTAATTTAATCCTAACAAGTTTATCATTAATCTTAAATCTGATCTCAATCCCTTGTAATCTATACATACATTCTTTTAAACAGAAGTCATATTTACTTTCACTTTTGTTATCCTCTCTCTCATCGAAACAAGTCTTAATACTAAACATGGATTCTTAAATTCTTACACAACAATCCCATAAACCCAAAAAAACACACCCATTTTCTTGATCAATCCAAAACAGTTTAATCAAAAACAAAAAGGGTATTTTTGTTTTGTAAAACAGATCAACTTTATGCACAAATCTGGAGCTGTAATGGCTTGGAATGTGTTCAAATTTTGTACAGCTTTAAGGGGTCTTGGCTCAATTATGATCTTGTTAGTTCTTGGAGTTGTGGGTGTTTCTTATTACGCCGTCGTTTTGTGTAATTATTTCCCAGCTTTGATTAACGGTGGTCTTGATTCTCTTGTTGCACTTGTTGTTTTGCTTCTGTTTCATCTTCTGGTAAGTTTAATAAAGTTTCAATCTTTTTTAGATTTTCTATTCATAATAAATTGTGGGGTTATGAATTTGTTGAATTTATGGGTAGTTTGTACATTCTTGATGTTCGGTGATTAATCCCTTTTTTGTAGTTTTCGTATGTGATTGTGCTGAATTTTGATTGATTGGTACCCTAGTTTTGTGAATTTTATTTTTAGCTTCTGTTACAAGCATACTAAGCTTAATTCTAGCTCACAATGACTTTATTTATGTAATTTGTTAATTGTTAGGATGCTTTGCTGTTGTTAATTATCTATTTTTTCTAACACTTTCACTTGCTAGTTTATTGATCAATAACCCGGGTTTGATATATGCGCATATATGGTTATGTTCTACTACAAACCAGCTGCAAATTATCGGTCACAGCAAATCATGAGGCTCAGTCAGTTTGTAGACTAAATTAATTTGTATTTAAATGAACACGTATGTATGTTGTTTCTAAATAGCGTTAAGGTAGAACTTTTTGTTCTTAGTGCTAGTCTTAGCAATATAAGTAGTTGTTGCTGTTTATTGATGTTAAGAGTTGATAAAGATTTAGCTAGATTTATTAAGGCCATTTCTTTTTCAGTTGGTGATGCTACTATGGAGTTATTTCTCCGTTGTTTTCATGGACCCGGGTGGTGTGCCTCCGAATTGGAAGCCAGTTGTGGACGAGGAGAATGGTGAGGCCGACTTATTGGCTGGTTCTGAATTCAGTCAGTTGGCAGGTGAACCGACAAACTTGGGTGTTCGATACTGCCGAAAGTGCAACCAGCTAAAACCACCCCGCTGCCATCATTGTTCCGTTTGTAAGCGCTGTTCCTTTTTCTACTTTCATAGTTTGTAGAGCTATAGTATCATCCCTTGTGCTTGAAGAAAGCTGATTTGCTTCTTTTTTTAAAACAGGTGGGAGATGTATACTGAAAATGGACCACCATTGTGTTTGGGTTGTCAATTGTGTTGGGGCATTGAACTACAAGTATTTCCTTCTTTTCCTGGTATACTTTTTATACATCCATATCAGAATTATATTTACTTTTTAGGGTCGTATTTATAGGCTTTTGGCATTGCATGTCCTTATGTCTGCATCGACTCTTGAAACTTGTAGAATCATGTACAGGTTAACTTGAAATTTTTTGTGCAGTTTCTATCTACCCCTTCAATTCCATTCTGATATTCAATTGAAGATAATTGCATTCACCATTATATTAGTGTTGCCTATTGAAGAAGTATTAGATGATTTACTTTAGTAAAGTTATCCTTTTCGCTCTCGTTTTTAGTACACTTAATAAAGGGAAAGTTGAAATAGTACACAATAATGATTAATGGACTAATGAAGAGAGTACTCTATTGCTTTGTACTTTATGAACTGGTATGAACACTTTATTTGTTTTTGTTTTGTTTTTGTAATTGTTGTCCAGTGCATCGTTAGTAGTGAAATGCATATTAAGTGCTTCATAAAAAGATTTAACTCTTTTGTGGTGTAAATTTGTCCACTCTCCTGCCCTCTTCCTCTGTCAACTGAGTTAGCTGTACTTGGTGTCTAAAGACTAAAATTTGTATAGAAAAGTAATTAATATTTGCTGCAATGTAAATATATCAACTTGTCTGTTTTGCAATATTAAAGTTTTCTTCAATATGAGATTTTTTGCTTTTGGCTAGCGACAGAAAGCATAGGCAATATGGATATAGTATTCCCATGCTACCACATGGTTGAGTGCAGGGGTTTGCTCATTGTGCTGGACAGTTTTCTCAGTTTTTACCAATAAAATCAACTGTAATAAGTTTCAGGTAGAGCCTAGAAGTTATATCAAACAAAATAAATTGTTGGATTTGGAATAATTAAGGATGAATGGATGATGAACACTGTAAGCCGAAATCCTCCAGTTGCAGGAAACCTGACTATTCATTACTCAGCAAAGCCACCAGGTTCACCTATGCTGTGGGATCTTATGGACTTGCTTGCTCAGATCTTGATGTCACCTTGTCCGCAAGTTGTGTTGTTTGTGATTTGTGTTCTTATATTTTTTTTTACTAGTTTTATTTAGCAGTATGATGGAAACTATCTAATAGCACAAGAGCGACATGATGGGGTCAATGTTCATATGAACCGATGCAAGGTGTGGAAATTTGGAATATTGAGTCACAAAGTGCATGTATCCATTCGAATGTATACTTTGTACCTATGTATTTACTACCATGGCCGTAAACATATACAGACCTACCTAGCGTACATTGATTATATGGATATGTCGTACGCATTTGTGTACCTAAGAACATATGGGGAGATTTTACTGCACTGCAATTTATGGTGTTCTGTTGTAAACTGCATTCTGTTTCATTGTTTCCATGAGATTCAAGGTAAAGTATGTGAGACAGATTGGTTTAATTAATGGAGAGGCAGATACTTTACTTAATGTTCCTACTTCAAGAAGTACATTTCATATTTCCTACATTGTATGCTCTGGACTCGAGTGTGACTGCATATTCATTAAGATTAGCTTCATTTCTTTCTGTTGCATGTCACTATGACAGTAGACATTTACAAACTCTTGTTCACAAATATGCCAAATAGTGAAGCTAATGGATTTCTTTTGTTTGTTATACAGTTCTACACTTTTCTTGAGACCACTCTTGTGACCTTATCGTTGCTACCACATTTTATAATGTTCTTTAGTGACGATGAGATACCTGGATCGCCAAGCAGTCTTGCGACCACTTTCCTTGCATTTGGTAAGATTTACTACCACTACCTGTGTTGGATGACTTACATTGCTGTAGCATTGTTTAGTTTTCTTTTGTCAGTGCCCCTTATTTGACATATTAACATGATTATTTTATTGTATCCAGTACTAAATCTGGCTTTTGCGTTGAGTGTTTTTGGGTTCCTGATAATGCATATATCATTGGTGGCTGGTAATACTACAACGATTGAGGTATTAGTTATTTTTTCATATCTTGTTAAACTTAAATGACGAGTGTGGTCTTCGTAGTTGCACATTTCTTTAAGAAATAATCTATGCAGATTATCTGTTTCGAATTGTGTCCAACATCCCTCAAGGATTAAAAATAAATGAACTGGAAAATACGTAGCTGGTCTTTTAGTTGTTAAATTACGAATGACTTGGTTTTTGCTTAGGCATACGAGAAGAAGACCACTCCAAAATGGCGATTCGACCTTGGCCGAAAGAAAAATTTTGAACAGGTTAGCTTCTCTTACTATCCCATAGCAATGTTCATATTGGCATTGATTTAACATATTAACAGTGCATGACCGATGTGAATATCAATTTAATTTGTTCGAAGTGATTGCTACACTGTTCTAGGACATAGATAAGAATAGATTTCCGTATATATCTCAAACTTATGACTAGATACTTGTACAAGATATAAAGTTTTCGGGGAAATATCTTCTCTACTTGTAGGAGTTGGTTCAAGTCATGCGTACATTTTACGCTCCCTAGACATTAATTGTAAGTTGGGCATGCTGTTTGGTTTGGTTTTAACAGGGTTCAAAATCATAGGTGCAAAATCATTAAGTTACCTAGCCGGAGAAGTCTCTAATCTTAAATGAGCAAAGCCACTATGTTGAACCTCTTGAAACCTATGGGACAAATATGAGAATCACACATTTTCGAAATTCTATTGATTAATAGCTTTCTCGTCAAGTTATCAGTGTAATTGTGTTGGATACTTCTAAGTACAATTTTTGTTATTGTTTCTCAGGTGTTTGGAATGGACAAACATTACTGGTTCATCCCAACTTACTCAGAAGAAGATGTAAGAAGGATGCCTGCCCTTCAGGGTCTTGAATATCCGTCAAAACCCGAATTGGATGGCCAAGCTTTCTAGAGATTGTAAATGGCCATCCTTTCTTGTAAGTTGTAAGCTTTTTCATCAACCAACAGGCAATCAAAGAAATTTTATTTTTCCTCGTTCCAATCCATCCAAATCTGGATAACATCTTGCAAATGAGTGAATTGGATGAAGCAGTTCAAGTAAAGTGTATTCACAGCAAAGTTTGGATGGCAGCACGCACATGCCTCCGATTGATTTTTATAGTATTTCTCTACCGTGTTTGACTACTGTAAGATATGGCAGCATGAAGAAGATCTTGTATTTTGAAGAAATGTAAATTTTTATTGGTAGCATGTACAAATGTAATATTTTTCATAGATAACTCCACTTCGCACAGACCACAGTTTTAAAATTCAAGCATTGTATTGTTTCATCAAGATGTTTTGGCAAGCAGTTTATGTTAGATTGAGTGGTTGGATGATTGGTATCATCAAAAAGGTTATTAAAGATTTAAATACACTTTTCCAGGATGATAATCAAAATTAGGCCTACCCTATCTTGCTTACAATCCTAATTCATTTTGGTCCATATAATATTTTTTATTTCTTTTTGTTTTTTGGAACTGAATCTCCAAGTTCTTCCCAGGAAAAATTAGGCACATGATGATCATAGAGCCCCGTTTAGCATCAATCGAGTTTTTTTCCATCTCTCATATCTGTAAATAAACACATGTCAGGAACAGTTACAACAATAGTTTTCATGAGAATTTTCATTTTTTACAATAATTTTAAGTTTAGTCAAACAGTTCTAAACTAAGCATACAAAAGGATTAACTAAGGTACAATCTTTGTACGAATCTCGCTTTTTAGTCGGTAAGTTCTGAAGTAGTTTCGGAATATATCGGACTCTTTATTGGCCATATTTTGTAGGCAACAAGATATTCACTTTCGAAAAAGAATTGATAGTTGTAATGAAATAAGAAACAAAAGGACCACTAAACTTCAATAACTAGAAGAGGTCAGCTGGACAAGATCTCAAACTATCTACAGACCATATTTTCTTGCACAGAAGACGCATGCAAGATTTCCACATCCATTGCACTCAAAGAAGAGCTGAACCTTGTAACTATCTCCACAAATTCCACAGAAGTACGGGGGAGAATTTCTTCTTGCGGTCCTCTTTAAAACCAATGCAAGTGTGTGAGGTTCATTGTTAATACTATGTTTAATTGTTCTTCCAAACTTGAAATTTATGAATGAACAGATACAATTATAGTGAAAAGACTGATCACATGCATCACAATGATAAAGCCACCTCTGATTATCTACTTGTTCTTAGCATATTTGACAATACAATACTCCCTAGTAGAAGAAAGGAGGATGTCTCAAGATTAGGGTAATCAACACGTCACGGGACTTCATAAACGCATTTATATATATATTACTGCAAGATAGATAAATAAAAATGAAAAAAAAAATCAAATTATTGATCAAGAACTTACTCCCCGAAAGATGCCATAATTTATATATTGATTTGACGATTTCACCGGTACGAAGTACATGTGAGATCTTCTTGATCTCTTTCGAGGCTACAATTCATCACATTATCAAACTATAGATGTAAACAAAAAATTTCTTGTAAGTTGTAAGAGATTAAAGATGGTGAGATATAAAATCAATTTTCACATGAAAGAGAAAAAAAGTAAAATTTAAGAGTGAATTCAGAACAATCTAGAGAACCGTGAACATAACATTACAAAGATAAAATCTTTATATTGACCTAAATCGAAACATCTGCATATTAAAGCAAACTTGATGTTTGATATAGCGCGATTAAAATCAGAAAACATTGAAAAAATAAGCTAGATATGTTTGGATTTGTGGAGGATCGACAAAGTCATTGTCCTCCAACTCTATTTTAAATCAACAGTCAAAATTTGGAAAATGTTCGCTTATTATAGAGAAACAAAGTTTTGGATAAAAATTCTTTATTATATATCTATACTATTATATTAAAGACGAAACATTAAAAGTTTTTGTAGTTTTTTGTAGTCGATTTGTAGTCCGGTCCTCTATAATTTGGTCATCAAATCTCTAACCGTTAGATATTTTAAATTAAATTAATGAGAACCATTGGATATAATACTAAAAAATATCACGGGCAATTACCTTTTTTATCGGAAACATATAAGCTTTTCTATTTTTTCTTATTAAAACCCCTCATTTTTCAAAAATATCACAAACAACTTCATTTGTTAAAATAAAATAATAAAATTATAATTGCTAATAACTAACCAAGTACCTATTTTAATCAAAGTGTATATTCTTTTTTATATTTTCTAACTAAAATTGTTACTTTTCTATTTTCATAACTAAAACATCTCATTTTCCAAAAATATCACGAACAGTTCTATTTAATGTAATAAAATAATAATATTTATAATTAAAATTTTTACCAAAACATATATTTTTTAATTAAAATTTTTCCTACGTAAAACCTCACATTTTTTCAAAAATATAGAAGACAATTTCATTTTTAAACGCGTTTATCCGATAAGCTTCTAGTATCAATCAACCCAGCCCACTCCTTTCCTTTCCATCTTTTTAAAGCAAGCCCTTGTATAAATACGCCCGCTATCAATATTTTCCCGAGTTTCCCTTTTTTTCCCCTTTTCAGACGATCGATTGAGTAATGAATGTATGACGAAAGGACTTGCTTGATTTATACTGTAGTACATACACAATAAACTCTCTCTTCCCCCAATTCATCATATTTTCTCCCTTTTACAAAAACCCTAGCCTGCTATCAATATACATACACAATTCTCTATACATATATCTACACACAAATTTCAAGGTATGATACTTTAATCGATTGATATCAATTGATATGTCCATGTAATTTTATTTGTTAATCGATTGTTGTGTGTATTTCTGTGTATGTGTATATAGGAATTGATTGATCTGTATAGCCTATAGGTTTTGATCTGTCCCTGCTTTGGTTAATTTAATTGTGTGCATTGTAGGTTTATATACTGTATAATTATTATATCTAGTGCCACATAAAAAGGTCAATAAAAAATTGATACATAACCATGTTTTCTTCAATTATAAAATTTGATTTTTTTGTTTTTTGCTTATTCATCAATAGTTATTAATTAGGTTTCTATTAGACTTTGAATTTAGTTAATTATCGTCTATGATCTATATCAATCTGTTTGTTTTGATAGATTTGGGTTTGTTTATAATCGATTTTTTACTCCCCAATCCCCATATATACACACTCTTGTAAAAATCTAATTCACAGGAGGGCTCCTATGGCAGTTTTCGCAGCACCAGCATATGAGGACAAATTGTTTTCAGCTACTTCCTCCTCCACTTTCACTGCACCACCTGATTTTATTAGTGCGATGAAACAATTCACGCCATCATCATCTCCTACATTCTCCTTCTCAGCTCCGAATTCTTTGGCAGTTTTCGCAACACCAGCCCACAAGGACAATACAAATACATTTTCAGCTACTTCCTCCTCCACAACACCACCACATAAAGACAGGACGTTTACATTTTCAGCTACTCCCTCCTCCACAACACCACCACATAAAGACAATACGTTTACATTTTCAGCTACTTCCTCCTCCACAACACCACCACATAAAGACAATACGTTTACATTTTCAGCTACTCCCTCCTCCACAACACCACCACATAAAGACAATACGTTTACATTTTCAGCTACTCCCTCCTCCACAACACCACCACATAAAGACAATACATTTACATTTTCAGCTACTCCCTCCTCCACAACACCACATAAGGACAAAACGTTTACATTTTCAGCTACTTCCTCCTCCACAACACCACCACATAAAGACAATATGTTTACATTTTCAGCCACTCCCTCCTCCACAACACCACCACATAAGGACAGTACGTTTACATTTTCAGCTACTCCCTCCTCCACACCACCACCACATAAGGACAATACGTATACATTTCCAGCTACTTCCTCGTCCACAACACCACCACATAAAGACAATACATTTACATTTTCGGCTACTTCCTCCTCCACCTCCTCTGCAACAAAAGCTGGAAATGTAATACACGATTTTATGTTTGATGATAAGCTGACAAACTTGGTGAAACCATTAGTATCATTCTGTAGCATTTCCGCTAGTGATGTTGATCAAATGAGAACCAAACCCGTTTGTGAAGGTTATTGTCTACATATTTATGATGCTTTCAATTCTTTCTTCCAAAGACGGGAATTCGTTGTTCCTCCCCATATTAAAGAATTTTGTGATTTGGCCCTCGAAAAATATAACAATGAAAAGGTACGTGTGTGTATTTTTTTTTCTTTCAATGCAAATCATTTTATGTTTATACCGTTAACTGTTATTGTGGTTTTTACTTTTTTCTTTATTTACAGGATACCAATTATAGATATGTGTGCCCGCTATTCGCTGAAGAGAAAACTAAAGCTCATGTTACAACTCACTCCTTTTTATTCAAAGCATCTGCTTCTGATTCTGACCCCTATGCCGCAGAGCCTTTTAAAGCAATCATCACAAGTGGATTTCGATTTTCTGATGGCAGTAAGCCTTCTGTCAAAGATCTTCAACAAGTTTCCGTAGTTTCCGTAGTGCTTGGTAGTTTTTCTTGTTAATGCAGTGCTGCTTTTGATGTTTTAGCAAATTTTATTGAAGTTGTGAAAGATGTTTAGGATGAAGGCTACATATTTATTACCTCGTGTTTTAGGATGAAGACCTATTATATTTATTCAAAAATCTATAACAATATAATTTAATTTAATTAGAGAGAAATGGTTGTTTAATTTTGTAGTGAAGATCAAAATCTTGGATCAATTTTTGACCAGCTTATGTATGAGCGATAATGGCTACAATTTTTGTTACAATCATTTGTCAATTTGTAGATTAATTTGCAACGCAATACCGATTTCTGAAAGTAATTTGAATGGAATATAGAAGTTTGGTCCTCTCTGCTCATTTTCTGCTAAATTATTAAGGCTACTACAATTTTCTGTTTGAGTTGCATGAAGACTAATGTGGTTGTGCACTCATTTCTTTTAAGTTAATTTAAAACCTAAACTGTATCAGTATTCAGTAGTGTTTGACCGGCTGTTTTAGCCAGTCCTGGAATGAATTCATACAATCCCCTTTTCAAGGTTCAAATACATTGTTGCAGGAGACTGAAGAATGTTGTATGTGATTTGGGATAATGGCTGCAGACCTTGGGCAGATATATTATATATATTATTGCTAAAGTCCTATATATATTTTACGAGAACATCACATTCAGATGGAGTAAATTTATTTTATGTAAAATGATATTTGTACCTCTCTGCACCCCTTCGCTTCTAATCCCTCCCTACCCTGTCAACTGCTTTTGCTACCTCCCTAGCTCCCTCTTCTGCCCAAATATTGATCCTATTATTGACTATATGCGTCGTCTCAGTTCTGATTCCCTCTGCATCCCTTCGTGCTAGAATAGAATATCTAGCTTGGTTGAGGTTAATCTGGTGCAGCAACAGCATCCTGGTCTCCGGCCAAGAGACAATTTGCGGCTTGCATTTGTGAATTACAAAATTACAAATCACTGATTACAAATCATTAATTTCACCAGAAATAACACTTACACATATAGTTAACTGAATCGCAGTAACACTAACATAGCACAATGTCAGGAGTTGATGAACATGTAGCTGGAATTATTAAGGCGGCTGTTTCAGTTGGTGATGCTATTTTGGAGATTTTAACTGATCCGGGTGGTGTGTCTCCGAATTGGAAGCCATATGTAGATGATGATAACGGTGAAGCCGACTTATTAGCTGGTTCTGACAAGATATCTTTAAGTTTTTGACTATTAAGCTATGCATCAAATATGTTTTGTTATTATTAATGATGCCTTTAATGTTAATCCACCATCATATTTTTTGATAAAAACTTATATTTGCGTGTTTTTATTACACGATCAAAGTGAATTTAATGTCTTCTTATCTAAGACTTGGACTAGCAGATTTTTAAGTTTTTCTTGGCTGTCTCCAATTAAAAAAATCAATTTTGTTTGCCATCCAGGGTAATTGGGCTGCATATTTATTCTTACCTAAAGGTGTGTTGCAGAAATTACAATCTATCTGCACCAATTTTTTTGGGATGGCTCTAGTAACAGCAGAGCACAGCACAAGGTATCCTGGTCAAATTGCTGTTTGCCATTTGAAGAAGGTGGTCTGGGCATTAGCTACTTATTTGGGTGGAACCAGGCTTCTATTCTTTGTCAACTATGCAGAGTAATTCAGGTACAAGACACTGCCCTCTGGATTTCTTGGTTCAAATCTTTATGCTTCGTAAAAAAGGGTTTTGGACTATGAAACTTCCTTCTTCTTGCTCATGGACTGTAAAGGAAATTCTTAACTCAAGATCTCTTGCTAGGCAGTTCTTAAACTAGAGAGTGGGCCAAAATTCTGAATTCTTGTTTTGGCATGATCCGTGGCTTGCAAACTCAACTTTGCTGCAGCAATTTTATCCATGCATCATCCCGATCATGGAATCTCATTCCCTGGATAAAGCAAACTCTTTGATGAATGGTTCTGTCTGGCACACTCCTCATTCCACCCATCAACTTATCATTGAATTGAGACTTAAACTTCAGGCCATCTCTATCTCCACATCTGATGAATTACTTGATTTGGGCAGAAGAAAACCAAAACTTCTATTGTTTATGGTTCTATTTGCACATCAGCTCCGGCAGGTGAAGGTGCTAGGGCACCCTCTTTCAGTTAGAAACTTTTCTTTTCTTCTCTGGCTGGCTTTTAAATACAGACTTTTAGCCAAGGATCGAATGCTCTCATTTGGTTTCAGTGTTAATCCTCTTTGTGAGTTCTGTAGTGTAGAGATCGAAAACGTGCAAACCACCCAACAACACTCCTCGGCCTAACCCCTTTAGAGATTGTGCCAACTTGACTGGATTTTTTTTTTTTGTTACACACGCAATATGTGGAGAAAATTTCCTTCTCTTCTCTGGCTGGCTTTTAAAGACAGACCTTAGACACATCTTGGCATCATTCCACAAGATCACATTATGGCATCATTCCACAAGATCCGACACTTTTCAGTGGTTCTGTGAGATATAACATAGACCCCCTGTCCGAGCATACTGATACTGAAATTTGGCAGGTAATTATTCTCCAGCTGCTGATTCGAAGACGAATCTTTGTCAAAGAAACTAAGCAGAACCACTTCTATCTTTGTTTTGAAATATACTTGCTCTAAAAAATTGACACTAGTTTGTGTGCATTTATGTCCTGCGAGGAAGGTTCCCGAAAAATGCCACCTTCTAGAGGCAGTTCAAGAGACAGAAGAAGGGTTTGATGAAACTGATGTGTAGTAATATATATAACTAGTTGGTGTTTGTGTTATATATATATATGAATCAGAATGTGAAATATGTGTGTGATTAGATGATGAAGCTAGAACAATGTAAGAGAAAAATACTCTTGTATTGACTGATAAAAAGCTTGTGTTATTACATAATCAAATGAACCTATTTATACAGAATAAACATGTAAAGAAAGTCTATGCTAATGAATTACTCAACCACCATATGGTTTACTGTTGAGGAGTTTACTGTTGAGGAGTTGTCAGGAGTTGACATTGTAGTTGTCTTAGTGTGAACTACAGACTTTAACACCCCCCCTCAAACTTAAGATGGTTGCAGAACCAACTTGAGTTTGGAAACATAAGTACGAAAACTGCCAGGAGGTTGAACTTTTGTGAAAATATCTGCTATATTATCAGCACTTGAGACACCATGCAATTGAACCGTGCCTTTTTCAACTTGTTGACGGGTGAAATGACAATCGATCTCTATATGTTTAGTGCGTTCATGAAAAACATCATTATGAGCAATGTCAATGGCACTTTTACTGTCACAATAGATAGAAGTGGATGGAGAATGAGTTACATTCATATCCTCAAGTAACCATCGTAGCCAAATTAATTCTTGTGTGGTGTCAGCAAGAGCTCGATATTCTGACTCGGCACTTGATCGAGAAGCAAGAGATTGTTTCTTACTGCGCCAAGAGATAAGAGAGTCACCAAGAAAGAAACAAAATCCAGTAGTAGAGCATCTAGTAGTAGGATCACCGCCCCAATCAGCATCTGAGTAGGCATGTAACTTAAGTGGAGAGTCAAATGAATAATGTAACCCATGAAATATGGTGCCTTTAACATAACGAAGTATGTGAAGAACAGCTGCAAAGTGAGGAGTGCGAGGAGCTGCCATGAACTGACTTACAATGTGCACGGCATGAGCAATATCTGGACGAGTGACAGTGAGATAAATTAAACTCCCAACCAATTGGCGATACAATGTAGGGCTGGAAAGCAATTTACCATCTTCAGCGTTAAGTTTAACCTCGTATTCCAAAGGTGTAGAGGCAATCTTGGTGTCACTGATTCCAGATTTTAATAAAAGATCAGATGCATACTTTACTTGTGAAAGAGTGTAGCCAGTAGGGACAGAAGAAACCTCAAGTCCTAGGAAGTAGCTCAGTGAACCAAGATCCTTCATCTCAAATTGCTGACTGAGAAACTGTTTAAGTTCAGAAATTCCTGCGGTATCATCACCAGTAATAATCATATCATCCACATATAGAAGAAGTAAAACAATTCCTTGTTCAGATCGGCGAATGAAAAGAGCATGATCATATGAACTGGAAGAAAATCCCAATTGCTGAACTATTGTGCTGAATTTTTCAAACCAAGCTCGAGGTGCTTGTTTAAGGCCATAAAGAGCCTTGTTAAGCTTGAACACTTGATTCGGAGAATGGGGAAAACCTAGAGGAGGTTTGAGATAAACTTCTTCATGTAGATCTCCATTCAGAAAGGCGTTCTTGACATCCATTTGCCACATATCCCAGTGTTTTGATGCTCCAACAGCTAATAAACTTCGAACAGAAGTGAGACGAGCAACTGGTGCAAAAGTTTCCTCATAATCAATGCCATACTCTTGAGTAAAACCTCTAGCAACTAGACGAGCTTTATATCTATCAATAGAGCCATCAGATTTTGTTTTGATTTTGTAGATCCATCGGCAACTCACTGTCGTTTTACCAGGAGGCAAGGTTACCAAATCCCAAGTGTGAGTTCTGTCTAATGCATGAAGTTCCTCTTCCATTGCTTTCTGCCAAAGAGGGTTAACACTCGCCTCTCTATATGTTTGAGGCTCATGTAATGATTGTATAGCAGAATAAACATGATAATCAGTAAGTCGAACAGAAGGTTTTCTTACTCGAGTAGAGCGATGAACAGGCTCATCTGAAGGAGATGATACAGTGAAAGGCTCGGCATCAGAATCCTCAGACTGAACTTCTGTTGAGGGAACATTGGTTGTAGGAGATGGTTGAGTGAGCTCAATTGGAGGATTTCCTGAAAATGTGTTAGAAGATGTCGAAGAATCTACATAGTCATCAGTGGGATGTAAATCAACAAAAGGATCTGTAAAGTGAGAAATGCTGGTAGAAGTGTCAATTTTAAACTCTGACATAGATGAAAACATTTTGTGTTCCCAAAATGTCACATTTCGAGAAACTCGGAGACGTTGGGAGATAGGATCCCAACAACGATATCCTTTTTGACCACTACCATAACCAATAAAACAACAAAGCCGGGCACGTGGCTCTAATTTTGTTCTTTCATGTGGAGGAAGAAGAACAAAACATGCAGAACCAAAAACCTTAAGAGAATCATATGACGGAGGTTCTTCATATAATTTTTCATAAGGAGACACGTTATCTGTAACGGGAGAAGGAATCATATTTATTGTGTAAACAGCAGTCAATGCCGCTTCCCCCCAAAATAATTCTGGACAAGAAGAGGAAATGAGAAGAGCTCGAACTGTATCAAGGATGTGCCTATGTTTACGTTCAGCACGACCATTTTGTTGTGATGTGTAAGGACAAGAGCTTTGAGCAAGAGTACCATGAGATGCCAAAAGTTTGTTAAGTTCTGACTCTTTGTATTCTTTGGCATTATCAGCACGAAAAAGCTTGATTTTCTTTTTGAAATGAGTGTCAATCATAGTGGCAAAATTTTTATAAGTGTTTCCTAATTCTGATCGATTTTTCAAAATATATATCCAAGTATAACGAGAAAAATCATCGACAAATATCACATAATATTTTGATCCTCCCATAGTTGGAGTAGGAGATGGACCCCAGATATCAGAATGTATAAGATCAAAAGTAGCAGATGATTTTTCATAATGAATAGGAAACGGAAGAGCATGTTGTTTTGCCAGTCTACATGAAACACAATCAATTGTGTCTGCATTAACACTGCCTAGATGACCACTTGAAACTAGACTACGTAAACGAGAAGGTGATGGATGACCTAACCGGGAATGCCAGATACTGGTAGTAGTGGAGACAGAACCAACAAGATTATTGGATGAAGAATTTGTAGGAAGATTAAGGGAAGTGAGCTCAAACAACCTTCCGCATCTACGTCCTGTCCCAAGAGTCTGTCCTGTCTGAGGATCCTGTACATGACAACCAGAAGATGTAAAGATAATATTAAAACCGAGATCACATAATTGACCGATGGAAACAAGATTAAGTGAAAGATTAGGAACAAAGTATGTGTTAGGAAGATAAAGATCTTCCGTGGATACAGTTCCCATATGTGTCACTTTCATGGTAGAACCATCGGCAGTTTGAATATTTGGAAGGCATGAACTCTGGATTTTTGTGGTAAATATGGATGAATCATTTGTCATATGATTGCAACATGCAGAATCAAAATACCAAGAAGTACCTGAAGTGACAGAAAATGCAGTGGAGGGAGAGCTGGCTTTAAATAAAACCTGTTTGAGCAAGGATTCTAGCTCGCTAGTAGATGTGGTTGAAGCATTTTCTGATGTAGATTCAGAGGTTGCAGCAGCGGAAGACCGAGTAAACTTGTTTGAAGGGGAAGATGGTTTTCTCTTGCAGAATTGTATAGAGTAATGACCTTTTTGATGACAGTGTTGGCATGTATGATTGCGAAGTGCTACACAATCCTTGGTGACATGTCCATTTTGACGACAAAACCTGCAAAATGGTTTGTCAGAAGTAGGTAATGAAGGTACCGCAAGGACAGAATCAACCATGGAATTGAGTTTGCCAATGCCGAGTCGAGTTTCCTCAGAAATAAGTTCGGCAACAGAACTTTCCAACGAGGGTAGTGGAACCCGATGAAGAAGAGCAGCTCTAACTGGTTCAAAGTCCTGAGTGAGAGCCATTAGAAACTGGATGAGTCGTTGCTGGTTACGATATCTGTGATAAAGTTCAGCATCTTCTGTATGTAACCACTTTGGTTCTGATAATGTAAGTTGATCCCAAAGTGATTGTATTTGAGAGAGAAAATCTGCAACAGGTTGACCAGGCTCTTGCTTTTGCTTACTTAGTGAACTCATGATCTGATATTGGTGAGAAAGATCCGATGTAGTGTATCGTGATGCCAATAAATCCCAAATCTCTTTTGCAGTGTCATAGTTCCCAAACTGTAGATTGATTTTAGAAACTGAAGAGTTTCTAAAAAATGTGATAGCTTGGTGATTTTTGACATCCCATTCTTCAATTCGATCCATCAATTTTGAGTCGGTTTCATCTTTTTCTTTTGTAGGAATAGTAAAATCCCCGTTGACATACCTCCAAAGTCTTTTTCCCTTAAGATAACTGCGCATAGCTTGAGACCAAGTTATGTAGTTTGAGCCATTCAAAATTGTTTGAATCGGCGAACTATTCTCTTTCTCCATTTCAAAACAAGATAAGTGCAGGGATTAAAATGAAAAGTTTTGAAAACGAATGTTCAAAATGTAAGAGGTAGCAAACGTTAGGGTACTAAAGTGTAATGAAGTATATGTTTAAAATAAAAACAGATATATGTGGTCAAGTGTCAACAAAACCAAAACTCAACAACGGCGGTATTACTGACTCCAAGATCATCAACGATCGCGAGACAGGAAGGTCAAGAGGCTTTGGATTCAAGCGGATACGGAAGAAGACGTGGCCGCCGGGGAGGTTTTGGTGGGGAGGGAAAACGCGTGGTAATGACGCGCCGACGCGCCGCCGTTGTAGCGGATTTTCCGATGACGCTCCCGATTTGAGAAGCGTGGTAGAGGATACGGAAGTAAGTACAAGTTCGTCGGAGTTGATTTGGTATGTATTTAAGGCTGGTATAACTTGAACCCTCTAGGTGTTTGGTTAAATGTCATAAAGAGAAGGCTTTGCTACTGAAAGAGAGGAGGCCACCGGAAGCTATGGCTGCTCTACCAAAACAACACAGGTAAGGAGCTTAAAGCTCTGATACCATGATGAAACTGATGTGTAGTAATATATATAACTAGTTGGTGTTTGTGTTATATATATATATGAATCAGAATGTGAAATATGTGTGTGATTAGATGATGAAGCTAGAACAATGTAAGAGAAAAATACTCTTGTATTGACTGATAAAAAGCTTGTGTTATTACATAATCAAATGAACCTATTTATACAGAATAAACATGTAAAGAAAGTCTATGCTAATGAATTACTCAACCACCATATGGTTTACTGTTGAGGAGTTTACTGTTGAGGAGTTGTCAGGAGTTGACATTGTAGTTGTCTTAGTGTGAACTACAGACTTTAACAGGGTTGAACTCTTTGGGTAAGAAACGCTTGATCTGGTGAAAGAGGAAACGCTTGATCTGGTCAATGATCATCGCGCGACTCTGCAGGCAAAGTAACAAACTCGAGCTCGGAGGCTTGGCCAATTCTTCAACCACTGAACTCACATCTATGACTGTATGATATCGCATGCTGAAGATGCATGCATGCATGCAGAACATGAGATATGATACATTCATATTATTATTGGCTTCCTTGAACATTGCTAGAAAAGTGTAAAAGAAAACTACCAATTTGTGCATCAGCAAAAGAACACCATTAGTTACCAAAAAAAAGAACACCATTAGGCTTAATCATAAAAAATTCTGATCCATCTCTTATCTTGATGACTTGGTCGTAAATGGAACACCCCTTTATCTGGGCTACTATTATAATTCATACGTTATTGGCTGGTTATCATCAGACACTCCTGCCCAGGTAGTAAAAAAACAAGAAAATGAACAACAGAAGACTAGAAGTTCATAAATAATGACTAGACAAAATATTAAAATATTTAATGCAGGTAGCAGCGTGGTTCGAGAACAAGCGACCTTCAGACAGCCTGTCGGACACTCTCCCATTTGAGCTATATTCCAACGTATTTCACAATTTGTAACTATATTTAGCAAAAAAAAGAACATATTTGTAACTATATATTCAAATTAGATTATCTTAAATAATTTTAAACTCTATTAAAACTCACCTGGAAGTTATATCAAACAATTGAAATTATTGGATTAACTAAGGATGAAAGGATGATGAAGACTGTTATCCCAAATGCTGCACTCCAATTATATATTGTAATCTGTTTTAAACAAACTATACATTCTTGAGGAACACTTTTTCGTGTTGGGCCAATAGTGATTAACAATTCATAATTGACCAAATCTATCCCCCTAGGACATGAAAAATACACAAAATTCTACATATACTGTATTTCGTATTTCTTTTTTAAAATAATTAGAAATCGACTCTTTATGAGAAACCGCAAAAAAGACACCAAAAATAGAATAATTTCAATTCAATTATAAAATTATAATATAAAATATTATATATTTGATAATTAAATAGGCAGAAGGCTATATAGACTATATTGGTTGCAACGGAGAAGTAATGAAATATTTGTATTGCTTCTTCGAGGATCTCTAACACATAAGACTTAAGAGGGTGTCCTATTTATAGGACAAAAATTACAGCTTTGTGTGTATGAATGTAATTACTGCATCTTAGTTTAGAGTCATATCTCCGTATATTGGAATCACAATTTACAAGCTGGTTTATCCATTTTATATGTGTCATTTCAAAAGGAGTTTGAAGTTCACTTCGACAATAATACTCCCCCTTATTGTCAAATGTGAGTTATTACAAAGATTGACTGTCTCGTTAAAACCTTGCAAAGAAAAATGCAGTGGAATAAAAACTTTAACGAAGAAAAAAGAGTACAGCCTACCCCTGAATAAAAAACATCTCACAATTTGACATCTTGTTGTAGTAAGGACTTCAATCTTCGCATTCCAATATTATTTCGCAACTTCTTAAACGTCGATGTGGGTAGTGACTTTGTAAGTATATCTGCCAGATTATCACATGAGCGAACTTGTTGTACAACAATGTCGCCTTTCTCTTAAAGTTCATGAGTGTAAAAGAATTTGGTAAGATGTGTTTTGTTCGATCACCTTTGATGTAACCTTCCTTTAACTGCTTAATACAAGCCGAGTTATCTTCAAACATAACTGTAGGACTGTTTGAGATACTTGACAAACCACATGATTCTCGAATATGTTGAATGACAGATCGTAACCAAATACATTCCCTACTTGCTTCATGGATTACAAGTAACTCTGCGTGATTAGATGATATTTCCACCATAGTCTATTTTGTAGACTTCCAAGAGATAGCAGTATCACAATATGTAAATAGATAACCTGTTTGAGATCGTCCAAAATGTGGGTCTGACATGTACGTACCCAGCATCCGCATATCCAATCAGTTATGATTTTGAACTGTGTGGAAAGAATAGCCCAAGATCAATTGTCCCACGAAGATATCTGAATATATGTTTGATTTCATCCCAATGTCTTTTAGTTGGATCAGAACTGAATCTCGCTAGTAGGTTTACAGCAAATGCAATATCAGGTCGTGTGTTATTTGAAAGATACACGAGAGCTCCAATTGCACTAAGGTATTGAATTTCAGGTCTAAGTGCATCTTCACATTCTTTTCTAGGACGGAATGGATCCTTCTCAACTTCGACTGATCGAACCACCATTGGCGTAGTTAGTGGATGAGCTTTGTCCATGTAAAATCTATCAAACACCTTTTCTGTGTAGGTCGACTAATGAATGAATATACCTGAAGCTAAGTGCTCCACCTGTATACCTAAACAAAATCTTGTCTTTCCAAGATTTTTGATCTCAAACTCATTTTTCAAATAATTAGCAACATTAGTAATATCATCAGAACTACCTACAATATTCAAATCATCCAAATATACAACAATAATAACGAAACTAGTTGGTGATCTTTTGATAAACACACATGGACACACTTGATTATTTACATACCCATAATTTAATAAATATTCACTAAGCCTGTTGTACCACATACGACCAGATTATTTCAAACCATATAATGATCGTTGTAATTTAACTGAGTATAAATGTTGAGGCTTAGTTTTCTCTAACTTTAATCCTACAGGGATTTTCATATAAATATCACTATCAAGTGATCCATAAAGGTAAGCTGTCACAACAACCATAAGACGAGTGTCTATCTTTCCGTACAAGCCATACCCATTAGAAAACGAAAAGTGACTCCATCCATGACGGGAGAGTAAGTTTTCTCGTAATCAAATCCAGGCCTTTGAGAGAATCCCTGCTCCAAATACATTTCTCTTGCGCAAGGATTGCAATTCTTCCTGGATTGCAATTTTCCATTTTGGCCAATCATCTCTTTGTCGACATTCTGCCACACTTTGTGGTTCAGGATCGGAGTTCATAACAATATCAAGTGCCACGAAAAAAGCATATACATCATCTACCTTAGTACTCCCACGATCCAATAAATTTTGAGATCTCATAATTTTCAGGTGCCTTTTCTTCTATGAAAGCATGTGCCACTTCAGGGGCAATATCCTCTTCTGGAGGCAATACCACTTCTGGTGATTTTGTCACAACCGCTTCAGGGGCTTGAACCTCTTTATGAGGTGATACCGCTTCTGGGGTATTTGATATAGCCACTCCAGGGGCTCGAACCTCTTCAGGAGGTAATACCACTTCTGGGGTATTTTCTGGAACACTTGCCACTTCAAGGGCAGGCCCAATCGTTTTCCATTTTCGTGGTACAACATCTTTTGCACTAACAGGTCTACCACGCTTCTAGCGTGACTTTGAATTACCCACCAATTCTTTAGGAATTGATTTATGAACAGGAATTTCAACTCTTGTCGGAGCATTAACAACAGGTATATGTGATTTTACAATATGTCTAGAATCATTAAAAACATCCGGCATTTGATTAGCAATATTTGCATATGAATGATTTTCAGAACCTCAGATTCACATTGTTTAGTACGTGAATCAATGGCATTTAATTCTGATGCATTCCATGATAGTTCAGAATTTAATTTATGCAAATTATTATCTCTCCCTAATGGTGGAAACACACTCATCAAAATGACAATCAACATATCGGGCAGTAAAGACATCACCGGTTAATGGTTCAAGGTACCTAATGACAGATGGTGAGTCAAAATCAACATATATACCTATTCTTCTTTGTGGACCCATTTTGGATCTCGGTGGAGGTGCAATGGGAACATATACAGCGCTACCAAAAACTCTAAAGTGTGAGATATCAGGAATCTGACCAAGAACTAACTGTTGAGGAGATTGTTTGTGATAAGCAGATGGTCTTATCCTAATTATATTTGCAGCATGAAGTATTACGTGACCCCAAACCGATGTAGGCAATTTAGCTCTTAGAAGTAAGGAACGTGCAATTAGTTGAAGTCTTTTAATTAAGGACTCTGCTAAACCATTTTGTGTGTGCACGTGAGCTACAGAGTGTTCGACTGAGATTCCTATTGACATACAATAATCATTGAAAGTTGTAGATGTAAATTCAACAACATTATCTAGTCGGATTGATTTAATGGGATGGTCAGGAAATTGGGCTCGCAATTTGATTATTTGAGCAAGTAGTTTGGCAAAAGCTGTATTTCTGGTGGAGAGTAGACAAACATGAGACCATCTAGTTGAAGCATCGATTATAACCATGAAATATCTAAATGGACCTGACGGTGGATGAATAGGACCACAAATGTCACCCTATATTCTTTCTATGAAATTTGGAGACTCGGTTTGAAGTTTAACTGGAGACGGTCGTACAATTAGTTTTCCTAAAGAGCATGCTGAGCAAGGAAGTTCATCACGTGGTATAACTTTTTGATTCTTAAGAGGATGTTCTGTAGAATTTTCTATTATACGACGCATCATTGATACTCCTGGATGACCAAGTCTTTCATGCCAAAGGATTAGTGATTTTGGGTCTATGACTTTGGATATGATAATGTGAACCTCGATGACTTTAATTTGGGTAGCATATAATCCATAAGAGATTGATTGCAATTTTTCTAAGATCTTCTTATGGCCTGATGTAGTTGAAGTGATAAGTAGATATTCTTTTTCATTCTCACTAGTAGTTTCTATGTGGAAGCCATTAAGACGAATGTCTTTAAAACTCAGAAGATTCCTAGTGGATTTACTAGAATATATAGCATTATGTACGTGAATCTGTGTTTCATCTGGTAAGATAAAACTGGCTTTTTAATACCCTCTATTATATTTGATGTACCCGAAATCGTCCATGAGAGTTGGATTTAGTTAACTGTGAGAAATATTTCTGATTTTGTAAGATTGTATGAGTGGTGGCGCAGTCAGCAAAGCATATATCCCCCATATTTATGTTGTGCACATATATATAAGTAAAGAACAATTTTAATAAAGCAAACCAAGTACATAAAACAAGTACATGAAAACAGGAATTTAAAGCAAATACACCAAGAACATGACATATGAAAAACTAGTCATCTAAGCCATAGTAAAGATTATCACCGGTGTCTAGTTCACTTGAAGTCTTATTGATTGGTTCATTAATAAAACTAGCCAAATTTGTTTCCACCCTTTGCTCATTCTATCTTTTAGATGACTCGTAAAGTTCTACAAGGTGTGTTGGTGCGCGACAAGTACGAGTCCAATGTCCATGAGCCCCATATCAAAAACACGTATCTCTAGTATCTCCTTCTTGTGGTGCCTTTCTATTATTTGCCCCATCTCTTCGCCACTTCTGGTGGCCATAGTTGTTGTAACCATCACGCTGCCACTTCTGGTGGCCAGAATTTCGAAACCGGCCATGAAAATTTCCAGGCTCTCGTCCCCCTCTATACCCTTTCCCACACTCGTTCTTCCGGAATGACGTGTTATGTACTTCAGATAACTGGGCAGAGCCTATGGGACGTATATGATGATTTTTCAACAACTCCTCATTTTTTTTTCAGCCACAACTCATTGATTTTTCAAATTAAAATATATTTTTCATGATTGTTCTCACAAATCAAGTGGCCCCTTACTTCAGATCATGTCCAATGAGGTGCTAAATGTTATGCTATATCTATATTATAGCACCAAAATAAAAACAAATTCAATTCAATTGTATTATTTTTCAATTATTTTTTAAAAAGGATTTTTTTTATTGAATATTCATAATAATTTTAAAATTACTTTTATGTTTAAGGACCTAAAACAGAAAATAAAAAAAAATTAGAGACAAAAATTAAAAAAAATTATGTCACATCAGTAAAACGTCATCAAGATTGCGTTATAATCTTTGTAACGGGGTACTTGAATCAGAAGATGAAATAGTTTAGGGACCCAAAATACGGAATCTTTGGTTAAAGGACCCAGATAATAAAACACGAATAGTTCGGGGACCTATTATTTAATTTAATTTTTCCTTTATTATTATTATAATACTACCATCATCTCATATTATGTGTCCTGTTTAATTTTTTTAATTTTTTTTGTGATCAAATTGACTCAAATTTGTGCAAAAATTAAAAACTAATCCTTTATAATTTCAAGAGTAAAATGCAGAATGTGTACCCGAAGTTTCATCTTGGTGCAACTTGTGTACCCTTATTTAGAATTATTGCAAAACGTGTACCCGAAGTTTCGAAAATGATGCAAAACGTGTACTACCGTTAATGTCCATTTAACACCGTTTGCAAGAGTTGTTAAAAGTGAGTGGCTGGACTGCATTTTGTCACATAAACGGCTATAATACAGATGCTATATATAAACTTGATAATCAACTGGGTTTCTATCTTCCCCAATTTCAAAGCCCTAACCCTAAAATATCAATTGAGCTCAAATTTGTTAATTCATGGATGAAATTTGTCATTGTGGACATGTAGTGGTTCAAAGAACAGCATGGACTAGTAATAATGCTGGTAGGAGATTCGTGAGTTGCATTCAAGGTCGTCTAGGCTGCAACTATTTTCGATGGATCGAGGGTCCTGTTTGTGATCGTGGTCGAGCAGTGATATGTGGTTTGTTAGGAAGAGTTAGATATCTTGAAGGGGAAATTAAAAAATTGTCTCAAGGTGTTGGTCATGAACAGATCGTGGTGAAGAAACAGGGGGCATGCAAATGTTGGATTTTGTTTTACATTGTTCTTGCCTTTTGTATTGGTTTGTTTTTTAAGTTTGCAACTAGTAGTGATGATTGTGCTTGAAATATGTAATCTTTGCCTTCAGCTGGTTGTAATGATCTTATGTTCAAGAAATGTAACCGTTTGTTAAGAATGAATGAAAAATGTTTGATGTTTCAAAATTGTTTTTTGAATTCATAAGAGATTGCAAACATAAGTAATAAAAAGCCATTTATTTAGATAAGATAATGATGCAGAGTACATGGCTTAAACAGATAATACATGAACATAATGCATTAATTATGCCATCTTGTCTGCATGCAAGAGGCCTTGAATGGAAGTTGGAGGCACAAGCAGAGTTTGGAGGCCACCATGATCAGAAATTGCCTCAGTGGCAAGAGCAGCAACAGGGAGATTTGCAGAGGATGGAACGTAGACAATGTCACAGAGGTCCCAATCCTCAGACATGATCTGCCTGATCATGTACACCAAGTCAAACATGTCAAAATTGTCATCAGGGTTTAGCACTTGATGAACAGCTTCCTCACTATCACATTCGAGAATGACAGACTTCTCTTCCTTCTCCCATGCCATTTTCAGACCATACCAGATGGACCAGAGTTGTGCTGTGATTGGCACTGCTAACCCTATCATGCTTTTGCATCCCTCCATCCATAGGCCATTGGAATCCCTCATGATGCACCCAACTGATGCCCTCATCTCAGACCTGCGAAAGAAACCCTTGACATTAACTTTGACAACCCCTACATTTGGCTTGCTCCAGGTAGACATTTTGATTTTGTTTGTGTTTACTCTTGTGTTTGTGTTTGTTGCAATGCCAAAATCAGTAAAATAGAGGTGCAATATATAGCTAAAAATGAGTAAATGCATACACTCCCAAGGTTTGAACCACCAATCAGAGTATCAACCACTTTCTTAGAAACTTTACATAGTCAAAACTTGAAATGAAGAACTGTCATTTCCCAATACAAGTAGTTGAACATATATAGTCAATTACCCCTAAACATGCATTGGAGATTTTACTGTCCAATACATTAAATACCAGCCTATCAATTTAATACTACAAAAGTATGTTACAAAATTAACAATTCTCATAATTGTTACAAAAGTAACATAAATTTCATCCATTTAATGGATGCCAAAAAAATTAATAGGCTGCCAAAAAATAGTAACATATTTGTTACTAATCTAACTGACTAAATCTTCCATGGGGGCTTCTTGCTTAAATTAGCTTTCCTAGCATGAGCAGCTACCTCCAAATTTTTCAAGCTGGTGGTTGATTTGGCAGAAGTACTAAACTTGTTTGGTTGAATCCCTAGAGGGGTATTGGACATAACAGCTGGTTGAGAATAGGATGTGAAAATACCACCTTGGCTTTCAGCTTCATAAATAACTCCCACCTTGGCCGTAGCACTAACCATCAGCTCTTTTGGTGGTACAGTCTCATCAGTTTTTTTCTTGTTTTTTGTTGTCTTTTTTTAGGTATCTTAATAGCACTGCCACCACCTTCATTGCCTTGCTGCTGTTGGTCCAATTGCTGCTGTTTGTCCATTTTCTAAGATAATATTGAAAAAAACAAGAATTTAAAACTGCAACAAAACATTAAAACAAAACATTAAAACAGAACTTACCTTTAGTGGGCAACCTCTTGCATTGTGCTTCTCTTGCCCACAAAAGCTGCATGTCACTGTGGTATTTTTCCTCACTAGCTTAGTTGCTCCAACAGCATCTGGTTTAGGATCATTCCTAGTGTCCCTTTTTTTTTTGGGTCTACCAGGTGCAATCTTAACTATAGGAGGTAAAATAGCATTTTTTCTTGTTTTTTCCCAATACTGTTCAGAGTTTATTGGCTCAATGGTATGTGTGTAGCATGACAAGAACATTGCTTTAGTATAAGTCTTGTGAATGTGCTCTGAAATTTCTAAATTTCTCCACCTTATACATGCACAAGCATGATAACATGGCAGACCAGTGAGCTGATATTTTCTACATGCACAAATGTGATTGTCCATGTCTACAACCATTTCATGACCACCTTCAGTGACAGTAACCAAAAAAGTTGAGTTCCCTGACCATTGCACCATACAACCTCCTATAAAAGACATTGCCCTGACCATTGCAAAAAATTAATCACATTTATATATAATAAACAGGGGTAATAGCTATAAATTGCACTCTTACTTGTTTACTTTTCTCATTGCACCAGGACATATTGGATTAAGGGAGTAAGTTCTTAACATCTTATCCCTTCTTCTTTGAATTCTGACCATAGCACTCTTGTGTAAACCTTATAGGAGACCAATAATGGGAAGATCTCTATATGGGCCAATGCTGTTGTTGAAAACCTCACAATGGTTGTTCACAAACATATCAGAAAGACAAAAAACCCTAAAATCACTTCTAGTCCACTGTGATTTAGGTTTCTCCACCAACCAATTGTAACACTTATTTGACAGCTAAAGTAATCAGGCATTGCCTTTTTAACCTCATTGACATAATCCCACAACATACCATATTGTTGAACATGATCTCCATTTATAACCTTAAGTGCCATTCTTTTAGCCCTCCCTACCATGAATATGCTCACTTCACAATGCCAATCATTAATAATTTTTTTTCGAAATGAAGCAAGGGGCCATGTGGGATTCATCCTTATATCATTCTCATAATGTTTTGCTAGCCATGCAGCACTCATCTGTTTTTGCTTAAATGTTGGTGCACATGTGTGATTGGGCACAAAAGTCCTCACTTGGAGTGTAGGACTGTTCTTCACTGGAGTTGCATAGATTTTCCAATTACAGCCACTACCCTGACAAACAAACTGCACTCTTGCACCAAAATTTCTCAGTTGGTTCAAACCCTTTCTATGCACAATTGCATGTTTCCTCACAGCAGCCCTAAAAGAATTAGCACCACAGAACAAAATTCCCAATTGAAATGGTGGATCTCCCATATCTGTTTCTTCATTAAACACAGGATACATGATCTCATCTTCATCAGTGCTATTTGCAGCCATTCTTTCTTCATCACTACAACCATAATCACTGAAGTCTGATTCAGGGCCATGGTTCTCTGCTTCAATCACAAATCCAGTCATGGTGGATACATCAAAGTCACAAGCACCAAAGTCCCCACTTTTCTTCTTATCATTTTCATTTTCTATAGGCACACCATTCTTGAATGCAGCCACATCATCATCTGTACTATCCATGTTAGAACTGTCACCATGAAAGCTTACAATATCACTACCATCCTCTACTTCATCTTGTTTGGCAGTATCACCTTGGGGCACAACTGCATCCACCACATCTTCATAATCACTAAAGTCTTTGTATATTCCCTCAAGCTCCAACAACTGATTTAGTTCCTTTTTTTCAAATTCTTTGACTTTAGGGTCATCTATGAATGAAAGATCATAGTCTTGTGAAGGAAGGTAATCTTGTGTTGCTAGAGTTTCCCTCACCACATAAACATACATGATTTTCTTAGGTGGAATAGATTTACACAATTGTAAGACATTAACATCACTTGCCAGGGGGCACAAACCAGTTGAAAAATCCAAAGCAGGAACCTTATAACTCACTTCAACATACCCACTTTCACCGAGTTCATCAAGCATATTACCTATTTCTAAGTAGCTCATTTCATCTACATCACAATTATCGACATATCTAATTGAACCACCAACATATGTTTTTGGGTCCAAAATAAACACACCCCCATAGTGAAATTTAAGGATGAACTTATCAATACAATCTGCATATGCATGAAAAGGTGGCAAACACACAAAGTCAGAGTGCAAATTCTAAATTTTCGACAAACCCTAATACTGAAAAACTGAGCAAAATACAATAAATTATCCTTTTCAAATCAAAGGATTCAACAAACATGTATAACAACAAACAAACCTAAGATACACAATACTACTATAATCTGGATATGCACATGAATATAAAGAAACAAGAAAATCAAAACACTCACTGCTATAATCTGGAGTCTCTTCAGGGGTGTATGCATCATTATCATCTAACGCTCTTAAACACCAAGTCATCGCCACAACCCAGATGAAAATCGCCTATGATTAAGACATAGAATTGATTTTGAGGGAATTAGAGAGTAATAATGGAGATGGCGGCAAATGCCGCGTACTTATGTGAGTGCTGTCCAATAATGCATCACTGAAATTACCAAAAAAACCCTCTTGCAAACGGTGTTAACTGCACTTTCACGGTAGTACACATTTTGCTTCCTTTTCTAAACTTCGGGTACACATTATACAATATGTCTAAA
Organism: Heracleum sosnowskyi; assembly: GCA_030848705.1. NCBI lineage: Eukaryota > Viridiplantae > Streptophyta > Magnoliopsida > Apiales > Apiaceae > Heracleum > Heracleum sosnowskyi. The sequence continues at coordinate 130,210,679 of CM061241.1, read as the reverse complement.
TAAGGGTACATAAGTTGCACCAAGATGAAATTCGGGTACACATTCTGCATTTTACTCTAATTTCAAATAATAGAGAATTGACTCAAATTGATGCAAGCTGAACTTTTACTCTTTACGGGTCTGCTGCTAGTTTATCACATACATTTATTGCAACAACAATTGGTACATTAGCATCCTTTGTGTGGGCCATTGCTTCAATAGTTTGAGCCATCACACCATCGTCCACAGCCACAACCAGCACAACCAAATCCCCAACTTCTAGCTTGCATAGCACTAAACGCAGCATGGCCAGGGGTGTCTAGGAATGTTATCAGCCACAACCAGCACAACCAAATCCCCAACTTCTAGCTTGCATAGCACTAAACGCAGCATGGCCAGGGGTGTCCAGGAATGTTATCAGCCACAACCAGCACAACCAAATCCCCAACTTCTAGCTTGCATAGCACTAAACGCAGCATGGCCAGGGGTGTCCAGGAATGTTATCAATGCCCGTGATATGGCATTTTGACAACAAATGCACCAATATCCTGAGTTATACCTCCAACTTCCTTGGTTGCAACAGATGTTGAACGGAGATGATCCAAAAGAGACGTTTTACCAGTAAAACTAAAGCCACCATCGCTAGTACAGACTCCACAGACGTACCATGTTTAATGGACTCATCTTTAGAATACATATTTGACACTTGGACAGGTGTGGTATCAATGCAAGGCAGAAATGGACTCGCCGCTATTCTTTGCCAGCCCTTTCAAAGTCATGCCTTCAAATATAGCAATTTTTTTATCTGGCAAGGATTTGGAAATTCACTTCAGTCTGGGTGGCACATATGGTGCTTCCACAGGTGGCTGAGTGGAAGTGGGTTCTTTTTAGAGCTAACAATTTCATACACGACACGATAATATTGAGTTTGTGTTCACCTTTTCGGTACACGAACACGATATTACACGAATAATTATAGTGTCGGTTTTGGGTTTACCCTTGGGTACACGACACGAAACGAAAGTACATGAAATAATTAAATAATTAAATAAATATTTTAAAATTATATAAATACATATAATAAATAAATGTTGTATATATTATTTTTACAATAACAAAAAAGAAAATAGTTTCAAATTTAAGTTTAACAAGATTCGACCACATTTCACTCTTTATGAATTATTAACTTAAGAGTCAACTAGTAAAAATTAAACCAAAAATGCTAATATTTAAATATTTGTATTTGTTTATTATATTTTAATTTTTATTTAAATTTACACGAAACACGACACGAAAAGTATACGAAACGATGATACACGAACACGAAACGAATTTTAACGAATTTTAATGAATCGTGTTTCAGTTTAGTATTCCTGTACACGAAACACGAAAGTACACGAACGAAACGAATTGCCAGGTCTAGGTCTAGTTCTTTTTAATACACTTTACTTTCCTGGGAGCCTTTGAACCATTTAACTCATCTTTGCCTCTTCTGGCCAACAGTTTTGGACTTGAATTAAAAAAACTAATTGAAGATACAACATTAAACATTGTCAAGACAACCGTGGCTATGAAGATGTTGCAAAACTGGAAGAACGCAAAATCGAATTGACTGTCGAAACAGATTCTTGAAGAAATTATGTGCTGGCTTACCTCATAAAGGATCGGTATGCTAAGCACTTACAATTCAAGTAGAATACATCAAATACTTTGAAAACGAAAAAAATTAAAAAATTGTTTACTATATTGAATTGCAAATTTATATATTATACAAACATTGTATCCACAATAAAATAAACAAGTGCACAGTAGTCTGGAAACACTATTAAAATAAAATCTTTACATTTTATTTTTGAATTTTTTGGTAATCCTATATCGATATTGGTGAAGTATTAGAGGTTTGTACAGTTTGTAGGCTAAGAAATTTGTAATGCAATGTGGCCATGTATGTGTGAAATTTGGAGGTTCGTAGAATTTGTAGGCTCAGAAGTTTGTAATGGAACATTCCCTAAGTGTGTGTGTCTGTGTATGTGTTTCAAAAAAATTGCCAAATCCGACACTTGATCATGCATCCATGTTGGGCATTTCACATAACAAAGATTGCAACCAAAATCCCATTATTACTACATTAATGAACTTATTTTGGGCCACGGAAAACAAGTACAGTCTTATTATTAAGGCAACAAATTTAACAGATCAGCTGCAAGGTAAAATTAATTAATTAATCAACGGACTATACACCTTACAATCCTTTAGTAACATTCTCGTCCCATGTTAAGAATTATAAAGAATAAATAATAAATCATGATGGCGCTCCTTGTCAAAAGACACATTCAGTGATATAAAATGAGCAAAAAAACCAAGCTTTGGCATATAGAGATAGAAACTGAACCAAAAATTTTAAAAAGAAAAAGGTAAATGCACCCCAACACTTTTACAGGCTCCCTACCTTGGAAGCATCTAACAAAACCAGAAGCTGATTTAGTTGTCATTCTGGTGGTTGCAGTCATAGAAGCCTGCCTAGATTTTGTTGCAGCAAGAGCCTTTATCAAATTATCACCAATGCCCTGTTCAAAGGATTCAGGGTAAACTTTAGAATAACCCCCGCTATATCTTCGTACCATATAAGATCAAGTATTTGGTTTTATAATCAGTTTACTGTCAATTGACTACACTCACAACATCTACGGATAAACTTCTTGTTGAGAAGTAAATGCATCCTTAGGCCAGGTATTTGTATCAGAGCCATGAGCCATGTCATAGAGCACCGAAAGTACTCTCGTCACACTTTAACATTTTACAAAATATTTAATATATCGATTACACATATCAGCATATGTTTGATTGTTGAATTAGTCAAGGAACCGTTATGTCTTCCCTTGAAGAAGCACGCGGATTCAAGTCATGTGCCATGTTATTTTGCTTTTTCAATCCATGTTGCTTCACAATATTCGAGTATGTTACTTTATAGGGGGTTCAATTCCCACCAGCAATATAATTTAGTTTGGAGCACCCTAACACTGATGCCTATGCCACTGATTGAGTGATAAACATTTCAAGCATAAAAGATAAATAAGCTCAATATTTGAGAGGGGGGGAATAAGGTAGAAAACGCAAAGCCAAGAACAACTTTCGAGAAGCTAATACATCATATCTTCTGTGCAACCATTCTCCAAGCCATCCATACTGTGCAACCATTCTCCAAGCCATTCATACGTATCCATAACTCTGCACATATACAGACCCAGACTACCCACATTCATTAGATTAAACCCAAAATCCTAATTGAAGTACAAAAATGAAAAAAAAGGAATCGTGGGTCAGAGAAACAGATCCAGTCCAGCATCAACGGTATTCTTGATTACTCTTTTTCCATCTCGAGAAGCCATCACTATCCCTCCTGACCTGCTAACATTACCAGAGAGAGAAAGAGATTAGTATGTCAGAAGAGTTTTGTGACTCGTTAATCCTTAAGTGAATAAATTGGCTATCTGGAAAAGGTAAAAACTTCCTAGCCAAAGAACAATGTGGCAATCCAAGCTGCATACACATATAACAATATGCAATTAATTATAAGTGTGATCCAATCTTAGGCATACCAAGAAGGACCATGAGCGTGGTGACTAGAGGGAGGTGGCGGGAGGTGAACCTTATCGATAATAATTTTCAGGTTCATAAACATTTGCTTTACTTGCATATTCCTCCACTGCCGAACTCAAAACATCCTCCACCTCCCCCATTTGAGCAAACTCTGTAATACACATAAAAGATATATTATCAATTATGTCAACTAAATTTATTACAATTATATAGCATCACTAGGATCACGGGTTATTAAATTTGTATGTGATTTAAACCTTCACCAAGTGACCACAAGGTTTTGAGGCAGGTGACCAGGCCTTTATTTCGGCATAGTGGTGTGAGTACTTGAATTATTGTACTGACTTGATACAGGCACAAGAGTGTGAAATGCTGAACCTAACTCGGCAACAAAAGAAAACAGGAAGATAATTTTTCATTCAGTATACACCATTTACATTTTAAATTTCACCTCTTAGAACATAAAACTCTAACATGGGAGGGAGTACACTGTACACACATAAGAGAAAGACTATGAAAATATATATGGCAAACTGAAGTAACTCCTATCCACCTTCATATTATTTTGACATGAATTTTTAGATCAGAGCACATCTTCTTCTAAGTAAAACTTAAATCCAAATGGAACATGCAGCTCAAATGTTCATATCATACAACGGATTTAGCTCAGAAACACGCCCATTTACTTTATCAGTGTACATGTTTCAAGAAACCCAAAAGAATAAAAATGATGACACCTACCTGGAGAGCTTTCATAAGTCTGTCATAGTTATGGTGGTGAAAAAACGAATGATGGCCCACATTTAGAAGCACCTTTGACGCTGCTTCCTTCATGGAGACTTCAGGCAACTAAGTCATCTTGAGCTTGAAGAACTTTGATCCGAGAAGCATTGAGCTGCATAGAATACTCACTGCGGCACACACATATAAAACAAATTTAGTGAGTGTGCATTTCAAATCAAGGACATTGCTTTGTCCTTCACAAAGTATGACTTAGAACTAATACATTTAATATAATTACTATAAAATTATCACTCACAATGTTGAACATCTCCTCATAGAGTGATTCTAGCAACAAAAACTCAGGAGAGTTGAACATTATTTATTAATCCCCAAAATCACATACATTGATGATCATTACAGGATAATCTATGATAAATCTGAAATCCAGACTCATATAAATCTCAGTCTAACAAAAAAAAAACACAATCAAAATTCAAAGAATGCTTTAAAATTCTACAGTAATCGCAAATCGAAAATATAAACTCCTACAATAAGTTGAAAATGACATAATCTATCTATTATATATATAATAGAGCAATGCTTACTAATTATATTAATGATAAAAAAGTTGTTCTTAATGAGAGTTGAACCCTTGACCTCTACATTATAGAGATGACACTTCTAACAACTATGCTAAACATCAATTTTGGTTATATCATAAACCTCTTTATTAATATGTGCAAATACTCAATATGTTATATTCTATTTTGGTCTCTTCTTGTAATCTACTTGGTAGGGTAGATAATTTATTTTCACAAGTGCCTTAAAATCATATATTTGACCATATTAGAGAAAAACTCATGCAAAATAAATATACAAAATGTTATAAATTGAAATTGGTCCATTGAAAAAAGAATTATATTAATATTTTTATATTGTAAATCATGTTTATTTGCAATAAGTATATATTTGCTCAAATTATATATACTATTAGATTACAAATTCTATATACAATCAATATATATTAAATTACTAAATTACCCTTTTAATATTATATTTATGAAATCAAATTACTAAATTACCCCACCAATTGTATATTGATGATAAAAAAAACTATTTTCATAATTGCCTTAAAATCATATATTTGACCATATTAGAGAAAAACTCATGCAAAATAGATATACAAAATGTTATAAATTGAAATTGGTCCATAGAAAAAGAATTATATTAATATTTTTATATAGTAAATCATGTTTATTTACAATAAGTATATTTTTTCTCAGATTATATAGACTATTAGATTACAAATTCTATATACCATCAATATATATTAAATTATTAAATTACCCTTTCAATATTATATTAATGAAATCAAATTAATAAATTACCCCACCAATTGTATATTGATGATTAAAAAAAAATTGTTTTTAATGTGAACTAAACCATGACCGGTGACAGTGTGACAAATGTTGATATTTATAGTCACCACCACTTATTATTTTCTCTTTTAATATTTATTTTAAAATTTAAAACTATCGACATATTTACACCTTTCCAATTATATCCTTATATGTAATAAGCGTAAAATGAATTTTATTGATGATATCAAATTACTAAATTACCCGACCAATTGTATATTGATGATAAAAAAATTGTTCTTAATGAGAACTGAACCATGACCGGTGATAGTGTGACAAATGTTGACATCTATAATCACTATCACTTATTATTTTCTTTTTTAATATTTATTTAAAAATTTAAAACTATCAACGTATTTATACCTTTCCAATTATATCCTTATATGTAATAAGCGTAAAACGAATTTTATTCATTATTTAACTTTTATTACTGCTTCATTATAAGATATTAACAACTTATAATTATATACACATTTTTGATATTTTATTTACTAATATAAATTGAAACTGTAGTTTTATTATGATAGTATATATCATAAATCTCGTCTTCAATAAATGAATTTTATACATTGATCATTTTCAGAAAAATACACTATTAGTATATAAAGTGTTGAACCCGAAAAATACAAAAGAGTTTTCTCTTTGTATACTAATAAAAAAGTTTGTGTTAAATTTTTTTATAAGAAAGTTGAAGTTGTCACCATACGACAAAATCAAATATAAACTAATATCGGTTTATATTTTTTGAATATCTATGATAAAATATTTAAACGTATTAAATGTTAATTATTTTTTGCCAAGTGGCAATTGTAAGGTGAAACAAGTAACTTATCACAAATCAGTTTAGCGGCTTCTTGAGAGGTATAAGTTATAATTTTCTAAAATAAAATATATCCACAACTGTACAATTATTGCATTCAACGTGTTTGCTATTATATTTAAATTATTACATTTATAGTTAAATGAACTTAAATTCAAATGGAGATTACGAATATCAAATTTTTATGTATATAAGCATAACACTTGAACAAATTACGGGATCGTTAACTTCACAACACATATTGATGTCAATATTAACTATCGTATATTTGATTTATCGGAGGGTTGTTTGAGACAATTTATTCAGTCTAAAATTACTAAAATACCCATGTTTATTATATGCATGTATTAATTACATCTAATTCATTAATCATCATTAACACGTCTATATTTATTAATCCATCATTATTAAATATTATAATTTATAATTATATTTATCTATCTACTAATACTTAAATGATTAGATAATTAATATCTATAATTATATTTAACTCATTATCATGCGATTACTAAATAATTAGTATAGTTAATGAATATTAGTTATTAATGATTAAAGACATTAAAATGTATTAATAACGAAGATATTAATATGAAGTAAATAGAGTAAAGGGTTGAAAAGTCATTTTATACTTTGAGGGTATAATCGTCTTTTAACGGTGAACAAATTGGCTCAATGTACAACCAAAGAGATAGTAAAAGATGGATAAGAATGATAAGAAAGGGGTCTCCAGAGAGTGACGTCGAAAATAGAAGGCAACCATCGTAGGAGGGGCATGAAAGGGGGAGAGAGAGAGATCAAAAAACAGATCCAAAATAAAAGTCGAGAAGAAAAAAGTGGATGAGACGGGGAAAAAGGAAAGAAAAAGCCAAAGAGACAGTAAAAGAGGGATAAGAAGGATAAGAGAGGGGTCTCCAAAGAGTGACGCCGAAAATAGAAGACAACCACCACCATAGGATGAGGCATGAGAGAGAGAGGCAAATAACATAAATAAATTAACCCCAAAAAAAGTACAAACTCGACAATATCGACAAAGAACAATTTGTCACTGCCAGCTCAAACAACAACCCATGACAAATATTTACTTTAATGAGCAGACCAACTCCAAGTGCATTTACATGCACAAAGCCTACAAATTTGGTTCAAGCATTCCATCAAACACATAATACACACTCTAAATAAACACAAACTAAACAGTCAAAGAATACATTTGAGTAAACAATTATGACACACCCTAAATAAACGAAACATAACATGCATTTCAGTAAATGTGTTGTAATATATTACGTCTTCCCGATGATCATCACATGAGATAGGGGTCTCTAGAGAGTGACACCGAAAATAGAAGGCAACCACCATTGGAGGAGGCATGAAAGGGGAGAGAGAGCGATCAAAATACAGATCCTAAACAAAAGTTGAGAAGAAAAGGTCGAGGAAACAGAGAGAAAGAAAATAAAATTCAAAAAGACAGTAAAAGAGGGATAAGAAGGATAAGTGAGGGGTCTCCAAAGAGTGATGTCGAAAATAGAAAGCAGCCACCACCGTAGGAGGGGGCATGAGAGAGGGGGGGGGGGGATTTCAGGATGGGGTGGAGATTTCAAATTTCAAAATGACATTTTAATCTATATTATAATTATCTCATATCAATATATTTGTAACTCATAAAATACATTGAAATTAAAGAAATTTACGCAATATTCAAGAACATGCCCGTGCCTCGCACGGACTATAACGCTAGTTCTTAATAAAACCATAACATGGCCAGTAATTATCAAAAAAAAAAGAATGATAAAAAATAAAACAATCGAATCAAAATACGCATACATACATTTTTTTTTACGAACTTCAACTTGCTTATGCTTACGCTCAAACTCTTGCATAATCTTCTTCTTTCCCGCTTCAACTATTTGTAACTTCTCGATGTTAAATTCCTGCAACCAATCACAATCCAAATAAATATACACAACACGAAATAATGTAGATACAATTTAATTAAAAGGAGAATAATAGATAAAAAAAATGTTAAAAATTAGAAGATACTTCTTCAGCATAAACAGAGATCTCGTTGGCTTTCTCTTGAGCTTCTTGACAAATGAATCGAACCATTTGTTCGATATGCTTTGAGACGTCCACGTCGTTCACCTTTGCAACCAAATCTGTGTGTGTGTGTGTTTGATATATGCTTGTTCAGTTCTTGTGTACTTGTGTTGCCCTTTACATATGTGCAGATTACTTAACAGTTAACAGTCATAATCTAAAAAGAGGTACCAAATATATTAACATCACAAGAATCAAAGTTATAGAAGTAAAGTAGGTTCAATGATGGTTCAGAGACATATTTTAAGAGGACTGGCCCAGGAAATTTTTGACATCGTCCACATATTGTCCAGCCCAAGAAAATAATTCAAATGGTCTGAAAGAAACGTCCAGCACAATGTCATCTGCTGCTGCTTCTGAGGAGAAGGTATGACGTGATGCTGATATCTCCAACAAAGGTAGTGGTAGTTAATTTTACCAAATGCAAGTGGTCAGAACACTGCTTGTTGATCCAGGTATCTTTTCATCACTAAAGAACATATTAAATGTGGTAGGCAACGATAAGGTCACAAGAGTGGTTTTGATAAATTTGTAGAATTGGGACATAAAATAAATTATTTTAGCTTCATTATTTAGCATATTTCTGAACAGGGGTTTGCAAAAGCCTATTAGCATATAAACAAACAGTAATATCGACCATATAACCTCATAGTAGTGCAACAAAAGAATAGTTATCCAGCGGATCTACGAGTGATAGTGACATGCAACAGAAAGAAAGGAAGATAATCTTGATGAATATGCAGCCAACACTAGAGTCAAGAGCCTACAATGCAAGGGAAATAAGAAATGTACTCCTCTCCACTACTTAAACCGATCGGTCAGACATAGTTTTACTAGAATATTGTGGAGACATTTTCAAACGAAATGCAGATTACAGTAGATTACCATAAATTGCAGATTTCAAAACGAAATGCAGATTGCAATATATCATTCTTTTTAAACTTATTGATCAACTTAATTTATAATTAAAAGTGTCAAAAAATGTCGAATATTTATGATAATATTGGAACTATCACAACTATCTAATCCAACAGAAACAGCAAGAAAGCTTCCTAATGTAATACATTCTTAAAGTCAGTCATTGTGCTAGAAATAAGCTTTTTATTCCAGTGGGAGAAGTCGGAAAAAAAAATTCTAGCAAAATTATATATCATATAGAGATAAATAAACAAACAAAAAAGAGCAAACTAATCAGGGAACAACACATACGTAAAAGCTTCGAATTCATAAAGCCAAATTTAATCTTTGAAATAAAAAAAATTCTAATAAGACTTGGAACATTGATAAAACTTACTAGAGCATGGACGAGGAGCAATACAACAAGTGCAATAAGAGAATCAAGACAACCAGTTAGTAACAAGAAACAGTCACAACTCCAAAACCAACAAGATCAAAATTGAGCCAAGACCCCAAGGAGTTGCACAGGATTCCAATACATTCCGAGCCATCAGGGCTCCTACATAATCTGTACAAAAACTGATACAAGAACATACAATTTTGATCTTCACTACAAAAAAAACCCTTCTCTCTTGAATTATATTGTCACAGATTTTGAATAAATATAAAAGGTCTTCAACAACAAGAGGTAATATATGTAGCCGTTATCCTAAGACATCATAACTTAAATAAGATTTTCTAAAACATCAAAAGCAGGAGACAATCAAACAATCAAGTTTAAATTGTAAAAAAGCAATGCCCCAAAGATGCACACATGTTACTCTTGACAAACCGAAGTAGTTAAGTAGATAACCACAATGATGTAAGGTTTTTCTAAGGCTTTTCAAGTAAAGTCGACTTCGGTTTGTCAAGAGTAATGATGTAAGTTTTATCAATGTTGAACCTCAAAATCATTTTCAACATGTATAATATCCCCAATCAAAGAATCTCAACATCAAATCATGATTTTGAGGTTCAACATCAAATCATTTTCAATTGTTGAACCTCAAAATCATTGTCAACATGTATAACATCCCTAATCAAAGAATACAGTAAGATTTGTTAGGTTAACTAGTCAGGGAAGAACTGGGTCATAGTTTTAGGAAGTAATACATGATCTAGTGTGAGAGATGATAAAGCTGGTCAATCACAAACTTTTTGGGGTAATTGACACCTTATTAGACACGGAGTTGTTAGACTAATAGGATGTGGTAACTCAATTTTATCAAGTAACGAGGTTCGTAAAGAAGGCAAGCATTTCAAATACGTTCTACGAAAACTTTATGTTACAAAAAGATCAAGGCACTTTCAAGTTTAGAGTTGTTAATGCGGGTAAATCACTACAATGTGAATTCAACAATTCACTAGTATCTAGATTCAATGCAAGTTTCTTTATTGAAGCACAAGTAATGGTGGATAATTTAACATCAAATTCGAGATTGTGGAGGTAACTTCATATTAATTTCTTTCATTATTACTACATTGCCAATTTTTTTTTTCTAGCTATTATATACAGTAATGTATGATTTAATCACCGTGGTAGCGCTTCAAGAGTTTTCCTAAAATAGCATGATTAACTCTCCAGTGATATTTTGCAAAATAGAATATTGCATAAAGGTAACCGGAGGCTAACTAATTAACTAGCTATCTTTTTTTCAATTTATGGGTATCCATGTTTAATCATTTTTTTGTTAATTTGTCTAGGCCCTTTCAGATGTTTCAAACTAGTTTGTCCGTTTTCCTCACCATTCTATAGTTTGAACTATGTGAAAGCACCAGAGGAATATAAAGGATCAAGTATGCCCCCTTAATCAAATCCTATTTACTTGGTGGCTCTCCAAAAGCCACAATTGTCACTACATTGACGATACCTAATCTTTTTAGCAACTCGATAACTAATGCATATTTTGTCTTAGTTTTGGAAGATATGTTTCATTTTGTGACATCACAATCATTGGTCACATTGGTATATTATTTTTTTTGAAAAACGTATGACGTCTCTGGATTCCTACATGTATAACTAATGTTAACTCCAGTCTAGTACAAAACTGACCCACCATAATCCAGTAAATTAGCTTATATATTGAAAATGTAAATCCACATTAAATTTGATTTATGCAAGAATCCAGTAAATTAGCTTATATATTCGTGTTGCAAATATTTTGTCTCGGTTATGTGTGGATTTTCTAATGAAGGAAATTGGGCGGGGCTAGGAAATTGGATGGAAAAATAATAGGTAAATCAAAAAGTGCCAGGAAGGTTCTTGATACCACTTTGATGGGACTAGGGTTTACACACGAATTATTCTCATTCTCACACAGAACACAAACACAAAAGGATGTTGATGCAGGACAAGTATTAAAAACGATAAAAAAGATAAAATATGTGAATTAATCGTAGAAAATTCACGCCTAAGGTGATCCAACCGAAGAAGAATCACTACCCCTAGGATTTCTCAACTGCAGAAGAGAAGGATACCTACCCATAACAAGAGAGAACAATCTCAATTCAATATCAATTAATAGTCTACTTAATAATAAAAAGGTTACAAGTTATATAGAAATCTCTAAACTTAGTCACCAAGTAAATATCTTCTAATAAAGGAAACAAATCCTTTTTATTATTGTATTCATATAATCTAGAATATTCTAAATCTATATCTAATATAATTAATACCTAATAAGTTACAATCAAATCTATTCTTAATTAATAATATAAAATAAAAACAAATTAATGTTTTTATTCCTTGTTCCGCATCATTCTCCTCACCATTGAAAAAAACTCGTCCACGAGTTTTGTAAAATTTAAGAATCAGTATACACAGGAAAAATTTGCGGCCGAACTCAAAGACATCAAATTTCAAGCCCATGAACCATGTCTTTGGAAGCAACATCGAAAGAACACTATACTTTGAGACAATAAAAGTTGTCAATATGTTGTCCACGCCTAAAAAGTCAATATGTTCCGCCATTATAATGATGTTCTCCTTCACAACTTTTTCAACTTTAGACGCTTTCTCTTTCTCTTCCTTTTCAATGTTAAAACACTGAATAGACGCCTTTTCTGCCTCTTCTTTTCCATTGTCAAAACAGTGAATTGTAAAAGGTTTAACAATCTGATTTTCTTCGACCATTAAAACATGATCACTACTTCCTTTAATATTCACATGTTGTTGAGGCAGGGATGGAGGATTATGTCGGATACCAAGTTTTTCCATAATTTCTTTGAGTGTTGCTTGCACATCTTCAAATTTGTTCTCCAAATTTTGTAATATCAGATTGTGTTGCTCCATAATATCAAGACGGTTGTTTAAAGCCATAATATACGACATCTCTCATATGCTGATCATGGATATATTCTTCCAGATGAACACTACTGTGAATAGTGTTGATGAACAGTCTGGATGAACAGTGCCAGAGGAATAGTAATCGTGAACAGCAACTTTAAAAAAAAAAAAAATAATAACAAAACCCTAGATCTCACACCAATTCAGAAATTGATGTTGAAACCTAAGCTCTTGATACCACTTGATGCAGGACAAGTATTAAAAACGATAAAAAAGATAAGATATGTGAATTAACCGCAGAAAATTCACGCCTAAGGTGATCCTGTTGGGTTTGTGGAGTCTAACAGGTTTCAGAATTGGTTTCTGATTTGAGTTAGAATTTCAAGATTTGAATTATAATTAGAGTTAGTAATTTCATAATTTTAGAATTAAACTCTGATTAATTTTAGGCCCAATTTTTCTCTTATAAATAGTCTCATGTAATTGTAAAACACCAAGACATCAGAACACAACAGAACATAACATAGTTGTGAGAGATCAATACAAAATTAGTGCTTGTGGAGTAGGAATTTTCGAACCACGTAAATATTTGTCTTGTGTGATTGCCGTTTATTTTCTTGTTCTTGTTTATTCGCTTTGAGTTTTGCTTTCGTTGTTGTATACTCAACAACTGGTATCAAGAGCCTAGGTTTTCAGGCGAGTGGGAGCGATGGCAGAAGAAGGGAAAGTAAAGATCGACAAATTTGATGGCAAAGATTTTGGATATTGGAAGATGCAAATTGAAGATTATTTGTATCAGAAAAAACTACACCAACCGCTAGAAGAGAAGAAGCCAAATAAGATGGATGAGACTGAATGGAAGCTATTGGATAGACAGGCTCTGGGTGTTGTCAGATTGACTTTGGCGAAGAACGTTGCTTACAATATCGTCAAGGAAACGACAACTCATGGATTGATCAAGGCGTTAACAAATATGTATGAAAAGCCATCTGCTTCGAATAAGGTGTATTTGTGTCGTTTGTTGTTTGCCGCGAGATTGAATGAAGATGATTGTGTTGCTGATCATGTGAACAAATTTAATTCTATCCTATCAAGATTGACATCAGTGGATATTAAATTCGATGATGAAGTACAAGCCTTGTTAGTATCCTCGTTACCTGACAGTTGGTCAGGATTTGTCACTGCTATTAGTAATTCATCTGGGAGCGATAAGATGACTTTTAATGGAGTTCGAGATTCGATTCTTGGAGAAGATATTCGTAGGAGAAACTCAGGAGAGTCGTCAGGTTCCTTATTGAGTACAGAGAGCAGAGGCAGAAAGTCCGAGAGGGGGCAGAATCAGGGGCGTAGTAGATCGAAGTCACAGAAAAGAGGACAATCCAAATATCGCAAAGAGATTGTTTGTTGGAATTGTCAGAAGAAGGGTCACTTCAGAAATCAGTGTACGACTCCGGCAGCTCTTAAAGGAAAAAAGAAAGAGGATAATTCAGCTAATGTAGTTGAAGAAGTGGTGAGCGACGATGCTTTGATTTATTGTGTTGAATGTTCGGTTGAATCATGGGTTATGGATTCTGGTGCATCATTCCATGCGACCCCTTGCAAGGATTTGATGTTAAATTTCAGACTTGGAAATTTTGGTAAAGTCCGTCTTGCTGATGATGAGACTTTGGATATAGCGGGCATAGGAGATATTAATCTCAAGACCTATTTGCGGACTAGTTGGATGTTGAAAGATGTAAGGTACATTCCTGGACTTAAGAAGATGTTGATATCTGTGGGTCAGTTAGATAAGGAAGGGTATCGAGTTTCTTTCGGAAGCGGACAGTGGAAGGTTATAAAGGGGAATCTAGTTGTTGCTCGTGGAGAGAAGGGGACTTTGTACATAGTTGAACAATCTAGCTATGAAGCAAATGCAGTTGCTGATGAGATTGGGTCTTCAATTTTGTGGCACCAAAGACTTGGTCATATGAGTGAAAATGGTATGAAGCTGTTAACTTCGAAGGGGAAGATTCCAGAGCTGAAGAATGTGGAAGTTGGGTTCTGTGAGCCATGTGTTCTTGGAAAGCAGAAAGGAGTTACTTTTGCAAAATCAGGGAGGACTCCGAAGGCTAAGAAGTTAGAGCTAGTTCATACAGATGTATATGGTCCAACAACAGTTGCGTCGTTGGGAGGATCTCGCTACTATGTCACTTTCATTGATGATTCCACTAGAAAGGTATGGATTTATTTTTTGAAGAAAAAATCAGAAGTGTTGGATACTTTCAAGAAGTGGAAGATTGAAGTTGAAACCCATACCGGTTTGAAGGTTAAGAGTTTGATGTCAGATAATGGTGGTGAGTATAGTAGTGATGAGTTTAAAAGCTATTGCGCAGAATACAGGATTAGAATGATTAAAACTATTCCAGAGACACCGCAACAGAATGGTGTTGCAGAGCGCATGAATAGAACCTTGAATGAGAGGGCCAAGAGTATGAGGTTACATGCAGGGTTGCCGAAGACTTTTTGGGCAGATGCAGTTAGCACAACAGCGTATCTCATAAACAGAGGACCTTCGTTTCCTTTGAGGTTCAAGATTCCTGAAGAAGAGTGGCAGAAAAAAGAGGTAAATCTTTCACACTTGCGAGTTTTTGGTTGTGTTTCTTATGTGCGTGTTAAAGATTCAGACAGAGACAAGCTTGATCCGAAATCAAAGAAGTGTATCTTCATTGATTATGGCTCAGATGATATGGGTTACCGTTTCTGGGATGAACTGACGAAGAAGGTCGTTAGAAGTAGAGATGTTACTTTTAATGAAAATGCAATGTACAAGGATAAGCTTGTAGTCGATTCTGAGTTTACAAAGGAACAATCTGAAAAAGAGAAAGCAGTGCTTGAAGATATTACTGAAGAAGATCTTGCAGGAAATAGTGGGAGTTCTGGGAATGCTGATGAGACAGGTTCAGTTACTCCACAGTCTGAGGTAAGAAGATCTAGCAGAACTGTGAGGCCACCACAAAGATTTTCTCCTTCAGCATATTACATGTTACTGACCGAGGACGAAGAGCCTCAGTGTTATTCAGAGGCAGTTCAGGTGGATGATTCAGTTAAGTGGAAATCAGCCATGGAAGAAGAGATGAATTCTCTTGAGAAGAATGAGACTTGGTCTTTAACGGAATTACCAGCAGGAAAGAAGGCTTTACATAATAAGTGGGTGTACAAGATCAAAAAAGAACCAGATGGCAGCAAAAGGTACAAGGCAAGGTTAGTAGTCAAGGGTTATCAACAGAAAAAGGGTATTGACTATACTGATATATTTTCCCCGGTTGTTAAGATGACTACAGTTAGACTTGTGCTAAGCATTGTGGCTGCAGAGGAGTTACATCTAGAGCAACTAGATGTTAAGACCGCGTTCTTACATGGTGATCTTGGGGAAGACATCTACATGGTTCAGCCAGAGGGATTTCAGGTAGCTGGGAAAGAAAACTTGGTTTGCAAGCTTATAAAAAGCTTGTATGGTTTGAAGCAAGCACCAAGACAATGGTACTTGAAGTTTGACAGCTTTATGATGAAGAATGGGTACACGAGGAGTGCTATGGATCATTGTTGTTACTTTAAACAGTTTGATTCATCGTATATCATATTGTTGTTGTATGTTGATGACATGTTGATAGCAGGATCAAACATGAGAGAAATCAACAGACTAAAAAGACAGATGTCTGAAGAGTTTGAGATGAAGGATATGGGTGCAGCAAAACAGATACTTGGTATGAGCATCATAATGGATAGATCTGAAGGTACTTTGAAATTATCTCAAAGAAGTATAATGAGAAATTATTGCAGAAATTCAGTGTCCAGGATACAAAGACTAGAAGAACATCGTTGGCAACTCACTTTAATCTCACGAAGAAGCAGTCACCTAAAACGGATGAAGGCAAGAAAAATATGGCTAAAGTTCTGTATGCATCTGCAGTTGGCAGTTTGATGTATGCTATGGTGTGTACAAGGCCAGACATTGCTCATGCAGTGGGAGTTGTTAGCAGGTTCATGTCTAATCCAGGAAAAGAGCATTGGGAAGCAGTCAAGTGGTTGTTACGCTACTTGAAAGGCACATCCAAGTTTGCATTATGTTTCAGCAAGAAAGATGTTATCTTGGAAGGGTTCTCTGATGCAGATTTGGGTGGATGTTTGGATACAAGAAAAAGTACTACAGGATATATTTTCACTTTGGGTGGTACAGCAGTTAGTTGGATGTCTCGACTTCAAAATAGTGTTGCTCTTTCAACCACAGAAGCAGAATATATGGCTATCTCTGAAGCTGGCAAGGAGATGATTTGGTTGAAGAATTTTCTTGAAGAGTTGGGCAAGAAACAGGCGGACAGTGCTTTGTATAGCGACAGTCAGAGTGCCATTCATCTTGCGAAGAATCCTGTGTTTCATGCTAGGACGAAGCATATTCAGCTGAGATATCACTTTACGAGGGAGTTGATTAGCAATGGTACTTTGTCCTTGAAGAAAATCCTTGGTTCAAAGAATCCTGCAGATATGTTGACTAAGGTGGTTACTAAGGTGGAGAGACCTACCGCAAACTGGCAACTTCAATCTTGATTTTTTTGGGTTATGATGTACAATTTGTTGGAATTCAATTTAAGTGAACTGCTAAACCGAGGTGGACTTAGTTTCAGATAGATCAGGACTTAAATAGCAGGACCATAGTGGTCCAACCCGTGTCTATGTGTTTTAGCTTCGTGTTCTACATCATATGATAATAGATTTACCTTAGTTTGGCATGCTATCCTTAAATTAGTTAAACTGAGTTGCAAAGCTAGAGCATCCTAGATAAGCACTTTTATCTTTGTTCAGTTCACTTCTGTGTGATTATATTTACAAGTATCACCAATTTAATAAACAAATCCTCCTACATGATGCCAATTGTAACATGTTTTTCCGACTCATGTGTATATAAATTTATAATGCTATCCCGAAAATTTAGTTTCACTCTATGTTTAATTTATTATTGCTAGTTGGTCTGGGGCTCTCAATTGCTGCTAAAAGAGTGGACTTGATCATTTGGTTTGGTAACCCGTACTTTTAGCTTCGTTTAGTTTGAGGTATGAGAAAAAAATGCTAGGAGATAAACCTATAACTGTCATCAACACTGTCAACGTTCGTTTAAATGCAGGAGCTACTTCTTTCCTTCTAGAGCATTCAGGTTCTGCAGTTGTTATGGTGGACCAAGAGTTCTTTAAAATGGCAGAGGAAGGTTTAAAAAATTTGGCAGACAAATCCAAGAGCAACTTCAAGCCCCCACTTGTGATTGTGATTGCGGATGAAAACTGTGATCAAAAGTCACTTTAGTATGCTTTAGAAAGAGGAGCAGTTGAATATGAGAAATTCCTTGAGACTGGTGATCCAGGTTTCCCATGGAAACCACCACAAGATGAGTGGAAGACTATTGCTCTGGGTTATACTTCTGGTACAACAGCCAGCCCCAAGGGTGTGGTTTTGCATCATAGAGGAGCGTATCTCATGGCATTGAGTAATGTAGTCATATGGAGAATGACTGAAGGAGCTGTGTATTTATGGACGTCGCCCATGTTTCATTGCAATGGTTGGTGTTTTCCTTGGACGCTGGCTGCTCTATGTGGGACCAGCATTTGCCTTCGACAGGTGATTTTTTTTTATCTCTTCTATTGATATAACAAAGGATGTAGAGCTTGCTCTGATTATAATTTCCTTTGTTCTATATGATTGAGACAGACCTATGTAGTAGCAAAACATACTCTATCCGGCGCAGACGTATCTCATATCTGAGACTAAACTCTGTCCATACACAAATTGTTAGCGGACAACAATATTCAGATCAATAAATTTAAAGTCAAAAAACTAGTTATTACTTATCCTCCCCCACTGTATCGTAATTAGCATACTTTTGACTATGCGACTAGTTTTCTTCCTCCCTTGTGCTAAAACTATGATTCCAGATGAAACTAAGACTTGCCGTCATTTCCAAATCGGCTGTAATATTGGTGAAAGATTTTTAAATATATCAACTTAAATAAAAAGTTGGCCGCTTCCTATAGTAATATCTATGTTTGGCTACAATGTGTTATCGGGTTTCTTGCAGGTAACAGCAGAGGTGTTTATTCTGCCATTGCCAACAACTAGGTAACTCATTTCTGTACTGCACCAGTGGTGCTCAATACTCTGGTAAATGCCCCACAAAAGGAGAAAGTTGTTCCCCTCCCTTAACTTGTACATGAAATGACAGCTGGTGCTGCTCCGCCATCCTCTGTTCTACATGCTATGGCCCAACATGGATTTCGTGTCACACATACCTATGGTTTATCTGAAACGTTTGGTCCATCGACGGTAAATGCATGGAAACCTGAGTGGGACAAACTATCCCCAGAAGAACAAGCTAAATTGAATTCGCGGTAAGGGGTACGGTATGTTGGTTTGGAGGGCTTGAATTATTATTGTTAAATCAACACAACCAAATATAAATTAGATTCTTGACCGTTCTTTGTGTAGAAGACTATGATTGATGCATATAACATATTCAAGTATTATTATTGAAGGAGTCGTAGCAGTAGTCAATAGACATGCAAGTCCATAGAGAAGACAACATGTTTATTTTAAAAAAACTACGCGGTACTTGCTCACAATTTAGTCTGCTTCTCTTTTCCTTGTATGTATATATATATCAATGAGGCCCGTCAAGTATCAAGTTTATCTAAAACACAAGTACTTTTGAATCAAAGTGAGTATATTCTTAGTTTTTTATTGCAGATGGGTGTAAAGGTGTGTCCAGATAATGCACAGGTGATTGATGAACATAAAAAAACAGAGAAAGATAGGAGAGAAGCTCATAGTAAAACACTAGATGATCTTGTTAATGTCAATTCACTCTTCACTTTAGCCGTCTTTGTGGGCTTATCTCAGGCTTCACCAGGTGCTATCAGCCTGGAGAACAAAGAAGAGTGTAATGCTGGTCCTGGCGTACCTAAAATGCTCGTCCTCTACGAAGTTGTGGCCTTTGCTTGTTTCCTCTTATCAAGCCTTGTTGCGAAAGTAATTAAGCTACTACTCGGCTTGGATAGTGAAAGATTCGAATTTGTTCATGATAGATTCGATTTCAAGGACTTTTTGTTGATCTTAACAGCAAGTTCATCTGTTAGCGGGATTATTATGCTAACACTTTCAGTTGTTAATATAGTCCAAGTTCGAATAGGCTTGTATTCTTGTACAAGTGCTGAAGCGAGGAGAGCCATTTGGGCTCTTTGTACAATTGTTGCCATCGCTTTGGTGATTTACGTAGTGTCCCGGATTATAACGATTTACGCTTCTATAACTACTGATGGTCAGTATTCAAGTAGTTCAAAAGAAAATTCTGATAAAAAAAGTGGTGATATTGAGAAGGATGATCGTTCTGCAGGTTCAGTCGAAGGCCACTGGGCCGTTTGATTGGTGCCCATTCTCATGAAAAGTAGATTTTTACTGCATATAAACTAAACTAATACTGTATTGATCAAAAAAAAAAATTTGAATCCTAATATTAATGACAGCATAATAATTAAAGTTACATATGAAGAAAGAATATACCGAGGTGTGATAGATATCTAATAGAGTCGTTTGTTTCGCAACTTATATATTCTTGCAAATTAACATGAAGGACAAACTAACATGCACCCGTTGCATAACGTGAAGGATGAACCACAATGCACGCTGGATGTTTACTAGTCGTCAACATAGATGCCTGTGTCTTATCCGGAGATCCGAAAAACAACAACACATCACAGCATATTTCCAGCATATTGACCTTGTATGCAGAACCATGATCATTCTGTTTTAGCTGACTTACTCTCCTGCCTCTCGGATGATCAGCCTTAAACTGAACATTAAATTCAACTGCTCCAAGGTTATTTGTAATTTTGTCTCCAATCGCTCTTGCAGTCGTATCGTTTACATGTACTAATCCCCCAAAGTCTAGTGCAAAGTGAAAAGTAGTGTTTTCTGGCCTCATATCGAACCCATTGAGCCTAGTCATCCAAAGTGCATCCTCTTTGCTTTTGGGAGAAATCGATACTGTGCTGTCCGAAAACTCGAAAGATGAATCAGTATTATGCATGGTCATGTTGATGTTCCAATGGGCAGAAATAGGATTTGAGAGGTTGAAGTTGGAAACAGTAATCGAGTCAATTTTCATAGTTGGAATCTCGCTGTATAAGTACGTTATCCCTACCCTATTTATAAAAGTAACAAGAAGGTACGCAATAGGGAACCCAACAACGGCGGCAAAGCAGAGGAGTACTAGAACATAGGCGCAGCTATCAGAACAATAATTTTTTATTGCTGTTTTGGATGGTGAGGGCGGCAGGTAGAGATCATCAGGGTAAACTGTCATGGTTCTAAGCAAATTGTAGCAAACAATCCCGCAAAGATGTGATGAATAAGATGTATGTGTATGTGTGTCGTACCACCTAATAAACTGGTTTTAATTTTTTAATTTTAAGGAATGATGTATATTTCATGCAGGTGACAGCGGAGAAGGTAAGTTCTCATTTTTTTCCCCTCTTTTTATGATCTTTCCTGAATCATTGATGCTAATTTTTCTTATCTATCCTAAAAAATATTCCCATACTTAAATTAATTAGTAAATTCAATTAAGAGATTGATGCACAAAAGATTTATCATATGAATATGAATATAGAAGTTTATTTTTATAATTACAAAAATTTAATCAGATAATTTTAATCATATCAATGTACTCATGCATTGTAAATTTGTAATAGAAACTTATGTGCATTTTCCTTTGTTGAAAATCACGCATTTTAAGAAAATATGAGTTGAATTATTTTTTCACTCGATTGGTCTTAATAATTGCATTAATAATTGCATTTTCAACGAGCTAAAATTATTGGCTAAAATCACATAAAATACTGATTATGTTGCTAAAATCATGTAAAACATTGACATGATTCTAAGTAAATCAATATATACTTATATAAAGGAGAAGACGGGGCGGTGAGGTGGCGGCTCTCAAATCGCTCCGTTCTATTTTTCTAATTTTCTCAATTTTTCACAATTTTTAATATTAATAATTACAACTTTATTTATTATTTTCAATTTTGTAGGCTACTTGATAGAAATTTCTTTTATTATTTTCAAACTTGATAGAACTTTCTTTCATTTAGAAAATTAAAACTTCCTTATTATTTTCGAATTTTTAGGCTTGATAGAACTTTCTTTTGTTATTTTCAAACTTGATAGAACTTTCTTTGATTTAGAAAATTACAACTTCCTTATTATTTTTGAATTTGCTTTTATTATTTTCAAACTTGATAGAACTTTCTTTGATTTAGAAAATTACAACTTTCCTTATTATTTTCGAATTTGTAGGCTCTTATGTTAATAATTGCAATTTTCTCTTTTATTATTTTCAATTTTGATAAAACTTTCTTTTATTATTTTCAAACTTGATAGAACTTTCTTTGATTTAAAAAATTACAACTTCCTTATTATTTTCAAATTAATAAATCAATATACTTATAACTTATTAGTTTTTTTGTTTGATGTTATCAAACTTTTCTAAGATATGTTGTACGACAGGAAATTTGATCCATGCTACGATCCCGAAAATTTGGTCTCTCAATTCAAAAATCTTTTAGAGGAAGACTCCGTGTACAACATCAAAAATCTGAAAGTTGTTTCAAGTAAAGGGAAATATAGACCACTATCACATGGTCTAAATTGCTCTTATTTTCAAAATTGATAGAACTTTTTTATATTATTATTTTCTTTTTTTATTATATTATTTTTTTTATATTATAATAATTGGTCTAAATTATTTTCATGTAGTAATATATAAGTAATAATATTATATAAGTTAAAATTTAAACTATCATGTTCTAATGTTATCTTTTCTAATAATACTATAAATATAAGTAATATTATATGTTTATATTGATTTTATCAAACTTTTCTAAGATATGTTGTATGACAGGAAATTTGATCCATGCTACGATCCCAAAAATTTCGTCTCTCAGTTCAAAAATCTTTTAGAGGAAGACTCCGTGTACAACATCAAAAATCTGAAAGTTGTTTCAAGTAAAGGGAAATATAGACCACTATCACATGGTCTAAATTGCTCTTATTTTCAAAATTGATAGAACTTTTTTATATTATTTTCTTTTTTATTATTATTTTCTTTTTTATTATATTATTTTTTTTATATTATAATAATTGGTCTAAATTATTTTCATGTAGTAATATATAAGTAATAATATTATATAAGTTAAAATTTAAACTATCATGTTCTAATGTTATCTTTTCTAAGAATACTATAAATATAAGTAATATTATATGTTTATATTGATTTTATCAATATAATTTTTTTAATATATATGGCAATGGTATCGATCCAAAAAAATAAAAAAATTAAACTCTATAAACAAAAGAAATATGTAAATAATTTATAATATTACTTACCCAAATGCAAATTTTACAGAATATATTTTATTTGATAATTTATATAATTTTGTAGATATTTATTTCATAAATTTTGTTCTAATATTCTTTTTCTTTAAAAAATATATTCTAACGCCGCTGCGAAGCGCGGCTTAGTAACCTAGTTGTAAGAATACGACATTGATTTTTTGTTTAAGGATATTTCATGTAAATGATAACGGAACATCATACCTATACGTGCATTATTGATACTAATTATCCTTATACTCGCTATCTATACTATATTATTAACGTCGAAATATTTTTGGTTTTCGGGTTTCGGTCAGTTTTCGGTCTTTTATTCTATTTAATGAATAATAAAAAAAATATAAAAATAGTAACTAGATGATTGTCTTTTACAATTAAAATATTTTTTTTTCTAACAAAATCTACTCCTTTTCCAAAAATATCATGTCAATTATCTTTAAATTAAAACATATTACCTTTTATATTTGTTATCACTAAAATCTCTGTTTTCCAAAAATATGAGGTGCAATCCTTACTTATTTATTTTAAAACCTATTTTAATACTCTATTTAATAAATAATAAAATAATATAAAAATAGTAATTAGCTTATTGACTTTTATAATTAAAAAAAATTCTAACAAAATCTACTTATTTTCCAAAAAAATCACGACAATTACCTTTAAATTAAAACATATTATCTTTTATATTTGTTATCACTAAAATCTCTATTTTCCAAAAATATGGTGTGCAATTCTTACTTATTTATTTTAAAATCTATTTTAATACTCTATTTAATAAATAATAAAATAATATAAAAATAGTAATTGATTGCCTTTTATAGTTAAAACATTTTTTTCTAACAAAATCTACTTCTTTTCTAAAAATATCACGGATAATAACCTTTAAATTAAAATATATTACCTTTTATATTTGTTATCACTAAAATCTCTCTGTTCCAAAAATATAAAATTCAACCCTTACTTATATATTTTAAAACCTATTTTAATAATTTTAATTATTTAAAAAAACTTATCTATTTTAAAAAGTGAACGTATTTTTTAAAATATACAATTAATATAATTAAAACACATCTTAAAAAATTACGAGCAGTTAATTGTTTTTAATTAAAACATGTTAGTTTTTCTATTTGTCCTTATTAAAAAAAATTACTTATTTTAACATGTCAACGTATTTTTTTAATAAATACAATTAATATAATTAAAACACTTCTAAAAATATCAAGAGCAATTACTTTTTTTAATTAAAACATGTTAGATTTTCTATATGTCTTTATTATTAATATTATTTTATTATAAAATAATATTAATAATACATAATTTATCTTCCTCAGCCCCATCTGTATTTTTTATATTTTTTTATGTTTCAATTAATATTTAAGTTTCTCATTTTATAATTTAGCATATTAATTTTTACTTTTATTTTAATATTTTCTGTTCACATTAAATTTTTTAGTTTATTATTTTTTAAGGTCCGTGCCTTGCACGAGTTATAGGCTAGTATTATTAAAGCCGAAACATTGAAAGTTTTGGTTTTCGATTTTCGGTCATTTATTCTATTTAATAAATAATAAAATAATATAAAATAGTAACTAACTTATTTCCTTTTATAATTAAAACATTTTTTTTCTAACAAATCTATTTCTCTTTCAAAAATATCACGGTTAATTACCTTTAAATTAAAGCATATTACCTTTTATATTTGTTCTCACTACAAAATCTAATCATTTTCCAAAAATATCACGGACAATTATCTTTAAATTAAAACATATTACCTTTTATATTTGTTCACATTAAAATCTCTATTTTTCAAATATATCAGGTGCAACCCTTACTTATTTATTTTAAAACCTATTTTAATACTTTTAATTATATAAAAAATCTTATATATTTTAACATGCCAATGTATTTTTTTAACAAATACAATTAATATAATTAAAACACTTCCAAAAATATCACGGAAAATTAGTTTTTTTAATTAAAACATGTTAGTTTTTCTATTTGTCCATATTATTAATACTAGCCTGTAACCCGTGCACGGGCTATCAAAATGGGTATTTTAAAAAATGACAAATTAAAAATAATAATTGGAATAAAAAATATTAAATAAAGAATAAATTTTAATTCGATATGTATTATAGGTTGTATGTATTAAGAACGGGTTAAAAGAGTTTTGATATGTGGTGAAAATATTATTCTACTATTAATATTATTTATTTATTTATTAATTAGAATAAATAACTGAAATCCAAAACTTTCAATGTTTCGGTTATTGCGATGCACATATTGTTTTTAACATTTATTATTTTATTATATACGTTTTAATATTTTATTAATTATATTTGTTAAAAAAATAAGCACTCATGTTAAAATAGGTAAACGTTTTTAAAATAATTAAAATAGGTTTTAAAATAAATAAGTAAGGGTTGTCCGTAATATTTTTGAAAATGAGAGATTTTAGTAATAACAAATAGAAAAACATGTTTTAACTGAAAAACCTAATTGTCCGTTATATTTTTAAAAAATGAGTGGATTTTTTTAGAAAAATAGAAAATGTGTTTTAATTATAAAAGGCAATTAGCTAGTTACTATTTTTATATTAGTAAATAATTTATGTTTTAATATTTTATTAATTATATATTTGTTAAAAAAATAAGTAGGCATGTTAAAATAGGTAAAAAAAAATAGATAATTAAAAGTATTAAAATTTATTTAAAAATAAATAAGTAAGAGTTGTCTGTGATATTTTTGGAAAATGAGAGATTTTAGTAAGGATAAATAGAAAATGTAACATGTTTTAATTGAAAAAAATAATTGCCCGATATTTTTGGAAAATGAGTGGATATTGTTAAAAAAATAAATAAATAATGTGTTTTAATTATAAAAGGCAATCAGCTAGTTACTATTTTTTTATTATTAAATTATTATAATTTATTAAAATAATATTAATAATAAGGACAAATAGAAAAGCTAACATGTTTTAATTAAAAAATTTAACTGCCCGTGTATTTTTAGAAATGTTTTAATTATATTAATTGTATTTCTTAAAAAAATACGTTTGACATGTTAAAATAGGTAAGATTTTTTAAATAATTAAAAGCATTAAAATATATTTTAATATAAATAAGTAAGAGTTGCACCTGATATTTTTGGAAAAGAGAGATTTTAATAAGAACAAATATAAAAGGTAATATGTTTTAATTTAAAGGTAATTGCCGGTGATATTTTTGGAAAAGTAGTAAATTTAGAAATAAAAAGTGTTTTAATTATTAAAGACAATGAGCTAGTTACTATTTTTATTTTATCATTTATTAAATAGAATAAATGAACGAAAACCGAAAACCAAAACATTCAATGTTTCGGCTTTAATAATATAGTATAGATATAGATTATTCAAAAAAACATATCATGGGGCGATTACCTTTAAATTAAAACATATTACCTTTTATATTTATTCTCACTAAAATCTCTCTTTTCCAAAATTATCGGGTGCAACCCTTACCTATTTATTTTAAAATCTATTTTAATGCTTTATATTATTTAAAAAAGCTTACCTATTTTAACATGCCAACGTATTTTTTTAACAAGTACAATTAATATAATTAAAACACTTCTAAAAATATCACGGGCAATTACTTTTTTTTTAATTAAAACATGTTAGTTTTTCTATTTGTCCTTACAATTATTATTATTTTAATAAATAATAAAATAATATTAATAATGTCTCATTTATCTTCCTCAGCCCTATTTGCATTTTTTATTTATATTTTCTATGTTTCAATTAATATTTAAGTTTCTCATTTTATAATTTATCATTTTAATTTTAATTTTTTATTTAATACTAGCTTAAAACCTGTGCGATGCACGATTATTTTTAATATTTATTATTTAATTATTTATATATTTAATTTTTTTATTAATTATATTTGTTAAAAAGATACGTAGGTTTAAAGATAATAATTTTATTATCGTATGTAGTCGTAATAGGTCGTAAGAAGTAAATTTGTTTTAAAATAAATAGGTCGATTCAAATAAATATGAATGGGACATAGACCGACCAAAATAAATAGGTTTAAAGACGTACTAAAATATATTTTAAAATGAATAGGCCAGTGAACTGGTCTAATTATATTGAAAATTTTATAGATGTGTTTTAATTTTTAATTTTAGATGTAACAATTCTCATTCATCTGATCAACAGTCCTTGCATAGACCAAGTTGTACAAGACCAAAATTTTGGATGATATCCTCTCGAGCTTGTTATATATAGGGATATAATATAATTATATAAAATAATATTACTATTTTTTACATATGCCCATATTATTTTTAGAAGATGAGTTATTTTAGTTAGAAAACATAAACTGGTAATGTGTTTTAGAAGAAAAGATAATCGATTTTAAATATATAATAATATTACCAATTTATATATATCTTGCCCGTGTTATTTTTAGAAGATGAGTTGTTTTAGTTAGAAAATATAAAATATGTAATGTATTTTAACTGGATAAGTAATTGGTTATAAATAAATTAGTTACAGATAGACCGTGAATCGGCCCAAATACCGACCCTCTTACGCCTGTTATATATATAAGGATATAGTTATACAAAATAATATTATCATTTTTTATATATGTTACCCATGTTATTTTTAGAAAATGAGTTATTTTAGTTAGAAAACATAAAATAGGTAATGTGTTTTAGGTGTAAAAGGTAATTGAGTTTAAATATATAATAATATTACCAATTTATAAATGTTACTTAGAAGATGAGTTGTTTTAGTTAGAAAATATAAAACAGGTAATGTGTTTTAACTGAAAAAAGTAATTGGTTATAGATAGGCCCATGAATCGGCCTGAATGATACACATATTGTTAATTTTTATTTTATTATTATATTTTTAATATTTTATTAATTGTATTTGTTAAAAAAAACAAGTAGACATGTTAAAATAGCTAAATACTTTTAATTAAGTAAAAACATTAAAACAGATTTTAAAATAAATAAAAATAAAAAATGTAACATATATTTAGTTTAAAAGGTAAATGCCCGTGATATTTTTGGAAAATGAGATTTTAAAATTTAATAATTAAAAGTATTTAAATTCGTTTTAAAATAAATAAGTAAAGGGTTTTCTGTGATATTTTTGGAAAAAAATGAATTTTAATGAGAAAAATAGAAAAAGTAAATTGAAAAAGACAATTTCCCGTGATATATTTAGAAAAGAAGGAACTTTGTTAGAAAAAATCTATAATGTGTTTTAGAGTAATTGGTTATAAATCCGTATTTGATTATTTATATTTTAATATTCTTAGTAATTGTATTTGTTAAGAAAAATAAGTAGACATGTTAAAATAGGTAAACTTTTAAAAAATAATTATAAAATTATAGGTTTAAAAATAAATAATTAAAGGTTTGTCCGTGATATTTTTGGAAAACGGGGGATTTTAGCAAGGAAAAATAGAAAAACTAACATGTTTTAGTTAAAAAGGTAATTGCCATGTTTGAAAAAGTAGGGAATTTGTTAGAAAAAATAATGTATTTTAGGTAAAAAAGGTAATTGATTATAAATAGGTAATATTATTATTTAATAATATATTTCTATAAATAAGTAAGGTTAATTAAGTAAAAACACGAAATACGGTTAAAGGCAATTAAGTAAAATCACAACGTACCATACCGACCAACCAAACTTTTAATGTTTCGTCTATTATATAATAGTATTGATTGATAGTATAGATTTTCCATTCACATTAATGTTTTTAGTTTGTCATTTTTTAATCTCATTTGATGGCCCAGTTTGGTTTTCGGTTTTCGGTCATTTATTTTATTTAATAAATAATAAAATAATATAAAAATAGCTAGTTGGTCGCCTTTGATAATTAAAACACTTTTTTCTAACAAAATCTACTCATTTTCTAAAAATATCACAGACAATTACCTTTAAATTAAAACATATTACGCAAGAAGATTCAAGGCTGGGAAAAGAAGATTCTGTCGAAGGGAGGAAAAGAAATTCTGCTTAAAACAGTGGCTCAAACCCTCCCTAATTACGCAATGAGTGTATTTCTTCTACCGCTTGAATTGTGTCTGGACATTGAACGAATTATGTGCAGATTCTGGTGGAGGTCTAATCAGACAAAGAACAGATCTATACATTGGCAGAGCTGGGAGAATATGAGTAAGAAGAGGAGTGCAGGTGGCCTTGGTTTTAGAAGTATAAGGGACTTCAACGTGGCTCTGCTGGGAAAACAGGCTTGGAGGTTACTTAATCATCCTGATATGCTGGTGAGTAAAGTGTATAAAGCAAGATACTTTCCAGAAGGTTCTTTTCTTAATGCTAAGCTCGGCGGTAATCCAAGCTATGCTTGGAGAAGCATCATGGAGGCACAGTCGTTATTAAAGCAAGGTATGATTCGTAGAGTTGGGTGTGGTGAAGAAGTTTCAGTCATTGATGATCCTTGGCTTCAAGATGTTAACGATCCGTTTATTCATACCTCAAGTGAAGCCCTGCAGAATGCGAAAGTTTCGTCACTGATGAGTATGTCTGAGAACCAGTGGGATCATGATCTGGTTTTAGATATTTTTGAAGAAAGAGATGCAAACTTGATATTATCAATGCCTGTTAATAAAACTGATAATGATACGTGGTACTGGAAATTTGAGAAATTGGGCCAATATTCAGTCAAAAGTGCTTTTGGGCGTATTCGAGATGAAAAGGAGAGTAACCACAATGATGATAATTCAGGTTTTTGGAGACAGTTGTGGAACTTAAAGATACCACCCAAAGTAAAGCATTTTGCTTGGAGAGCTATCAACGGAAGCCTGCCAACAAAGGATAATCTCATGTGGAAAAAGGTAGATGTTAACATACGCTGCCCGATTTGCCAGAATGATGCAGAAACAATAGTGCATATTCTGGTAACTTGTTCGTTTGCTGGTACTTGTTGGAGGGCTGCAGGCTTACCGAGAATTGCTAGTACTTTTTATTCGTTCAAAGATTGGTTACAGGTGATCTTCCAAACGTACAAGAGGGAAGAGATTCAGCGAGCTATCATGATTTGTTGGATGTTGTGGAAGAGTCGGAACGATCTAGTGTGGAATCAACACAGCCTGGAAGTGTTAGAAGTAGTGGAGTCAGCAAAAACTGTTCTTAACCAATGGAGGAGTGTTCAAGACAAGTCTTTCGATAACTTCTTGGGATACATGTCTCAGGATGATGGTCACGAGCACTGGAAATTACCACAGTGATAAGTGCATATTTTTGCATATTTTTAGTACCTATTTATTGCTTGAACTAGTATTTTAATAATTTATTTTGTTACATTTCAGGAAATTCGTGAATAAATGAAGAAATGGCAAAATAAAGAAATAAAGAGCAAGATGAAGAAAAAGGACTTAAATGAAAAGAGGAAAAAGAATTAGGAGCTTGGTGAAAAGGGAATCTTAGAGGACATGTGGAAGGTGGAGATCATCCCAACACACCACATAAGTGTATGGTCAAGATCAACTCTTCAAAGCTTAAAGGGGAAGGAAACAAATAGATGGCTAGGATTGCTCCACCACATTTAGAAGGTGTAGGGCCAAGATTCACCCAACCCTACCCTAATCCCTAATCCTAGTCCTATAAATACCCCACCCCTCATCTTGTATGAGACACTTTTTATTTTTTTTCCTTACTTTTTACACACCTTTTATTAGTTTTTAGTTGTAATTTCAATTTCCTAGTATAGATGCATCTTTTATTTCAAAGTTTGTAGTTCCATTTCAATTTCAATAAAAGAGCTTCCTTTTTCATCTTGTCTTGTCATTCACATTTACATCTTGTTCTTGTTTCATGGCTATGAACTTTCTTAAATCCAAAATAGTGGATCCATGGCTTTTGTGCCACCACTTGAGGTGAAAGGAGCCTTCTTTAGCTTTTAATCCTTGTTATTTAGCTTAGATTTACATTCCCTAGTTGTTCTCGAAGTCAAACCCATCTAAAAATTTAATTTTTGAGTGTGGTTTTGACGGATAAGAGCTAGTTTACATTTCTTGCATTAAAAGGTTGTTCTTCTTGTTAAGTAGCTCAAGAAATTATTAAATCCATTTAAAAAAAGTAATTTTTAAGTGGGTTTGGTGATTTCACCCTCAGATTTATTCTCCTTGTCAATTTAGTCTTAACTTTGTAGTGGGTGTTGATTTTGAAGATTGGAGGTTGAAGGAGGTGGTTTGGTGTTGTTCTTGTAGATGATAAAATGGGTGTCTTGAGTTGTTAAGTTTGTAGATTTAATTTTTGGTATTGGATTTGGTGTTTAGATGTAATGGGTTTGTTAATTTGGACCTTGATTTGGTTTTGTTAGTGTTAAAGTTAGGACCTTTAATTGCTATATCTAGTTTTAAAAAGCTTGCTTGGTGTTAGTTTTGATTTTGGTGGAGGAAGAAAGGTTCTAGATTCACTTTTGGGTTTAATTTTATGTTTGAATTTGTCCTTTAGATATGAAATGGGTGTGATAATTTAGTGAAATTTTGATGTTGTTAGTGTTAAGGTAAGCTTTTTAATTTTGTTTAGGGACTAATCTTAATTTTTGATGGTTTATTTTCTCCGATTAGAGTTCATTTTCCGGTCAGTTTTTAAGCTTTTTCTGTTGAATTTCGGTCAATTTCTGCACAGCAGCCACCAGTTTTTTTACAGAAAGTTTTTTTTTTCTCCCGCACCCACCATTTTCTTTTTCCCGCGCGTGTTTCAGTTTTCTGTTTTCTGTTTCCTGTTTCCTGTTTTTTAATTTTTGTTTTCTGCCATTTTTGTGTTTCACTTCCTGTTCCTGTTTCGTTTTTTTTGTGTTTGGTTTTTTTTGTTTGTCACTTGTTTTTTTTGGCCAGTTTTTTTTGTCTGTTTCGTTTTTTTTGTCTTCTTGTTTTGTTGTTTTTTTGTTCTTTTTGTTAATTGTGTTTTGCTGTTGAATTTAATATAATAAATAGCTAGTTAATTAATTATCAATTGTTAAAAGTTTTATTAATTTTAGAATTTCTTTTTATGTCTCCTTTTATCTTGTTATGTTAATTTAGATTAATCAAAAATCTCTCCAAAAATTAAATTGTTCTAGTCCGCCTAAATTAGAAATTAAGGAGTTGCGAAAAATAAAATAGTCTCTGTGGATCGAATCATAAATATTAAAACGGTGATCGTGCGCTTGCGATTTTAAATGTTTATTTCTTGCACATCACACAGTATGATAGAGATTAATTCTGATGCTGCTATTTTCGAGCATGACAACTGTTATAGCCACGCTTTTGTAGTAAGGAATCATCATGGTCAGTTGATTGAGGCCAGGTCGAGGTGCTTGCAAGGTAAAATAACTCCTGAGCTAGCTGAAGCTATTGGAGTCAGAGAAGTATTAAGCTGGATTAAGAACATGAGCTACCACAATGTGGAAGTTGAAACTCATTGTTTGCAGGTGGTTCAAGCTATCTGATCTTCGATTATAAGTTTGTCATATTTAGGGAGAGTAATTGAAGATTGCAAAGCGATGTTAGTCAGTTTGATCAAGGATCAAAATGTGATTATAAGATTTGTAAAATGTTCAGCGAATAGAGTATCTCATTACTTAGCGAGATATAGCTGTTCAATAGTTGACCGTATTTGGAGAGTGGGGGATGTCCACTCGGATTTTCAGAATGTACTTTTGAATGATTTGAGGAGTTAATGAAAGATGATTTTATTGGTGGCAAAAAAAACATATTACATTATATATATATAGGGTCCTATTCAGCTAGAAACCAACACTAATTAGAAACTAAAAACTAATGGCATTATTGTAAATAACACAAAACTAGGTGTTCAGTATACGTAAACTTATTATTTTACATTTTCAAAACTTCAATTCATGGTCAAATATATACATCCAGTGCGTGCACTGGATATGTCTTCACCTTCCCAGTATCACCAATACCTCTACTCATCATCATTCAACATCTCCAATCTCCTTCACAACTGAATTTCCTTTTCTTCGATTATAATCAGATCCATACTCAATCACATATAGTCCTTTTTATTTGAGCCACAATCGACGATCTCGAAACCACTGACATCTTACTCTTCTCCTTTATCATTACATCTCCGATCTACAACACCAGCATGTTCTTCGATCAAATTACACCTTACAATCACTATAACAACTTTAATCCACTATTATTTTAAATCACCAAGTTTGTCGAATCACCTAATTTATACCAGAAATCACTAAAGTCTCTACCATTAATCAGTAAAATTCACAACACAAATCACTAATTTATGTATCGTACATCACCGATTCTGATGACATCAGTAGTTATAATTAGTGATTTGTGTCTGTGAATTTGCAGACTAAAGACTGAATTTCACTCGAAATTATTGTGCATATTAGAGAGAACGATGGTGGAGCTGTGAATTAGGGGGTGGGGGTAATACATAGCATACATAATATATGAAGAATGGATGAAAATATCATATCATGGAATGACGACGCGCGAGAGAGAGTCAAAGAAGAGAAGTAAATTTGGAAATGGAAGGAATAAAGTAGAAATGGACAAACTACTTTACGTACTTATGAATATGAACCCGTAGTTTTAAACAGGTGGCCCAGATTAAATAAAATAAGTGGCTGAGATGTGTGTAAGATTTATTTGAATTTTAAAAAACTAGTGGCCAAGATTTAGTTTCTAGTTTTTATTTAGGAAAAGGTTTCTAGTCGAACAAAAGCCTATATATATATATATATATATATATATATATATATATATATATATATATATATATAGAGTCCTACTCAAATAGAAACCAATTTAAAATAAAAACTAGAAACTGCACTACACACAATTAAATACACCCTCTCACACACAACCCCACCTAATCCCCTTCATTCGTAATTATATTTTTCCCGTTAATTGGTGATCTTTTTTTGAAATTTGACTTCACTGTATTTTTCTTCATCTTGCAACAATCAGTTTGCATACCAATTTGATATATTCCGACGATAAATCACTATTTATGCTTGCGAGAATCACTAAGGGGTCGTTTGGTTCGTAAAGTGGTATGAGGTTGAAATCAGGAATCGGGTTAATGTGGTATGGGGTTGAGGTATCATTTCTGATATCATGTGTTTGGTTCAGTGCTGGAATGGATATATTTTATTTATGATGTTTTTAATTGACTAATTTAATTAATTTAAAATATTAATTTAATTATATTTTTAAGTATGTTTTAAAGTTATTGATTTATTTTTGTATTAAAATTTACATTTAACTGTTTAAAAAGATGTGAAAATAATAGAAAAAACATGATACCCATACCCCTCCCTCATACCCACCTCCCCCCTTGGGTATCAAAAATCCATACCTTGGGGGTTTGAGGAATGAGTTTAAAAAAGATTTTTTCTGAACCAAACACCAGGTATGGGGTTGGAATGAACGAAACCCATACATGATACCAGAAAAACTCGAACCAAACGGCCCCTAAAATGTTGGTGATTTTTATAAGAATAAATAGTGATTTCTGTGTAAATGTAGTGATTTTTTCTCCAGATCTATACGTAAATTACAAATTTTGTACCGCAAAATCAATAAATTTATACGTATATAAAAATAAATCGTTAGATCTATGCTGAAATCACTATTTATTCTTATTATTTATTCTTACAGAAATCACTAAAATTTTAGTACTCCGTAATATAGCACATATGGTATGCATATTGATCGTTGAAAGATGGAGAAAAATATAGTGAAGTCGGATTTCAAAAAAAGTTCACCGATTCAAGGGAAAAATCAAATTAAAAATGAAGGGGATTAGGTGGGATTGTGTATGTGAGGGTGTATTTTA
Source organism: Heracleum sosnowskyi (assembly GCA_030848705.1). Taxonomy (NCBI): domain Eukaryota; kingdom Viridiplantae; phylum Streptophyta; class Magnoliopsida; order Apiales; family Apiaceae; genus Heracleum; species Heracleum sosnowskyi. The sequence goes on along the minus strand of CM061241.1, from coordinate 130,175,514 downwards.
ACTGTGTGTGGTGCAGTAGAGGACTATTAGATTAGATTAATCTAAGGACTTAGATTAGTTTCTAGTTTCTATTTTAATTTTAGTTTCTATTTGATCACTAGCATATATATATATATATATATATATATATATATATATATATAGGCTAGTGATCAAATACAAACCTTTTTTAAAATACAAACTAAGAACCAATTTAAGCCCTTAGATTAATCTAATCTAATGGCCCCCTATATACACAACACACAACTAAAATACACCCTCCCACACTCAATCACACCTATTCCCCTTCGTTTTTAATTTGACTTTCCCGTTAATCGGAGAGTTTTTTTTGAAATCCGACTTCACCGTATTTTTCTCCATCTCCCAACGATCGATTTGCATACCATATGTGCTATGTTTCGACGCGATTTGAAAATAAAATTATTTAGTTTATAGGTTTGTAGTCTAAGATTGGTTTGTAGTAGAATAGCCCCCTATATATATATGAGTAAGGTTCCAGAGAGAACCATTATATCAAGAGAACCGAGAGAACTCTTCTAAGATCGTTGATATACTATAATAAAATTAATGAATCTTAATAAAACACTAAAAAGAATCTTAATTATCAATTAAATTTATTATAAATAAATTTGTGTTGAAATATATAATAAAACACTTTATAGAATACTTAACAGAATCCTAATTTTAATATAATTATTAAAACACTTAAAAGAATCTTATAAAATTATTAAAACACTTAAAAGAATCTTAAAATACTAATAAAAATATAATAGAAATTTTTTAAAACATATCAGCCGTTGGATGGTGTGGTAAATCAAGGGTGATTGGTTAGTTCTCTCGGTTCTCTCAGAAAGATAGGTTCTCTCTGGATCTTTCCCATATATATATATTTTATCAAGAGGAAACTATTTCCATTGATAAGTAGTATCAAAGATACAATATCCGGAGGAACAGAGTTTCCTTCATTCAAAAAAAGTATATCATCTAGCCGAAAAGTAAGCAAGCACTCCCGGAAGTTTAGACAATATCGCCTTTAATGTCTGAAAAAATAACCCACCAAAAGAAGGCCTCGTTAAAACCTCGCAAGAGTAAAACACTATGGAAAAAAACTCAAGGAGGAAAAAGAGTGCCCTACATCGTTTACAAAAGTCTAAAAATAAAAACTAATTAGAGCTTCTTGTTACTTTGTGATTCCACATTGTCATCCATTATTAAAGCAGCCTTGTCTTTTGTTTTGCTCTATACCTTTGTGCTCCTTTACTATATCGAACATCCCAAGTATCCTGAAATTAAGATAAATAAATGAACAGAACATAAGTGCATAAATACAACAAAAAATCTAACTTTATTCTAACTCGTATAAAATATAACGATTTAAAAATAATTAAAAAATATTGGCATTTAAAAGAAGATATTAACTAACTATTTAAAAATACCTAAAAACCACTTTGATTGCATACTCCTCCGTTTCAAAATGTAACGAAGATAACTAACAAGATATAATAAATAATATAAATATGAAATTCTAATTTTAAAATCTAATCTCCAACATAAGTATATTTTAATAATATTGAAATATGACTACATAAGTACATAAGTATATTAAACTTAGACAGAGTAAATTAAGGGATTAAAATCTTATCCATATAAAAAATAAAAGTGTGTAACTGAAATATAAATCATATTAAAAACATTTAAAAGCTCATTCATTACTGTCATAATTTATGAAACTAAACTATCTCCCTAAGTTAATGAAAATCATGTTTTAGAAACTTGTATAATAATCTAAGCGTATACACAAACATTACTAATGGGTCATTTGTTAACCCCTGAACAGGACTAAAACAAATGGACAATGAATGAATCGATAGTTCAGACTGTTGGGTTTGTGGAGTCTAACAGGTTTCAGAATTGGTTTCTGATTTGAGTTAGAATTTCCAGATCTGAATTCTAATTAGAGTTAGTAATTTCAGAATTTCAGAATTAGACTCTGATTAGTTTTAGGCCCAGTTTTTTCTCTTATAAATAGTCTCATGTAATTGTAAAACACCAACACATTAGAACACAACATAGTTGTGAGAGATCAATACAAAATTAGTGCGGCTTGTGGAGTAGGAATTTCTGAACCACGTAAATCTTTGTCTTGTGTGATTGTCGTTTATTTTCTTGTTCTTGTTTATTCGCTTTGGGTTTTGTTTTCGTTGTTGTATACTCAACACAGACTGTTTGATAAATTTAATGATCAGCTGAACGACTTGAAATTTAACTGGACGATTCCTTGTCAAAAATTGAGCTGGACAGTTCATGAACTACCTTATACACAAGACGCAATATCATTACTTTTATTGTTTCTGAGTTCTGACATGTACTTCCCACCTTTTCTTTTAACTTTCTATAATAATCTTATTAATAGATAATAGAATTGTATATATAGGGAGATGCTCAAATGAGAACCCAAATTAAAATGAGAACTGAGATCAAATCTCAGCCATCCCTTTTTTATATATACTTCTAATCTGGACCACATGTTTTTTTTATAATACTTTCCTTTTAATTAATCACAAACATTTAAAGTACATATACGTCTTTCACTTTCTCTCTCATGATCTCAAATCAATTATCTTTGTTCATCTGGTGTTTCATTTCTCTCACTTCTTTTAATCAATTTCTTCACTGATCTAAAGTCTATGTCATCCTGCTTAATACATGACATGTTTTTACATCTCTGATGATTGTCATCTCTAACTACTAACCGATCGAATTACCACAATTTGAGTCACTAACAACGACACTTTAATCCACACTTTCATCTTCTCCGACATCATCACGAGTTTTGAAATCAACAATAACTTGGCTTCTTCAATACTTGGTTACGATTTGTTATAGAGATCGATTGATTTAGTGAACTCAAATGATTGATTGGTAAATTAATGAACGATGATGATGATAATGGTGGATATGCCGACGGTAGAGGTGTGGTGCGAAGGTTAGGGTGGTGATAGGTATGGTGGATGTAGTTTGTTTTGTTTCTTATTTTGAAATTCTTTTGGTGATTTGTGAAGAAATTTAGTTATTTTGAAATTCTTTTGGTAATTTGTGAAGAAATTTAGTGATTTTGGGTTGGAAATTTGCTGATTGGGTTGTAAATTTAGTAATTCTGTAATTGTGATAATTATATCTTAGTGATTCTGTAATTATTATTGTGATAATAATTATCATTGCCATCAACAGAATCACTAAACTCAAAGACATATCACTAAATTATAAAATAACATCACCAATTTCTGTATAAAATCACGAAATACACCTATACAAATCACCAAATTAAAAGGTGATTTATACTTCAGATCAGGTGATTTGTATTAAAAAAAAGTGATTTGTATGTATAATTTTTTCAATTATACTATATAAGGTTACTTCCAAGATCACTCCCACTTATCATTGCAATATCCCCATGCTTGTCGTCATCAGATCCGTAAATGATGCCGGAGAAGAATTAATAAAGTTGAATGGAGACGGTGTTAAAAAATAAGGTGTCGATGTAGGATATTGTTTCGGAAACTTCAATGACGAAGAATGTGAAGATGAGGTGTCGTATGATTTCTGTGAGAGAGAAGAATGATTGGGCGTGGAAAGAAATGAGTGAAGGAAGAGGATAAAATGATGTATTTATATGGTTGACAATAAACATGCAGAAGATAAAATATAAAGAAGGTAACGACTGAGTGGGGTGCGTGGGAGATGAAAGTTGGTTGTTAGATCTGGAAAAGTTCACGGCTGAGATGTCATATGAATGATAAAATTATGTGGCTGAGATTTATTCTCAGTTCTCATATTAAGGTGGGTTCTCATTTGAGCACTTGCATGTATATATATACCTACTTACATCCACCGGTTCATAAATAAATCTTAATATTTATTTATTTATTTGTTTTTAATATTTTTCATTGAAACATTTATATTATAATTTATAATTTTCATAAAATTTTATGATGTTAACCGGATTTGAACTTCAAATTTTTGTTAGATTAATTTAAATATTAGAATTTAGATTATTCTTTAATATTAGGTCTAATTACTCTTAAACTCTTGGCCACTTATTAAAAATTTAACTATCACAAGTTTTTTTTATGAATAAACTAAATTACGATAAAAAAATTCCTTAATTTGCTTGTTATAGTATAATATAGAAAGTACTAAGGGCTTATTAATGAAATGAGGGGAGAATGGAATGAAATTGGCATTCTCGTTTTGTTAGGGAAATAGGAGAAAATTTTCATAATGTTCAATGTTTACTTCATTTCTTTTCAAATAATTTAAACTAGAAATCTATCCCACATATTTTGAAATGAATAAACATTCATTCCAAATATATTTTCCCTCTCTCATTTTTGTTCATTATTTACTTTAACATTCTTTTTTTCTTAATAGATTTTTTTTACAATTTTCATTCTAATCCTTGCTCATTCTATTCTTTACAAGTAAACTCAACCTAAGTATAGCATAGTATAGGATTATAAAATTATACATTTATTAACAGAATTTGTTAAAATAGGGTTATTTAGTAATATTTTTTTCAATTAAATATATAATTATTTATGATTAATATTTAAAAGGTATAGTTACTTACTATTATCATCCAAAAATTTTGAAAATTTATTATCAAACAACGCTCTTCGTTCATCATTCAGATTTTCACTCATCCAGAAATTTTAATCATTCACAAATAATGATTCAGATTTAACAAATGGCCCCTAAGCAAGAACCCTGCATACTGAAAACAAAACAAATTAACTAAAAAAACTCACGGACCCAATAAAATGCAGAAATGAACTAACACAACAAAATATTAACTCGATGAAAATGAACCTAAACAAAATGACTCAGTAAACTCAATGCAAGAGCAACTCAAAATAACGAATTAATAAACAAACTAGAAGACAACTCGGGATAAAACATCAACTGAAACATGACACAAAACCCACAACTGGACCACAAACTCGCTCTGACTCGGTGGGCTCAGTTAAATTAGAGAAACTAACCAAGAACAAAATGACAAAATACTAAACAAACCCACAAACTCGAACTATAAGCACAAAACTTATAAACCCATCACAAGAAAACTCAGTGACTTGGTTAACGAACTAAGTAAATCACCGGGAATAAACAGTGACCAAAAACCATTACGGACTCGACTCAGTGAGTGAACTCGGTAACAAATACAAAACAGAACATCAACACGCAGACTCTAAACCGACACAAAACACACTAATTAGTATACACAAATGATCTCAGCGACGCAAAGATTGAACTCGGCTACTTTGGACATGCCAGGTGGAAGGTGGGCCCGAACGGCCGTATGGAACGGGGAGGGAGTATAATTATTGACCTTTGACTTTATTATTGACCTCTCATTTCTATACATTTCAAAAATGGGAAATTATCAAAAATACTACTTTTTCTAAGTTTTTTTGCAATTTTACCATCTTCTGGAAATATTTGCAAAAATACCAAAATATTTGCAAAAATACGGTCTGCAACTACTTTCAACCATCTGCAACTGCAACCAAAATCAACCACATATGCAACCAAAAATACGGTCAGCAACCAACGCAACCAGATGCAACCGGATGCAACCGGATACAACCGGAAACAACTTTTTAAAAAATGATTGAAAAATAGATGAGAATTCAAAAAAAATTGTTAGTAAGATGTTTGGTAAGCTTGTGGTCTTGATTAATTCGTTCCTCTGGGGTTCAATAGTTAACCTTTGGGGTTCAATGGTTGGGTTTTAGAAATATTAAGAATGAGGAATAATTCGTATACGGACTTAGGGTTTAGGGTTTAGGGTTTAGGGTTTAGGGTTGTAAACCCTAGACTCTAAACCCTAACCTACCCTGATTTTAGGGTTTTTTACAACCCTAAAATCAGGACGCCGGAAAAAAATCGTTTTTATTAAAAAGTTGCATATGCGGTTGATTTTGGTTGCAGTTGCAGATATGGTTGAAAGTAGTTGCAGACCGTATTTTTGCAAATATTTTGGTATTTTTGCAAATATTTTGGTATTTTCGCAAAAAATTTAAAAAACACATAGTATTTTTGCAAAAAATAATTTTGGGTTGGGTATTTATGAAAAAAGCCCAAGAATCAATACAACTTATGCTTTATTGAATTTAAATAGTTCATTTGTTGATTTTGTTCATTTGTATCAATACAATATTATTTGTTCATTTATTGAATCATTATGGATGAAACTGATACGACATTTATGGATTTGTTCATTTGTTGATTTTATGTGGAACAGACCCCGCAGGGGCATCCATCTTAATAGTCAGATTCAAAAGTTTATATCAGTTGCAACTTCTGCAACCATGTTTGCAATTTCTGCAACCTTGGTTGCAGAAGTTGCAACTGATAGAAACTTTTGAATCTGACTATTAAGAACAAGCACTGAATTGCTAAGTTGATTAAGTTTAATATAGTAATGGAACTGATATGACATGTGTTTCTAAAATTCCATTATTTTTTAATTTTGAGTAGAATTGCTAAGTTAATTAAGTTGCAAAATGATTTTGTATTTTGTTTAAGTTGAAAAAATATTTTGTATAAGCTGCAAATGTTGCTGCATAAGTTAAAAAATTGCTTCAACCATGTTGCAACCTTGTTTGCAACCTTTTGCAACCATGATCACAACTTCTGCAACCTTGTTTGCAACTTCTGCAAACAAGGTTGCAAATGTTGCTACTGATAGAGTTAGTTAACCATACATGCAACTATTTTCAACCCTTGATTATAAGGCCAAAATAACAACCCCAAAAAATAAAACTAACCATGCAACTAAATTCAACTGAAAGTACAAAATCACACAATCATATATGGTGTTTTCTTACAAGGTCCGACGGCCTGATTTTAGAGTTGTAAACAACCCTAAAATCAGGCTAGGTTAGGGTTTAGAGTCTAGGGTTTAGGGTTGTTATAAACAACCCTAAACCCTAAGTTTGTATACGGTTTATTTGTCGTTCTGTAATATTTTTAAAACCCAAAATGGAAACATTGAACCCCAAAACTTAACTATTAAACCCCTAGGGGAACGACTAAATTAAGAGCACAAGTTTGACAGACATTTTATATGAAATCTTAAATTTATATTATATTTTAATCTTAAATTTCATGATTTTACAAAGTATCAAGAGAAACCCCTAATTCCCAATTATGCAACTACCTTCAACCAATCATGCAGACTAGTTTCAACCTTTGTAACTAATGCAACCAAAGATGCAACTATATTAAACTAAAAAAGCAACTACTTTCAATCCTTTACCCACACCCCAAAGCTTAAAACTAATCTTAAAAGTAATCAATTTTGCAACTACCTACAACCAAATGTGCAACTAGTTCTAACCATACATGTAACTATTTTCAACCCTTGATTATAAAGACAAAATAACAACCCCCAAAAAATAAAACTAACCATGCAACTAAATTCAACTGAAAGTACAAAATCACAAAATCATATATGGTGTTTTCTTACAAGATCCGGAGGCCTGATTTTAGGGTTGTAAACAACCGTAAAATCAGGCTAGGTTAAGGTTTAGAGTCTAGGGTTTAGGGTTGTTGTAAACAACCCTAAACCCTAAGTTCGTATATGATTTATTCATCGTTCTGTAATATTTCTAAAACCCAAAATGGAAACATTGAACCCCAAAGGTTAACTATTGAACCCCCGGGAAAACGGCTAAATTAAGAGCACAAGTTTGACAGACATTTTATATGAAATCTTAAATTTATATTATATTTTAATCTTAAAATCCATGATTTCACAGAGTATCAAGAGAAACCCCTAATTCCCAATTATGCAACTACCTTCAACCAAACATGCAGACTAGTTTTAACCTTTGTAACTAATGCAACCAAAGATGCAACTATATTAAACTAAAAATGCAACTACTTTCAATCCTTAACCCAAACACCCAAGCCTAAAACTAAACTTAAAAGAAATCAATTTTGCAACTACTTTCAACCAAATGTGCAACTATTTTTAACCATACATGCAACTATTTTTAACCATACATGCAACTATTTTCAACCCTTGATTATAAAGACAAAATAACAACCCCCAAAAAATAAAACTAATCATGCAACTAAATTAAAAAAAGATACAACTAGACTAAACCAAACGTGCAACTACATTCAACACTTGAATCTAAAGTTACAATCCCAAACCACCCAAGGCATAAAACTAAGCATGCAACTATGTGCAACCAAGTTCAAAACAAAATATTTAGCTAAATTCAACCACACATGTAACTACTTTCAACTATAAATTTAAAAGAAAATGCTAAAAATAAACTACCACTACTAACTCTGTTTTAAAACATAGTGTCAAATAAAAATATAACTCTGTAATCACATAAAATAAAAATATAACACAGAGTTCAGAAAATATAACTCTGTAATCACATAAAATAAAAATTAAATGTAACTGAAACTGAAACTAATAATAGAACCAACGCATACTCCAAACACCAATTTTTAAGTCAAAGTTAGTTCTACATCGACAACCATTACAAATATGTCTGGATATAATTCGAAGTTAAACCAAATAAAAACTAAAGCCAGAATATGACAACCATAAGTTCACTTATAATATTCTAATTACTGGAAGAAACCATAATGCCTATCGCTTCATTTGCTTCTTGGTTTTTTGGAACACATTGGACATCTTTCTTTTCTTAACATCTCCAACCCTTGTCCTTTTCGGTGAACACCTTTTTGCTTTGCCATGATCAATATACTCACGATCACTGTCACAACAATATATCTGCTTTGCCATTGCATATGAATAAAAACAAAATGCAATCCTAGATCTATGAACAACAATGTCAAACGAAGCTTTGGGGAAGTCCTTTTGCATAACAAAATACTCCGCAAATGATATCATAGTTAATCCACTATCACTGCATAAAAAAACAAATAATAAACTTAAAAGTTATCAAAATAAATGAACTATAAAGTAATATTATGTAAATACTCACATTGTTGTCCCACAATGCATCCAAAGTTAACCTAAACACTTCTATGCTCCAAGGGTATTTATCAAATTCTTCACAATCAACCAAATCAAGATCACCTTTCGGAATTAGACAATCTGTGTTTGATGTAAGGAAAAAGTGGTGCAAGAAACATAACTTGCCAAACTTCAATGCATCACTATCATTCTTCCACTTTTTAGAGTAAAAGCTAGACTTAATAGAAGCTTTAGAGACATAGTTACCTTCATAGTAGGTACCAACGAAGGAGTTTTCAGATTTGGAATACCGCATTTTATCACTTTTCCCAACGCAAAGAAGCCCGGTCACAGTAGCAAATTCTTGAAACTAAAAGAAACCAACTAAAAGAAACCAAATCAATCTCTTAAGATGTAAGACAAACAAACGTAAAATACAAACAAATAAGCAACAAAAACTCTATCAACATAAGCAAAAATAAAGCCAAACCCCCAAAACAAGCCCTTAAACCAAAATTAACCAAACATAAAACTAAACTAAAACATAAAACAAGACACGTGAATAAAACTAACAATACACTTTAAAACACATTAACAATCATTGTTTTTACAGAAATTTTACCTTAGGTGGTGGGAATAGCTCAACTCAGAACATCAATTTTGACTTCTTATAGTTGACTGATGATTTTTTAGATGCTTTACCCTTCAACTTTTTTTGGAGAAAACTCCAATTTCTGCTTCGAATGCGATACAGAAGCTTCCGATGCAGAAAGAGAAGCAGAGGATAATCTAGTATGGACCATTTGAAATCTATACAAAAAATTCAATTAAGAACAAATAAATGACAATGTAAAAGTATATAAAATGCAGAAAAGAGGAAAACACAAATATGTATATATACATCACCATATATGCATATACATAGCTTAATCAAAAGTTTGAAAAACATATAATTTAAAATTCACCTCAGCAATGCGTAAACTGAAGATTGCAACGTCAATGAGGAAGAAAAAGATGAGAGAATGATCGAGAAACAGGTCGGAAAATAGAAAAGTAGCTTAGAGAGAAAAGAAATAGTTAAGGAGAAGAGAGAGAGAGAAAGTGGGTGTGCAGTTGTGTCCGTATTATTGCAAATTAAATTCTTCTAATTTGAAAAAACGGTAAAATTGCAATAAATTCAAGATGGTAATTTTGCAAAAACAAACCTCAATTTTGGTATTTTTGACAAATTCTCTTCTTTTTTTTTAACAAATACAATTAATATAATTAAAACACTTCCAAAAAATGTCATGAACAGTTACTTTTTAATCTTCTTTCTTTGATGGCCCGTGCGGTTATAGGCTAGTATATGTTATACCTGCATAGCAAATAGACTCAACTGAGCAAAATCTTACTTAAAAAGCCGCCGTTAAACACAAAGCACTGAAGGTAAGGACTCTTTTTTTCAGGGAAACAAATGAAATGTTTCCATGATCCATTAGTAATGTCCACGCCAGAGGTAAACTTGACACATAAAAGTTAACTTTAAGGTGACAGGTTTTTCATGACAAGTAAGAGGAGGAAGACTACACAACCATTAACGCGGATGCTGTGTTCGTATCGTAAATATGTGGTTAATAGTCACTAATTGCTACAATAAAAATAGCTTTCTGATGAACCATTTTAGTTTCACAAGAAAAGGTAAATTGGCACTTCACGTATGAACATAACATGCTGCTGCTAGTATACATCTGACCCTTGATTATCAGGATTCCTATAAGCCAACTGCTTTGATGCTCTACATATAATTGAAAGATGAAGAATAACTTTAACAAAGTATGACTGTCAATTTATTACATTTGGCGGCTAACTTTAACATTCTGCTTGCCTCGGATTCGCAGTTATGATCTATTCTTGCCAGAACTTAGCAGGACTAATTTTGTCTTCAAATGATTCAAACTTCTTAGGCGAATGCCTTCCTCTTCTCGGCTTGCAGTCTCAAAAATTAGAAACTGAAACTGTTGAAAATAGTATCAAAGAAAAGCCACAGAGAAACAAAATATATTGAATCTTGCTTGTTTCCCCTATCACACTTGACACAGGATATTCCTTCTTGACACAGGCGTCGTCAACAAATGCAACTCAATATTTCTTATGTTCTACCATAGAACTGCTTCATCGGCATCACTAATACAGTATTACTTTCTTACCCTCAGAATGTAAAATATAAACTAGATGATTGCAAATGTTGCAGTAACCACTTGAACATTATGATAGCCGTACCATCCAAGAACATACAGTGCGCCCAAAAGAACAGGCAGAACCAGTCCCAATTCTCAGTTACAAGAATAAAACTAATTGATTACCAAAGCAATACAGTTCAAAATTTTCACTTCCTGCCTCAGTTATAAGTAGCCTAGAAACAAAAGATGGTTTGTTTAACAATTTTATGCAGCGATGTTAAAATTTTTCATTTTTAATTAGGCATTCTGAGTCTGATTAACTCGATGCATAGATAATTCTGGGTCTGCAACATTGATTCGATTTAAATTTATCAAGTCAAATTAAAAACATCAAATAACATTACAGAAAAGACTTCCAACAACTGCTTCTTGCAAAGTTCTGTGGTTTTTTAACTTTTGTTTGTGAAGTAAAAGGAGTGATATGGTGAAAACAATTGAAACTGCAGTCAGCCATGTGTAAGATGAAAAAGAAAGCCATACCATCAAATTCGTGTACTTCTTGCAAATACTTTGTGGACAAGACCAGTGGGACCTATTACAGTAAAAGAAAGGCACTCAGAAGACCTACAGCTCAAATAGCAAATAGGCTAATAATGCCCATGCTTGTTAAAAGTTTAACTACGAGCTGGTACATTTTAATGTTCTTCCAAATTCTAAGAGTAGTTTCGAGGGACTACATTAAGCTAAAGAACCCTCTTAAATAAGTTATTTTAATATTCGCAACACATGCTAACCTCGTGTATTTTATATGCATCAGCTGTAACTGGATTTTAATGTATGATGTATCTGTATTAAAAATACCTGCAACATCATTCCCATGAAACACCAAAACTTGAATATATGGAACGGAACAGCAATGCATAACTGCAGTCTGCAGCATACAAATATTAGCAAAGCCACACATATTATAACAGCAATAAGAAATTAAAGCCTCTAGCACAACCTATTGAAGGCTGTGCACTAGCTACAGAAATTGTACACATGTGAATATTATGTGTTTGAACAGATTATACCTCATGAAAACAGCAGAGACGTAGAAATAATTAGAAAAGCGACTCCCTATATAATAGAGTAAAAACAGGTAAAGTCAGACCTTCATGATGACATGACACATAAGCACAGAAATGAGAAAGAGATCACATAATGCTTGAATTCAGAAAGGAAACGGCAATCATTACCTTTGGTATACCATTCCTCAGAAATGGAAATTACACATGAAGCCTGACGGATCATCCATTTGTGAACAGGCTGCATGAAGGAACTATTTCAATTAGCAAAAGTTAGTAGAGCAGAAAAATTATTATTAGCCAAGAAATGGCTAACAATTTCCCAAACTCCTGTACCAGTATAAGCAGTTTCTGCTGAGTTATTGCAATCGAATGAAATATGAGTCATGAAGTAAACAGAAACTTAGTCAATTTCCTGTCGAGTTTAAAGTGTTTCATAGTTTAAAGGAGATGAATAATCTAGTGAATATTATTTATATACATTTCTTTGCATAACAGGACATGTTATTTCTATCTTGAAAGACACAGACATGCATCATTATCACTCCATCAAATGGTGCATCATCATATAAGTACCAAAAATTGGTCTATCCTGACAAGAATGAGACTAAGGTGGAGAAAACATCACAATCACACGAGCAAGAGAGATTACCATATTCCACTTTCTCCAATACTGATGAGAACAGCCAAAGAAGGATATATGTGTGTCATGTAAACAAATTGTCGGTCATGTGTAGCAGTGGAGGCGACGAAAGTTTTTTCAACTCGTACAGAACATAAGAAAATACCTCCTCCGCAGATTTTGCATTCAACCAATCTTTGTAAAACTCACAATAACCAAAACGAAGAATCTCATCAAGAATATTTAACCTACATGAAGATTGGAAGTTTAGGATGTAATAGAACAAATCTAAATTTTAATAACTTAGCCCTCACAATGGTCCTAATATAGATGCCTAGCTAAACCTGTGCTAAAAATTAATTTTACTCCCACAAACTGACATGTAAAGGATTCAGTTTCAGTATATAGGGAATCGAGATGAAAAGAGCAAATACTTGTAAAATTGTGATGCTACTTTAAGAAATTGAACGTCTGCTGAAAACAAAAACTCAGTAACATAAATCTTCAATTTAAAATATGCAAGGTTCAACGGTTCGATAAAGATGCTACTTTTGAGTGAGAAGAAAGGGACACTCCCTCCAACTGAAGCAAGACAGAAATCGAAAATAGGATTCAGGATCGCCTCACATAAATCGCACAACGATTAAAAATTTCCAAAAAGAACACTAAATTTTAATAATAAATAAATTAAAATTAAAAATGAAGATATCTCTCCTCATGTAGGAGCAAAACTTAACTTGCATAATAATAATCGTAGCTACTTTAACTAATAAAAGAAAATAATCCTAGTAATTTAACCAAAAAAATACAATATACTTCTCGCAGCAAATATAAAACGAATAATCCACATCCAAACTACAGTATCAATCACTCCACAAATTATAGATTCAGAGGACACACGCCCATTTATAGCTAATCACCATATATATCAGAAAAAGATGCATGATATTTCCAAAAAAATCTGTATTTTACCAAACGGTGCGACTATGGTAGACTGGTAATTTTTAGGTGGTGATATGGTAGACTGGTAACTTTTAGGTGGTGAACCCATTGATTAATAATTTAATATACACATATAAAAATTCTTAGTCATTCATTAGCTAGCCTATTCCAGATTCCACAACGTACGAAGGAAAAGTAAATTAAGTCTTATCGTTACTATTACATATTGGCTGTGAAACTATATCAATGCTGATCTATTATTAATTATTCCTTTGTTCCTACTAGTTGGGGGTAGGTTGAAGACAATCACCTTTTCGAGCATTTATGTTCAAAGAAAAAAAGAAAACTAAAAAGATAATGTAATCCAAATTTTTAGAAAAATAGTAATTTGCAAAATCAATCCAACAAGAAAAATCTCACAGGGTATAAAAGATAGCAGAAAGATACCGCTGTTGCACCAGCTTTTTCCAAATTGATCCCATGATCAGCATCATGAGCACGCACAAAGGTCTTGAGATTGGGAAAATACTTGTTCAGAGCCCAGACAGTTCTTAATTTGCACCTGAAGTATCCATAGTTATTGCTGCAGTACATGCTCTTTCAACTCCAACTTTATGCTGAACCTGTCAACCAGGTAGGCACCAAGCAGATTAGCATGTCTGGGAAAGAATTAAAAAGGCACAGCTAATTTCCCTTAACCATACCTCTCTCTACTGCCAGCATCACCGAAGTACACAAGAAGGTCAAGGGCACGCCCAACTGATACTCGATCACTGAAGGAAAGCACAACATTATACATTGAAGTTGCATTTATAGATCTATCGATAGAGGGGGACTTAAATCTCTTATAGTTCAGCTAAATATTTGCAGAATCTGTACTTTAGGAGCAAGATTTTTACAGATTTATTAGTCTACTTTGGATAAAGGAGGGTCCAGAGTTTTTGAGCGAGATTCTACAGATTATCAGTCTACTTTGAATAAAGGTTAGACAGAGTACACGCTCACACCTCCTTGACATCCAGAGCAACAAATTGAATTAGTCTTTCAGCTTCTAGCTGAGCAAAGATCTAAATACTGAATTAGTCGAGACTCATAAAGTTCCTCAATCTCTCATATTAAACAGTTAATAGACTTAGTTTTAAGATTGTGGCAATACCTGGCCGACACATCCGAATCCACATAATATTATATGATCTTGTAAATCATCCGTCTGAAAACCACAGTCCACATAATCAATTTGTTTACAGAATCAAAGGGCTGAGCACCTAAAAGATGGATTACTCAGGTTAAATGTAAAAATATGATGATCTACGGTATGCAGCATGATTTGATATTTTGATGTTATTATGTGTGCAGAAAGGATGAAAAGAAAAACAGAAATCTCATGTGCCACAATATGACAATTGCCAGAGCCTCATATATACACTGAAAACCAAGAGCCCAGACTTAAAATAACTACTTTGAAATTCGCTCTTATCAAGAAAACGAACATAATTTTTTTTCATAAAATGCCCAAGCAGTAGATATTTGGTAAAAACTCAACCAGCATCACATGAATTTTGTATTTTTGGAAACTAAATACATATCCTCACGCGGATTCTGATGAATACAATATACATAACCTCAGTGTCACATGTTTGATTATGTTTGACGCGTATAGAAACTGAATTCAGTTAATAGATAACAAAACCATGTTTTTGACTAAGAAAATTTTTCTAGTCAAGCACATAAAGTTTAATAAGATTAGCTATATGTTACCTCACTCTCAACAGGTAATAAACTTTGCACATCGTGCTGCTCAAAACAGAAGCTACAAATCCATCTTGATTAAAATGCAATAATCTGTTACTAAATCTGAGCTAAATTAACAATTCTCGAACAACTAATTTGAGCTTAAACTATAACAAATTTGCCTAAAATAGAGATGAAACTAACTCAGAGAGAGAGAGAGAGAGAGAGAGAGCTGAGACAATCTGGAAGCGAAAGAGCAACGCACAAACAAGAAGTGAAGGAGAAGAGTCTTTCTTAACGATCCAACTCCTAAAAAAACAGTAATTCAGCTTACTACTTATTATCTGTTTGTACTTTGTATGTACAGTAGAGTCTCTCGCTTGACGGCGGGTAACCGATTCGAAAATCGGTCAATTAATCGTTTTTTCATAAAAACGGTCAAAAATCGGCTGAATCGGTCAAAAATCGGATTAATCGGTCAAAAATCGGGCTAATTATTAAAAAATAGTTAAAAATAATAAAAAAATAATAAAAAATTTAAAAGGTAGAAACTTGATTAAACAATAGGAAAAAACATTATTTTTGTACATATAATTATAATTTTAGATGCCTAAATCGTAAATTCTCTTAAGTTTTTCTCTTAAATTGATCTCTAATTGAAAAGTTAAACCTTCAAAATTTTATCTATTACAATTATATAACATTTTTAACATATTTGCATAAATATATGATAATAACATTAACTCCTTATATATAATACTAGCTTATAGTCCGTGCGATGCACGGTTACTTAAATTTTATTTATAATTATATTTTTATTACCCATGCAACACACGATTGTTTTTTTAATATTTATAATTATATTTATTTATGAATATTTTAATATTTAAAAGTTATTAGTTTACATGATTAAATTATTGTTAAAAAAGATTTAGCCAAAAACAATTATAGTTAAAAATTTGATATTTATTATATTTTACACGCTCAATTTAATATTTGTTTATATTGAGTTATAAAAGTTAGATTCGACCAATTTTACAGTCCACATGAAATTCATAAAATAATCTTTAATTTAGTTGTGGTTTAATAGTTCTTTTTCAATTAAAAACTATTCTAAAACTAAAAAGAGAATAAAGTGACGAAATTTAATGTTGAGAATTCGATTCGATTTAGGAAATTTACTTATATGTAGTTTAGATTATTAAAATAACATTTATTAACCAAATACATGCTTTAATGTTAAATCTAACGGTTTTCACCTATTTATTTAAGATTAAATGATTTTTATTATTTTGGTATTAAATGGGTTTTCTTATTTAATTACAACTATTTTTATGTTTTAAGTTTTTGGAAAATCCAATCCTAATATAATATCTTTTAACTTATATCATTTTTAGATAATAATTTATTTTTATACGATATAATCTTGATCATCTATTTTTAAAAGTATTGGATCTAACGGTTGAGAATGTTTTGGCAGTATTTATGACCAAACTACCAGGATAACATCATTAATACTTATAATTTTTTTAAAATTTTAATTTTTTTAAATATTTATTTCTAAAATATAATATACTTTTTTTTAATATGTTAATGATGCGAGAACTTTGAACTTTTGAGAAAATAAATTATCAATTAAAATATAATTTTTTTTTGTAATAGTTCTTCTTTTAAAGTAGTACATAGTGACGATCAAAATTATGTATTAAATTCATTTTTTTTATATTATATACCGTAAATATCTATGTTATTATATTAAATACTAAATACTGAAAGTTTTCTTATAAGTCTAGTCGCTTTGTTTGATCACTCAATCCATAATCGTTGGATCTTTCAAATTAAATTGTTGAGAAACGTTACATATAGCAGTAAAATTATCATGTAGAATGATCTAAGATTTGAATCTACCAACAACATATTAAAATTTACAGGTTTTTTTTTTGAAAAATAAGAATTTTTTTTAATTTTTTTTCTTGCAAACATAGGTTATTTGATAATATTTTTTGTAAAGTACGATTTTTCAGAAAAGTACTATACTAATTGATTAACAAACTTTTAAAGTTTCAAATTTAATAATTTATCATGTATATAGGTTAAAAAAGTTAGGCCTCTTTTGTAGATGAGTCTAAAATTTCAAAATACAATTTTTTTTAAATATGAATATAGTTCTGCTAACAATGAAATTAGGTCTCTATGAGTGCTTATAAAACAAAATCACCATTTGCGTATAATTTATTATTTAATAATAAATAATATTTGATTAGTTATGATCTAAAACTTAATAAAATAGGATAAAAAATATGCACAATTTTATAAAATTTTATCCTCGTATTATTATATTATTTGTTGATTTGAATTTTTCTTAGATTGATTTTAATATTTGAACATAGATTTCTAAATTTAAAATAGTTAGAAAAAAGTAATTAAATTGGCGTTAAAATAATGATGATATAATAATCATTATTAGAATTTAAATACTCACTTTACTAATTTGGATTTTATCTTGTGTTTTAAAAATCAGATTTTAACGATTTTACAGCCCACGCGAAGCTAACAAAATTATCTTTAATTTAATGATGGTTTAATAATTATTATCAAACTTGAACTATCCATAAACTAAAGAGAAAAGATAATTACAAATTTTTACATAAAGATTTCTACTCCCTCCGTTTACGGATGGGCATCGGGTCATTTCGGGGCCGGGGAGTGTTATCCCCGCCCCCGATCCCCGAAACCCGTCCCCGACCCCGACCCGATCCCCGAACGGGGATTTGTTTACTCCCCGATCCCCGCCCTGAACGGGGAACGGGGATCCCCGCACGGAATCGGGGAATTTTTTTTACTTTTTAAAAAAAAAATTGTAAATCATAATATTTATTTCTATTTTTATTTAAGATAATATTTTAAACTTTAATTTGAATTAAAATTAATTTATACTATTAATAATAGGTAAAAATAATATTATTATAATTAAATTATATCATAATATGTAATTTTTTTGCTAAACTATAATCTGTAATTTTTAAATTATTGAGTAAATAAAAATTTAAATTTGTAACATTACATATATATATATATATATTCTTGATAATTTATTATATATATATATATATATATATATATATATATATATAATTTTTTTAAAAAAAATATGATTCGGGGAGCGGGGAGCGGGGACGGGGATCGGGACGGGGAGACCCTAATCCCCGACCCCACCCCGATCCCCGAATTTTTTATATATTTATCCCCGATCCCCGCCCTGCCCCCGAAAAAATCCCCGATTCCCCGCCCCGAACGGGACGGGGATCGGATCGGGGTCGGGCGGGGCGGACAAAATGTCCATCCCTACCCGTTCCATTCATTTCTATACATTTTCCATTTTGGGACGTCCCATTCATTTCTATACATTCCAAAAATAGTAACTTTTAATAATATAAAACACTATTACACCCATTACTTTCTCCACTATCTCTATTCTATAACAATATAAATCACTATTACATCCACTACTTCCTCTACTATCTCAAATCTATTATTAAATATTGATAGGTCCCACCACTTTACTCATTTTTTATATCTTTTCTTAGTCTACGTGCCCAGTCCCAGTGTATAGAATTCACCGGGACGGAGGGAGTATTCAATATAGAAAACCCATTTATAATTGGTTTAAATTATCAAAATACACCTTTTAGTATTTAAATACTATCCTATTATTAATCAAATACAATTTTTAATATTATATCTAACGGTCCTCATCTATTTGAATATTTATAGTTTTATAATCCAATGGATCGTATACTTTTGGTAGTACAGTGACCGACCAAAATTTTGGATAAGATCTCCCATATGCTTATTATATATAAAGAGTTAATTTTATTAATTGTAATGGTTTGCCCTTGATATTTTGGAGAAAGAGAGGTTTTAGTAACAAAAATAGAAAGTAACATGTTTTCGTTGAATTTTAAAATATAAAAGTAACGATTTGCCCGTGATATTTTTGAAAAAAAAGGGGTTTTAGTAAGAAAAATACAAAATGTGACATGTTTTAGTTGAAAAAGATAATTGTCAATTAAAATTATTAAAATATATTTGAAAGAAAATAAGCAAGGGTTTGCCCGTGGTATAATTGGAAAAGTAGAGATTTTAGTAAGGAAAATAGAAAATATAACATGTTTTAGCTGAAAAAGGTAATTGCCCGTGATTCTTCTAGAAAAAGAGGGAAAATGTAATTACCAATTAAAAGTATTAAAATATGTTTTAAAATAAATAAGTAAGGGTTTGCTCGTGATATATTTGGGAAATGAGGGATTTTAGTAAAGTAAATAGAAAAAGTAACATGTTTTTGCTTGAAAAGGAAATTGCTCGTGATTTTTTTAGAAAAAAATGGTAATGCATTTTAACTGAAAGGGTAACTGATTATAATAATTTTTATAATAATTAAATAAGGCAAGTACCGTACCAAAATTTTCAATGTTTCGTCTTTAATAATATAGTATAGATAGATTTATAATATTAGTATTTTATGCTAATAAATGCAATAGTCGGTGATATTTTTGAGGTTTTAGTTAAGAGAAATATTAGTTATGAAATATAAAAATGAATATACGTTTTGGAAAAAAAAAAGCTAATCGGTTAGTCATTAATAATTATAATATTATTATTTTATTTTATTAAATAGATCTGTTCGTGATATTTTTGGAAAATGAGAGGTTTTAGTTAGGAAAAATAGAAAAGTAGAAATTTTAGTTAGAAAATATAAAAAAATATATACAATTTGGATAAAAAAAGTAATGAGTTAGTTATTAGCAATTATAACTTTATTATGTTGTTTTACTAAATGAAATTGTTTGCAATATTTTTGGAAAATGAGATGTTTTAGTTAGGAAAAATAGAAAAGATATTCTATGTAATAATTTTAATATTTTATCTAACGGGTCTTATCGATTTGATCAAAAATATCTAACGGCTATGAATTTAGTGACAGACTACAAAAACTTTCATGACCAGACTACAAAACTTTAAATGTTTCGTCTTTAATAATATAGTATAGAAGCGTAAGGGAGATCTTATCCAAAACTTTGGTTGGTCACTGTACTACCAAAAGTATACGATCCGTTGGATTATTAAACTATAAATCTTCAAATCAATGAGGACCGTCGGATATAATATTAAAAATAACGAAACAATTTTATAATTATATATAAAAAATATTATTAAATTTATTCCGATTAATGATCCGATTAATCATTCCGATTAATCCCCGATTACCCGATTAATCCCTGGACGGTGCCTTCACCGATTAACTTCGATTCCCGCTTTTTACGACACTGAGTAGAGTGAAGCGTAAATGTTCAACATCTACTGTCTAATTGTCCAGAACAATAAATTTAAATAAAATAAAATAATATATTATAATTTAAATGAAGTTCGGTTGGGTTGCAGTCTCACTGTTGAAACTTGTATCAAACAAATTGACTCTTTGGCTCAAGCGGAAACTTTTTATTTTTTGTGTTACCTTAGCCACAAATATGATGTTGATTTAGCTAAAATGTGTTGGACGTTGAAAAATGCATGAATATGTTACCTAGATCATATTTAAATTTACGACACTGAGTAGAGTGAAGCGTAAATGTTCAACATCTACTGTCTAATTGTCCAGAACAATAAATTTAAATAAAATAAAATAATATATAATAATTTAAATGAAGTTCGGTTGGGTTGCAGTCTCACTGTTGAAACTTGTATCAAACAAATTGACTCTTTGGCTCAAGCGGAAACTTTTTATTTTTTGTGTTACCTTAGCCACAAATATGATGTTGATTTAGCTAAAATGTGTTGGACGTTGAAAAATGCATGAATATGTTACCTAGATCATTAATTAACAAAATTCAATTTCTTAACTAAAAATTAAATAATTATTTTAAAAAAATTACATTTATCATTAAATTAATTTATTTTTATGGAAAGTAAGAGGTTATAAAATAAAAAAATTATATTGAATATTATGGTATTTATTTAATTATTTTTTCATGTTTATCTATTTGTTAAATTTAAATTGGACAACTTTAAAAATAAAATAAAATATACATTATATATTTATAATAATATTGAAGGGCTCGTGGATCGGTGAAATTTTATAGCGGCAAAGAATACCACCTGTTCAAAACATTTCGCTCTCTCACGTTAACAAAAAACTAACTCTCTCTCTCTCTCTCTCTCTCTCTCTCTCTCTCTCTCTCTCTCTCTCTCCCACCTTCAAATACTCATTATTTTTTTCAAATTACTACTTATTTCGTTTCAAATTACAGCTTCTCAATGGATTTATTAGGGCTTCGGTTTGACACTTTGGTTTCTTCAAATTAGGGGTCCTTCATTTTGAGTTCATTTGATTCAATTTCTTGACTTAAACTTCAACTAATTGTTCTCTCTGTTCGATTTCAGGGCTTGTTAAGTGGATTTGAAGCTTTTTCAGTCGATTTGGGGATAATACTTTTTCTAGCTTCTCTCTCTTTATATCTCGTAGGTATGGTCTCCGTCTCCCTTTCTCTCGTTTCTTCTAATTAGGGTTTGAGGCCTCTCAAATGATTCAGTTCAATCTATTGCTTTTTAACTTTTTCAATCGATTTGGTTCTCTTTGTCCATGTATAGTGCTAAGTGTGTATGTATACATATTTGTGTTCTATGTGTCATAAAGTTTTGTGTTCGATCTTCAAATAAAGTGTATACTTGATTGTATATGTTCATTAATTATAAATGTGTTTTGTGATAAGCAGTTTTGAAAATTGTTCAGTTATGAAGCAGTGTGTGAAGCCTCGACCAGCTCCTCCATTTTTTTACATATAGATTATAGATTTGGTATCGATTTGCGAGGTATATTAATTCGTTAAAAATTTGTAGGCATTAACTCTGAGAGAGTGAGAGATTTTACTGAAGAATTCTTTGCGAGACATCTAAGTGTTTGTTTTAAAACTTAAAATGAGTTCTTGCACTTGGTAAAAAAACAATAAAGTTCTTTCTTATGAATTTAAAATTACAGAGAAATTGTCATTGCCTTTTCTTTCTATGTAGTTACCACTAAATTTAAGCATTCCTAAACTTTAGGTATGATCTTTTCTGACCATACATTTGGTCTTCTACAACAAGCAGCAGTTCTTAATGTTTCACGTCGATTTCGCTACACCTTGGGTTTACAAGGTCAAGAAGTGAGAGAAAATAAGAGGGCTGATCAGAGCACATGCCCAAGTCAGAAGGTTAAATCCGATAATCATTTCATTTTAAAAACTTTTAAAATACGCTCTCCCATTACCAAGGGACCAGTAAACATTCATAATGTTTATTCACTAGCTGATGGATATTGTTTCAAAATATTTATTCTGTAAAAAATGTAAAAATAATTGCAACCAAAATATAATATGTGAATTGAAATAAATATATATTTTTAGTATATGTGTGTGCGCTGGTCGTATATAAGGATTTTATATTTTTATTTTTGGTTAAATAAGGAAAATTAGTATCAATGATTATAAACAGAAAGGAAATAATGAGAACTTACCTTTCTACACGTATAGATTAGGTATAGGTCATGTTTCATCATCATCTGCATGAATTATCCTTCAACAAAAATGACAAAACCGATTCTAGCTTTAAGTTTTACTTAGAACCATGTTGCAACTTGGTCGTGATATCATGATGTTCCGTTCAACAATGATTTAGTCTGCTACCAAAGGTACTGCCTAACTTTACCTTTCGGATCAAAACTATAAATGTTTCTTATTAATTGTAACCATTTAGTTGCCCATTCTTATTTTCACTTTCTTTGCTTCCAACCGAAGAAAGTAGAGTCTGTAGCCCTGTACTTACTTCACCTTTTAAGTTGAAAAAAATCTCGTGCAAAGGTGCTCTCATTCCATTTAATTTGAGCTCCTGCATCATATCATATAACTTTGAATGATAATGTCGGTTGAAAATCTACAGAACACAAGTACCTTCTTAACTTAAGTATCTGTATTGACCCTAAAATTTTGCGGGCAAAGGAGCAAGTGTTAAAGCTACATTCTGGGATATATACAGTGGTACTAGATGTAGGAATTTTAAATTTCATACTGACTAAATTCACATATAATCTTTGTCATTCTAAAAATTGGATAATGATATTGAGACTAATATTGCTTAGCTCATACTGAGGAGAGTCTAGGAAAAGATAGGTGCATTGTTTAAGAGTTAAGACCCTTGTCAAGTTAAAAATTCCAAATTAAGGATCCAAACAAAGACGTTTATTGATCATCTTCAGTGATAGTATTACCTAATATAATTTTAGTCTAAATTGTTAAAGGGGAGGATTGGAGTTAATGTTACTTGAGAAACAAATGGGTTCACCAAATGGTTACTTGTAAAAAGAACCAAGCATGCAATTAAATGAAAGCCATAGATTTCGTTGTATTCATGGTGTTGATTGTTGTTGACTTTGGTTGTCAATTCTTTGCATTGGGTATTTATAAGAATTAACCGTGAATAGGTTCTTGTAATAGCTTTCAGGAACGAACATTAAACAAAGCAATGTTTAGAGGGAATAACTGTGCATGTAAACTTATCCACGAGGGTTCTGAGTCGGATCATAGCTCAAACACTCATGCCAGAACAGACATTATGTATAAATTATGCTCTCACTTCCAATACCGCTTTTACAGTCTCATGTACAGTTATATTGCTTACTTTTTCTCTCATATATAGTACTGCAACATTGTCTTTTAACTAAAAGAAAAAACCATCAGTAGCTGCAATTGATGGCATTGCTATCTGAGTGCTTGCAGGCTAGGAACTTTTTTTTGTATTTCTTATATGACCTTTTGGCCCTCTTGAATTGCAGTCTTTCTGTGCACACATTTTCGTGGTATGTTAAATACTTAATACTTCACGAAAGAGATGCCTATATGCCTGCTTGTATCTCTTTCTATCTTTAGGTCAAATGCTGTTTTTTCGGCCAACTGCAGCTGCCAAGCATCTCGGCTTCTGATCTCTCGCACTTCCGAGAAGCCTGCCTATGCACAATCTTATGAAGTTTGCCTCTGTACACCCTCAGGTAAGGGCCCATTATGTATATAATGTGTTGTTAAATACGTTTATATATATGCTATTGTTTTCTATGTCTCTAGCCACCAGTTACGAATAACTCACATCAAGCATATCTAAATACAATACTTAAAAAATATATATCATACAATTGTTTAGAACAATGGCCCATTCCCAGCCTTTTATCTTAAGCAAAAAGAAGAAAAAGAAAATACTTTTTACGCGTAACCTAACTCTTTCTTTTTACTTCTCTTGGGATTTTAAGATTTAACCATCAAGTCAATTAAAGAAAATGTAAGTTTTTAGTTTATACTTATTTTATGTTGACCATGTCCCATTTGCAATCCCAGAAATATTTATTGAGATTAAGCCAAAAAATAAGAAAAGAAATCTATTGAAATATGGTGCTCTCTGTTTTATTGATAACACAATTTAATTCAGTTTTTTCCCTACATTCTTGCTGTTGGTTTAAGGCCTTTTTTTAAAGGACTTGATTATGAATAACAATGAGCTCTTTACAATTGTTTCCTCGAGTGTACTCTATTACATTAATTCGGATTTACTCTATTACATTAATTCTGATTCTATTTTCTTATTTACATAAAGTTAATTTTTGGTTTTCCTTTTTCATTTGTTGTAATCATCGAAAGTTGTTGGTACTATTATAATTTTCAATTTTGCCCCTACTTCTGAACTGTAGTCATATATTGTCTGTGCATATCAGTTTTAATTTGCTGTTGATTTGCATGCTAAAAGAATGACACCATCTGAACTGATCTTGATTTTTACAATATATTTGTCCCCGTAAAGGTTCAAGGTTACCCTCCCAGACCCTTGCTCATGACTCATGTGTACATAAGATGTTTGAGTTTATTTATTATACCAAATTTCTGCATAACTAGAGGTTACATCTCCTTATCTGATTTTTTTAATTAAAAAGTGGGACAGTCTTCTAAAGAAAAGGGTGATCTAGGATCATGATTACTCCACTCTTGCAACTTCGAATAATATATATAATTACCATGGAATCTTCAAATCCGGAGGTTTAAAAAAACTTAACTTTTGTTATAATTGTGAAATTAGCTTTTACTTGTTGGGTGGGTAGTTTATGTTCTAGAATGTTGGATTTGTTCTTCTAATGCAAATTATAATATTTTACTAACTCGGTCTATTTTTGGCTACGCAGTCAGTTTTTGTAACCATTTATCTTTGTAGTTTCTATATTAGATGTCATCTTATAGATGGTACTGCTATTAGCAGTGAATGGATATGATTTTAGAAGACAGGTCTTTGTTTATTTAAAGAAGTTTTTGGGGATTCTGACATTATAGGCTGCTGTATGGGTTTACATGTGATTATGTCAATACTACCTTAAATATGTATTTTCATATTTGCCCAGGCCATTATTCAACCCTTCCTCTTTTCGATTGACAGGTCAAGCTTTCTGGATCTGTAAGTAGTCAGTACCTGACTGCTTTGCTCATGGCAGCCCCCTTGGCTGTTGGGGACATCGAAATTGAAATAATCGATAAACTGATTTCTGTGCCATATGTTGAGATGACCCTGAAGTTGATGGAACGATTTGGTGTTGCTGTAGAGCATACTGGTAACTGGGACAGGTTTTTCATCAAAGGAGGTCAAAAGTACAAGTAAGTTTCTTCTAAAACTGGTTTATGAACCGTGGCTGCTTTAGAATCTAATGAAGTGCAATAAATCAGGTCCCCGGGTAGCGCTTATGTAGAAGGTGATGCCTTAAAGTGCTAGTTACTTTTTAGCTGGTGCAGCAGTGACTGGTGGAACCATAACTGTTGAAGGTTGTGGGACAAGCAGCTTACAGGTATTGTAATTTGTACATATCAAAAAATCATTGCTGATTACTTGCATGGTTTTACTTGTATTATTTTGTAAATATGCTCATTCAATCTCGTAGATTTTAATACCTATAAGGCTTTACTAGTTCAATTCAATCCATCATTTCATTTCTCAATAGTTTGCTACAAAAATTGTACCAAACACCTCTAACAACAAAACCCATATTTCTCCATAACCTCAAAAAAACCTACATTTCGAGAATGGCGCAGGTTAGCAATATGGCCAAAGGGGTTCAAACACCTCATTCTTGTCCTAATTTGAATAAACCCAAGAACCCAAAATTTCAAAAGATTGTATTTTTTGGCTCAAATGTTAATGATTTTGCTAATTCTTGTGGTTTGAATTGTAAAAGGGTTGGTTTTAGTCCATTGGTTGGTGATTATAAAGGTCGGTATGCATTAAAAATTGCAGCTTTAGCTGCTACTACTACAGAGAGGCCATCAACTGTGCCTGAGATTGTCTTGTAGCCCATTAAAGAGATTTCTGGTACTGTTAAGTTGCCCGGGTCGAAGTCGCTTTCGAATATAATTTTGCTTCTTGCTGCTCTTTCTGAGGTAAAATTTGGTTCTGTGTTTTGTTGTAGAATCTAAGATTGGTGTGTGTATATCAATGTATGTCTAGAGCCTGTATATTGGGATTATTTAGGAGAACTTGGAAAATGACATGTTACTCGTATATTGATTGGAATGTTGCAATTTAAAGAATGTACGAGGTTGATATCTGGTTAAGGTTATATAGAAATTTTGGTTATGATAGTTTTTAAAAAATTGTAAGGAAAAGTTGGCAAGAATAATAACCTGGCATGTTGGCTGCATTTTGACGAGTGTGGAAGATCATAACCCTAGTTGAAGTTAAATGGTTCATGGTTCAACATGAAAGTTAACGAAGTATCACAATTTTTAAAGTAGGCTCCTCCCTAAAGAAATTTTCTAGTTGTCCGACTTGTTGGCATAAGTTGTGTGACCATTTCTTTCTTTTCATTTCTTGATATCTTTCACTTCCTATAGTCGATGACATACTTATTATGATTTTGCAACTTTTATAGGGAACCACATAGACAATTTGTTTAACAGTGATGACGTCCATTATATGCTTGGTGCTTTTAGAACGCTTGGCCTATGAGTGGAAGAAGAGGATAGTGCAAGTAAAAGAGCAATTATTGAAGGTTCGTCTGGTCTCTTTCCAGCAGGAAAGGAATCTAAAGATGAAATGCTGGAACAACAATGCGCCCACTGACTGCTGCTGTTATTGTAGCTGGAGGAAATTCTAGGTATTTATATAATTTACATTCACACACATGTTTGTAGTACTCATGCCATAAAGTTGAAATAAGGTCAGTGCCTCAGAAACCTAGGCACCTTGGCAAGGCAGCCACCCAGGTGCTGTGAAGTTCCTCATGCCGTGTCTACTGCATCCTTGTCTGAGCAGCATAACATTTGTATTCTGCTTGCACTTGTGTTTCCTTAACAATAGCTTGAAATTTTCTTCATCTTTTTATATACTAGAAATGACTTGGTTTTTTTTGGTAGATTTTGGCATACTAAATCACATGAATTAGATCGGATAAGTGGAATCTTAATACCTCACTGTCCCTATGTGGTTTGTCAGAGACAGTGCTCAGGACTTGCAAAATGCCAACATAAAATATTTTGTAAAATGGACTTAAGGATGTTTTACGACCATACAATATAGCTTCTGAGAACTTATCATGTATGTTACAACTAAACATGGTTCAAGAATCTTTCATCTGGAGAGGATTATTATATTTTGTTTCGATCGGTCATCTGACGAGGATTATAATCTTTATTTCCCCTGAAACCATGTCATGTGCACTCCAAAGATTATTTTAATTGTTTCTGAGTTTGGTTTTAATCCATTATTGGTTATGTACTTATGCAGACTATTAACTGACAGTTGTATTGGAATTCCAGTTACATATTAGATGGGGTGCCCCGTATGAGAGAGAGGCCAATTGGTGATTTGGTCACAGGTCTTAAGCAGCTTGGTGCAGATGTGGATTGTTTTCTTGGCACAAACTGCCCCCCAGTCCAATAGCTGGAAAGGGAGGCCTTCCTGGTGGAAAGGTAAAAGTCTGACGGCCTTTTAGGTGTATCCTTTAATGTCAGATATAGTCTTCATCTCTGTCGATCAATTGGCTGTCCAGTTTATGTTCTAGAATGTTGGATTTGTTCTGGTGCAAATTTTGATGTCTTATTAACTCAGTCTATTTTTGGCTACGGCGCTACGCAATCAGTTTCTGTTCCCATGTATCTTTGTACTTTGTATCTTAAATGTCATCTTATAGATGGGATTGCTCGTAACTGTGGATGGATATGATTTTAGAAGACATGTTTTTATTAATTGTAAGAACTAAGAAGTTTTTGGGGTGTTCTGAATTGTATTGGTTTAGATGTGATTCAATAAATGTTACTGTATTATGTTTTTTCTTATTTGCACAGGTCATTATTCAACCCTTCCTCTTTTCCATCAACAGGTTAAGCTTTCTGGATCAGTTAGTAGTGAGTACCTGACTGCTTTGCTCATGGCAGCTCCCTTGGCTGTTGGGGACATCTAGATTGAGATAATAAATAACTGATTTCTGTACCATACGTTGAGATGACCCTGAAGTTGGTGGAACAATTTGGTATTACTGTAGAGCATACTGGTAACTGGGACATGTTTTTCATTAAAGGAGGTCAAAAGTACAAGTAAGTTTCTTCTAACACTGGTTTATGAAGCGTGGTCACATTGGAATCTAATGAAGTGAAAACAAATCAGCATTGGAATCTAGCATTGTATATTAATATTAGAGAAAATTACGATGTTTTATTCTAACACAACAACCCGTATGGACGCTGTATGAGTTTGCTTTGTTAGGTGATCCAAAACCGATCGTTGTAGTCACCTGTAAGATGAGATGTCTCAGTAAATGCAAGATCTCTTAAGAGTGACAAAAAATCTAAGACTCCCTTATTAGGGCAAATTCCTTCAGTTGTGTTTAATGATTCTAAGTCTGAAAACAACACTATGTACTTCCACACAATTGACTACTCACACTTCTTTAAAAAACAAATGACATAACTGAATAAAACTCCCTCACTTTTGGCCTAAAAAGCATATTATACATCATTGACAAAATATGCAAGTAAGGTTTTAAACTTAATAGTATCCCTGCTCCAGGTGTACAATACAAGAATGGATACATTTAAGCAATAATTCTTCTTCCAGAGTCACTATTTGACCTTGATTAAAGTGGGCTTGTCAGTTACAGCCTTTGCCTCCTTTATCGCAGCACAAATTTCATCGTACCCTCTATTACCATTTTTCACCCAGATAATGTGCCACCCAAGACCCTCGAAATGGGT
The DNA here is from genome assembly GCA_030848705.1 of Heracleum sosnowskyi. Lineage (NCBI taxonomy): Eukaryota > Viridiplantae > Streptophyta > Magnoliopsida > Apiales > Apiaceae > Heracleum > Heracleum sosnowskyi. Next base: position 130,145,677 of record CM061241.1, on the reverse strand, counting down.
ATCTACACTCTCCGTGAATGCAATCTATGTGTCCCCGTCAATTGAGATATGGTTGTCATCATAGAAAGCAATCAGTTTTCCTATTCCTCAGTGTCCAGTAAGGGAGCACGCTTCATTAGAAATACCCTCCATTTGACATCCATCACCAACTATACAATACCTGAAATATCTAATATAAGGATCTATTGTATATATATTAAGAAATAAACAAGCAAAAATAATTTCAAAATTTACGTGTAGTGGTCAACAATCTCACTATTTGGCTTCTTAGAACGAACAGCCAAGTGCTTTTCTGCAAGGGCAAGACCTACAACATTGGCAATACCCAGCTCAAGGGGACCTGCATATAAGTTACATGAAGCGTTAAATATCAAAACTTCACTACTGATAACTACAGTATGGCACCACAAACTTCATTTACCAGTTGTGATTTCAACACCAGGGGTCTCAAAGTTTTCTCAAAGTTTTCGGGGTGTCCTGGAGTTTTGCTTCCCCACTGACGGAACTGCTTCAAATCTTCTTCCTGAAACATCATTGAGGCCCCCCCAATCAAATTACCTAAAAACGGTTTCGATTTCTATAACTCTACATATTTAATAAATAACTGATATGTCATCCTTTATAATGGATCACTGCGATAATCCATAAATTTGTTTAAATGGTACACCACAAAAAGCACAGTGATAAACCAAAATGATTCGACTCGATCCACCAGAATAGTCATTTATGAGACTTCCATTCCTTTAAGCGTATATATTCATTTCTATCACATTTCAGAACTAACACGGTATTTACACTTTTTCTACAATCCTTGGTTAGTCACCAGTAAGCAACCAACGACCTATATTCCAACATTTGGCGCTAGGAGGGGAGAGTTTAATTCTACAGAGTTGCCTATTTTCACACAACATCTTCTCTAATTGATTCAGAGAATTCTGTCCATCTCAATTGCTAATTAGCTATTGATTGAGCTTGAAATGAATTTTGTGATGCGATTTCTGATATTTTTAACACCCCGGAGATTGAAATTATTGTGTTGAAGTCATTATTATCATCTACTGAATTCGTAATTGCTAACCTATTTTATCTTTATATTATTACATTATTATTATAATAGTTACTTGAAGTCACGGATGCAGTAATTTTTGTTGTCAAAATTTTTCTTATTAAACATTACTACAACACTGACTTCATGTCACGTACAAGAGAGAGGGGTAGTTTTGGTATGTAAAATTTGTGAGGACAATCGTGACGTGGTCCGTGAGTCTATGTCACGGCTTCCGTGACTTCATCACACGACCATCAAATACCAGCCTTCGGATGTATATACTTAATGGCCTAGATTTGTTGGATAGCATTCTACCCTATCCAACGTTGTACATGAAAGTTTTCCCAAAAATGATTCCTTCACTTGCGTTTTGCTATAAACGTCACGTCAGATTACGTTTTCAGTTCCATAAACGCTATATAATAAAGCGTTTGATGCTTTTCAACCTGATATTAATCTGCAAAACGCAACACATCATAACGTTTTAAAACATTTCTTTATTCTGAGTTTCTGTGTGCTATTTGAGGTCATTTTTCCAAATTGTGTTATTTGGGGCATTAATTCTTAAAATTGTGGGGACCAACACCCCTATACAATTAGATTCTTGGCAATTGATGCAGTTGAAAAGGCTAATTCGGGTCATCCGGGTTTACCCATGGGTTGTGCTTCAATGGGTCATATCTTGTATGACGAAGTGATGAGGTATAATCCCAAGAATCCTTATTGGTTTAATAGGGATAGGTTTGTTTTGTCTGCTGGACATGGGTGTATGTTGCAGTACGCTCTTCTTCACTTGGCTGGTTATGACAGTGTTTAAATTAGTTTCCTCTCTCTGACTCTCTCTCTCCTTCTCCAATCTCTCTCTCTGTCTGTTTCTTTTTGTAAAAGAATGTATGTATGTATGTTTGTGTAAGATGTGTAGTATGTATGTGTGCTAGGATCTGATTGTTTTTTTTATAAAGGTGCAATCTTGACTGATAAAAAGAACAACTTTAGGAAGTTGATTAATGGATTGTGAATTTTCTTGAAATTGAAGTTGAGCTAGCTTGGCTCATTAACTCCTTATATATAATAAGCGTAAGGGAGATCTTATCCATAACTTTGGTTGGTCATTGTACTACCAAAAGTATACGATCCGTTGGATTATTAAACTATAAATCTTCAAATCAATGAGGACCGTCAGATATAATATTAAAAAATTGTATTTGATTATTAATAGGATAGTATTTAAATACTAAAAGATGTATTTTGATAATTTAAACCAATTATAAATAGGTTTTCTATATTGAATAGAAATCTTTATGTAAAAATTCGTAATTATCTTTTCTCTTCAGTTTATGGATAGTTCCAGTTAGATAATAATTATTAAACCATCATTAAATTAAAGATAAATTTGTAAGCTTCGCGTGGGCTGTAAAATCGTTAAAATCTGTTGTCTAAAACTCAAGATAGAGCCCAAACAGTAAAGTTATTATCTAAATTTTAATAAATATATGTTTATTATTGTAGCACCAATTTAATTTGTTTTCCTAATTCTTTTAAATTTATAAATTCTATGTTTATTTCAATAAAATATTAAAACCAATTTAAGAAAAAATTAAAATCGATCGTCCGTGTACGATTACGACCAAATTAATAATTATAGTTAGATCTTAAATAGATCGATGAGAATTGTTAGATCTAATATTAAAAAGTGTATCTGACTAATAATAGAATTATATTTAAATACTAAAAAGTGTATTTTGATAATTTAAAATTTTTCTATGTAGAAATTCTTAAATATATTTTCTCTTGAATTTATGTATAGTTCCAGTTAGATAATAATTATTAAACCAAATATGAAGATAACAATTCATATCGATTACAATGATACGCGTGTACCCTACGTGGAGAACTCCTGTACATGAATAAATTTAAACACTTTTTCTTCTGAAGTAACATAACAATTTGATTAATACAAATTATAATTATATTATTTTACATATAACAAACATAAAAGGATAATATCAAAATATTATTAAAATATTAAGGGTTTCATATTCATAAACCATAATTTTGAATATAATACTTATATTAAAATGTGTATTTGATTAAAGTTAGGATTATATTTAAATACTAAGAAGTGTGCTTTGATAATTTAAACCAATTATGAATTGATTTTCTATATTGAATTGAATTCTTTATGTAAAACTTCTTAACCATCTTTTCTTTTCAGTTTATTTTATGAGTAGATCAACTGATCAAGTTAGATAATAATTATTAAATCATCATTAAATTAAAGATAATTTCGTTAGTTTCGCATTGATTGTAAAATCGTCAAAATTCAATTTTTAAAACTCAGGATATAGCCCAAATAGTAAAGTTTGTATCTAAATTTTAATAAATATTTTTTTATTATTGTAGCACCAATTTATTTATTTTTCCACTAATTCTTTTAAATATAGAGAAATTTTATGTTTCTTTCAAAAAAGTATCAAAATTAATTAAGAACAAATTCAAATCGATAAAGAATATAATAATATCAGAATAAAATTTTATATAATCATAACATAATTTTTATTCTGTTTAATAATTTTTAAGTAATAATGTATTTTAAAATTATATATACACTGTAAATAAAACCGAAACATTAAAAGTAAAAACAGTTAGTAAGATACTTATATCATTATATACTTGATATCCTTATTATATTAAATCCTTATATATAATAATCATAATAGGGATCTTATCCAAATTTTTGGTCGTAGATAACCAAATTAATAAGGACCATTAGATCTTAACTAGATAAATGAAAATCGTTAGATCAAATATTTAAAAAGTGTATTTTATTAATAATAGGATTATATTTAAATTCTAAAAGGTGTATTTTGATAATTTAAACCAAATATACCAAATATAAATAAGTTTTCTATATTGAATAGAATTATCCATGTAAAAAATTCGTGACTTTCTTTTCTCTTGCATGGATAATTCCAGTTAGATAAAAATTGTTAAACCATCTTTTAATTAAATATAATTTAGTTATCTTCATGTGGGGTATAAAATCGTCAAAATCTGATTTTTAAAACACAAGATAAAGCCCAAATTAGTAAAGTGAATATTTAAATTCTAATAATAATTATTATGTCATCATTATTTTAATACCAATTTACTTACTTTTTTTCTAACTATTTTAAATTTAGAAATCTATGTTTAAAAATTAAAATCAATCTAAGAAAAATTCAAATCAACAAAGAATATAATAATACGAGGATAAAATTTTATAAAATTGTGCATATTTTTAATCCTATTTTATTAAGTTTTAGATCATAACTAATCAAATATTATTTATTATTAAATAATAAATTATACGTAATTGGTGATTTTGTTTTATAAGAACTCATAGATACCTAATTTCATTGTTAGCAGGACTATATTCATATTAAAAAAAATCGTATTTTGAAATTTTAGACTCAGCTATAGAGGCCAAACTTTTTTAACATATATACATTGTAAATTATTAAATTCGAAACTTTAAAAGTTTCTTAATCAATTAGTATAGTACTTTTCTGAAAAATCGTACTTTACAAAAAATATTATCAAATAACCTATGTCTGCAAGAAAAAAATGAAAAAATTCTTCATTTTTAAAAAAAAAACTATAAATTTTAATATGTTGTTGGTAGATTCAAACTTTAGATCATTCTACATGATAATTTTACTGTTATATCTAACATTTTTCAACAATTTAATTTGAAACATCCAACGATTATGGATTGAGTGATCAAACAAAGCGACCAAACTTATAAGGAAGATTTCATTATTTAGTCTTTAATATAATAACATAGATATTTATAGGATATACTATAAAAAATGAATTTTATACAGAATTTTGATCGTTACCGTGTAATACTTTAAAAGAAGACTATTACAAAAAAAATTATATTTTTATTGATAATTTATTTTCTCAAAAGTTCAAAGTTCCCGCATCTTTAACATATTACAAAAAAGAGTACATTATATTTTAGCAATAAATATTTAAAAAAATTATAAATATTAAGAAAAATTAATGATGTTATCATGGTAGTTTGTTTCTAAATACCGCCAAAACATTCTCAACCGTTAGATCCAATACTTTTAAAAATAGATGATCAAGATTATATCATATAAAAAGAAGTTATTGTCTAAAAATGATATAAGTTAAAAGATATTATAATAGGATTGGATTTTCTAAAAAGTCAAAACATAAAAATAGTTGTAATTAAATAAGGAAACTCATTTAATACCAAAATAATCAAAATCGTTTAATGTTAAATACATAGGTGAAAACCGTTAGATTTAACATTAAAAACTGTATTTGGTTAATAAAGGGTATTCTAATAATCTAAACTACATATAAGTAGATTTCCTAAATCGAATAGAATTCTCAACATTAAATTTCGTCACTTTATTCTCTTTTTAGTTTTAGAATAGTTTAGCGTGTAAAATATAATAAATATCAAATTTTTAACTATAATTTTTTTGACTAAATCTTTTTTAACAATAATTTAATCATGTAAACTAATAACTTTTAAATATTAAAATATTCATAAATAAATATAATTATAAATATTTAAAAAACAATCGTGTGTTGCATGGATAATAAATATATAATTATAAACAGAATAATTATAAATAAAATTTAAGTAACCGTGCATCGCACGGGCTATAAGCTAGTCATAAAAAGTGTGACAGGTCGTTGGTTGCTTACTGGTGACTAACCGAGGATTGTAGAAAAAGTGTAAATACTGTGTGTTGGGCCTAAATATTTGGGGCTTTTATAATGAAAGCCCATTTACAAAAAGGCCCAAAAAAATTAGGCCCCTATACAATTAGGTTCTTTTTTGGGCCTTTTTGTAAATGGGCTTTCATTATAAAAGCCCCAAATATTTAGGCCCAAACACACAGTATTTACACTTTTTCTACAATCCTCGGTTAGTCACCAGTAAGCAACCAACAACCTGTCCCACTTTCTATGATGAGCCAATCTACCTCAACTTCAATTTCAAGAAAATTCACAATCCATTAATCAACTTCCTAAAGTTGTTCTTTTTATCAGTCAAGATTGCACCTTTATAAAAAAAACAATCAGATCCTAGCACACATACATACTACACATCTTACACAAACATACATACATTCTTTTACAAAAAGAAACAGAGAGAGAGGAGACTGAGACAGAGAGAGAGATTGGAGAGGGAGAGAGAGAGTCAGAGAGAGAGGAAACTAATTTGAACACTGTCATAACCAGCCAAGTGAAGAAGAGCGTACTGCAACATACACCCATGTCCAGCAGACAAAACAAACCTATCCCTATTAAACCAATAAGGATTCTTGGGATTATACCTCATCACTTCGTCATACAAGATATGACCCATTGAAGCACAACCCATTGGTAAACCCGGATGACCCGAATTAGCCTTTTCAACTGCATCAATTGCCAAGAATCTAATTGTACAGGGGTGTTGGTCCCCACAATTTTAAGAATTAATGCCCCAAATAACACAATTTGGAAAAATGACCTCAAATAGCACACAGAAACTCAGAATAAAGAAATGTTTTAAAACGTTATGATGTGTTGCGTTTTGCAAATTAATATCAGGTTGAAAAGCATCAAACGCTTTATTATATAGCGTTTATGGAACTGAAAACGTAATCTGACGTGACGTTTATAGCAAAACGCAAGTGAAGGAATCATTTTTGGGAAAACTTCCATGTACAACGTTGGATAAGGTAGAATGCTATTTAACAAATCTAGGCCATTAAGTATATACATCCGAAGGCTGGTATTTGATGGCCGTGTGATGAAGTCACGGAAGCCGTGACATAGACTCACGGACCACGTCACGGTTGTCCTCACAAATTTTACATACCAAAACTACCCCTCTCTCTTGTACGTGACATGAAGTCAGTGTTGTAGTAATTTTTAATAAGAAAAATTTTGACAACAAAAATTACTGCATTCGTGACTTCAAGTAACTACTATAATAATAATGTAATAATATAAAGATAAAATAGGTTAGCAATTACGAATTCAGTAGATGATAATATTGACTTCAACACAATAATTTCAATCTTGGGCAGGTTATTGCCAATGCTGTAGGTCTTGCCCTTGCAGAAAAGCACTTGGCTGTTCGTTTTAAGAAGCCAAATAGTAAAACGCAAGTGAAGGAATCATTTTTGGGAAAACTTCCATGTACAACGTTGGATAGGGTAGAATGCTATCCAACAAATCTAGGCCATTAAGTATATACATCCGAAGGCTGGTATTTGATGGCCGTGTGATGAAGTCACGGAAGTCGTGACATAGACTCACGGACCACGTCACGGTTGTCCTCACAAATTTTACATACCAAAACTACCCCTCTCTCTTGTACGTGACATGAAGTCAGTGTTGTAATTTTTAATAAGAAAAATTTTGACAACAAAAATTACTGCATCCGTGACTTCAAGTAACTACTATAATAATAATGTAATAATATAAAGATAAAATAGGTTAGCAATTACGAATTCAGTAGATGATAATAATGACTTCAACACAATAATTTCACTCTTGGGCAGGGTATTGCCAATGTTGTAGGTCTTGCCCTTGCAGAAAAGCACTTGGCTGTTCGTTTTAAGAAGCCAAATAGCAAAACGCAAGTGAAGGAATCATTTTTGGGAAAACTTCCATGTACAACGTTGGATATGGTAGAATGCTATCCAACAAATCTAGGCCATTAAGTATATACATCCGAAGGTTGGTATTTGATGGCCGTGTGATGAAGTCTCGGAAGCCGTGACATAGACTCACGGACCACGTCACGGTTGTCCTCACAAATTTTACATACCAAAACTACCCCTCTCTCTTGTACGTGACATGAAGTCAGTGTTGTAGTAATTTTTAACAAGAAAAATTTTGACAACAAAAATTACTGCATACGTGACTTCAAGTAACTACTATAATAATAATGTAATAATATAAAGATAAAATAGGTTAGAAATATTATTCTATAGTTTAAAATTGAACTTTTTATAGGTTAAACAATTAACTAACTAATCAGAAAATTTTAACTAATTAAAAATCATATGACATTTTGAAAAAAAAAATAGTTAGGCTATGTTATTATATTAAATATAATAGCGAAACATTAAAAGTTTTAGTTCGGTCAGTTAGTCGGTATTTTGGACCAATTTAGGGCCTATTATAGTCAGTTACCTTTTTAACTCTATTTTTCCAATATTCTTATGTGGAATAGAAATGTCTGCATTTTCCCTTTGAGAAAATGGTTCTTGTGTGACCATTCCAATAGCTATGCCTTCACCCAAATTTTGATTGAGTGGTTCTTGTGTGGCAGGATCTTCAGTAGCTGCTGAATCACATTGAGATTCAGGTTCTTGTGGACTTGATCCTTTCAGTTTCTTTGATCTCTTGAAAACTATCTCTGCTGCTTTCCTCTTTTTCTGCAATGGAGGTGTAAGACCAACCATGGAAGCAGTCTCAGAAACCTTCTCCCATGAAATTTCTAGTATCTTCTTAGATGGAGAGGCTGGAGAGGATGAGATTGTAACAGCCCGACTTTTCGGACTATTAAATCTAAACCAAAAATGAAATAAAACTCATTTTATTAACAAAAAACTCTATTACAAAGATAACTATTACAAAAGCGCAGCTAACGATGACAGTCCAAGCCAAACTAGTCCAAACCTAAGATCGTCGAACTCGAAAGCACATCCACTTGATCTTAACTCGAACCTGAAAATTGTAAGGAATGAGCCATACAGCCCAGCAAAAAACCAATCGATTCAACTAGTCGGGCAAATTACATGTATACACAAAAGACAATACAATATTCGATACGATACGATAACACTATACGATACATAACTTCGATACATATATACTTATTCTTATTCGATATATACGATACAACATCACATAACAATAATAACTCGAAACTCACCATTCATGCCACGACCACTACAACCCGGTGATAACGGTCCTAAATTTTCAGAAAACTGTCACTATAACCCGGTGACAACGGTCCTTATTCTTATTCGATATTTTCACAAACCATGGCACAAATCAGAATCTCAAGACTATTATTGCTTACACATAACACATATCAAATAAACACATCACTTCAAAATAGAATCTCACTTAGCCCAAGTTGTATAAGCAAATATATGCATATAACACATAATTTCGAAAACACTAGGAAAATCAATCGAAAACTTACCTCGACGCATCCTAGATCATATGTCCAATTCTGATCAATTCTGTTTTTACCCTTTCTGACCCTCTAAACGATGTTTTCTTGAAAAACTTAAACCACAAAAGTCGTAGAGCACGAAAAGACCTTTCAGAAAAGATATGACTCATCAAAATCAGATTTATAACGAATCGGGAATTGAATAAAACGTTCGCTGAATTTGAACAGAAACTGAAAAACGAGTTCTGTTTGTGTTTTATGATTTTAAGAACAGTTCAGAGCATAATCTGGAAAAACACTGTGAAACAAAAGTTGTAGAAAATTGAAAGAGCATTCTGAAAAGTCCAGAATCATCAAATTCCGGCTTACGATGAATATTGTACGAATTTTACAAGAAAACTGATTTCTGTATGATTTCTTTATAGAAGAGACCTACGAATTTTGATAATAAAAACGAGCAACGAGAATATGAAGTTTATATAGCCTTATAAAACCCTAAATCCAAACCTACCACTTATCCGAACTTAAATCTGATCCATATTTTAGGCCCATTAGTCTAATTTAATTTTAAATTTTTTCTTTTTCAAAATTTAATCCTTTTTTTTATTATTCTTTTATTATTATTAATCTAAAAATTACGGGATATTACAAACTACCCTCCTTAAAAAGAATTTGGTCCCCAAATTCACAACAATCCTATACTCCAAAAACTCGTGACACATATATTCTAAAAGTCAAGTTCTAAACGACTCTAAAGGATCGCATCCTAGGGAATGTATTAGTCCCATACCTAACACGGGATGTTAAACATGTTGAAAATGATTTTGAGGTTCAACAATTGGGGACAGTTTATATAACAGTTTGCCGTTATTTCTGTGTCAAGGAATACACTAAGATTTGCTAGATTAACTAGTGCAGGGAAGAACTGGGTCATAGTTTTAGGAAGTAATACACGATCCAGTGTGAGAGATGATAAAACTGGTAAATCACAAGCTTCTGGGGGTAATTGACACCTTATTAAACACAGATTTGTTAGAGCAGGTAAACTAATAGGATGTGGTAAATCAATTTTATCAAGTAATAAGGTTCGTAAAGAAGGCAAGCATGTGAAATACGTTGTGCGAAAACTTGTGTTACAAAGAGACCAAGGCCCTTTCAAGTGTAGAGTTGTTAATGCGGGTAAATCCCAACAATGCGAATTCAACAATTCACTAGAATCTAGATTCAGTACAAATTTTTTCACTTTTCACGGAAGCAGAAGTAATGGTGGATAATTTAACAACATCAAATTCGAGACCTTGAATAATCAGGTCTTGAATGTTAATCAACAATCATGTCAAGTAAATCCCGAGGACCGTAGCTAAAAAAGAGATTACATTTCAGTAACTCAGATTTATTGTTTCGGTGAGATAAAAAAGTGTGGATCAACTTAATTTCTTTAGCAGAGATTTCATAGGTAAGTGGAAAGAAATTGAGACAAGGGAGAGTATTCCATACGAGCTTCCATCGTTTCGAGAGAACCCTGGTTTTAACCGCTAATTGGGTATTGGAAAAGGATAGAATGTGATGAATAAGCTCATCTGGCAGACTACTTATTCTATCTTCCCCAACTGATTCTTCTTCTTCATTTCCAGTTGAGAATCTCATTTTCTTCTTGCTATTGTTTCTTATCCTCTCACTTTCCTTTTACCTTCTTCCCCCTTTCTTTTGTTAGACACAGATGCAGGATGTGTAATTTCTAAATCACTGGTCAGTGGTCAGCAATGTTGTAAATCGAAGGAGTCATTGATTTAAGATTAACTGGACGATATATATATCCGCACTTCCAGCGACTTATAAAATTTTATTTTTAAATATTAGAAATATAAAAAAAGATTATTTCATAAAAAAACATTAATAGCTATTTTAATAAATTGATTAAAACATTTACATGAATTGTTCGTCGAAAGATTATTCTCATTTTATATCTAAAGTTTTAATAAAACAAAGTAACATTTTTTAAAGTCGACACCCTCTCACAATATAAATACTCGGTAGTAATAGCTTAAATTTTATTAAGTTAGAATATTAATTTATTCTGCCACAATATAAAAGAACATGTGTAAAATTTTCATATCAATGTAGTCGGCCGTAAGAAGGGTTAGTTTGATTCAGTTTAATCATTAATCACGTTTGTCACACTCCATGTGTAATTTGTTCATGTAAAAAAGTAAAAATATGACGATATTAATTTTGAACCAGTTCTAGATATTAAACGAAATATATATATACTTGCAAAACTTAACATGATTGACCGTGTTCTTGTACAGAAGCAAAAATCTGTTAATATTATTATTGTACAAATTCTAAATGTTAAATCGAATAATATAAACTTTCATAAATTATCCCGATTTACACAATCATCGACAAAGAATTGTTCAAAAAATTAAGTTCGTCTATTCGACAATCGTCCGAAAAGAAATGACATTAATCTTAGACGAGGAATGAAAAACAATGCAATATAATTAGTTCGAATCGTCATTTTACCTAAAATAAATCTTACTTTTCTGAAAAATATAATATTACATACTGAAATCGTAATGATAATGTTCAAATAAAATTTTCTAAATTTTAATATAAATAAAATAAAGTAAATGTAATTTATATTTAATAGGTGTAATTAATGACCAATTAATATGCTATTAAATGCAAGAAAAACATCTAAAAAATGAAAAATCAAGAAAAATACCTTGAAGACGTTTGGAGGCATCTACACTCTTCTGGCATTATAATATACTAGCCTACAACCCGTGCAAGGCACGGGCCATCAAAAGAGATTAGAAAATGACAAATTAAAAAAATTAATGAAAACGAATAATATTAAATAAAGAATAAAAAGCAATATGATAAATTATAAAATGAAAAACTTAAATATTAATTGGTCCATAGAAAAAATAAATAAAGAATACAGATGGGGAATTATTAATATTATTTTATTATTTATTAAAATAATATTGATAATAATGACAAATAGAAAATCTAGCATGTTTTCATTAAAAGAAAAAGTAACTGCACGTGATATTTTTAGAAGTGTTATAACTAAATTAATTGTGTTTGTTAAAAAAATACGTTGACATGTTAAAATATGTATACTTTTTTAAATAATTAAAATTATTAAAATAGGTTTTAATAAAATAAATAAGCAAGAGTTGCACCTGATATTTTTGGAAAAGAGAGATTTTAGTGAGAACAAATATAAAATGCAATATGTTTAAATTTAAAGGTAATTACCCGTGATATTTTTGGAAAATGAATAGATTTTGTTAGAAAAAAGTGTAATTAAGACAAATAGAAAAACTAACATGTTTTAATTAAAAAAAAAGTAACCGCCCGTGATATTTTTAGAAGTATTTTAATTATATTAATTGTGTTTATTAAAAAAATACGTTGGCATGTTAAAATAGGTAAACATTTTTAAATAATTAAAATTATTAAAATGGGGTTTAATAAAATAAGTAAGTAAGGGTTGCACCTGATATTTTTGAAAAAGAGAGATTTTAGTGAAAACAAATATAAATGGTAATATATTTTAATTTAAAAGTAATTGCCCATGATATTTTTGGAAAAGAAATAGATTTTGTTAGGAAAAAGTTGTTTTAATTATAAAAGTCAATCAGCTAGTTAATATTTTTATATTATTTTATTATTTATTAAATAGAATAAATGACCGAAAACCGAAAATCAAAACTTTCAATGTTTCGGTTTTAATAATATAGTATAGATATAGATTGATAAATTAGGAAATAATTAAAAATTTTAATTGGGAAAAATTGAATGTATTTTAATATTATAAGGTTATTTAATGTATTATTTTGATTATATTAGTTATTTATTAATATGTATTTATTTTTTATTCTATCATAAAATTTGTAATTATTCATATTTAATTATTATATTATTTTAATTCTAATAATTTATTATAACTCATAACTCAACTTGTATATTATGAATAAAAAATACTTTTAGAAAATAAATAATTGGAATTAATCATATAAAAATATTTTGGTCTTTTTTCATAAATACCTAATCTTGAAAACTTTTTGCAAAAATACTCTATTTTTTGAATTTTTTGCAAAAATACCAGCATATTTGCAAGAATACCATCTTTTTGAAAATATTTGCAAAAATACGGTCTGCAACTAGATACAGCCATATCTGCAACTGTAATCAAAATCAACCACAAATACAACTTCTAAAAAATTAATAATTAAAATCATCTTTGGTTGCATAATAAGTTGCATAATATAAATATAAATTAGTTTAGTGAGAAGCAACCCAAACTAATCACAAATATAATTCACACACACAATCTAAAGAAGTTCAATAAAACAACTGAATACAACCACAATCAACTAAAACCATTATAAAAGATAACCAAAATACAATCAAATCATACTTACAACCGAAATCAACCAAAATTAGACAGTTTGTTGATCCACTTGGAGGGACAACATGCAACAGGTTTAATAAGATTTAAGCTATTACCACCGAGTATTTATATTATGAGAGAGTGTCGACTTTAAAAAAATGTTACTTTGTTTTATTAAAACTTTAGATATAAAAGCAATTTTTTTTAAGAAAAACTCCTTGGATTTACAACATTGCTGACCACTGACAAAAGAAAGGAAGAAAATGAGATTCTCAAGTGGAAATGAAGAAGAAGAATCAGTTGGGGAAGACAGAATAAGTAGTCTGCCAGATGAGCTTATTCATCACATTCTATCCTTTTCCAATACCCAATTAGCGGTTAAAACCAGCGTTCTCTCGAAACGATGGAAGCTCGTATGGACTACTCTCCCTTGTCTCAATTTCTTCCCACTTACCTATGAAATCTCTGCTAAAGAAATTAAGTTGATCGACACTTTTTTATCTCACCGAAACAATAAATCTGAGTTATTGAAATGTAATCTCTTTTTTAGCCACGGTCCTCGGGATTTACTTGACAGGATTGTTGATTATGCAATTGCACACAACGTTCAAGACCTGATTGTTGAAGGTCTCGAATTTGATGTTGTTAAATTATCCACCATTACTTCTGCTTCCGTGAAAAAACTTGTACTGAATCTAGATTCTAGTGAATTGTTGAATTCGCATTGTTGGGATTTACCCGCATTAACAACTCTACACTTGAAAGGGCCTTGGTCTCTTTGTAACATAAGTTTTCGTAAAACGTATTTGACATGCTTGCCTTCTTTACGAATCTTGTTACTTGATAAAATTGAGTTACCACATCCTATTAGTTTACCTGCTCTAACAAATCTGTGTTTGATAAGGTGTCAATTACCCCAGAAGCTTGTGATTTACCAGCTTTATCATATCTCACACTGGATCATGTATTACTTCCTAAAACTATGACTCAGTTCTTCCCTGCACTAGTTAATCTAGCAAATCTTAGTGTATTCTCCGACACAGAAATAACGGCAAACTGTTATATAAACTGTCCCCAATTGTTGAACCTCAAAATCGTTTTCAACATGTTTAACATCCCTAATCATTCTGGCCAGATCATAGTTTTGGCTCCTAAACTCCACAATTTCCCTTCTGTGGGATTCTTTCCTATCACATTTGGAGTTTCTCAGTTGAAGAATGTGAATATAAAGTTACGGGGTAGCATTCCTCTGGCACCGTCACAGAAGTGGAAGAAATATTATCGCCAAGTTACTCATCTGTTTCAGGGATTGGGAAGTGCCAGGATCCTCATTCTCGACCTAGAGACTGTGGAGGTAACTTCATATTAATTTCTTATCATTATTACTACATTGCCAATTTTTTTTGCAGCTAAATCACCGTGGTAGCGCTTCAAGAGTTTTCCTAAAATAACATGATTAACTCTCCAGTGATATTTTGCAAAATTAAATATTGCATAAAGGTAACCGGAGGCTAAATGACTAGCTATCTTTTTTTCAGTTTATGAGTATCCATATTTAATCAATTTTTTTTTTAATTTGTCTAGGCCCTTTCAGATGTTTCAGACTATTTTGTCCGTTTTTCCTCACCATTCTATAATTTGAAGTATGTGAAAGTACCAGAGGAATATAAAGAATCAAGTATGCCCCCTTGCCTCAAATCCTATTTACTCGGTGGATCTCCAAAAGCCACAATTGTCACTACATTGACTCAGGTATCTGCAGAATCTTTTTAGCAACTGGATAACTGATGCATATTTTGTCTTATTTTTGGAAGATATGTTTCATTTTGTGACATATCACAATCATGGGTCACATCGGTATATTATTTTTTTTGAAAAACATATGACGCTGGATTCCTACATGTATAACTAATGTTAACTCGAGTCTAGTACAAAACTGACCCACCATAATCCAGTAAATTAGCTTATATATTGAAAATGTAAATCCACATTAAATTTGATTTCTGCAAGAATCCAGTAAATTAGCTTATATATTCGTGCTGCAAAAATTCTTGTCTCGGTTACGTGTCGATTTTAATGAAGGAAATTGGGCGAGACTAGGAAATTGGATGGGAAAATAATAGGTAAATCAAAAAGTGCCAGGAAGGTTCTTGATACCACTTTGATGGGACTAGGGTTTACACACGGATTATTCATTCTCACGCAGAACAGAAACACAAAAGGATGTCCTCTCAATATTAATCAATATCAATAATAAAGTGACTTAATTACAAGAATTAATTCCTATTTACAAATATCCTACAAATATAGGATAACTTTAACAGATAATTTTGTTTGATGACTATTAATAATTAAGTAACTTAAAGTAATCTCACTAATAGGCTTCGAAATACTTCTATATTGCTCCCAAGTAGTCTCTTTGGGCTTTTTACAGCCATCCCACATCATAGTGTGTACTGAGCTAATATTTGGTACAATCTTTTTGTTGAAAACTCAATATATTATAAGAAGATGCGTTTTAATTTATAATCTCGATGGTGTTTTACCAAAGTTTCTGATTTTTTTCAGAACACTTGTTCTAATACGGTGCCAGCCGAGACAGCTCAAAATGTGGTGATACAAGAACCTTTGGCAGCTCCAACCATGGCGTACTTTGACTCTGGAAATGTACATAAAAATGTGTTCATTGACACAGTGGACATATGGGTGCAAGAACAAGATGTGGATGTGGTGGAGAATTCTGAAGTACAAGCTCACAAGGTTAGACAGCTTGTTGATCCACTTGGAGGGACAACATGCAATGATCGGCCAAGCTCTTCCAAGGAAATTAGTGATTTTGGGATATGGCGGGGCCTTGAAGTTAAGTCCGAGTTTGTTTGTTTACTTGATCTCATTATGAACAAGTACCCAGAAACATTTGAGCACTGTACTACCAAAATTAAGAAATTCTGTACAATGGAGCTGAATAAGTTGTGCACCTCAATAAATGACTTTACCAAGATGTCTATGGCTAAGGTTGATATTGAGGTGATTGCTGAGTACAGGGCTGTTTTTGCTGAATTGCAGAAATATGGATTCGGTGTAAGTTGGCTTGAGAACCGTCTGAACTATGTGGAACAGCTCCGGTTTTCACATCCCTTAATTCCCGAGCTTGGTGCGATTGACTGTCAAATTGATGATACCAAAATTAAGTTACAAGATTTGGAGAATAAATTGCAAGACCTGAAGACTGTCCGTGCTGAGAAGTTGCAAGAGATTCAGAATGTTTTTGGAACTATGGGTGCTAACCTAGCCGCTGGCTACATTGGAGATGATTTATTTTCTGTTTGATAGTTTTTTGGATGCCTTGGTATCTTGTCGACTGCCCTTTGTCTGGTTAGCTAGTCCTCGATTTTCTCTAGTACTTTTGTGGTGTAATGCTTATTGACATCGTATATAAGTCATGGTGTTTAAATTGCTTAGGATTGCCAATATTCTTAGAGGTAGCCAATTCGAGTATAAAATGCGTGTGTTTATGAATATATGGTGTCCAATATTTTCATTCGTTAAGACTTGGTGTACTGCTATATCAGGTATACTTAATTATCCCCACATAATTAAATAACATTGGAGTCACAGGGACCATCCATTAGAACTGTACCAAGTTACTTTGTATGAGAATGAGTTACATGACGATGATAACAACAGTGATGATGATAGAAGAGTGTTGATATGTGATGGGTGCATTCAACCCAGAACGGCTTCTCATGTGTCTTATTACGCTTGTACCAATGTTGTTTCTTTCTCCATGCCTTGTGTGCCACCAACTTACCAGCAAAGTTGCTTAGAGCATTCGTTCACGCTTGGTCGGTACAACAAATTCTATGATTCTTTTAAATGTGGAATTTGTTGCTTCGTTTCAAATGGATTCTACTATATGTGTGAGATTTGTGATATCAAAATTGAAATTCGTTGTGCATTCTTGCCCGTGAGGATTAGACATAAATCTCATAAGCAGCACTTCCTTGTTCAGCGTCGCTTTTCCAATTATGATTGCAGTGTAAGTGTGTAACTAACTATAGAATTTCTGAAGGCGTGGAGTATACATGTGAAACCTGCGTGCCTTCCGAATTCATATAATATGTGCATTTTACCCCAGTCGACTGAAACCAGATATGATGATCACCCCATTAGTTTGAAACATCCTCCATTCTTCTACGAGGGAGTAATCTACTGTGATATGTGTGAAGAACGTTAACAATCACTGGTTGCTTTATCATTGTGATAAATGTGATCACTCTTTTCACCATCGTTGCATCCGTTGGTACGAAAAGGTCAAGTTAGGAGGACCAATCAAGCATAGTATTGGCAATCAACCACACACGCTTACATTGGTTTTAAAGAGGACTACAAGAAAGAATTCTTCCCCGTACTTATGTGTCATTTGTGGGGAAGGCTACAAGCTTCTGCACTTTTTCGAATGTCATGGATGTGGATATCTTGCATGCATCTTCTGTATTAGAAGTATACATAATCAGTAGACAGTTTAATATCTTCTGTATTGTTTTCGTTGATAAACACAGATTAAATAGAACTATGTGTCGTATTTAAGTACATTACAAGATTGCATTGTACGCTCATTAATATATCAATACAGTACGACAAATGTTTTACACAATATGATCACCAGAAAACCAAAGAATCATCAACACCTTGACACTAATACCCTGCTTTCAGTTACAATCAGAGCAAAAGATTTATGCAGAATCTTCCTGCTGTTATATCCGCGAACAAAGCCAACATTTCATTGCCCGATTTTAACAATACAGAAGATATTAAACTGTCTATTGATTATGTATACTTCTAATACAGAAGATGCATGCAAGATATCCACATCCATGACATTCGAAAAAGTGCAGAAGCTTGTAGCCTTCCCCACAAATGACACAGAAGTACGGGGAGGAATTCTTTCTTGTAGTCCTCTTGAAAACCAATGTAAGTGTGTGTGGTTGATTGCCAATACTATGCTTGATTGTTCCTCCTAACTTGACATTTTCGTACCAACGGATGCAACGATGGTGAAAAGAGTGATCACATTTATCACAATGATAAAGCAACCAGTGATTGTTAACTGGTTCTTCACACATATCACAGTAGATTACTCCCTCGTAGAAGAATGGAGGATGTTTCAAACTAATGGGGTGATCATCATATCTGTGTTTCAGTCGACTGGGGTAAAATGCACATATTATATGCATTCGGAAGGCACGACAGGTTTCACATGTATACTCCACGCCTTCAGAAATTCTATAGTTAGTTACACTGCAATCATAATTGGAAAAGCGACGCTGAACAAGGAAGTGTTGCTTATGAGATTTATGTCTAATCCTCGCGGGCAAAAATGCACAACGAATTTCAATTTTGATATCACAAATCTCACACTTATAGTAGAATCCATTTGAGACGAAGCAACAAATTCCACATTTATAAAAATCATAGAATTTGTTGTACCGACCAAGCGTGAATGAATGCTGGGGGTGAAATGAACACGCTCCGCTAAGCAACTTTTCTGGCAACTTGGTGGCACAGAAGGCATGGAGAAAGAAACAACATTGGATACAAGCGTAGTAAGACGCATGAGAAGCAGTTATGGGTTGAATGCACCCATCGCATATCAACACCCTTTTATCATCATCACTATCGTTATCATCGTTCTCACACAAAGTAACTTGGAACAGTTCTAATGGATGGTCCCTGTGACTCCAATGTTTTTTAATAATGTGTGGATAATTGAGTATACCTGATATAGCGCTACACTTTTCATGACCCTCACCTTGAATTTCAACTTGGAGCTTGCAATGGTGGATAATGAGATCAAGCAGAGATTCCTCACTAGGCAGAGGAAACTGTGAAAAATCTGGTTCTTCATCAACAATGTCATTTGCTTCAATCTTCTTTCTGAAAAATCAAACTAAGATTTAGTTAAGGGATGATAAGTGTAAAGACATTAACTCATGGAAAATTAAAAACAATTGATCTAAATAGCAAATATATGAATAACGAAGGCACTGACCCAAAAGCGAGTACTCTGGACCGCGTTGAACATGCCATATGCACAAAAATTGTGCACTTGTGACAGTAATAAGACCAGGAGCAGGATTGAATTCGTCTATCGCAGATATAACAGTA
This sequence comes from Heracleum sosnowskyi, assembly GCA_030848705.1. Classification (NCBI taxonomy): domain Eukaryota; kingdom Viridiplantae; phylum Streptophyta; class Magnoliopsida; order Apiales; family Apiaceae; genus Heracleum; species Heracleum sosnowskyi. Next base: position 130,125,844 of record CM061241.1, on the reverse strand, counting down.
TCGCACGAAATAGCGATGCATGACAGGAATAGAGAAGATAAGAGTGAGAGGGTGATGGTGAAAAGTAGGGTTTGAGATAATAGGCGAAAAAAATGCACACTCTTTGTGAATCCAAAAATCACAAGTGTAGCAGACATAGGAATAATCATCAAATTCCTTGTAACAAGCATCACAACGAAAAGCAGCTCGCCTATGTAATGTCAGTGTGTGCTCGCTGTGACCTTCATGACGAATCACTCTCTGATCAGAAACAGAGGTAGAAATGAAAGCACAAGTAACACACAAGTCAAAAATACAAGCAACACAAGCATAAGCGAAATTCACACGAACATTACAAACATCACATTCACAAGTGTAGTTATCACTGCGTCGCAGAAGATTAAGGGGGTGCAGGTCCCGCTTATCGCGAATAATCTCTTCGGGTAATTCAGCACAACTCTTGTGGAGGTAGAACTTTTGACAACCAGTATCATCACTACTACAGGTATATGCAAGTGAGCCTGTAACAAATTTGCCACAAACAGCGCATCTGTTATTCCTTTCAATAATAACATTTTCTTTTAGTACTAGAGGGTGCTGCGGATGGCTAAAGTGCTCCACAGTTGAAGAACAGCTCATTATTTCAGGTGCGAGATAACAGGAAATGGGATTATTACTTGTTTGTTGTCGCTGAATTATTTCATACTTATATTGAAAGGAGGAAAAAAGAAAACTAACATTCCTTGAACCACACTCCTTCCCCAACGAACAGATCTAGGTATTCCTGGACGTGTGGCGAGTCCTATATTATTATTAGGAAAATTACGACAGGTGAGCATTTGGGAATAATTTTTTTAATAATTTTTGGAATCTCTAGTATTTTTCAAAATATTATTATGTTTCCGGTAATTAGTGATTATCTTTTGACCATGGTGGGACTTGCGTCGAATATGTATTTAACTTTTTTGTTTAGTGTTGATCGATCAATTCGCTATTTGTTTCAAAGCTGCATAGCAAAAGAATATGCCAATGTCGGTCTTTTCTTGATTGCTTGTTTCCTTTTCTAATTAAAAATTTCTTAATGGCTTATTGACAGGGAGTACCGAGTACATTTTAATTTAAAGAAAGGAAAAGATACAATCAGATTTCTTTTGTCATGATTACAAGGAAGGATGAATTCTAAATCAAGTTTAGTATTACTTTAAACTAGCTGATAACCGTGTTAAGCACGGGCCATGAGTCGACATCAACATAATAATATTGATAAATATTAATAAATATTTTTAAAAAATATATTGTCGAGAATTGAATGATAAAAATATAATAAATAAACAACTATTTAATTATGTAGTTATAGACAGTCGAACCGTTTGTAAAATTAAAGAAATTAAAGTAAATAAATAAATCTTGTATGATTACGTAGCTGTAAGAAATCGAACCCTCAATGTAGCTAATAAATTTAAAGTAAATAAATAAATCTTGTATAATTATGTAGTTGCAAAGAATCGAACCCCGGATGAAGTTACAGAATTTAAAGTAAATAAATCTTGTATAATTACGTAGTTGCAAGGAATCAAACCCGAAGTTTGTGATAATCAAATTTGGTACTTTGGTACCGTGCGCCATTTTCACATTTTTTTGCTTATTAATATTAATTTTAATTATTAAAAAAATATTAAAAAAAATGTACTTATAGATATTTGAATGATAGAAATATATAATAAATAAATACTATTTAAATATGTGGTTAGGCAATTAATCTTAAATTTGGTACCGCACGATATTTTAACATTATTTTCTTTATTAATAAAGAGTAACATTATTTTCTTTATTAATAAGAGTATAGAAGTTATAGACAATTGAACTTTGAATGAAATTAATGAAATTAAAGTAAATAAATAAATCTTGTATAGTAACGTAGTTGTAAGGAATCGAACCCTGAATTAAGCTAAAGAATTTAAATTAATAAATCTTGTATGTAGTTGCGAGAAATCGAACCCAGGTCACGTGATAACCAAATTTGGTACTTTGGTAATAATCAAATTTGGTACTTTGGTACTTTGGTACTTTTGGTACCGCACACCATTTTCACATTGTTTTTTCTTATTAATAAAGACTAGCTTAAAACCCGTGCGATGCACGGATTGTTAATTGTTATTTTATTATTATTTTTTTAATATTTTATTAATTGTAATTGTGCAAAAAATAAGTAGTCATGTTAAAATAGCTAAACACTTTAATTAATTAAAAATATTAAAACATATTTTAAAATAAATAATTATGGGTTTGCCCGTTATATTTTTGGAAATGAGGAGTTTTAGTGAGAAAAAATAAAAAATGTAACATATATTTAGTTTAAAAAGGTAAATACCCGTGATATTTTTAGAAAATGAGGTTTTAAAATTTAATAATTAAAAGTATTTAAATACATTTTAAAATAAATAAGTAAAGAGTTTCCTGTGATATTTTTGGAAAAAGAATGGATTTTAGTGAGAAAAATAGAAAAAGTAAAATGTAAAAGGCAATTTACCGTGATATATTTAGAAAAGTAGGGACTTTGTTAGAAAAAATATATAATGTGTTTTAGCTGAAAAAGTAATTGGTTATAAATAGGTATTTGATTATTTATATTTTAATATTTTTAGTAATTGCATTTGTTAAGAAAAATAAGTAGACATGTTAAAATAGGTAAACTTTTAAAAAATAATTATAATATTAAAATAGGTTTAAAAATAAATAACTAAATGTTTGTCGGTAATATTTTTGGAAAATGAGGGGTTTTAGTAAGAAAAAAAATAGAAAAACTAACATGTTTTAGTTAAAAAAGTAACTGGCCGTGATATATTTGAAAAAGTAGGGGAATTTGTTAGAAAAAATAGAAAAATAATGTATTTTAGGTGAAAAAGGTAATTGGTTATAAATAAGTATTATTATTATTTAATAATATATTTCTATAAATAAGTAAGGTTAATTAAGTAAAAACTAATTAAGGGCAATTAAGTAAAATCACAACGTACCATACCCACCAACCAAACTTTTAATGTTTCGTCTATTATATAATAGTATTGATTAGAGGTGTAAATGAGCCAAACTGTTCATGAGCTACTCGAGCTAGTAAAATATTATACTGTCTACTGATTATGTATACTTCTAATACAGAAGATGCAGGCAAGATATCCACATCCGTTACACTCGAAAAAGAACATGACCTTGTCATAGCCTTTCCCACAAATGCAACATAAGTAAGGGGAAGAATTCCATCTCGTTGTCCTCTTTACAACCAATGCAAGTGTGTGTGGTTGATTGCCAATACTATGCTTGATTGTTCTTCCTAACTTGACCTTCTTGTGCCAAAGGATGCAATAATGGTGAAAAGAATGATCACATTTATCGCAATGATAAAGCAACAACTGATTGTTAACTGGTTCTTCACAAATATCGCAGTAGATTACTCCCTCGTAGAAGAATGGAGGATGTTTCAAACTAATGGGGTGATCATCGTATCTGTGTTTCAGTCTACTGGGGTAAAATGCACATAGTACATGCATTCGAAAGGCACAACGGCCGGTTCCACAAATAAAGCTTCTAGAAATGTCATAGTTACTTAGACTGCATTTAGATTTGGGAAAGGGACGCTGAACAAGGCCGTGTTGCTTGTGAGCTTTATGTCTAATCCTGGCGGGCAAGAGCGCACAACGAATTTCAATTCTGATATCACAAATCTCACACTTATAGTAGAATCCATTTGAGGGGAAGCCACAGCTTTCACATTTAAAAAAATCATAGAATCTATTGTACCGACCAAGGATGAGCGAATGCTGGCGGTGAAATGAACGTTCTCCTCCTCCAAACAACTTTGCTGGCAACTTGGTTGCACAGAAGGCATGGAGAAAGAAACAACATTGGATACAAGCGTAGTAAGACGCATGAGAAGCAGTTATGGGTTGAATGCACCCATCGCATATCAACTCCCTTTTATCATCATCAATATCGTTATCATCATCATGCAACTCATTCTCACGAAAAGTAACTTGGTGCAATTCTAATGGATGTTCGTGACTCCAATGTTCTTTAATAATGTGTGGATCATTAAGTATTTCTGATATAGCTGTACTCTTTTCACCCTCACCTTGAAATTCAAGTTGGAGCTTGCAACGCTGGATAATGAGATCAAACAGTGACTCCTCACTAGGCAGAGGAAATTGTGAAAAATCTGGTTCACTATCAACAATGTCATTTGCTTCAATCTCCTTTCTGAAAAATCAAACCAAGATTTAGTTAAGGAATGATAATTGTAAAGACTTTAACTCATGGAAAACTAAAAACAATTGATGTAGATAGCGTATATATGAGTAATGAAGGCACTGACACAAAAGAGACTATGGACGTTGAACATTTCATATGCACAAAAAATGTGCACTTGTGACAGTAATAAGACCAGCAGCAGGATTGAATTCGTTTGTGGCAGATGTGACAGTATCGAATGAAATTGCGATGCATGATAGGAATAGAAAAGATAAGAGTGAGAGGGTGATGGTGATAAGTAGGGTTTGGGATGATGGGCGAAGAAAATGCACACTTCTTGTGAATCCAAAAGACACAAGTGAAGCATACATAGGAATAATCTGTAAAAATTTCCCAGCAAGCATCACAACGGAACCAAGCTTTCCTCTGTAATGTTAGTGTGTGCTCGCGATGACCTTGATGACAAATCACTTTGTGTTGAGAAACAAAAGTAGAAAAAAAAGCACAAGAAACACACAATTCAAAACTACAAACATCACAAGCATAAGAGAAATTCACACGACTATTACAAACTTCACAAGTGTTGTTATGAATGCGTGGCAGTAGAGTAAGGGGGTGCAGGTCCTGCTTAGTGCGAATAATCTGTTTGGGTAATTCAGCACAACTCTTGTGGAGGTAAAATTTTCGACAGCCAATATCATCACTACTACAGGTATATGCAGGTGAGCCTATAACAGATTTGTCACAAACAGAGCATTTAGCATCCACTGAAATAATAACATCCTGTTTTAGTACTAGTGCGTGCTGCGGATGGCTGAAGTGCTCCACAGTTATGGCTGAACAACTCATTATTTCAGGCGAGGGAGAAGAGGAAATGGGATTTTACTTGTTATGGTTTCTGTATTAGAGCTTCAACTTATTTACAACATATTAACAACTTCATACTTATATACAAAAATTACTTGGTCACACTAACATTCCTTCAGAATTAAAAATTGCTATATTCCCCGTAATTAGTGATTATCTTTTGACCAGGGAGGGACTTATATCGAACACTCTTTGAATTTTACTTTTTTTGTTTAGTGTTGATCAATCAATATGCTATTCGTTCAAAGCTGCATATCAAAAGAATATGCCAGTGTCGGTCATCGTACGTTTGTTTTCTTGATTGCTTGTTTCTTTTTTGACGAAAAGCTTCTTGATGGCTTGATTGATAGGAGTACATTTTAGTTCAAAGAAAGGAAAAGATAGAATCATATTTCTTTTGACATGATTACAAAGAATTATAAAAGAAGAACTCCAAATCAAGTTTAGTATTGTATTACTTTAAACTATTTTTAAAGGAATATTACTTTATTTTAATTTTACTCACTCTTTATTAATCATTATAGAACAAATGTAATTTATAATATTTTAGTCACTCTTTACCTTAAAATATCATTTTTACAAATCACAACTCATTTCCATGGAAGGTGTGAATTGTGAAGCTTTACGAAGAAGAACATCCATATACAAAACAAATTTGCATTTAAATATTTGTGTATACACAGTCATAAAATTTTTATTTTAAATTAAAATAATAATAAAATCGTGGAGAATATTTAATCATATATACTAGCTAATAACCCATGTCAAACACGGGTCGGGCATGAGTTGACATTAAAATATTAATATTGATAAATTATTAATAAATATTATTAAAAAATGAAATTGTCGAGAATTGAACGATAAAAATATATAATAAATAAACCACTATTAAATTTATGTAATTATAAACAATCGAACCATGGATAAAACTAAAGAAATTAAAATTAATAAATAAATCATGTATGATTATGTATTTGCAAGGAATCGAACCCTCGTTGAAGCTAATGAATTTAAAATAAATAAAATTAATCTTGTATAATTACGTAGTTGCAAGGATTCGAATCCCGGATGCACCTAAAGAAATTAAAGTTAGTAAATAAATCTTGTATGATTACGTAGTTGCAAGGAATCGAACCCTCGATGAAGCTAGTGAATTTAAAATAAATAAATAAATCTCGTATAATTACGTAGTTGCAAGAAATTGAACCTGAAACTAAAGAATTTAAAGTAAATTAATCTTATATAATTATATAGTTGCTAGGAATCGAACCGAATTTAATGATAATCAAATTTGATACTTTAATACCGCGCGTCATTTAAACATTATTTTGCTTATTAAAAAAGAATATAGATTCAAACTATCCATGTACATTGTTTTACCATACTAATGATTGTGTGAACACTGTTTTCATACAAAATTTCACCCAGGACTCACTCGTTACTCTGAAACAAGGTAGCACTCTCCATAAGTCTGTTATTCTTTAAACATTTTAAAAACAAATTTTTATAGCCGTACTTCATAGCCTTGATGTTAATAGGGCATATATCTAGCGTCTAAAGCAACGGGAGATTCCTCAGGTAGAAATATTAATAAGGACCAATTATTATGTTTTATTGTATGCAACATACTCTAACAGCTGGCATGTAATAACTTAGATACATGAGGGATATTTCGGGTATTTGTGGGTTAGTTAGCATATTCCCCAATCATTCCAATCATTGGAATATAATGTGACAGGTGCACAAGGAATAAGACAGAAAGAATAAAATTATTGTGTGTGGTTGTGGTTGTGGTTGCATATGAGCTTCTTTCACTCCTCTTTGAATTCATCTTTCTGCATTTCATATTTATCATTATGGTATCAGAGCGTGAATGCATTGTTTGTTTCGTTTGATTGAAGCTTGTGTTTTTGTGTAATCACTGTCAAGTAACACATTGTTTTTCATTCTCTGTTTTTTTTTTTGAAAAACCCAGCAACAGTTTTGTGCTTGAGATCTGTTTTATAACACTACGATATGGCAGCTGTGGGAGGAAGATTCACTCTTGCATATATGCAAAATCCCTTGTTTCTTCACCCATCAGATGGTCCTTTGTCGTTTAGTGTCTCGAAACTGCAGGGTGCTGCTGATTATCGTGGTTGGAGACGTATGTTCGAGCTTCAGCTGTCATCCAAGAGAAAACTTGGGTTTGTCAACGGTACGGTCATCAGAAGCACTACTGATGATATTCAAGCGTTGCAATGGGATACTTGTAACGATCTAGTCATCTCATGGATTCATGGTAATGTTTCTGACAATATCAAACGATCTATTTTATTTCTTATTTATGCTCATGAAATTTGGAAACAATTGGAAAAAAGTTTTTAGTTGAGTAATGGATCTAGGAAGTATAAGCTTAATAAGGAGTTGTTTGGTAGTCTTTGGGAGGAGATCGAGTCTATGAATATCTTGCCTGTTATTACTACGGTAGCTGATGATGTGACTAGGTTGTTAGAGGCCATTGAAACTCAAAAGGAAGAGGCTAGGTTGTTTGTATTTTTGAATGGGTTGGATGACACCTTTAGTGCCATGAGAAGTCAATTACTGATGCAGCAGCCTCTACCTACTGTTGAAGCTGCGTGTGCAGTTCTTCAACAAGAAGAATCACATCGTGATGCTTTGCCTGTGGCTGTCGAAATGGAGCACACTGCGATGTATAGTAAAGGGCCTGTGGATAGGAGTCTACCAGCCTGTACCAGTGTGGTTTGAAGAACCATTCAAGTGAAAAATGTTGGAGTCTTACAGGTTTTCCAAAGTGGCATTACAAGTATAGAAAACCAGTTGTTAAAGGAGGACAATATCGGTCACAACCAAGGTGAGGTGGTAACAAATCGAACAATCCAAAGGTAGCCAACAATGCTTCAGTTCAAACTACTGGTAGTGATCAATCTGTGACATTTACTTCTCAACAGTTGTAGCAATTATTAAAATTGATGCCTGGTCATTCTCATAGTGTACCTAGAGGTTCTGATACTGATGATGAATTGGAGTTTGGTTTTTCTGGTATGGTTGCTTGTAACGTGTCTGTTTTTTGAAGAAATGCGTGGATAGTTGATTTTGGAGCAAGTGACCATATGACTTGCTCTGTTGATAAACTTTTCAATATTAAAGCTGTTGCTGCCAATTTGACAATTACTTTGCCAACTGGAGACGTTACCAAGATTACACATGTGGGGGATTTGAGGTTGATGAGTGGTTTGACTCTGAAGAATGTTTTGGTTGTTCCGGAATTCAATCACAATCTCCTTTCTATACATAAATTAGCTAGTGACAATAAGTGTGATGTTCGGTTTACTCCTGATACTTATGAAATTCGGAACTCTCAGTCCAAATTGGTTTAAGTAGTGGGACGAGTGTATAATGGATTGTACTACCTGTTTGATGAAGTCTCTCTTACTGAGACTGTTTCTTCAGCAGCTCACCCTCCATCAGCTCACTGTAATGTTGTCTCTGTGGATGTTAATCTGTGGCATTTGCGGTTAGGACATGCCTCTAAGTCCAAGATGAAGCACATTCCTCACCTAAAGTCTCATGTGCAACCTACAGAGTAGGTATGTGTCACTTGTCCCATGTCGAAGTTTGTTAAGTTGCCTTTTACTCTTAGTGAATCATATGCTAGTGTTGCGTTTGATTTGATACACTTAGACACTTGGGGACCCTTTCGGGTATGTACAAGAGGCAAATTTAAGTATTTCTTGACTTTAGTTGATGATCACACTCGAATGACCTGGTTATATCTCATGCAATCTAAATCTGATTTTCTGGTGTGTTTCAAGACATTTTGCAACTATGTTAAGAATCAGTTTCAAAAGTTTGTTAAGTGTATTCGATCCGATAACGCACCTGAATTTGTTGATCTTAATTGCACTGCCTTTTACAATGAATGTGGCATTGTTCATCAGAAGTCCTGTGTCTATAGGCCACAGCAGAATGCCCGCGCTGAGCGCAAGCATAGACATGTGCTAGAAGTGGAAAGGTCTTTAAAATTTCAATCTGGGCTCTCTTTGGCTTATTGGGGAGAATTTGTGTTGACAGCTGTTCATCTCATCAATAGATTGCCCACACCAGTGTTAAAAAACAAAACCCCTTATGAAGTTTTGTATAATGAGCCCACACCTTATACACATCTAAAGGCCTTTTGTTGTTTAGTTTTTGCCCCAAATCCTGCTCTACACTCTGATAAATTCAGTCCTCGATCAGTTCCTTGTGTCATGATTGGTTATCCTCCAAACACTAAAGGATACAGACTTTTAGACTTGTCCACAATGCAGCCATTTATTAGTAGAGACACTGTGTTTAACGAATTTGTGTTTCCTCTAAACACCACCTCCAGCTCCACTTTTCTCTCCCCAACTCCAGTAAATATACCATTTCCTCCAGCTGTTAACACTGATCTAGATGAGATTTTAGATACTGATCTTCAGGTTGTCACAAATGACTCTTCTGCCTCTGATAGTTCTACTGTTCCAGTTTTAAGAAGGTCTTTTAGGCCTCGTAAAAATCCTACTTGGTTGAATCAATATTCTCATGACTTGCTTCCTACTGCTAATGTGTTACAAGTGACTACATCTCTTACTGATCCAACCTGTTTTGCTTAGGCCAATAAGCATAATCATTGGATCGATGCAATGAATCAAGAATTAGCTGCTTTGGAGTTGAACAATATGTGGGAAATGACAGAATTACCACATAATAAGAAATCTATAGGCTGCAAGTGGGTGTTCAAGACAAAGTTTAACACAGATGGCTCTATTGAACGATATAAGGCTCGTTTGATGATTCTGGGTTGTAAACAGACTTATGGGATCGATTACTTGGATACCTTCGCTCCAGTAGCCAAGCTCACAACTGTACGCACTTTGCTTGCAGTGGCAGCAGTTCAGAATTGGATTGTCATTCAAATGGACGTCACCAATGCGTTTTTGCATGGTGACCTCCAAGAAACGGTATACATGAAGTGTCCTCCTGGTTATCAAGGTATTGGTAGCATAATTCCTTACTCCAACACAGGTTTTTCTTCAGCTGGCTCCCCTGTCTTGGTGTGCAAATTGCTCAAGTCGTTGTACGGCTTGAAGCAATCTCCCCGAAATTGGTTTAGTAAGTTATCCTTAACACTTTTGGCTCATGATTACTGTCAATCAAAGACTGATTACAGTTTGTTTGTAAAGACCACAGAGACATCTATTGTGCTAGTTCTTGTCTACATAGATGACTTTCTAATTGCAGGGAACTCATCACATGATATTGCTGTACTCAAAAAGCTGTTATTTCAGAACTTTCATATGAAAGATCTTGGGGTTGTTCGTTATTTTCTTGGGCTGGAAATAGATAGAACTGCTGAGGGGGTTTCTTTGTGTCGCAGAAGAAATATACTTTAGACCTTTTAAAGGAATATCAGGTGGAAAATGAAACTGTTGTCAAGCTTCCGATGGATGTCCATGTGAAACTCACACCTACACTAGGTACTGCTCTAGTCAATCCACATCCTTATCAGCGTTTAATGGGCAAACTCGTCTATCTAACGGTGACTCGCCCAGATATTACGTTTGATGTTCATGTGCTGAGTCAATATATGCAAAACCCAACCACGGGTCATATGCAAGCCGGTCACAGATTACTCAGGTACCTGTTGGGCAACCCTAGTCAAGGTATCCTTCTCTCTAGTTCATCTGTTGTTCAAATACAAGCCTTCTGTGATAGTGACTGGGCTAGTTCCCCAGTCACTCGAAGATCTACCTCTGGTTTTTGTGTCTTGCTTGGGAATTCTCCAATTTCTTGGAAATCCAAGAAACAATCAGTGGTAGCACGATCCACATCAGAGGCTGAGTACCGTGCAATAGCTGTAACTTTGTGTGAAATCACATGGATTGCCGCGTTACTAAAAGATATGGGCCTTGAGGATATTCCACCAACAATTCTACAGTGTGATAACATGGCTGCCATAGCTATTGCTGCTAATCCTGTACTTCATCAAAGGACAAAGCATATTGAAGTGGATTGCCACTTTGTTCGTGATAAAATCAAGTCTGGAGCTATCGTTACTCATCATGTACCTTCACATTCCCAGATTGCTGATATTCTAACAAAACTCTTGTCTGTCAAGCAACACTATAGTCTTCTACACAAGCTTGGCGCTTTGGTTTCACCTACAGCTCCGCTTGAGGGGGAGTAATAAAGACCAATTTACTTTTACTATATTATTTTTTATTGTATGCAACATACTCTAACAGCTGGCATGTAATAACTTAGACACATAAGGGATATTTCGGGTATTTGTGGGTTAGTTAGCATATTCCCCAATCATTCCAATCATTGGAATATAATGTGACAGGTGCATAAGGAATAAGACAGAATGAATAAAATGATTGTGTGTGGTTGTGGTTGCATCTGAGCTTCTTTCACTCCTCTTTGAATTCATCTTTCTACATTTCATATTTATCATTAAATATAGTCTCAATGACACAACCATATCATGCATATTATTTAAAGATTATGCTTACATGCAAGTAAACAACCTGATGGTCGTCGACTTTTCCAGATTTTTCCGTTAGGATTATCTTCAAATCTTCAATCGTCACCGTAAGATTGATATCTTATGAACTCTTGGTTCATCTCTTGATGACCGTTGTTTCCTCCAAATAATCTAAAAAATTATCCGGCCGTAATCCCAAGATTTCTCGACGTTTTGTCTTAATATTTTTCTATATGTCTGTGTTTTTTTACTTTTTTATATATGTTTTCCTGTCTTTAATCATATTTTCTATCTTTCATCCTTTTATTTTCAGAATGTGCTTCTGTAATTTCTTGTAAAAAAAGTTGCTCAACTGGGTTTTCAGGGTTGGGGTAGTAAGGAAAGAGACAAGAAGAGCATCTCTTTAAATTATCCAACAGACTTGCATCATCTGCAAGGGCCTCAGGGTCTCGAACACCGTCAAGGTTACGATCCAATAAGCATACTATTAATCCTACGATACATGCACGAGCCATAAGAACACACGCCAAAAGTAATCGGCCGCTCTCCTCCTTAAGTTGATCTTTTTCACTTCCTTTTGGGTTAAGAAGCTTAACCACATACAGGGCCATTGTCGTCTTTGCCAAAGAGAAGTAAACATCCATAAATTTTTACATATAAAAAAAAGAGTAATGATCACTTTGCACCCCTTATCTTTGGGCGTTTTTGCGGTTTGATTCCAAACTATGTTTCTTGGCAAATTGCAACTTTAAGTTTTAAACTCGTTTCATTTCGCACCCTTTTGACCAAATTTTGTCAATTTACCGTTATCGTAAATTTTAACATGGATAAAATTGGAAAAATTTATTCAAATTATATATAAAAATCTATAAAGAAATAGAAAACATATTATTTATAGAAAGTTAGAATCGATAAAGCAATAGAAAACATTTAATTTAAGTAAATCCTTCCGACTTTACCCTTGGTTAAACTATCGATAATGATAAATGTGAACGAAATTTGGTCAAAAAAGTGCAATAGAAAATAACAAAATTATTAGACCGTAAAAACATATAAAAACCAACTCAAAAGAGAATCATCTAAAGTATTACCTTGCAAGCAATGATGTTTTTCCTACTAAGAACTCCCGGAAAGAAAACTGAATCCAAAATACAAATCTGGAGAGTATATATATAGACAAATGCAAATGAAAGAACTGTGATGCATGGTAGATACAAAATATTAATTAAAATCTCTCATGTTCCAAAAATATCACAAGCATTTTCATTTAATAAAATAAACTAACAATATTATAATTATCAATAATTAATCGATTAGATTTTTTAGCGAAATCCTACATTTTTTTATATTTTATAACCAAAATGTCTCTTAACTAAAATCTTTCATTTTCCAAAACTATCATGGACAATTCCATTTAATAATAAAATAATAATATTATAAATAGTAATAACAACTGATTACCTAAAAGCAAAGCGTATATTCTTTTTTATATTTTAGTTTCCAAAATTATCATGTACAATTCCATTTAATAATAAAATTATAATATTATAAATACTAATAACTAACTGATTACATTTTTTTAGGCAAATCATATTTTCTTTTTTACATTTTCTAACTAAAATTCTCATTTTTCTAAAATTATGACAGACGACATATATCTATACTATATATATTTATACTATCTATACTATCTTATAATAGACGAAACATTAAAAGTTTGGTTAATCGATTGGTATTAAGTGATTTTACTTATTTAACGAGATTATTTATTTATTGATAAATGAATATTTTATTCAATTATTGATAAATGAATATTTATTCATTTAGACAATATTTTTATTTTATTTTATTATAATAATGATATTTTAAATTCAACATTCAAACGTATCTAGAAGATAATAGTTAAAAGTTTAAAATTTTATTTAGCAAAAAATAAATAAATTTTGTTATATATTTTTTTCACATTCAATAATATGCATATATGAATTATATGTATAAATTAAGAATAGTGTACATGTATTTTAATATACTTGAGACTGTTTATAAGATTAAATTAGTAATATACTTAGGGTTTAATAAAATATATATATATATATATATATATATATATATATATATATATATATATATATATATATATATATATATTTATGACTTTTTTTACTAAATGACATATATCATAAAAATATATGTTATTTTAATTTTAGTGATTAATCATTTATGTTTATATAGAGCCTATAAAGATTCCGTTATGAATTAAAAAGTGTACTTGTAAACTGATTGCTAAGGTTTAAGAGAGCTTCGAGCTTTAATGGCTGCTCTTGTGTTTCGTGACTAAATCGGTCATCACAAGATGCCTACGTATCTCAATCAGTGCTGAGAATCAAGCCAAAGACGTAGTTCTTGGTGTTGCCCTCGGGGCTATGGTGGCAAGGGCACACCAAGGACGTAGTGACTTGTATGTCCTTATTCGAGGATGAAGTCTAAAACGTAATTCTAGGGGTGCCTTCGTGGCTTGTTGCGCCTTCGAGGCGTTGTGACGTATGGAGCTGTGCCCAAAACGTAGTAGATGATGTATGGAGCTGTGTCCAAAACGTTGTAGATGACGTATGGAGTTGTGTCCAAAACGTTGTAGATGACATATGGAGTTGTGTCCAAAACGTAGTTCTATTGTGAAGGAGCATGGTCCTTATATTGGCGTCTGGAGCCTCGTATTTAGAGTATGTTTAGGAGACTTAGCGAATAAGTCTCCTTTTTGATAATGGATAAACATTGTATTTCTTGATGAACAAGTCTTTTCCTTATTGATAAGGACTATGACTCATTATTTCTTTTAATTGGGGATTCTGGATCCTTATTTGATGAATTTGCCATATTTTGGACTCTTTTCCTGAGCTGTATATTTTCCCTATTTATTAATTACGAAATTAATAAATAATTAGGGTTTTGGGCCTTACTTATTGGGCCGTGTTCTTGGACCAATCCGGGTCTAATTAATACGTAATTAATTGCACTTCTAGGATTATTTTTCAGCCCATATCATTTGCCCCCCAACTTCTAGGAAAATCTCTTTTGGATTATCGTAGAAGTTATTTTATTCGGGAGTTACGAAATTCTCTTTCGTATTCTAGCCTGGTTTTGCGAACATATAGTTCTAAACCAATTTTTATAATTTTCCCAAAATAGGAATCATGATTTTTCATCAATTCCCTGAAAAATAAATTAAATTTTGAAATTCCAGTGTATTTTCGACCAGGATTTTGGTCGAATTCGACCTCATTTTTGGCTCCTGGTCGAACACCTTCGACCAGGATTCTGGTCGAATTTGGCCTGACATTGGCTCCTGGTCGAACACTTTCGACCAGGATTCTGGTCGAACTTTGGTGTAATTTCATCCCCTGGTCGAACACTTTCGACCAGGTTTCTGGTCGAATTTAGATGTCATTTTGCTCCTTGGTCGAACCCTTTCGACCAGGATTATGGTCGAATTTGGGTGCAATTTTGGCTCCTGGTCGAACCCTTTCGACCAGGATTCTGGTCGATTTTATGTTCCATTTTGGGCCCTGGTCGAACCCTTTCGATCAGGATGTGTATTTGTGGAATTCGACTATTTTTTGAGGTCGAACTTTTCGTCCATTTTGGGCCCTGGTCGAACTCTTTCGACCAGGATTCTGATCGAATATATGGTCCATTTTAGGCCCTGGTCGAATACTTTCGACAAGGATGCTAGTTAGCCGTTTCGATCTTGCTTGGGGTTTTCACAGAAGTTATTGCGTATTTTTCCTCAAAATTTTTATTTTTAAGGGTATTTTCGTCCTTAAATTCGACCTCAAATTAGGTCATTTTCGACCTCATTTTCGACCTCAACAGGTCCCAGGTCGAAGGTTTCGACCTCATTTTTCCTTGCTTTTTCGATCTCGGTCGTTCGACCTCGATCCTAGTCTTTTTCGACCTCGGTCTTAGGTCGAAAAAATCGACTTCAATTTCATGTATATTTTCAACCTCAGTCATTCGACTTCGATCTAGGGTTCTTTCGACCTCAGTTTGGTCTTAGCTTCTTTTGGTTACATATTATCTATTTAGGGCCTCAAATTCTTTTGGGCCTTGATTTTCTTTGAAGTCCAGTAATGATTATGGGCCTTGACTGGCTGTAGTCGGTTGCTCTTCCCTTAACCGGTCTTTTTTGAGACTTGGGATCTTTTTATCCTTTACCTGGGGGGATTTTAATATACACTAGTGTTTCACGAGTATCGTCTTGGTGTAAAGTGTGGAGCGACCTACACATTTACGACGATTTTGCCTTATTCGAGGCTAACTTGACATTTGTATAAGCCTTTTATGTCTTATACCGTCTTGTTTTGGCTTCAAGCCTTTCATTGAGCATATCGAATGATGGGATTTGGACTGCATGTCTTAGGTTTATGGGGTTTCAACCCTTCACCCTTACGAGTTCTTACTGATGGCTCCACTGGTAGTGATTCATTCTCAAATCTATCAAATCAAACTTCTCCTGATCTTGAAATTTTCGCTAATTAACAATAGGCATCTTAGGCTTTCTTTTGTATGTTTATTAGAAACATTCACCCTTCGGGGTTCGTTGTATTCAACTCTATTTATGCAGTTGACATGCATATTTTGTATGCTTTCCTTTGTATTCATTTGTAGTTTGTCTTGGCAAAGCTTTGAGGATGTTTCTACCAATCAAAACGGGCTCAACCCTTCATCTGCTTTCTAGGAAGCTCATGATTTCATCGAATCTTATTTCTACTTGTCCTACTAGCGGATCCTTTTAGGATGCACTAAACATAATAAACTTTTAAGTTTGAGGCATGCCAAGTCCTTGGCACCTCACGCCCTTCGAGGGTTTCTAGCTTATACGAGCCTCGTCCAAACACGTTCTTAACGCGATATGGTCCTTCCCAATTTGGGGCCAACTTGCCTTTTTGTCCAACTCTGGATGCCTCAATCTTTCTGAGGACTAAGTCTCATTGACGGAAGAATCTCTCTTTAACCCTTAGGTTATAGTAGAAAGATGCCCTTTTTTGATGTTCAACTACTTTGGCATTTGCCTCATCTCTAACTTTATCAATTAGATCTAAGGCCAGCCTCACGCCTTCTTCATTTGTCTCTGGCTCATAAGCTTCGATTCTTGGAGATGTGTGAGTAATCTCCACTGGAACCACTGCCTCTGCCCCATATGCCAGCAGAAAGGGGGTTGCTCCAGTGGTGACTTTACAAGTAGTACGATATGCCCATAGTATGGGGAGCAATTCGTCTACCCAAGTGTTTCTAGAACGTTCAACTATTTTCTTCAGTCCATCTAGGATAATTCGATTGACAACCTCAGCTTGCCCATTTGCTTGAGGATGGGCAACAGAAGTGAAGCGTAACTTAATATCATTCTCGTCACAATACTTCTTGAATTCATCGTTGTTGAACTGAGTTCCATTGTCTGTGACCAAGATACGTGGAATCTCGTATCTGCATATCACATTTTTCCGGAAGAAATGCATCACCTTCTTTGTGGTTATCTTGGCTAAAGGCTTAGCCTTAATCCACTTGGTGAAGTAGTCGATTGCAACTATCAAGAACTTTCTTTGCGCACTTGCCGTTGGAAATGGTCCAAGTATATCCATTCCCCACATGGCGATTGGGATAGGTGAGTTTATGGATGTCATCATCTCTGGTGGTTGTCTAACCACCTGTGCATGCTTTTGGCACCGTTCACATTTCTTCACGTAGCTCTTAGCATCTGCAAGTATGCTTGGACAATAGAAGCCTAGACGAGTGATTTTATGAGCAAGGGCTCTGCCCCCCAAGTGCTGCCCACAAATTCCTTCATGCACTTCCCTTAGGGCCAATTCTGCCTCTTGGGGTCTCAAGCATTTCAGATAAGGAACAATGAAAAGAATTTTTGTATAGGATTCCCTCAATCAGGGTATACCTAAGTGCTCTCACATATAACTTTCGTGCTTCTGAAGTGTCGTTGGGTAACCACCCAGTTTCCAGATGAGATTTGATGGGATCCATCCAACAACTGGCAACATCTATGGGTGCTACCAACTTTCCATTGATGCTTGGGGTCTTCAAGACTTGGAAGTATACACTTCCTGCGTAGTTTTCAATTTCAGAAGAGGCAAACTTAGACAAGGCGTCGGCCTTCATGTGCTCTTCCCTTGGAATGTGTTCCACATAGCATTCATCAAACTGAGTCATGATGGCCTTGACAAGTTTTAGGTACTTGGCCATGATTTCATCTCTGGCTTCAAACTCCCCATTTACTTGGGAAACCACTAGCCTCGAGTCTCTACACACTTTCAGAGTTTTAACTCTCAAGGCTCCAGCCAGCCCTAAGCCAGCTATCAGGGCTTCATATTCAGTTTCATTGTTTGTCGTTGGGAAGTCCAGTTTTAGTGCGTACTCTATGAGAAATCCATCAGGACTTTGTAGCACCAAACCTGCTCCACTTGATTTTGTTTTTGATGCTCCATCAAAATAGAGCACCCAACATTCTTTTGACACCATGTCTTCATCTTTCTTGTCTTCCACTATTACTTCCTGCCCCCCGACTTCTTGGTTATCAATGGTGCATTCAACCATGAAGTCAGCGAGTGCTTGAGCTTTTATGGCTGTTCGAGGCTTATACTTGATGTCAAATTCTCCCAATTCAATGGCCCATTTGATCAACCTTCCACTAACTTGAGGGCTATGCAAGATGTTTCTTAGAGGCTGATTGGTCAAGACCTCTATCTTGTGTGCCTGGAAGTATGGACGCAGCTTTCTTGAGGCCATTATCAAGGCTAAGGCAAACTTCTCTATCGTAGAGTAGTTTATTTCCGCCCCATGTAGAATCTTGCTCATGTAATAACGGGCTTCTGAACCTTCAACTCTTCTTTTACTAAAACGGCTCCAAGGGCTGTGTTAGAAACCGCCAAGTACAAATAGAGAATTTCTCCTGGCTTTGGCTTTGCCAACAGTGGTGCCTCAGCCATGTAGTTCGTCAGGGCCTCAAAGGCCTCTTGGCTTTCAGTTTTCCATTCAAAATTTTTCACGTTCTTAAGTGCTTTGAAAAAAGGTAAGCACTTCTCTCCTGATTTGGAGATGAATCTTCCCAAAGCTGCCACTCTTCCCGTTAGTTTTTGGACATCCTTGACAGTCCGTGGTGGTTACATGTCTAGAATTGTTTTGATTTTGTCGAGATTAGCCTCGATTCCTCTCTTGGAAACCATCAGGCCTAAAAACTTACCCGAGCCTACACCAAAGGCACACTTAGCTGGATTCAACATCATTTTATGGTGCATCAGCACTTCAAACGCTTCCCGTAGATTGTTTATATGATCGGCTTTATCGAGGCTTTTAACCAACATGTCATCCACATAGACCTCCATGGTTTTTCCAATCAGGAGTTCAAAAATTTTGTTCACCAACCTTTGGTAGGTTGCCCCTGCATTCTTAAGTCCAAATGCCATGACTAGATAACAGAAAACACCAAAGTCAGTGATGAATGATACCTTGGAGATGTCATCTTTGTGCATTTTGATTTGGTTTTATCCGCTGAAGCCATCCATGAAACTTAGCATCTCGTGCCCAACTGTGGCATCTATTAGGGCATCAATCCATGGCAAGGGAAAACAATCCTTAGGACATGCATCGTTCACACATCCTCCATTTTCCATTGGCCTTTTTGACCATCACTGGGTTAGCAAACCATTCTGGGAATTGTATCTCTTCAATGAACCCGGCCTCTAGAAGCTTTTCTACTTCTTGTTTAATGGCCTCTTGCCTCTCTGGAGCAAAATTTCTCTTCTTCTGTTTCACCGTCTTCCTTTTAGGATCCACATTTAGTTTGTGGGTTATCAACTGGGGATCAATCCCTGGCATGTCAACCGTTGTCCAAGCAAAAATGTCATTGTTCTCTTGAAGAAAATATATGAGCTTGCTTTTCAATGGTTCATGCAATAGTGCTCCAACATAAGTCACCTTCTCCGGTTCACCAGGGACTAAGGGAATTGGGATTAAATCCTCAGCTGGTTTCCCTCTTCGGTCCTCATTATCACTAGTATCCATGTCTTCAATGGGGAGAACCTGCCCCCCGATTCCATCAGGCCTTAACGCGGCTACGTAACAGCTTCTAGCCATCTTTTGGTCTCCCCGTTCTTCACCAATTCCATTCCTCGTTGGGAATTTTATTTTCAGATGATAAGATGAGGCAACGACCTTGAACGCATGAAGACACATCCTCCAGAATTGAATTGTAGGTCGAAGTTGCCTTTATAACTATGAAGTTCAACATCTGAGTAGACGTATTTGACCTTTGTCCCATTGTCATTGGGAGTTGGATAGTGCCGTCCACCTTAGACTCCACTCCATTGAATCCATATATGGGCATATTCGAGGGTGTCAACTGAGAGTTAGTATAGCCCATCTTGATAAAAGCATCATGGAACAAGATGTCCACTGAAGCTCCATTGTCGACCAAAACTCTCTTTGTTTCAGAATTCCCTATCACAGGTACGATGACTAAGGGATCATCGTGGGGAAACTTCACTCCCTCCAAGTCAGAATCATCAAAACCTATTGATACTTCTGTTCGGGCACGTTTTGGTGCTTCTCCGACCACAGTCATTACTTCTCGGGCATAGGCCTTTTTTGAGTTTCGGGAGGACCCAGCAGCAGTTGGTCCTCCGAATATCATGTTGATGACTAGCCCTCGGGGCTTGGGATTTCGATCTTGATCGTTGTCCCTTCTGTCATAATCCTTCCTTTCATAATTTCCTCTTTGAATCCCTTGATTTCCATCCTTGGTGAATTTATTGAGCTTTCCTCTCCGTATTAGAAACTCGATCTCATCTTTCAATTGTCTACAATTGTCGGTGTCGTGACCGACTTCCTTGTGGAACCGACAGAATTGGTTTTGATTCCGTTTAGACATATCAGTCCTTAGTGGCTTCGCCCATCAGAGATCCTCCTCCTTTGCTATTTCCATTAAAATTTGGCTCCTGGGAGTGTTCAATCTCGCATACTCCGTAAACTTTGGCCCAAAATTGTTCCTCTTGGGTGGAGAATCAGAATCCTTTGACGTTCTGGGAAACTTTTCCTTGACGTTGTACTCCTGAGTTTCCTTTCTTTTCTTTGAATTTCCACTGCCACCAGTAGTGGGTTCATACTTTAGCATGCTTTCTTCAGCCTTGATGTACTTTTTGGCTCTATCTTGGAGCTTCAGCATGCTCTCGGGTGGATGCTTTGCCAATGATCTTTTGAAGTGATCATCAGTGGTTCCTTGTTGCAGAGCTATCATAGCTACTTTGTCCTCTAAGTCCGGGACTTTCAGAGCCTCCCGGGTGAATCGGTTGATATAATCCCTTAGGGCTTCATTCTTTCCTTGTTGGATTCCCATGAGTGATGCAGAGCTTTTCTCATGTACCCTTCCACTAACGAATTGATTGATGAAAGCTTTGCTTAATTCCTTGAAAGACCCAATGGAATTCGGAGGTAGACGGCTATACCAGCGTTGGGCCATGCCCGCCAAGGTTTGTGGAAACGCCCTACACTTGACCGCATCATTGGTTGGCTGCAACAGCAGTGCATTAGAGAAGGTTCTTACGTGATTTGCGAGATCTCCCATTCCATCATAAGCTTTAATCGTTGGCATCTTGAATTTCCTGGATATGGTAGCTTTAATGATGTCTTGAGTGAACGGTGGTGTAGGATCATCAGGATCTCCTAGGGGCAACAAAACACTAGGATTACCCCTTGGGGCTTCAGCCCTCTTGGTTCTTTTCGGTGTCGGGTCCAGGTTGATTATCGGGACTCTTCCAGTTGCTTGGCCTTGTGCTTTCGCGGCCTCCTGTTCTGCCAGTAATTTCTTGAGCCTTGCAGCCTCTGCCTCATGGGCCGCAATCTTTTCCTTGGTAGTTTGCGGTTGTTCCAGATTTGTTTGGGAAGAACGTCTCCTCCTTGGGGCAACATCCCTCTCTTCTTCAGTTGAATAATTCTCGTCCTCAGTATAGGGACCCGAGTAGTCTTGAATCAAAGGGGTCCGTCGAGTTTGAGTTTGTTGATTTTTGGGTCCCAGACCTTGTATGTAAGGAGGAACATATGCCTCATGGTAAGTGGGATTGAGACCACTACCGCCCGCCATGGGTCGAGGGGGCATGCCATAGCTTGGCATCCCCAAAGTTTGAGTTGCGTATTGGGGAAGATCCGTAGTATGGATTTGGAGACCACTTGGTGCATTCATGAGCAGTGGGGAGGTCGTGATTGGTTGTTGGTGAACGGTCTCTTGTGGATTAGATCCATGAACGACCATCTGCAGGGGATTCGTCCCTTCAACCGAAATTGGGATCTCCGGTCCTTGAGTGGTGGTGAGGGGGATATTCTCCCCTTGAAAGCCAGTAGTTGCCGTGGTTGATTTCCTTGAGTATCAGCCTCAGAGATGATAGGAAGCTCCTCAGAAGTTTGAGTATCTCAAGTCGTTCTTCGTGTGTTTGCCATGGTTGATGTTGTCTTCCCACAGACGGCGCCAAATGTTATGGATTAAAAAGTGTACTTGTAAATTGATTGCTAAGGTTTAAGAGAGCTTCGAGCTTTAATGGCTGCTCTTGTGTTTCGTGACTAAATCGGTCCTCACAAGATGCCTACGTATCTCAATCAGTGCTGAGAATCAAGCCAAAGACGTAGTTCTTGGTGTTGCCCTCGGGGCTATGGTGGCAAGGGCACACCAAGGACGTAGTGACTTGTATGTCCTTATTCGAGGATGAAGTCTAAAACGTAGTTCTAGGGGTGCCTTCGTGGCTTGTTGCGCCTTCGAGGCGTTGTGACGTATGGAGATGTGCCCAAAACGTAGTAGATGACGTATGGAGCTGTGTCCAAAACGTTGTAGATGACGTATGGAGTTGTGTCCAAAACGTTGTAGATGACGTATGGAGTTGTGTCCAAAACGTAGTTCTATTGTGAAGGAGCATGGTCCTTATATAGGCGTCTGGAGCCTCGTATTTAGAGTATGTTTAGGAGACTTAGCGAATAAGTCTCCTTTTTGATAATGGATAAACATTGTATTTCTTGATGAACAAGTCTTTTCCTTATTGATAAGGACTATGACTCATTATTTCTTTTAATTGGGGATTCTGGATCCTTATTTGATGAATTTGCCATATTTTGGACTCTTTTCCTGAGCTGTATATTTTCCCTATTTATTAATTACGAAATTAATAAATAATTAGGGTTTTGGGCCTTGCTTATTGGGTCATGTTCTTGGACCAATCCGGGTCTAATTAATACGTAATTAATTGCACTTCTAGGATTATTTTTCAGCCCATATCAGATTCTAATAAATTTTATTCATTAATGCATTTAGCGAGATTATTCATTTATTTCATTGTCTGAAATTGGGACCGAAAAAAATTATTCATTTGACAAGGTTACGGATTCTATTGTAATTATTATGCAAGTTCGTAAATTCAACATACTAGGTTATAGCCCGTGCTACGCACACGGGTATTTAAAAAAATAATTTAATTATAATAAATTAAGTATTTTAGATTTAAGATCAAAGGTATAATAACTGTTTTGCTTTAAATGTTAAAATAAATTCGTTCAAATTTTTTTTATCTATATTTTGTTGTATATGTAACATATATTTTAAGATAATTTGTATTAAATGCTTAACCAAAATTAAAAGATTAGTTTATTTTTAATTAATGAACTTACCATAAGTATTATTATGGGTTAAAATAAGTATATGGATATTCTATAAACCTAAATATGGATACCAAGTTAAAATGAATAATCCATTGAATCAAATCTATCTCACAAATTTATAATATATAGATATAGATAGATATAGATTTACGTCGTTATCTTTGACTTTAGAATTAATTTTTGGGCTTTCATATATAGAAAAGTCTTCCAATATGGAAAATGCATCTTCTTCTAGCATTTCGTTCTCTTCTAGCATTTCGTTCCCCTACCGTTTACTCCGTTTACTCAGCTTTGTAATAAGAAATTTGAATCAGAAGTCTATAAAAGAAGTTGACTTCAGTTTATACGAGTATTTATAAATTACTGATTTATGATATCCTGATTATCTGTTAAAGTTGTTTGATAACCTAGCTACTGATCTCAGCATTGACATCACTTATATTCGATTCAACACCTAATAAATTGACTATCCAGGCAAATAGACTTGGTCTCACAATAACAATATAGAATCTAAATTACATGCTCAAGGATCTTAGTTATCATCTTCCTACATTTTTTAAATCTCCCAAATTAGACCCCTCAACAACACACTAATCTTTGGTTAAATTACCTATAAAAAAAAAGCTGACACACTGATATTTTTGGATTGTCATCCATAAAATATAATTTGAAACAAACCAAGTGGCTCTTTTAGCAAATTAAATAATTTGTAAATATTTATCATTTATCATGTACACACTGACACCGCATGCACCCTCCAAATTTATTTTAATATATACACGACTAATTCTCAACAATCGCTAAAAGTAATAATTTGTAAATATCTCAATCCCGAATAAAATTTAAATTATGTTGAATTTACAAGGATATAGATTAACATTAATGTACATATTTGTAATAAGAGCTTTGCTATTTACATGAATTATAACATTTTACAAGCATTATTTATAAGCTGAGATGACTTTACTATGTAAAATTATAGACAAGTAGACTTCGTATAATTCTTTATTTGAATTTATATATAAACAAATATAAAGATATCTATAGGTACATGTATCTATCCAGTGATCCCTGCATGTGGAAACACATTTTCTCGTACATCCCAGTCCAGTCTAAAAAGTCTGTCTCTGCATGCCCTGAGCCCTGCAAGATCATCTTCAACCCATAACACTAAAATAGTCTCACTATAATACTATTTTAGTATAAAAAAGATAGCATTCATAAAATGTACTCCAACATATAATTTGACACTACAAGGTATCTTTTACATTAAAATTGGAATATTTTAACTTTTTCTTTTATTTTTATATTGTCAATAAAATCTAAAATTGAAAAGTACAAAAGAATAAGTTCAATACAACAAGAAAAAACTTAGTTTTATTAACAAATAAATAAAAGTCACCAAATTTGGTTTCAAAAGATCACCAAATGTACTTTGTCACCAAATTTGGTGACCAAAAACTCATTTGGTGTTCTTAGATCACTATTTTAGTGTTGCATTAGAGTTGTTTTGACACTATATCCATCAGATGATTTAGTGTTGGGTTGGAGTTGCTCTAATTACTACTATTGTTTATCTTGAATCACTTTTGAAATAAATCTTCCTAGAGGAAGAAGACGCTTAAATATGTTTCGATTCGAGATTTTAGGATAACTGATAACTTAACAACATATTATCAGATAAATGTATCACAGATACAAAACATCTTCGAAGATTGACAGCAATGTGAAATACTGTAAATCAGCAACTTTTTACGAGAGCAAGCTTGTCGCTAAAATGCTCTTCCTTCCATTTCCGATTGTTCTTGGCAATGAACTCTTCGATTCGGCTCTTTAAGTCATCATCTTTTTCGTATTCACCATAATCATCATCATCACTACCATAATCTATATCGTTTTCTTCATCATAACCATCATAGCCATGAAAATCATCACTATCTAGATCACTAACTACACCATCACAGTTTTCATCTTCTGCTATTTTATCTATCCATTCTATACACTCTACACGAAGAACTAAATCACTACTTTCATCCCTAGAACCTTCATTTTTCGCCTTATCTTCATCGTATAATGCTGAAGATTCCGAAGGATCTATGAGAGAAATGAAATCAAACTCTTCGATAGATGGCTTAGAGTATCCTAAAAATATAGTCATGAGAAGGAAATGAAACGCGAAAAAAATAACAACTTTGTTATAAGATTTGAGCAAAGAGGCAAGCTTCGAAACAAGAAGGCTTTGTTGTTGATGAAAAGAGAGTGACAAAGAGAAGGGGAAGAGGATTTTATGGACTAAAAGATATAACAAAAGTACAAGAAGTTTAGGCACAGTAACCATCTTCAAGTTGGAGAAATTTCGTAACAGCACCGGAAATGTAACAATGAAAATTATCTGTGTAAGAGTGTAAAGGATTATTTCTCTTGTAAGGCTCTATATTTATAGTAATAATATGGTTGGTTCCTTCGTACAATTGTGGAGGTTTTCTTTGAAATTTCACAGAAAGTCTATTCTCATGGAAATATTACTTGAAAGATTAGATAACTAAATAAAATATTGCATTTAGTGTTATTTAATTCATGCTGACATTCAGGTTATAGCGACAGGAAAGTTCTTGATCTTTTACACCAGCAATATTTTACAGTTATAAATAAATCCAATTAATGATTCAAATAAATGTATTTCATACTTGATGACTGATTAATTATGTGTTTATGATTCATACCTAATCAGCATTGAAGTTGACACATTGCTGATACATCTTAATGACGGATTAATTATGTGTCTTGAATGATTTTATTAATCAACCACTAATCAGGACTTGGCAGTTCATTAGAACAAGTTGGTCCGACAGCTAAAACCCTTGTGAAATGGACTGAGGAGTCAAGTTTCTAAGAAAATTTATGTATATGTATCTTTGTACAAGGTTGTTTCATGTTCAGAATGCATTGATTTAGCATCTACTCCTCCGTTTATTTTTATACAACATTTAACTTTTTTACACACATTTTAAAGGGTACTTAAAATTATTATTTTTTTAATTTTTTTTTTTGAATTAAACTATCATTTATATACTTTTATTCAAAAATAATAAATTTAAGTATCACCTTGAAATATATACAAAAAATTCAAACAACAAGAAACCGAGTAGTCAACTTTAAACTAAACCTTCTAACAATAAATCAGTGACATTTATCTTTCGAGAATCCAAAGACCCTGTAACAAAAACTCGAATATTGAAGATCAAAAGATTCAGAAACATAAATCTGACGTAATCAGGAATTTTAGTTGGAATTTAGAAACGCTAGTTTGTCAACTTTCATTTGGTCATCTAAGTAATGCAGGGAATTTTTTTATATAAATGCCAAAGGCCTAAAGTTGTGGATTCAATTTTTCAGTCCGTCTCCTATACAACTTTTACTGAAATTGGACTAAGGGCTTAACTAGGAAGATAAATTTTGAGAAAACCTTGGAGGAGTTATATACTTATTAGAATTTTAGCCTGTTAGGCTTGGCGTTGTTATATTTTATATATTTTATAAGTTTATATAAATATGGGTAATTTAGCTAATTTTATGTACATCTAAACTAAAATCTGGTTTTTAATTTTTATTTGGTTTATGTTTTAAAACATAAAATATACAAATAAATATAATAAAGCATCATTGTTTTATATTTCAAAGTGCACTTATTTGATTTTTTTGATTAAGTTATATTTTTAATTGCATATTTATTCATTAAAATGATTTTAAATATATACAGAGAAGTCAAACGGGAAATATTAAAAAATCGGAAATAGTAAATATCTTAGCTCTAGACTAGTACACGAATATGGAAACAAAGCTGCAGCTGAGTTGACTGAAGTACTAAACCAACCTCAAAGGTCATAAACTAAAATAAACTCGTGAAAGACTTTGTAATTACCTTGGTCCTAACTCCTAATTATAGACCTAACTACATTCCTTCACTACTTTCAAGTTACAGCTAATCCCTTGCTAAGTAGTACTAATCCCTTGCTAAACATTTGTTTAATAACTAAGTTTAATTATTTTAACACTCGATTTGGGTTCGATTTTGGAATCATTTTTGAACTACTTTCTGATCATATAGTACATATTTCATTTATTATAAGATCCATTTCGCACTTCTTTTGAGTTGAATAGAGTTCAATAAGCGACTGAAAAAGAAAGTTTTTTACTGTTCATTTGTTTTAAGGAAAGCTGAGTCTTTGCCATTTATCAAAATTTTGTTTTTTTTAATATTTGGAAGACATATAATTTGTTAAAAAAACGAGTTTTCCGATGTTTGAAAAGTTGAAAGCTAGGTAGTTGTTTATAGAGTAAAAAGCATATTGTGTACCCGAAGTTTCATGTTGGTGCATTTTGTGTACCCAAAGTTTGATATCTAGCGAAATGCATGCTGAAGTTTACAGAACCGTGCAAAATGCATACTTTCGTCAAAAAGGACTAACACTGTAAGGGCATTTATGTCATTTAGATTAAACAAGAACTATATGTATGTAATGTCATATCGTTTTATTCTTAAATAATATAATTAATTATATAAAATAATATAAATATCGTTACTTGACATAATGCAATAAAAATATTATATTTTTAAACAGTACTTATTTTATATAAAACAAATTATTTCTTATAAATATTTCTGATTGGATTAAATACATTATCTCCAAGTTAACATTTTTTAATAAATATTATATATGTTATATATATACGTATATTATTGGACACATAGTACACAACAATGTGTTCTTTATTTTAATATATTTAGAATATATTAAAAAAAATTAAAATTTATAGGCGAATATATCGATCTGCAGAATATATACTCTTGTACAATAATTTATGAAATATAATGTATTCATTAAAATTATCGTTAAAAATGATAAACAATACTTGCTCAGTCCTTAAGTACCGACCCATTTTGGTTTTTACGCATATTTTAAGATGTGTCAACTACATTGCATTAATTCTTTTTTAAAATTTACTTTTATAAATAAAATTTATAATATTTAAAACTTTATTTACAAATGAATTGAATATATGTTTGAAGCAACTTAAAGTACGTGTAAAAATTAAAGTGGACAAGTAATTTGGGACAGAGTTATAAATTTATTACTAGACTGAATCCTAATTCTAGTTGTTACTAACACAAAACACGGATAGTTGCAATTTATTTTTTTACAATTTTGTTGATACAATTGATATTTTTCAATCATTATCTTAAATATACAATATATTATAAAATATATAATAAAAAAATAATGTTATGAAAAAAATGATAGATGATATTATGTAATTTATTAATTTTATTCAAAATTTTGGTGTTAGTTATCTTTTTAGAAACAGAAAGCAGACCATCAAAATCACACATACACGTGGTAAAATACTAAAATACCCTTCTTTTTGTCTCATTTTATTAACAAAAGTTAACGGTGTTAAAAGTTAGTGACGGAAGTATGCATTTTGCAAGCTTCTGCAAACTTCAGCATGCATTTCGCTAGATATCAAACTCTAGGTACACAAAGTGCAACAACCGGAAACTTCAGATACACAATATGCTTTTTACTCTTCTTTATATATACAGTGATAAACAAAACTACATGGACATGTGATTAGTTTAATACTGCCTCGTTCCCTCTCGTTTTTTTATACTTTCCTTTTTGGTACGTCTCTCTCATTTCTTTAGATATCAAAAATAGTAACATTTTATAATATAAAATCCAATCAAATTCACTATTTTTCTCCACTATACCTACTTTATACCCGAAACTCAAAATATTTAATGTATAAAGTGGACATAAAGTAGGTATAGTGGAGGAAAGTAATGAATGTGATTGAATTTTATATTATAAAATGTTACTATTTTTGGTATGTAAAGAAATGAGAGGGACATACCAAAAAGTAAAGTGTAAAGAAATAAGAGGGACATATGGAGTATAAATTATCAAATAATCTGAGTACACAAACACCCCTTATAAACTTCTATAAACTTATAATGCATAAGTATTACCGGCAAAACAACCCATAGTAAATTCTTAAATTATAGCCGAGGTCATATGTTCCCCGACAGTTACATTTAAGTCTGAGTCATTGACAGGTGTCGGTATCTCATTGGATATCAGGATATGACGCTTTGCCTTGTGCTTTGAACACCGATTCTCACTTTGACTTTGTATTAGTAGTTCGTTTTGATTGTTGAAGCAAAAATTGTCATCAACTCTACATGAAACGGATTTAACGACTTTGCAAAGTAATACTATCGGTTCGTCCTTTTACGTGTACTAGCTTATAACCCGTGCGATACACGGTTAATTAAATTTTATTTATAATTATTTTATTTATAATTATATTTTTATTACGATGCAACATACGATTGTTTTTTAATATTTATAATTATATTTATTTATGAATATTTTAATATTTAAAAGTTATTAGTTTACATGATTAAATTATTGTTAAAAAAGATTTAGCCAAAAAAATTATAGTTAAAAATTTGGTATTTATTATATTTTACACGCTCAATTTAATATTTGTTTATATTGAGTTATAAAAGTTAGATTTGGCCAATTTTACGGTTCACATGAAATTCACAAAATAATCTTTAATTTAGTTGTGGTTTAATAGTTCCTTTTCAATTAAAAACTATTCTAAAACTAAAAAGAGAATAAAGTGACAAAATTTAATGTTGAGAATTCTATTCGATTTAGGAAATCTACTTATATGTAGTTTAGATTATTAGAATAACCTTTATTAACCAAATACAGGGTTTAATGTTAAATCTAACGGTTTTCACCTATCTATTTAAGATTAAACGATTTTTATTATTTTGGTTATAAATGGGTTTCCTTATTTACTTACAACTATTTTTATGTTTTAACTTTTTGGAAATTCAATCATAATAAAATATCTTTTAACTTATATCATTTTTAGATAATAATTTCTTTTTATATGATATAATCTTGATCATCTATTTTTAAAAGTATTGGATCTAACGGTTGAGAATGTTTTGGCGGTATTTAGGACCAAACTACCAGGATAACATCATTAATTTTTCTTAATATTTATAATTTTTTTAAATATTTATTGCTAAAATATAAGATACTTTTTTTTGTAATATGTTAATGATGCGGGAACTTTGAACTTTTGAGAAAATAAATTATCAATTAAAATATATTTTTTTTGTAATAGTTCTTCTTTTAAAGTAGTACACCGTGACGATCAAAATTCTGTATAAAATTCATTTTTTTTATAGTATATCCCGTAAATATCTATGTTATTATATTAAAGACTAAATAATGAAAGCTTTCTTATAAGTGTGGTCGCTTTGTTTGATCACTCAATCTATAATCGTTGGATCTTTCAAATTAAATTGTTGAGAAACGTTATATATAACAGTAAAATTATCATGTAGAATGATCTAAGATTTGAATCTACCAACAACATATTAAAATTTACAGGTTTTTTTTTTCATTTTTTTCTTTCAGACATAGGTTATTTGATAATATTTTTTGTAAAGTACGATTTTTCAGAAAAGTACTATACTAATTGATTAACAAACTTTTAAAGTTTCGAATTTAATAATTTACAATGTATATAGGTTAAAAAAGTTAGGTATGTTCTGTAGCTGAGTCTATAATTTCAAAATACGGTTTTTTTTAATATGAATATAGTCCAGCTAACAATGAAATTAGGTCTCTATGAGTGCTTATAAAACAAAATCACCATTTGCGTATAATTTATTATTTAATAATAAATTATATTTGATTAGTTATGATCTATAACTTAATAAAATAGGATAAAAAATATGCACAATTTTATAAAATTTTATCCTCTTATTATTATATTATTTGTTGTTTTGAATTTTTTTAGATTGATTTTAATTTTTGAACATAGATTTCTAAATTTAAAATAGTTAGAAAAAAGTAATTAAATTGGTGTTAAAATAATAATGACATAATAATCATTATTAGAATTTAAATACTCACTTTACTGATTTGGGCTTTATCTTATGTTTTAAAAATCAGATTTTGACGATTTTACACCCCACGTGAAGATAATTAAATTATTTTTAATTAAAAGATGGTTTAACAATTTTTATCTAACTGGAATTGTTGAAAAGAAAGTCACGAATTTTTTACATGGAGAAGTCTATTCAATATAGAAAACTTATTTATATTTGGTATATTTGGTTTAAATTATCAAAATACACTTTTTAGAATTTAAATATAATCCTATTATAAATAAAATACACTTTTTTAATATTTTATCAAACGATTTTCATTTATCTAGTTAAGATCTAATAGTCCTTATTAATTTGGTTGTCACGATCAAAATTTTGGATAAATCCCTATTATGCTTTTTATATAAAAGAGTTTAATATAATAAGGATATCAAGTACATACTGATATAAGTATCTTACTAACTGCTTTTACTTTTAATGTTTCGGTTTATTTACAGTGTATATAAAATTTTAAAATACATTATTACTTTAAAATTATTAAACAGTATAAAAATTATGTTCTGATTATATAAAATTTTATTCTCATATTATTATAGTCTTTATCGATTTGAATTTGTTCTTAATTTATTTTAATACTTTATTGAAAGAAAGATAAAATTTCTATATTTAAAAGAATTAGTGGAAAAATAAATAAATTGGTGCTACAATTATAAAAAAATATTTATTAAAATTTAGATACTCACTTTACTATTTGGGTTCTATCCTGAGTATTAGAAATTGAATTTTGACGATTTTACAACCCATGTGAAACTAACGAAATTATCTTTAATTTAATGATGATTTAATAATTATTATCTAACTTGACCAGACCTACCCAGAAACCGAAAAGAAAAGATGGTTAAGTATTATATTCAAAATTATTGTTTATGAATATGAAACCCTCAATATTTTAATAATATTTTGATATTATCCTTTTATGTTTGTTATATGTAAAATAATATAATTATAATTTGGATTAATCAAATTGTTATGTTCCTTCAGAAAAAAAATGTTTAAATTTATTCATGTACGTCTCTTATAACGCAGGGTCCACATGTATCATTGTTATATGATATATATGACCATTATATTGATAATTTTTAATATTGTAATCGATATGAATTGTTATCTGATTTTTGGTTTAACAATTATTATCTAACTCGAACTATACATAAATTAAAGAGAAAAGATATTTAAGAATTTTACATAGAAAAATTTTAAATTATCAAAATACACTTTTTAGTATTTAAATATAA
The DNA here is from genome assembly GCA_030848705.1 of Heracleum sosnowskyi. Lineage (NCBI taxonomy): Eukaryota > Viridiplantae > Streptophyta > Magnoliopsida > Apiales > Apiaceae > Heracleum > Heracleum sosnowskyi. The sequence goes on along the minus strand of CM061241.1, from coordinate 130,093,266 downwards.
TTCTATTTTTAATCAGATACACTTTTTAATATTAGATCTAACAATTCTCATCGATCTATTTAAGATCTAACTGTAATAATTAATTTGGTCATATAGTGGTCGTACACGGACCAGATCGATTTTAATTTTTTCTTAAATTGATTTTAATATTTTATTGAAATAAACATAGAATCTATAAATTTAAAAGAATTAGGAAAAAAATTAAATTGGTGCTACAATAATTAAAAAAAAATTATTAAAATTTAAATAATCACTTTATTGTTTGGGCTCTATCTTGAGTTTTAGACAACAGATTTTAACAATTTTACAACCAACAAAATTATCTTTAATTTAATGATGGTTTAATAATTATTATATAACTGGAAATATCCATAAACTAAAGAGAAAAGATAATTACGATTTTTTACATAAAGATTTCTATTCAATATAGAAAACCTATTTATAATTGGTTTAAATTAAAAAAAATATTAAAATTTAGATAATCACTTTACTGTTTGGGCTCTATCTTGAGTTTTAGACAACAGATTTTAACAATTTTACAGTCCACGCGAAGCTAACAAAATTATCTTTAATTTAATGATGGTTTAATAATTATTATCTAACTGGAACTATCCATAAACTAAAGAGAAAAGATAATTACGATTTTTTACATAAAAATTTCTATTCAATATAGAAAACCTATTTATAATTGGCTTAAATTATCAAAATACACCTTTTAGTATTTAAATACTATCCTATTATTAATCAAATACAATTTTTAATATTATATCTAACGGTCCTCATCTATTTGAATATTTATAGTTTTATAATCCAACGGATCATTAATACAGTGACCGACCAAAGTTTTGGATAAGATCTCCCTTACGCTTATTATATATAAGGAGTTAATTTTAAATGTATTTTAAAGTGTATATAAAATATAATTGTATAACATTTTTTTGAATAAAAATTTATATATTGAACATGAACAAAAATTTATATTGATAAACAAAAGCAATTAATAATTTCTTTGGTATAATAACATAATCAGAATATGCGGAAAAAGAAATTGGTAGTCTGGATTTCTCATTTTTCAAGCTTATGTAACATCCGACCTCAAGACCCTCGAAAACTTTGGTGTGCATGGCATGTAACTTCAGTATACTGTATGTTTAGGTGGTATTAAATGTGATTAGTAGTATAATTAATGTGTTAATGCATGTGTTAAATGTCATTGTAGCTTGCAAGAAGGGTAGTTTAATTTTGTAAAAAGCTGGTGGGATGGAAATTTAGAGTCTTTATCAACTTATAAAAGACAAAGTTTAGCGTCTTTTGGCCTCTACGCAGCTTAAAACACGCACCCCAGTCCCGTCGACACGTTTCTTCTTTGTCACATTAACTCCTTATATATAATAAGCGTAAGAGAGATCTTATCCAAAACTTTGGTTGGTCACTGTACTACCAAAATTATACGATCCGTTGGATTATTAAACTATAAATCTTCAAATCAATGAGGACCGTCAGATATAATATTAGAAATTGTATTTGATTATTAATAGGATAGTATTTAAATACTAAAAGATGTATTTTGATAATTTAAACCAATTATAAATAGGTTTTCTATATTGAATAGAAATCTTTATGTAAAAATTCGTAATTATCTTTTCTCTTTAGTTTATGGATAGTTCCAGTTAGATAATAATTATTAAACCATCATTAAATTAAATATAATTTTGTAAGCTTCGCGTGGGCTGTAAAATCGTTAAAATCTGTTGTCTAAAACTCAAGATAGAGCCCAAACAGTAAAGTTATTATCTAAATTTTAATAAATATATTTAATTTTTTTTCCTAATTCTTTTAAATTTATAAATTCTATGTTTATTTCAATAAAATATTAAAACCAATTTAAGAAAAAATTAAAATCGATCGTCCGTGTACGATTACGACCAAATTAATAATTATAGTTAGATATTAAATAGATCGATGAAAATTGTTAGATCTAATATTAAAAAGTGTATCTGATTAATAATAGAATTATATTTAAATACTAAAAAGTGTATTTTGATAATTTAAAATTTTTCTATGTAAAAATTCTTAAATATATTTTCTCTTGAATTTATGTATAGTTCCAGTTAGATAATAATTATTAAACCAAATATCAAGATAACAATTCATATCGATTACAATGATACACGTGGACCCTACGTGGAGAACTCCTGTACATGAATAAATTTAAACACTTTTTTTCTGAAGGAACATAACAATTTGATTAATCCAAATTATAATTATATTATTTTACATATAACAAACATAAAAGGATAATATCAAAATATTATTAAAATATTGAGGGTTTCATATTCATAAACGATAATTTTGAATATAATACTTATATTAAAATGTGTATTTGATTAAAGGCATGATTATATTTAAATACTAAGAAGTGTGTTTTGATAATTTAAACCAATTATGAATTGATTTTCTATATTGAATTGAATTCTTTATGTAAAACTTCTTAACCATCTTTTCTTTTCAGTTTATTTTATGAGTAGGTCAACTGGTCAAGTTAGATAATAATTATTAAACCATCATTAAATTAAAGATAATTTCGTTAGTTTCGCATGGGTTGTAAAATCGTCAAAATTCAATTTCTAAAACTCAGGATAGAACCCAAATAGTAAAGTGTGTATCTAAATTTTAATAAATATTTTTTTATTATTGTAGCACCAATTTATTTATTTTCGAAATTTTATGTTTCTTTCAAAAAAAGTATCAAAATTAATTAAGAACAAATTTAAATCGATAAAGAATATAATAATATGAGAATAAAATTTTATATAATCATAACATAATTTTTATTCTGTTTAATAATTTTTAAGTAATAATGTATTTTAAAATTTTATATACACTGTAAATAAAACCGAAACATTAAAAGTAAAAGGAGTTAGTAAGATACTTATATCAGTATATACTTGATATCCTTTTTATATTAAATCCTTATATATAATAATCATAATAGGGATCTTATCCAAAATTTTGGTCGTAGATAACCAAATTAATAAGGACCATTAGATCTTAACTAAATAAATGAAAATCGCTAGATCAAATATTTAAAAAGTGTATTTTATTAATAATAGCATTATATTTAAATTCTAAAAGGTGTTTTTTGATAATTTAAACCAAATATACCAAATATAAATAAGTTTTCTATATTGAATATAATTCTTCATGTAAAAAATTCGTGACTTTCTTTTTTCTTCCATGAATAATTTCAATTAGATAAAAATTGATAAACCATCTTTTAATTAAATATAATTTAGTTATCTTCATGTGGGGTATAAAATCGTCAAAATCTGATTTTTAAAACACAAGATAAAGCCCAAATTAGTAAAGTGAATATTTAAATTCTAATAATAATTATTATGTCGTCATTATTTTAATACCAATTTAATTACTTTTTTCTAACTATTTTAAATTTAGAAATCTATGTTCAAAAATTAAAATCAATCTAAGAAAAATTCAAATCAACAAAGAATATAATAATACGAGGATAAAATTTTATAAAATTGTGCATATTTTTAATCCTATTTTATTAAGTTTTAGATCATAACTAATCAAATATTATTTATTATTAAATAATAAATTATACATAAATGGTAATTTTGTTTTATAAGAACTCATAGATACCTAATTTCATTGTTAGCATGACTATATTCATATTAAAAAACACCGTTTTTAAAATTTTAGACTCGAGGCCAAACTTTTGTAACATATATACATTGTAAATTATTAAATTCGAAACTTTAAAAGTTTCTTAATCAATTAGTACAGTACTTTCTGAAAAATCGTACTTTACAAAAAATATTATCAAATAACCTATGTCTGCAAGAAAAAAAATGAAAAAATTCTTTCACTAGTACAAATTTAGCTTTTAGCGTCGGTCAAATAGACATTTAGCGTCGGTTTTCTGGCGTAGTATATGTAGGGGACGCTATAGGTATATATTTTAAGCGTCGGTTGAATAGGCGACGTAAAAAATTGGCTATAGCGTCGGTTATTTAAAAAACCGACGCATATTATCCAACTATGGCGTCAGTTGTGTGAAAAAACCGACGCATAAAGTGTGTTATAAGCGTCGGTCATGTTCAATAACCGACACCTAAAGGCATGCTTAAGGCGTCGGATTTCTCCAGAACCGACGCCTAAAGTCCAATTTTTTTAAAAAAAATATATATTTAAAATTTAAGTTCGTGCCAGCAAACACCTTGTTATACACCATAATATACAATAAAATTCACAATATATGATACAAGCATCACCAGTAGCTAGTCGAGACCACAAAAGGTGATAATATTCATACTAACAAGCTTGGTAACAGACAAATTACTACTACAACTTGCATTTACATAACTTCCTTCTACAACTTTCTGCTTCATCCAATCTTCAGCTTCACTGGAGAGATGCCTCCACATACACCACATTCTGCTCCTCGAACTTCAACTTCACGAGAAGCCTCATGCTCACCTGATCTGCCAGTTAAATGGAAAATGTGGATTTCAATAAACTGGTAGTAGTGTGGTAACCATTAAAAATAAAAAAAAAATGAGTAGAAATCACTAAAGAGATGAGCCAAACAGGATATAGAGAAGTCCGAAAAGTACCAAAATTTTTGAGGCAAAAACAAGACGTGCATGATGCAACTTAAATAAAAGACAACCATATGCACAATATATTTCTTCAACACATCCACCCTAAAATTAGATGATAAGATAGGTTTACATGCGTCTATTTACTAAAGCATATGCCCAATTAATGAGAGTTGCATTTACATGTAGCATCATTCAAACTACAACATAAAGAAATATATAGGTAATTTATAGATGTTTTATTCAAGTTAAAAGACAATACATGTCTAAAGACACAACTATAATACATGTCTAAAAAGAAAACTATGACCAATTACATTCCTAAACTATATCTCCCTTCATTCCGTATTTTCATATGCGATCTGTAGGAACTACTTTTTATCTACCTATAATAGATAAGACATGAAATATCAATTCTAGAACTAGTGAGGGACATGCATACCAAGAACACAGAAACCAATAACCTGTTAATACCAAGAAACAGATCAGGCACCACAGGAAAAAGGGCTTTCGAGATTCCCAAAGAAGCGCAACCTGCTGGTGTTCAATCCGCAGAAACACATGGTGTACGTATGTGAACAAGAAAAGCAAATTTAAGGCAAAAAAGAATCCTGCAGGAAGTGGCAAAAGGAAGACTGGACTCTATTAAGGAACAAATTGACAGAAGCACAAAAAGTATTTACAAAACAAAAAGGTGCAACATACATAACATAGTCGGGCGATGAAAGCAACTGAACATGGTAAATGTCTGTTAGTTTGTACAACCAAGCAAATGGACAGGCCCTGCAAAAGGACATCCCAAAAATTATAAATTTACATCTACAAAATAAGAGTCACATGGGAGCTTAACGAATGGTGAATTAACGAGGAATGATGACAATGATAAGCGTAATAAATCCATACCTGAACTTTACTGTATAAAATGAATCCCAGGGCATGCACGTTGATCTGATAGTAGCATAAAGAAAGTGGAATGAAAAAGAGAAAAGAAGTAAACGGGAGACTGAAATAAAAAAAAATCAGACAACAGAATGCCTAACTTTGAAGAATAAACGGGAGACTGAAATAACTCATTTTCTATAAATATCACGGACAAATTCTTTCTAATTTATTTCAAACCTATTTTTTTTTTTTTTTTACGGGCAATTACCTCTTTTCAACTCAAACATGTTACTTTTTCTATTTTTTTCTTACTAAAATCCCCCCCTTTTCAAAATATTATGGGAAAACCGTTACTTATTTATTTTAAAACTTATTTTAATACTTTTCATTATTTAAAATGGTTTAACAAGCCTACTTATTTTTTAACAAATACAATTAATAAAATTTTAAAACACAAATACCAAAATAATAATTATTAAAAAAATCAATGCATCGCATGGGATTTAAGATAGTAATATATAATATACAAATATTGAAAAAATGTCTTTACCAAAAAAACTAGAAAAAAGTAAAATACAATAGACAAGTTCAAAGTAGCCATGATTCTCACGGCTAATCTTAGTAGATAAAAGATTTAATCCATATTTGCTCACAAAAACCATCCAGCATAGTTGGTTACAACTTACAAGAGGCAAGTAGAAGTCCTTTCTGGAAAATGTCTTGGGTTCGAACCACCAGGGAGCAATTTTGTAAATATTTAGCTCTTTTAAATTATAAGTCTACGGCGTCGGTTAAAGCTTCAACGACGCTTAAAGGATAATCTACAGTGTCGGTTCTCCAAGACGACACAAGAAACACAATCTATAGTGTCGGTTATCTAAGACCGACGCATAAACCACAAATCTACAGCGTCAGTTTTCACAAGACCGATGCATAAAAGTGTTATTAGCGTCGGTTAAAGTGAAAAACCGACGCCAAAGGTCCAACACAAACGCCTATAGCGTCGGTTAACTTTGTGACCGACGCCTATAACATTCAAAGGCGACGGTTCCCTATATAACCGACGCATAAAGTGCGACGCTAAAAGGCATTTTTGTACTAGTGTTTATTTAAAAAAAAAACCTATAAATTTTAATATGTTGTTGGTAGATTCAAACCTTTGATCATTCTACATGATAATTTTGCTGTTATATCTAACGTTTTTCAACAATTTAATTTGAAACATCCAACGATTATGGATTGAGTGATCAACAAAGCGACCAAACTTATAAGGAAGCTTTCATTATTTAGTCTTTAATATAATAAGATAGATATTGATAGGATATACTATAAAAAATGAATTTTATACAGAATTTTGATTGTCACGGTGTACTACTTTAAAAGAAGAACTATTACAAAAAAAAATTATATTTTAATTGATAATTTATTTTCTCAAAAGTTCAAAGTTCCCGCATTTTTAACATATTACAAAAAAGAGTATATCATATTTTAGCAATAAATATTTAAAAAAATTAAATATTAAAAATATTAAAAATATTAAAAAAAATTAATGATGTTATCATGGTAGTTTGTTTCTAAATACCGCAAAAACATTCTCAACCGTTAGATCCAATACTTTTAAAAATAGATGATCAAGATTATATCATATAAAAAGAAGTTATTGTCTAAAAATGATATAAGTTAAAAGATATTATATTAGGATTGGATTTTCTAAAAAGTCAAAACATAAAAATAGTTGTAATTAAATAAGGAAACTCATTTAATACCAAAATAATCAAAATCGTTTAATGTTAAATACATAGGTGAAAACCGTTAGATTTAACATTAAAAACTGTATTTGGTTAATAAAGGGTATTCTAATAATCTAAACTACATATAAGTCGATAGCCTAAATCGAATAGAATTCTCAACATTAAATTTCGTCACTTTATTCTCTTTTTAGTTTTAGAATAGTTTAGCGTGTAAAATATAATAAATATCAAATTTTTAACTATAATTTTTTTGGCTAAATATTTTTTAACAATAATTTAATCATGTAAACTAATAACTTTTAAATATTAAAATATTCATAAATAAATATAATTATAAATATTTAAAAAACAATCGTGTGTTGCATGGATAATAAAAATATAATTATAAACAGAATAATTATAAATAAAATTTAAGTAATCGTGCATCGCACGGGCTATAAGCTAGTATAAATAAAAGCCGTTTTGCTATGTTTTTCTTAAAAAAGTTGCACCTCTTTCTATCGCATTTAGTTATAAGTTATAACCCCGTGCTCCCTTTGTAACCTAATATTTTTCGGGTTAAATATTAAATTCATCACTCATTATGTTTAAATGCATCAAATTAATTATTCATTATAAAAATGACTTAATTTAGTTACTAATTTAAAATTTTGTATCAACTTAATCATTAAAACGTTGAAATTATGTATCAATTTAGTCATTCCGAGGTGATACCTTTGATACGAAATCTTAAATCAGTTACTAAATTGAGACATTTTTACAATGAGTGATTAATATGATAAATTTGAACACAATAAATGACGTATTTGATATTTAACCCAATATTTTTCTCATTTTATGCTAGTCTACCGTATCATCCCCTAAATTTAATCTTTGCGAGATTTAATTTATCATGTATGCAGATGCGAAGAAAATTAAATGAGGATTGTAATTATCGTTTAAATAATAATATGTGTGTTTGAGCTATCACAAAAAAGTTGACTTATATCTTAAAATGAGTAAGTGCCATATAAGTGATAAGTTGATGAATTCTTGTGCGTGTTTGGGGTATCACAAAAAAGTTGACTTATAACTTAAAATGAGTAAGTGCTTTATAAGTGATAAGTTGATGGATTCTTATAAGTTATACGGGTGTTTGGATAAATTTACTTATAAGTTAGTTAAGAGTTTGCTAAATTAAATTTGAAAAAATAATTATTAAATACAATAATTTCAATACTTGCATTTTAAATTAAAAAAATATTTAAAAACATAAAGGTAAAAATATAAAGTATTAAAAAAATAAAGAAATCAAAGAATAAGTTGATAAGTTAAGTAAAATGTTGGTGAATTCTAACATTCAACTTATCAATTTATAAGTTATAAGTTATCAAATAAGCTGAGTACACAAACACCCCTCATAAGCTGAATTGGGTTTATAAGTCATAAGCTGACTTATAAACCGGTAACCAAACAGGCCCCTTATAAGTTATACGGGTGTTTTGATAAATTTACTTATAAGTTAGTTAAGATTTGCTAAATTAAATTTGAAAAAATAATTATTAAATAAAATGATTTCAACACTTGCATTTTAAATTAAAAAAATATTTAAAAACACAAATGTAAAAATATAAAGTATTAAAAAACAAAGAAATCAAGTAATAAGTCAATAAGTTCAGGAAAATGTACCACATTATTAACATTCAACTTATCAACATATAAGTTATAAATTGAGATCATAAATTGGGTTGACAAACACCCCTCTTATTAACTTATAATGTATAAATAGTAGTTGCCAAACATGCCCATTATATTTCTCACCGTACTATAAATTTGACACAATCAGCCCGCAAGGGTTGTCTCAGTTGGTTAAAGAGAGGTCAAATAACCTCTTGGTCACAGGTTCGAATCCCAGGGAGGGGGGACGAATTTGTGATTATGCCTCCTGGGGCAGAGCCTGTCGCTTAATTGCGGTTTACCTTGGTTCACGTAGTTTGCAGGCTATTACGTGAGCCCGTGGGGTTTACCCAGTGCGCACCCGAAGGGTAGCGGCTGCGGGTTCCCTACGATTAAAAAAAAAAAAAAAAAAAATTGACACAATCAAAGGACGGCCGAACCTAAACACACACTTCAATTCAAGTCAATTCAACATTGAGTTCAACAATTTGAGAAAATTATTTAAATTTAGAATTATCTACATTAAATGGATCAGTAACATTTTAAAAATAATCTATACAATATCGTACATGCTATAAACTTGTAACAATATATTGACAAACTTAATTTTTTTACTACATGTTAAAGTCAAAATGAAGATATATTTGTAGTCCACCGATTAAAATTTAAATTAGATTTAATTGTAATTTTATTTTCTTTTTGATAATACTAATTTCTATAGCCAAACTTTTTCTTCCAGCCATATTTGTTGATAATGTCAAAACTGATCTTGGCCATATATCGAAAGAGAAAGAGCATGTATAGTATTTATAAATCGTAGTGTGAGGAAAAAACATGAGATTAGTTTTGCATATTCACGAGAAGAGGAAAGACAAATTGCAAAGCTGTTGGCTCATCGCATGTTTGCTTCACGCAAACAGCTAAATCAGGTTTGCTTCATCGCGTGGCTTTAAAGACTTGATTTACTTCTTATAATCCCCCCAAACTTTTCCCCATCACACATATACACCAAACCCTAGTCTCCTTTCTCCTTTATTTCTCCTCTCTAAATCTCTCTCGAAACCAAATTAATTCAAGAATCCTGAATTTTAGAATTTTTTTATCTTACTATCTGTATTTTGATTATATGATTTTATCAGTAGAAAATAAATTTTAAAAATTAATAATGTATCTATGATGTTATTGTAAGCATTTGTTTGTATTTTTGATGATAAATTTTTTTAATATATTATCAACGGGAATAATATCTTGAACTTCTGAATGTAACTTAGAAAAATAGGTAATATAAATATTTAATACTAATATGTTGTTGACGGGATTCGAACCTTGAACTGTGGGAGAATTTTGAATAAATATTCTTTTAACATTACATCCAACACGTTCTCCTTAATTTTATCTACCTTTCAATCTAACGTTGTTATTTAAAGTACTAAGGACCAATCAAATATATAGTATAGATAGCATCAAAAAAAATTGTCCTAAATGAATACTACAAACCCAAGTTGTGCGACCACTAGCGGATCAGCTCTGGGCGGTGGTGGTGGTGGGAGTAGCAGTGGAAGTGGTGGTAGTAGTAGTGGCGGTGGTGGAGCATGTGGAGCGTGCAAATTTTTGAGGAGAAAGTGTGTAGCTGGCTGTATTTTTGCTCCGTATTTCGATTCAGAGCAAGGTGCAGCTCATTTTGCAGCTGTGCATAAAGTGTTCGGAGCTAGTAATGTTTCGAAGCTTCTACTCTACATTCCGGTTCAGAAGCGGCTTGACGCCGTTGTCAGTATTTGTTATTAGGCTCAAGCCCGGCTGAGAGACCCGGTTTATGGTTGTGTTGCTCACATCTTTGCTCTTCAGCAACAGGTACATATAATTCTCCCTTAATTACATAGAACACTAATTTTTGAATTAACTGAGCTTCATATTAATTCATTTTGCTGTACCTAGCCATATAATTTGGTAATCATGATTTTCGAGCTACTAACTATTTACAATTTTTAGATTTCTACATTTTAGCTATATATATATAGGGTCGCGCTCCAGTGAGAACCTCCACTATTGTGAGATACTGTATGAGATCTAATCCTAGTCATTCATTAATACATCTTATATTAATATCCCACCATCCATTAAATTTATTAATATTTTAATATTCCATCACCCTCACCCATCCACCACCTCCGACCACCGGGAACCTCCATTTCCGGCCACCACTAACTCCGGTGATCAATTCCGGCCAAGCCAAAAAATCACCACCGGAAACAAAAAATCACCTCACTACCATAACTCCGACCACCACCGAAAAACAAAAAATCACCACCGGAAAACATAAATCACCACCTGTTGTCATCACAAATCACCATTTGTTATCAAAAATCACCACTGTCATAATTAAAATCACCACGATTAAAAAACAATTATCACCAACATTATTTAAAAATAACTATAATCAAACCAACAAAATCATCACCCACCACCATATTATCACCACCGTCAAAATCAACCCACCACTACATCACCATATCACCACCATCACTCTATGACCACTAAAATCGATACAAAGTCATTAAAATCACAAAAAAATAAAAAACCATAACCACTCTATTGATATGTTACCGACACTACGAAACACACTCTATTGATCCAATATGCAAGGTATTTGATTTTTCTATACGTGCTTCGACTACATAGTTAAATTTGATATAAAAAAGTACCTTGTATAATGGATCAGAGGGTTAATATCAATTGTTTCTGATAGATTCTTATCCAAACAGACTTGTAATTTCTTGTGATTCGATTATAGCGTACGGGGAGGGGATTTCTGTTAACGGAATATAATAACTTTAACAAGTTAGTAGTAGTTGAAACGGATGAACTAAACTTTTAAAAAAAAACAAACACCACCGCACTTAAACAACTTTTTAAAGTTTTTTCACTTTACCAGTTTCTTTTTTTAAGATCTTGATTTAATACCCATACGCATCTTTAGGAATGACTCACCTGCATCACGAGTAACGTTTATATAAAGCTACAGAGATCCTTGTTTATATAGAGTGGTGGCAGTGTATAATGGTGGTGGTGATGGCGGCGGTGGGTGGCGGCGATGGTGGGGATATGGGTGGAGGTTGTTGGTAGTTGGTAGAGATAGGGTGGGTAGATGGGAGAGATGAAGGATAAAAATATAATTTGAGATATGAATTGTATGGTTAAGATTTAGTTTGGATATAAAAATGTGGGGCTGAGATTAGATCTCAGTTCTCAAAATAATGAGGGTTCTCATATGAGCACAAGCCTATATATATATATGTGTGTTACTATTTCAAGTCAAGGATAGACGTTACATTGGATGAAACATTTTAGTATATACTTCCTCCGTCCCAAAAAGGATGAACCACTTCTTTTTGCACGTATTTCAATACGCTCGATATATTGAAGTACTTGTAAATAATATTTTTTCAAATTTTTTGATTTGTATAAAAGTATAAATCCTATATTTTTATACAAATAAATTTTTTTGAAAAAATACTATTTACAAGTATCTCAACCGAGCGCATTGAAATGCGTGAAAAAGTCAAAGGTTCAATCTTTTTGGAACGGAGGTAGTATTCAATACATTTATAGATGAACGTTACATAAATTGAAACATTAATTAGTTTGATTACATTTTTAACACATCTATAGATAAACGTTACACTGGATGAAACGTTTTATAAGTTTCGTTACATTTTCAACTCATCCATAGATGAACGTTATGTTGGATGAAACATTTTAGTTCGGTTACAAACTTTTGTCACATTTCATCATACAAAATCCTGAATTTAGGGTTCTAAAGATTCGTGTGCATATATATCAGTACACCCAATAACACATCATCAGAACAATTGAAGTGATCAAAACATGCATAAACTTGAGTTTCTGGTGAAGGATTATATGGTGAAGAAATATTTAATGAAACAAAATCTTAAAAAGCAGTAGCAAAAGAAACTGAGTCGTATGTTAAAACCAGTGAGAGAGAGTCCACATTGACTAACAGTTCATTTATGAACAGTATAAAAGGATGGATTGCTGAAATCTAGAATAATATTTTGGTTGATTGATTAAGTAATGAATTACTATGATGTACTATAGTCAGGTGTATACTATAATACTACTGGATCTACAGTCCTACTTTCCATAATTCTTTAGTCTTCCTCAGTTTTTTAATGACTTAATTGCACTTTAATGGCTCCAACTATAATTTTTTGGCAGAAAAATGGCCGAATTATTAATTTAGCCATTTTAGTGGCCGAACAATTTTTTTTTTTAACAGTCTATTGCATTCCGTCATCTCAATTGGACGGCGTTATATTTTGAAAGGGTATTTTGGTCGGTTTAATTAATTTGCTGCATCACTTTTTGCTGTAATAAAATAGAGTTGCAAAAGTGGCATGCTTTTCTTTCTAATTTCCCAAACATACTCTTTCCCTAATTTCTTTAACACATCCTTTGTCTTTCAAAATAAAGTGGTCCAAGAGAAGATGCCACCCGAATTGGTTCTGCTGGTGTGGTGAGGCGTCAAGTTTTTTAATAAGGATTCACAGTTATGCAATCAAGAAGAAGGATGAGATCGAGAGGATTGCCAAGGCTAATCGTTGAAGAGGAATTTACTTTAGTTTACACCCTCTTTTTTTTGTAGTACCATGTAGCTGCCAAAGTCTCCAAATCAGTTTGAAACCATTTACTATTCTGTGTGGATCGAGGGGTTAATCTCTCTCTGGTTTTCATATTGTCAAGAGATTGTTATTTGTTCTATTATCATAGTTATCGACTTTGAAAAAGTTTTCTTGTTTACATGGGTCTTAATTTAAGAAAATGTGCAGATGAAGGTTTCTTTATATTTGCATGTTTGCAAAGTTGTTTGGCAATTACAGGTCCCAAGTCCTTACTAGAGTGTGGCAATTTTGAGCTCAATATGTCTTTTATTACCAGATAATATATCATGACATGCTGACAAAACAGAGCACATCATACTTAGTATGTAGGTAACTATCAATAGAGGGCTTATTCCATGTACATATTTCTTTCATGCCAGGCACTTTAATTGCCAAAGAGAGGCACCTTCAAAGATTGCATATGATGCTTAGATTTGCCTTCTGGTTTACCTTAGAACTAGGTAGAAAGATCCTTGTGGTTATGAAATGCCAAGTTCTTGTTTTCCAATTGCTAGGATAGAATAAATATTAAAGTAGAATATCCCTATGCTTCTGATTTTTAAGATATTTATGATTTATGATACTCAGTATGCTGCATGGATGTGCTATCTGTCAAAGGTAAGCGGGTTTGTGGTAGTAGCCCAGTGTTGGGTGTCAAAGGTAACTAAACTGACGAAAATACCCCTAACACCGTCCAAGTGAGATGACGGAATGCAATAAACTGTTAAAAAATAAATTGTTCGGTCACTAAAGTGGCTAAATTAATAATTCAGCCATTTTTCTGCCAAAAAATTATAGTTGGAACCATTAAAGTGCAATTAAGTCTTTTTTAATTTGCTCTTATTAGGGAACTGGTCGGTCTGCTAGTTCTACTACAGGTCCATTTGCCTTTTACATGAGTGTGTATATAAACATGAACACAAGTGTGTGCGTGTGTGTATGTGAGCACTCATACAAACATGACATTAAATTTAAATATAGTTAGTTTGCCGCTTAAATAAACCTTCATGTACTTGTATATATGCGTTTAGGCCTCTCAATGGAGTTCCTCAAAAATGGGGCTAATTATTTAAAAATAGTTATAATTAAAAAAAATAATTAAAAATTTAAAAGGTAGAAACTTGATTAAGCAATAGGAAAAAATATTATTTTTGTACATATAATTATAATTTTAGATGCCTAAATCATAAATTCTCTTTATTTTTCCATTTAAATTGATATCTAATTGAAAAGTTAAACCTTCAAAATTTTATTTATTACAATTATATAACATTTTTAACATATTTGCATAAATATATGATAATAACATATGTTTAGTTGAAATAACGAAACAATTATATATATGAATATAATTGTATATAAAAAATATTATTAAATTTATTCCGATTAATCATTCCGATTAATCTCCAATTACCCGATTAATTCTTGAACGATGCTTTCACTGATTAACTTTGATTCCCGTTTTTTAAAGCACTGCTTCAAACTTACATTTGACACATCTATCTATTATCTACTTATCTACTTATATATATTAAAGACTATAACCATTGTGCTACACTTACTTATTGGTTTAACTTAAAAATCTTATTAGATAAGTCACATCACCTATTTTTGTCCTATTTTTTTGTTTAAGTAAAATGTTGGGTTATATTATTTATATAACTTGATTTTTTTAGTTTCAAAATCTTAATGTATAATTATATTTTATCTACTTTGTATATATTAAAAGCCAACCAAGGATACTCTTATATTTTTAAAAATTACAGAATTGTCAACTCTTTATTATTTAAGCTAAAGTAGATTAGATTTGTGTGAACATTGATAATCGTATTCCAAACTTTCTCATATAATTTCATCTAATACCCAAGTACGTAACATTGAGTTTGAGTTTATTATAAAAATATTATTATATAAACTACATTATCATCATATATATATATATATATATATATATATATTAATTTTTGAGCAAATAACATGTTGCTTTATATTATTTATAAAAACATGTTTATTCAATTTTTTTAATTTTAAATTCTCAGTAAATTAAATGTTAGTTCATATTATTTATATAGCTCCATTTTTCAAATTTTCGTTATTCTACATATAATTATGTATTCAATTATATTTATAAATTCTTATTTCACTTGTATTTTTGAATTATATACTATTTATACTGTAAATTTTTATATGATTTATACTTTATATAGGTTATTTAGGTATTGATACACAAATATAATATAATTTAGAATATATTTAAAATTAGTATCGTAAAAAGTGTGAATCAGAGTTAGGGGTGTTTATGGGTTGTATTTGCCGTGTTGAAAGCATTTTTGCAATCCGACCCAATTAAATCGGTTTGAAAAAATTTCATCCCACCACACAAAATATTAATTTGTGACCCAACTCTTAATCGTACATTGATTTGGGTCAGGTTAGGTCGGTTTAATTGGCTTAAATTATATATATATATATATATATATATATATATATATATATATATATATTATGTATTATCTTTCGAAAATTAAAAAGATGTTTTTAAACTCGATAAATATATATATACATTACTCTTTTCGTTCATGTATAAGTATGGAGTAATGATATGCGGTTCTTTTATGTAAATATTAACACTTAAATATCAAATATTTGACGAAGGATAAACGTTTAATAAATCCGATTAATCACCTATTATCCGAGTAATCACTACAAGGTAACTTTACCGACTAATGTCGATTTCCATATTTAAGAACATTGTAAAATACGTATAAATTGGGATTTTAGTACTAATGTTTTAGTTTAATTAACATTATAATTTTAGTAATGTAAATTATGTTGTAAATCGTGTGCATATGCATAAAATATAAGCACATCTATAATTGAAAGTACGATATATCATATAATGTATGGTAGTATATAATTTGTATATATATATATATATATATGTGTGTGTGTGTGTGTGCGCGCGCGCGCGTGTGTGTATAAATATTATTGAACAAAATTTGTAACTTAATTAAATCGGGTTGGGTAGGGTCGGCCGAAAAAAATATAAAACTCATACCCAGCCTATTTAAATTGGTTGGGTAGACTTGGCTTGGTCGGCCGAAAAGAGAGATAGGGTTAGTTCAGCTTGATCAGGTTGATAAATCATGAACAATCATAATTTGAGTGATCCGTGGATGTATTACTTATGGATTAAATCGGATAATTAAAGATTATTAGAATGATTAGTGGGGATCAATTTAATATTATATATATATATTGTGTAATAATTTTAATTATATGTATATTATCACATAATTTAAATTTATTTAAAAACATATTATGATTCAAAAAAATAAAATTTATAGATTTAAATTTTGGATTAGTGATCAAGTTGTCAAATAAAATTAAGAGAATTCGTGATTTTGACCGTCTAAAATAAGAACTACGTATACAAAAAAATTTGTTATTATTTTTTATTCAAATTTTAACCTTTTAATTTTGGAACTTTTACCTATAAATTTCCTAAAATTTACAAATCAGACCAATATCGGAAGGATTAGACTGAATTTTATAACCTGTTCGCCAACTTTTATCAAAACCGATTTTAACATAATCAAAGCGATTAGTTACCGTCTAACGATTATCAGGATTATTAAACACTAACTTTTAGAACATAGATTATACATAAAAATATAATTGAGTATGGATTAAAAAAATTGTTTAATTATTTTTATTATATTCAATTGTTTAATTTGATAAAATTCATTTTACATCATTTAAAACTAAATTTATATTTTGGTAATTAAAAATAATCATTTGATCTTTATCTTATAGAAATTAATTCAAATTTTATGAAATTAAAAAATATTTAAAAAATACTAAACAAATATAAGGTAAATTCGAAATATTATCTCTTACCACATTTCTAATTATAAAAATTATTTCAATATATGTACATGTGTGAGAAATTATTCGAGTGTATAAACAGGTCCGTGCCTCGCACGGGCTTTTACGCTAGTTATATATATAATAGAGCAACTAGGGGTTGCTTGAGACAATTTAATCGGTGTAAAATTACCAAATTACCCCTACTTATTATATTAACGATAAAAAAGTTATTATTGATGGGAGTTGAACCCTTGACCTCTAAACTAGAGATATGACACTTCTAACCAATATGCTACACATCAATTTTGGTTATATCATAAATAAAAAAGTTATTATTGATGGGAGTTGAACCGTTGACCTCTAAACTAGAGATACGACACTTCTAACCAATATGCTACACATCAATTTTGGTTATATCATAAAACTCTTTATTAATATGTGCAAATACTCAATATGTTATATTTTATTTTGGTCTCTTCTTGTAATCTACTTGGTAAGGTAGATAATCTATTTTCACAAGTGCCTTAAAATCATATATTTGACCATATTAGAGAAAAACTCATGCAAAATAGATATACAAAATGTTATAAATTGAAATTGGCCCATTGAAAAAAGAATTATATTAATATTTTTATATTATAAATCATGTTTATTTGCAATAAGTATATATTTGCTCAAATTATATATACTATTAGATTACAAATTCTATATACAATCAATATATATTAAATTACTAAATTATCCTTTTAATATTATATTTATGAAATCAAATTACTAAATTACCCCATAAATTGTATATTGATGATAAAAAAAACTATTTTCATAATTGCCTTAAAATCATATATTTGACCATATTAGAGAAAAACTCATGCAAAATAGATATACAAAATGTTATAAATTGAAATTGGTCCATAGAAAAAGAATTATATTAATATTTTTATATAGTAAATCATGTTTATTTGCAATAAGTATATATTTTCTCAGATTATATAGACTATTAGATTATAAATTCTATATACTATCAATATATATTAAATTATTAAATTACCCTTTCAATATTATATTGATGAAATCAAATTACTAAATTACCCCACCAATTGTATATTGATGATAAAAAAAAATTGTTTTTAATGTGAACTAAACCATGATCGGTGATAGTATGACAAATATTGATATTTATAGTCACCACCGCTTATTATTTTCTCTTTTAATATTTATTTTAAAATTTAAAACTATCGACATATTTACACCTTTCCAATTATATCCTTATATGTAATAAGCGTAAAATGAATTTTATTGATGATATCAAATAACTAAATTACCCGACCAATTGTATATTGATGATAAAAAAATTATTCTTAATGAGAACTAAACCATGACCGGTGATAATGTGACAAATGTTGACATCTATAGTCACTATCACTTATTATTTTCTTTTTTAATATTTATTTGAAAATTTAAAACTATCAACATATTTATACCTTTCCAATTATATCCTTATATGTAATAAGCGTAAAACGGATTTTATTCATTATTTAACTTTTATTACTCTTCATTATAAGATATTAACAACTTATAATTATATACGCATTTTTGATATTTTAGTTACTAATATAAATTGAAACTATAGTTTTATTATGATCATCACATGAGATAGGGGTCTCTAGAGAGTGACACCGAAAATAGAAGGCAACCACCATTGGAGGGGGCATGAAAGGGGGGAGAGAGAGCGATCAAAATACAGATCCTAAACAAAAGTTGAGAAGAAAAGGTGGAGGAGACGGAGAGAAAGAAAATAAAATTCAAAGAGACGGTAAATAAGAGATAAGAAGGATAACTGAGAGGTCTCCAAAGAGTGATGTCAAAAATAGAAAGCAGCCACCACCACCGTAGGAGGGGGCATGAGGGGGGGGGGAAGAGATTTCAGGATGGGGTGGAGAATGCAATAATTTTTCAATGAACTAAAAATTTTAATAGTCAATTTATTCAATGCGAAATGATAATTATACTCTCAAATTTTAAAATGACATTTTAATCTATATTATAATTATCTCATATCAATATATCTGTAACTCATAAAATACGTTAAAATTAAAGAAATTTACGTAATATTCAAGAACATATCCATGCCTCGCAGGGGCTATAAAACTAGTTGTATATGTGTTCTAGAACTCTTCTACAAATACTATGTGAATGGAAACAGTAGTTTAGAATATTTCACTGTAGATAGTACATTCATGATCTAATATTCTAATCATCGAATGAAATTAATGCTTGATTTAAAATTCATGGTTTTAATAAAAAATATATAAGTTGTATCGTACGAACTTGGCAATTCAGTTGCTTCTACGCTAAAATTAAAGGAGCTTTCAATTAAGATAGGTCTAACTGATACTTTCTTGACAGATATATAGGACATTTTAATACAAGTGATTTCGTTACATAACCTACTTTTATTTATACTTGGTAATATTCGATTATAATAATAAAAACTACAAATGATTGATTTGTATATCTTCCATAAATATTTAAATATTACTTTACATTTGTTAAACTACAAGTGAAGAAGAATGTTAAAATGTCGGGTTACTTAACAATAAAATTAGCTCAACGAGAGTAGTATTTAAGAAATATTAATCTTTAATTCAATATTATGTTACGTGAAGTATTTTCAGTTGCTTCTAAATAAAAGAAGTTAGTCAAACATGAGATTAATTTATTGAGGTGCCCGTTGGCTAAACTTTTTTCTAAGCTAGTAATTCTGGTGTTTAAGTTTTTTTCCTTTTTCGAAAGTTGGTATCTAAGGTTTTATACTGGACAATCTTGAATCTTGAATTGTCTTGGCTAATAGAATGTGATTGTGGTCACTACGTCACTTCATTTTCATGCATGGCATGGTTAATTCAGGTAATGAACCTACAAGGAGAACTTACATACTTACAAGCCCATCTCGCAACACTAGAGGGTCCAACTCCACCGCCAGCACCGCCACCACAGCAGCTTCTAGGTGGACTTCCTTTATCGATCTCCGATCTACCTGCCCCGTCATGCATGCCAGCAAGTTATGACTTATCCTCACTCTTTGATCCAATGATGCAACAACCTTGGACCATGCAGCAACCTCCAAGGTCAGTACTTGATCCTCGTCAATTCGGAAGCGGTGGCATTAGAGCTCCTGTCGATATGTTGCCAGTTGTGAGTGGTGGTGGTGATTTTCAAGATTTGGCTCGAGAACTATTTCAAAGGCATGACTCTCCGCAACATCCATGCAGTGACCCTTCGAGTATGCCACCGCATTCTAGATAAACTGGCCTGATTAACTACTACTTGACCCGGATCCGAGATGGTTGGTTTTATTCTAGGATATTAATTACGAGGTTTCACTTTTTAAATTGAGCTGCTAAGTGCTAATTATTAATTTTAATGACTAATGTTTTAAGATTTTTTTCTGTTCCTTCTTTCGGTTGCTCTGTTTTGATCCAACAAGTGCTAATGAATTAGATATCTTGAAGTTTATATCTCTAGCCACTTTTTAATGGTCCTGAATCCTGATCCCATGCACGTTTGTTATACCAAATTTACCGTACCAGTTACACTTATCGGCTACTGCGATTAAGATTTTTAGTATATTTTACCTTACCCTAAATACTAGCGATAAGTTTGCTACAATAAACATTTGTTTTGAACCGACTGTTGAAGCCAATTTTCTTTATGTTCCCAATTATATTAGGTTTCTTGCGAGGTAGGATTAATGACCCGTTGAAGCTCTTCTATTCTTTATGTATATCCACTAAAAGACCATGTTCATATTATGTATCAACACTTTTTTTATTCCTTCTATTTGTAAGGAAACTGTATGTGTGTGTGCAAAACATTAATCTCAATCTCATGTACATAGGTAAGTCATTATCCCCCACTTATATTATATATAGTAGCTTACATTCGTTCAAATCTCCACTTAGGCTAGGCTCGCCTGTATACGAGGTGTGCGTAGAGACCATGATTTGGAAAATTAGAAGGGGTTAATGATCAAGCCTGGTGTCCCGGATTTGGAAGACTGGAATCTTGCATTTTAATGAACCAGAGACCATTAGTATAAGCACCATCTGCTGCTGGTGCTAATTCTATGCATTTTCTCAGTTAGTGTGGGTCTTTTAATGAACTAGTGAACATTTGTTTAAGCACCCTATATTTTGTCTATTGTAAGATTCTAATGAAATATAGGGTCGGGAAGAGATCCTGATTTGTCACCACTGGGGCAATTTTTTGCTTTCAAGTAATTTAGTGGGAACCTCATCCTGATTTATCACCCCGGCTGTCTCTCTGGTTTCACATGATTATTTGGGAGTCTCATCTTTCTTACAGTTCTTAACTGCACCTAGAAAAGGTGTTTTTCTTATCTGTTAGTACTATATGTCTGCATAATTCTTTCTCCAGGTAGATTTGATCATGGGATTGTAGTACCATAGAAGGGAACACCTGTCATTCAAAATTTATGTTAATAACTGAAATGCACATTATGTTTCGAGAAGGACTACATGTTCAATTGAAGGCCATGGATACAGGACTTCAACTAGAAACCTCCTATAAAACCAATTGTCGAAAGCAAATGATTTGAAATTAAAAGCAAGTGAATTTCGTTTTTATTTGTGCTCGGGGTTGTTCTTTCCCAGGATTATCAGAACTAAGCTTTGGCCCAGAGGCTTGAAATGAGGAAGACTGTACTTCTAGTTTTTTTAATAGTCTACACAATGATGGGCATCATTTCTCTTTGCTATAGTGTTCGAGTCAGTTCTGTTTCCTATCTGTGGCTATGTTCGGCATGCTACTAATCAAGATGCCTGTCTGTACGATGATAATGAGAAACAAGACACATGTGGATTGGCTTTCAGCAAGTTGTAAGCTGATTTTTACAGATTAGCACTTAAAATATGACCAAATGCAGCTACAAAGTGAAAAGCATAGGTAATTAAGAAAGATTGGAGCAAACCTAAGTTCCCTGTACCTTAAACAAGTAACGCTAATAAAATATGGCCTTCAATCGAGAGAAAAGCCAACAGGCTAGCTTTAATTCTTCTCGGTATGATCTAGTGCACCATCCCCTGTTTGTCCAGAATGAAGCATCTTCTTACATAATCAATTAGATTTACAGAGTCTTACAGGCACGGCCAAATTCATCTATCATCAGTGATTCCACCTGCGCCATCCTCACATGCTAAGCTGCATTTGCTGAATTCATATCTATCATCAGTGATTCCACCTGCGCCGTCCTCACTTGCAAAGCTGCATTTGCTGAATTCATCTATCATCACTGATTCCACCTGCACCGTCCTCCCATGCGAAGCTACATTTACTTCTGTAAAGTACGTGTTACACATTAACTACACAATCACTATTGAGAGGTTACAAAGTGATTAATAAGGTTTATTGTCACTACAACATTCATCTTAGATGACATATTTAAATTGACAAGATTTCACCCGGCCATGAGGACACTCGAGAAAGGAGAGATTTAGGAACAAGATTGCTTGGAATGCAGTCAGATTCTGGTTTTTTTAACACTAGTTAGATTTGTAAAGCTGTGTTAACGATTTGTGAAAGGAAAAGAAGATAAATAGATTTGTAGATTGCAACGCACAAATCGAGGTTAGCTATATTATCTTTCGATATCAATTGATTACATAAATAGATGCCCCTGAAATTTTTATAAAAGATTTTTGATCACTAACCTAAGTTTATAATTCGATCAGTTGATTACGTATTAGCATGCCCTGGAATTTTCAAAAAGATTTCTGATGACTGACCTAAATTTATAATTCACAGGAGAGGAGGGTCCTATGGCATCTCGTACCTTCTCCTTCTCAACATCACAGGAAGGTCCTTTGGCAATTTTCGCAACACCGGCACATTTTCAGCTACTTCCTCCTCCACAAGGACCACAACACCAGCACATGAGACAACACGTTTACATTTTCAGCTACTTCCTCCTCCAATTCCGCTGCACCAAAAGCTGGAAATGTATATACCATTAACTGTTTTGTGGTTTTTAATTTTTCTTCATGTACAGGATACCAATTATAGATATGTGCGCCCGCTGTTCGCTCAAGAGAAAACTAAAGCTCATGTTACAACTCACTCCTTTTTATTCGAAGCATCTGCTTCTGATTCTGACCCCTTTGCCCCCGAGTCTTTTAAAGCAATCTTCACAAGTGGATTCCGATATTCTGATGGCAGCAAGCCTTCTGTCAAAGATATTCAAGAAGTTTCCCGAGCGTCTGGTAGTTGGTCTTGTTAATGCGGTGGTGCTGTTTTTGATGTTTTAGAAAATTTTATTGAAGTTGTGATGTTTCAGGATGAAGGCTACATATTTATTACCTCTTGTTTTAGGATGAAGCCCTATTATATTTTTTTTAAATCTATAACAATATATTTTAAGAGAGGGATTTTTAATTTTTGTAGTGAAGATCAAAATTATATGTTCTTGGATCAATTTTTGAGCAGATTAAGTAGGAGCCGTAATGGCTCAGAATATATTCAAATTCTGTACAACTCTTAGGGGTCTCGGCTCAATTACGATCTTGTTGGTTTTTGGAGTTGCGACCCTTGTGGGTGTTTCTTGCTACTAACTGGTGGTCTTGATTCTCTTATTGCACTTGTTGTATTGCTCCTCTTCCATGCTCTGGGAAGTTTTATCAAAGTTGCAGAAGAAACTGTTGTAGTATTTGGAATAATTAAGGATGAATGAATAAAGAAAATGTATCCCAAACACTGCACTGAAATTTATGGTAATCTATTGTAATCTGCATTTCGTTTGAAAATGTCTCCACAATATTTTAGCGAAAGCATGTCCGACAGATTGGGACTATCTTGTCAATTTTATGGTACATTTCATGTTTCCCTACATTATATGCTCTTGACTCTAGTGTTGCCTGCATTTTCATTTAGATTATCTTCCTTTCTGTTGCATGTCACTCTCACTCATAGATTTTCTGGATACGGAACTTTCTGTTTGTCGCATAATTATGAACATGATGGCGTTAGTCGATTCCGATTTCATCACGGCGTTAGGTCTTTTGTCAAAGAGGTTGAGCAAGTGTCCCAAGGGCTTGGTAGTTTTTTAGTTATCGCAAGTACTAGGTACTAGTCTCTGGTGACTGGTCTATCATGTCATCATCTCGAAGCTCTGCTGCTTTTCTTTCCTTTCTAATTTCACCCATACTTCAGCTTCCCCTGCATTCTTCATGACTGTACCATGCTGCTATGTTCTCTACTAATTCGTACTCTGAGATTGTTTGTGCTTCAGAGGTTGAGTTATAGTGCAAGAAACCTTAGATAATGTCTGCAATTGTACTATATACTATGTTATTTTCTTATTTATACAGAGGCTATTCATAACTCAGCTTTGGCCCAGAGGCTTGAAATCAGGAAGAGTGCACTTCTATTTCTGTTTTATTCTCTACACAACGATGGTCATCATTTCTCTTTGCTATTGTGTTTGAATCAGTTATGTTTCCTATCTGTTGCTATGTCCGGCATGCTATTGATCCTTCTGCTGCAACTACACCTGGGCACGGTATTGATGGCGACGCATAAAAACTTAATTATGATGCCTGTTCGAACGAGACATGCACACTTGCTCTTGAACTTGTTGTAGATCTGTTTGTTGAATTTTATGCACTGTCAATATACTTCTGCACAAGGGGTTCAGCTTCTGTTGGCTCGGGTAGATTCTGCAGTATCTATTCTGATTTCTGAGATCATGAAAAATCAAAATTAGAGTCTATTTTTTCCAAGAACTTCATGGATGCTAGCTAGTACTATCTTTGGTTGAGAGCGGCAATTGGTTAATCCTATTGGCTTCTGGCAAACGCAGGAATTAGCTGAACTGCACTTTTGTTGTCTCATCCATACATGCTATTCATTTTTTAGGGGATTCCTAATTTGGAAGTACATGACTCGCTATATTTGATTACAGTGAGTAAGTTGCAGGCATATATGATAGTTTCTGTGAAGAAATCATTTCATTTCATAGAATCAAAACTATACAATTTGTTAATTAACTATATGTACAAGACCACAACTATATATCTAAGCTATACATTCAAGTTGAAACTTGGAGGGAAATTCTGTTACTCTAACAAACTATGACAGCTCATGACAACTAAGCTTCCAGCTGGATAATGATGTGTCATAAATAAATGATATAAGCAACAGCCCCCCTCAAGTTGGAAGCGAAGAAACCGAAGGTGAATGCATTCCCAACTTGGATAATAAGTCTTGAAATTGAGCCGAGGGAAGAACCTTTGTAAATACATCAGCTAACTGGTTCTGAGTGGGAAGATAAGACAATTGAATGAGACCTTCAAGAACTTTATCCCGAGTGAAATGACAGTCTATCTCAATATGTTTCGTACGCTCGTGGAACACTGGATTCTTTGCTATATAAATTGCAGACTGATTATCACAGTGAAGTTGAATAGGTTTTAAATTTGTCACTCCAAGCTCTTCTAATAACCTGACTGTCCATGTCACTTCAGAAGCTGCAGAAGTCATTGCTCTATATTCTGCTTCAGAGGAGGACCTGGAAACGGTAGACTGCTTTTTTGATTTCCAAGTAATAGGAGAATTGCCAAATAAAAGCACATAGCCAGTCACAGATCTTCTAGAATCAGGGCAAGATGCCCAATCAGAGTCCGAAAATGCTTGCAAAGTCAAAGAATCAGAAGCCTGAAGAAGAATGTCCTGTCCAGCAGAATGCTTGACATATCTTAAGGCATGTAACAAAGCATTATAATGTTGTATCCTTGGAGTTTGAAGATACTGGCTTAGTAACTGAACTGTATAGGCTAAATCATGCCTGGTGTTGGTTAAGAAATTAAGTTTCCCCACCAAGGACCTATAAAGCTCTGCATCACTGAATATATCACCATCTGCAGAATTGAGTTTGAGATTTAAAGGAAGTGGAGTGACTGTACCTTTTGAAATATCATCAGGAACAAGACTAAGCAACTCTTTTGTAAACTTGCCTTGACTAAGCACAATACCTTCTGGTGTGTAAGATATTTCTATGCCAAGAAAATAATTGAGAGCACCCAGATCCTTAATACTGAAAGTAGTATGCAAATGGTCTTTTAAAACCTGAATCTTAGAAGCATTACTACCTGTGACAATAATGTCATCAACATAAACAGCTACCATAGTAATATATTCACTGTCTTTATGTATCACTACTAGAAAACAGTCAATAGACATCAGCTAAAAACCGATGTCTGCCAACTTTTCAACCGATGTCTTCGTGGGTGTAGAGAAAGGTCCAGAGCTTTGACATCGGTTTTTACCCGATGTCTTAACTATCTTTTCACATCATTTAGTTGCAACAAACTGATGTCTAAGAATGTAAAGACATCAGCGCACAACCGATGTCTAAGAATAAAGACATCAGTCTACACCCGATGTCTAAGAATTTAAATTACATCAGTCCAAAACTGATGTCTAAGACTCTACATGACAGCTGCTGTATGATCTTTAACATCAGTTCTACAAAGAAAAAACGATGATGTTTTGTTTATTTACATCAGTTTATTCATTTCATTGCATTTAACTGATGTATAATTGAATAACAGTATCAACCTAATTCAATACCATAAAATACCAAAACCTTTCCAAAAACAAGAACAAACTATAATGGTCGCAAATAAATAACAAAAACCAAATTCAACAAAAATCCTTAGCCATGACATCTTATCTCAGAATTCCAATCCTTACATACCATGTTCAATAACATATCATTTACCAAATTCATCCACATTCTACATATCATCCACCTTGAAAAGATTACAAAAGTAGACTATACCCGGCAAACCAACAAAAGAAACCAAACTGTTTGGGTTGAATTTCACATGATAGTTCATCTCATCAAATGTAAAAGATTCAGAAGGCTCAGTTCACTTTTCTTGGGCCACCCAAATCTGTTACTTACGTTAGCGACCTCTATTGGGTTATCGCTAGAGCCTGATGCAGTTGTTGAAACTGAAGACAAGGGTAAAGCTGTTGAGCTTCTAATGTTTAGCGATGAAGACAGTGTATCTTTCCTGAAGCTGCTGGTTCCTTTGGATAGACTCTTAACCCTAAGATGATGTATTATCATGCAATCAGCAAATTGACACAACAAATTACAAAATCAGAAGTTTTCACTAGGAGAAAAATGCAAAGCACAAAAACTTCCGCTAAATCTAATCCACATTACCTGTCAGCATATCTTAATGTGTTGACAGTATGTTCGCATGATCCTGAGTTTGGCGAAATGCATGATATCATAACAGTGCATGAATCACCAACAAATGAGTCTCTAAGAACTTCAGTTAGATTACTCCCTCTAAAGGGGATATGACCCTGGTCGTTGTCAAGTGCTCTGATACATTCTTTCAGCGCAAGTAAACTTTTATTAATTTCAGCCCCTTCCATTCTACAATAAAAATTGACAAGCATTACTCCCACGACATAATTAACAGTTCCAAAGTGATACATTATAGCAAAAAAAATTGTGTATAACTTTTATCGCCTAGCAGAAAATAATGATATCTACTTTCACGAGTACTTGGGTAGCATACAAATGTTCTACTGGACCAAATTCAAGGAAAGGGTAGGTTCTAACTTTTTCAGATTTCTATACGACTTCCTTGGGATTTTTCCATTGTCGTTAATGTCCCGTCTCTATACATACCTTGTTTGTTTGTCATTATCAGTTGTATCTGCACCCTGTTCACTTCCAGCAAGATCTATAAAAGATAGCTTGCCTACAAGACGAGCAGGCTTTGTTTCCTTGCCATCAGCAATTTTCTTGATAGCAAGTTGCAGTATAGCATGTGATCTAGAGGATTCCTCATTTGCACCTGTTGTGCCAGTACTCCTTGTTGCGTTGCCTCTCTCAATTAATTCCTATCCACATCTGATACTCTGAATTCTTGCAAGCCCACAATGCAGACCTGTTTTTCCCATCTTCCCTCATACAAAGCTTTCTGCAAGCGTAATGTTTAAGGTTAGGGTGCTAAATATACATATATTCAGTAATTACGTACAGTATTATTTACTGTTAATCATATTTCATCCATTTAAAATATCATCACATGAGTCCTTGAATGTTGAACAAGTCATCCACTTGCACAAGAGCTTCACCTTTTGTAGAACCTGTAGTGTATAATTGATGGAACCAACCAGTACTTACAAGTTAGAGCTGCTGGAGAGACCTGTGCAGATTCATGGGAGCTTAGGCTTGATTTGAACATGTGCGGAAGAGTAATCTGTCCTTGTTAAAGGTTCGTTACTAGTTAATTGATGTCTAAATATAAATTTATACTCTTTATTAATAAAAAAAATAATGTTTAAATAATGTATAGTAGAAGAATACCAAAATATTAAATTTGGTCTATCCGCTAGTATAAATAAGAGCTAAATTTCGGTATTTGTGTTTTTTTTATCACTTCTTAGAGAAACGGGAAGAAATGCTCTGTTTAGTTTATTGAACAAAGAAAAAAGTAAGGACATATTACGTTAAAGTAATGTATCAAATCTCGATAAGAATTTGAATTATTTCTTCATTTTATCTTTGAATCTAGCACTTCACTTTTTTTCTTTTTTTTGCTAAGCTCTAGCACTTCACTTTCGTTTCTTTGAAGGATGGAGAAAAGAGAAAGACAGGAAGAAAGGAGTTAAAAAAGGCCACCACTTTTAGTGGACTTGGTACCAAAAAGTTTACTTTCTTGCGATCATTAGGTTCCACATCTTGAGGATGAAAAGAGTGCACAGACCCACACCAGTTAAATGCATGCCACTATAGTATTCCTCACACCATAGCATAGTCAATCCCGGTGCGTGTTTGTGTGTGCAGTGACGGAATCAGAATTTAAAATGAATCGGAATACAATATTTAATAAATATTTACTACCAACCAATGCAACTGCATGCATAACTTTACTTTTATCTTGTCCTGCAAACTTCTAGTCTTTTTCTCATAATGCACCTCATTATGGCGGTCTCATGTTTTTAAATTTCCCTGTAATGATTATTAAGGATAAAGGTGTCTCCTGTTTTACCCTAAGTTTTTTTAACGATTAAACATATGATGCACACACATAAATATCCCTAACAGAATAAGCAAAGCTGTAATAAATGTGAATTATATTACTCTTGATTCAGGAAAAACAGAACTTAAACAACTCCTTATGTCGGAGATTCAAAGGAAAAACAACAGTAAAAACAATTCAAAATTAAGTGCATTCTCGTAAGCTACATTTACATATAACAACCAAATTAGCAGTAGATCACACACACAGTAATTACCCTGCTAAAATGTGTAAAAAATTATACGAAACAGGCAACTTAGTGAGTAGTAGGTCTCATGTTTTTCATAGTGATTTAGATAGCTTCTATACTCTCATAGTGATTTAGATAATGATTTTAAATAAAGCAACAAAAAAATGAATAACAGTAAATAATACCCCTTGCTTATGCAACAAGAGTGATGTGACTCAATATCTACGAAATGAACATTATTGTATAACCTAAAAAATCAACAGAATTTTATCATCACAGGAAGAGAGAAACTGGGTGAACAAATTTAGACAAAACAGTCAGCACTAGATAGCTTCTATACTCTCATAGTGATTTAGATAATGATTTTATGAGTTCTAAATTCTAATGAGATATTCATCTGTTATCTTCTTTCTCTATCTAATATTAGATGATTGTGATCTTGATTACCTTCGTTACAGGAAGCAGTGTAGCAGCATGGGAGAAAGCTACATCCGTCAATGATGCAGGCAATGGGTTAGAAGCTACATCAGCTGCAAATGTTCGTCTATGAACCTCACGCAAAGCATGCAAAGAAAGTTGCCACAGAAGTTCAACAAATCTGCAGTTAACACAAGCAAACTTATTGATAATACATCAGGACGTCCAAATGGTTTGTACTGCGATAAGAGAAGTTGAGAGTTTTTATTTGTGAAGTCTGGGTAGGATGTCACGTCAACTAATACAATCACAACAAAGTAAAAGTAAAAATCCAGTCTCTTTATTAATAAAGAGCTTCTCTTTAATGTCTGCTCATCCATATTAACTTCTTCCCTACTCAATCAGCTTAAGTAAATGCTCAATTAAAACTTTTCCTTCGACATTACTGCTTTAATCAGTACAAATGGTAGTCTAGCTGTACTTCAAATCAGCTTAATTTATCAAAAACTAATGTCTACATTCCTAGCACTTGACAAAAATTTAAATCGTAACTACTCCTGATACTTCCAAAAATGATCATCTTTATTCAAAATATGAACGCAACTACATGAAATTTGAGCATAAGTGTTTTCATTGTGCTGCACACACATAGGTTACACATCATTAACATTAACAGAATCAAAGAGCCCAAACAGATCCTCAAACAAATCAAACAGTACTTATTAATCTGAGCAATGGTGATCCAAATCAGTTTCACTCCTCAACTCTACTCACCTAGGTCCACAACACGTAGCAAGCGATGAAACTCTAGAATTACTCTTTGGAAGAGCACCTTGCGATTCCAATTCATGTATAATTGCCTGTACAACCTTCACATCCCAAAAAAAAACACTTTTCAACATCAAACACAAAATTCATAACAAATCAAACAGAAATTACACTAAACTCACCTTCCGAAAGTCCCGAGATTGCGCTGAATCGAAAATCGGCCACACCTTATCGAAATCCTAAATCCACATTTCAGTCAAATTAAAACAGATCAAACCTAACTGTCGACATACTCATATATATATGAGAGAGAGAGAGAGAGAGGATTGTAGAGAGAGAGAGATGGAGGGAGAGGTAGAGAGAGAGATAGAGAGAGAGAGAGAGAGAGAGGAGAGAGAGAGAGAGAGACTTACTTTAGCGGATTGAATCGGACCATGGAGAGAGGACAAGATGAAATAGAGAAGCTGTTCCCCTAATTTAGGGTTAGAATGACGGAAAAGACCGACAGGATGAGTAGCTCCGGAGCCGAGAACGGTGAAAGAGAGAGTGGAGGAGTTCGATTCTTCAGAGTGGTGTGAGTTCGAGAGAGGTGAGGCGAGGTCGAGAGAGTGAAAGAGAGAGTGAAGGAGTTCAATTAGGGTTCTTCAGAGGGGTGTGAATTCGAGAGAGGTGAGGTGAGGTCGAGAGAGCTGTGTGAGGATTTTTGTTTAATTGATTTACTTTTTTTTAATAGATTTATATTTGTTTTAGTAAATATCGGGGAAAAGGGGGGAGAAGGGTGGGGAAATTGGTGGGAAAGTTGGGGAAGAAAAAATTGGTTAAGGGGGGAAATTTGTAGAGGGGAAAAAAAAAGGCAAAGGGGGGAAAGTATTAGCGGGAGCTAATTTTTTTTAAAGATAATGTTTAGACATCAGTTAAGATATAATCTGATGTTGTAACAATACAAAGACATCAGTTATTTCTATACTGATGTTAATAAAGCTCTTTTACATCGGTGGCATCACAAACCGATGTCATATGGGCGATGTCTATTGACCGTTTTCTAGTAGTGTATGAACAAACTGTAGTCATTTTTAGATTGACTAAACCCTTGAAAAAGAAGCTCATTCATTAATTTTTCAAACCATTTCCTAGAGGCTTGTTTGAGCCCATATATAGATTTCTGTAGCCTGCAAACTTGATTAGGAGCATGAGGAATGCCTTCTAGTACTCTCATATATATCTCTTCATCCAGATTACCATGGAGAAATGCATTGTTTACATCAAGTTGATGAAGAGTCCAATTTTTACTTGCTGCCAAGGCTATTATACATTTCACTGTACTCATCTTTACAACTGGAGAGAAGGTTTCTTCATAGTCTATTCCATATTGTTGTGTAAAGCCCTTGGCTACTAACCTGGCTTTACATCTCTCAAGAGACCCTTCAGCTTTCAATTTCACTTTGTATACCCACTTGCAGCCTATTGGCTTCTTACCTTTGGGTAAATCTACTAAGGTCCAGGTATTATTATCAGTAAGAGCTTTGATTTCTTTATTCATGGCTTCCTGCCAGGGAGGAAGACTTGCAGCTTCTAGATAAGATTTTGGTTCTGTAATATGGGTACTATTACTAAGGAATGCAAAATGTGATATTGGGAATTGATCTTTCATAAAGAAATTACACCAACGTTTAGAAAAAGTAGCAGTAGGAATGTGACTACAGTGATAATCTTTGAGATAAGAAGGAGGTTGAATGGTTCTGATGGACTTTCTAATTGGTATAGAAAGGTCAGTAATAGTGGAAGGAGAAATATTAGAGATAGAATTGGTTGGTGCAGAATCAGTATTTGATAATGAATTTGGAGTATGTGAGGATGAAGGTTGTGTATGTGGAGAAGAAGTATGTGAAAAGGAAGGTGTAGTAGGGATATCACTTGATATAGCATGATCAGACATATTAAATGTAGAAGAACCAACCAAAAAGGAAGAAGTAGTATCATTATCATTATGACCAGAAGTAGATGTCATAACAGGCAAGAATAATGATGTGTCATAAAGATTTGTACTGTTGGAATGAAGTAAATGAAAAGAATAATGGGATTCATGAAATACAATGTCTCTAGAAATGAAAACAATATCAGTTGCTATATCAAGTATTTTATAGCCTTTTGTATGAGGAGGATAACCAAGAAAGACACAAGGAGTTGCCCTACTATCAAACTTAGATCTATGGGCTTTTACAGTGGGAACATAACATAGGCATCCAAAAGATTTCAAATGTTCTAAAGAGGAATTTTCTTTGTAGAGCCTGTAATAAGGAGTGTCCAAACCCAAACTTTTCAGTGGCATTCTATTAACCAAATACACAGAACATAATACACAATCACCCCAAAACCTAGGTGGTACTTTAGATTGAATATACAAGGATCTGGCAGTTTCCAATAGATGTCTATGTTTTCTCTCCACAACACCATTTTGTTGTGGAGAATAGACACAAGTGGTCTGATTTATAATACCTCTCTGTTGATACAAAACTTTAAGATGTCCCTCAGTCAATTCTAAAGCATTGTCAGATCTAACACATAAAACTTTGGTGTGAAATTGATTTTCCACATGATTGAAGAAATTTTCCATAACAGAGCAAACATCAGACTTATTTGTAAGTAAATGAACCCAAGTGAATCGACTGAAGTCATCAACAATTGTCAAGAATTGAGTACAACCAGTTCTAGTCTTGGTCTTATATGGACCCCAAATATCAATATGAAAAAGTTGAAAAACACAAGTAGATTTAATACTACTAGAAGAGAAAGGTGACCTGGTTTGTTTAGTAATAGGACAGATGTTACAAATGTTATCTTCAGTGAAGGAATGTAGAGCTGAAGAAGGTAGCAGTAACTTCATTTGAGCAAATGGTAGATGACCAAGTCTGGTGTGCCAAAGCTTAGTATTATCAACAGCAGACAGCAAGCAAGAAGATTGTGAAGAGGGCAAAAAATTCTGCATCTGTAGCTGGGATTCCTCAACACTATACAACCCATTAGTAATCTTACCAAGAAGAATTGGAGGACCTTTCTGTAAAGGGTCCTGAATGAAACAAGCATCATAATTGATCATTAATTGACATCCAAGATCTTTACACAACTTATGTGCAGATATAAGTTTAAATTGAAAATTTGGTACATGTAAGACATTGTGTAAGGTGATCTTATTGTGAAGAATCACAGTACCAATGTGCATAACATGTATTTTGGAGCCATCAGGTATTGTAATCGTATTCTCAGAATCACAAGTAGCCGAATAAGTGACAAAATCTTCTAGATTAGGACTAATGTGGTCTGTAGCTCCACTATCAATTAACCAAGCAGATTTAGAACATGAAAGCAAACAGGCTTTACCTGCCAAGAGTGCAGTATGCTCAGTAGTAATCTCAGTATCAGAAGAAGTAACATCAGTAGATAGTTTCTGATTTTGAAGCAAATCAAACATCTGGTTGTACTGATCAGGAGAGAGTTGAGTTGAAAAATGAGCATCAGTTAGAGGAGCATATGTCTTTGAGTGATCTGTGATATCTGAATTCTCAGTGTTATGAGCAAAATCAGCTACCCTGTTTCCTTTGAAGTTAGGTGGAAAACCATGAATCTTGAAGCATCTGTCTACACTATGTCCTGGCACTTTGCAGTGTGTGCAGTAATAATGTGAACCAGGTTTTCCAACCATTCTTTTGTTTCCAGTCCCAGACATCATAGGCTTAGCAGTATCATTTTGTCCAGCATTGAAATTGGAATTCACATTTCTAGAGTCATTTGAGTTGTAAAACCTTCTTCTGTCAGCTAAAAAAACCATGGATTCAGAATTATTAACCTGAGAAATTTCCTTGTGTTGCTCTTCTTGAGCAAACAACCTGTAGGCTTGTGACACATTAGACAATGGATGCATTATAAGAATATTTCCTCTAATATCAGCATACTTGTCATTCAGTTTCATCATGAATTGAAGCAGTTTCTGCTCTTGTTGTCTCTGAACTATCTTCTGTAAAAGATTGCAGGTGCACTTGTTGCAGGTACAATGAGGTAAGGGATGTGTATCAGACAAGCTATCCCAAATTGTCTTGATAGAAGTAAAAAATTCAGAAATACTTTGATTACTCTGAGTTAATTCTGATAGTTGTTGATCAAGTGAATAAACCTGAGTCATTGAAGCATAACCAAACCGATCTTCCAAATCAGACCAAATCTCTCTTACAGTTGGCAAAAAGAGTACACTTCTTGCAATAGTTGCATCCAAATTAAAGATGATCCAGGAAATGACCAAATCATTGCATCGAGACCAGAATTTATATTCAATAGACGTGATATCAGGAACAGCAACCGAACCATCAACAAAACCAAGTTTATTCTTAGCAGATAGCGTTAACATCATAGAACGTTTCCAGTTATTGTGTCCAGTGCCATTGAATTTGACAGATACGAGTTGCGTAGAAGACGCATCAGAAGGATGAATGTAGAAAATGCTAGAAGGATCTTGATTACCTTGTACAGTAACATAATTGTTTCCAGATGTAGACATAGCTTGATGAGTTTTAACAAGTTTTGTGAAGAATTGTTTGAAGAATTTTCATAGAAACAAAAGATCAAACAGTTTGTAAGCAGTAGTTTAGAACTTAATGTTCAGGAATTGTAGAGAAGATTTGATACCAGTCAATCAATTATTGATTGAATTTGTCATAAAAGAATTCGATCAGAAGCACAATTTAGAAATATACGCAAGAAACTTCAAGATTTGCACACAAAAAAACAAAATAAAAACGATCAATACTGGTTATGCAGAGAAGTATCAATGGAGATGACGATCTTACACGGATTATGCAGAAAGATATTGAAGACGACGATGAGATCATGTGTCTAGCTCTGATACCATGATAGTTTCTGTGAAGAAATCATTTCATTTCATAGAATCAAAACTATACAATTTGTTAACTAAATATATGTACAAGACCACAACTATATATCTAAGCTATACATTCAAGTTGAAACTTGGAGGGAAATTCTGTTACTCTAACAAACTATGACAGCTCATGACAACTAAGCTTCCAGCTGGATAATGATGTGTTATAAATAAATGATATAAGCAACAATATATCAGACAGAATTGTGAGGATGCATGATACAAGATCCACATAGTTATTTATCGAGTTCTAGTGTATTTAAAATTTAAAATCTGAGCACGATGATATAGCTCAAGTGGTTAAGAATTATATTTTGTCGTCTCAAATCTTGGTTCGATTCTAGCTCATCTTGATATTTGTTAGAACAAATGTTTCCATACATCTCAAACATTAAATTTTTGCACGTCTTTTGAATCATTTATGCCTGAGAATATGGATGCCTGCGTTCAATTAGAAAAAAAAAAATGATGCTGTAGTGTGATGAAAGTGAATGTATAGACTATAGACACAGTCCACGAGATAGATGCGTGTGTCTGTGTGTTTTCATATCATGCGCGCATCATTTTTTATTTAAAGCATTAGTCCCATAAAGTTGTGTCAAGCATGACTACTTAATCAGCACTGCAGATTGTTGGAGGCGCATCATTTTCAGTTTCCAGAACATCGATCACTCACATTACCTGGAATCATTTATAAACCGGAACTAGGGGCTAAGGAAGTCTAGAGCACTACTTAAATTCAAAAAAATTAATATAAATTCTTTTAAGCCTTGAGCTTTTACTCTAAATGTTGGGAATTTTTTTTTTAGTCCCAAGTAATTTTCAAAGCCTAATATAAGATCCGGATAATATAAACTCCTGATATGAATAAGATAGATGAGTATTGTTTTTTTTATATAATTTTGTTATTTAACTTTTTCACACATATTTCTTTAGATCTTTCTGTCAACAAAAACTCTAGAAAATAAATAAAATTGTTATTGTTATATATATGGTGCATTGCACATGTGTGTGAGGATTGGTGGTAATTAGGGGGTCAGGTGACAGGATCCCCACGATTGTGGTTCACAATCAAGCCCATTCTTGCTTGTTTCTCATACTACTAGCAACCCCTTGTTTTGCCTAGCTACGTTGTGGTCAAACTCCCCTGGTTTCTCCATCACATTACTGGTTTTTAGGTTGTCGTAGTTGTACATTATTTTCGTTAGCAAACTCATGTACACACATGAAATTAGTTAGCTAGCTGCTGCATGATGGACTTTCCAGCGCAGCTGTGAAGACCAATATACAGTAGTAGCACTACATCGTAACATTGTTCTAAAAATCGAAAATCAGTTGGACTCAGTTCACTTACGGAATAATAAGTATTTGTATTGATTGAATAATATTCGCTATGAGTATAATTGACACAAAAATCGGATATATTAAAATAATAATATTAATATATATTATAAATTATAATTCCATATATGTAGCATTTATCTTATGAAGTTATATTCTATATTGTAATAATTTTTTGTTTTTATATGAATTTATCATATATAATATTAAAACTCCATAATTTTCATTAAAATTTTATAAAAGTTAATGTACCTCCGATTTTGATCGAGTTTATCTTGATTTTGACCTAAATTTACAAAAATCAAATTATTGGAGTAATTCAAAATTGGATAAAAAATGCATCCGACATTTAGAAAATTGCAAAGGATATAAAAATAGAGTGAAAGTAACTGAGTGTGATATTTGAGAATGACATATCATGATAGGAATGTCTAGATGAAGGGGGTACAAAGCCAACGAGAGAGCCTTGCGATGTGACCGGGGGATCTAGCTAGCCTAGTTAGATTAGTAGCTATAAAGAGTACAACTGAGATGAGGTTTCTTGTAATAAGGTAAAAAAAATCCGCACTTCGCTGAGAAGCAGCCAGAGAAAAAGATACGTTAGATAGGGATAGAGACGCATGCACGTTCACAAGGTTTAAAACATACGTTGGGAAACATCCCAAAACAGGGAAATATCAATTTGGTTAGCAGAATTTACATCTCGAAGTTTGACTACAACCATGAGTTGAGTAGTGCATTATTATTAACTGATATGCGGAGAACTTCCATAAATACCGATACGCAGATGAGTTTGTAAGCATAAATATAATATATAAAATTAAATTATTGTTAAGATTTAATAATACCTTCATTCTAATTTATGAATTCTTACTATAAATTTCTTTATCCACATAAAATTAGACCTTGCAATTCGGATAATCGATTCGATTTAGGATCGGATCAATCTCGGATTGGATCAATTTTCGGTTATTGTTATAACGGAAGCAAAAAAAATTATAATAAACGTAAAGAAAGAACACAGATACACTACAACAATTCCCGGAATTTGCGACGGAAATTTGCGTCGGCAAAGGCTAGATTCCGTTGGCATTTCAGGTTCCC
The DNA here is from genome assembly GCA_030848705.1 of Heracleum sosnowskyi. Taxonomy (NCBI): domain Eukaryota; kingdom Viridiplantae; phylum Streptophyta; class Magnoliopsida; order Apiales; family Apiaceae; genus Heracleum; species Heracleum sosnowskyi. Next base: position 130,054,937 of record CM061241.1, on the reverse strand, counting down.
GACGGAATTCCGACAAAAAAAACGCGTTGCAATATTGGCCGTAGGTAAGGGCTTCCCTACGGAAGTTATATTCCGTTGCCAGTCTAGCGACGGATCTGCAATGGTCTACTAACGAAATCCACTAAGCATTGACCATTTGAGGCGACTATTTGCCAACGGAATTCCGTTATGCGCTGCCAACGCCTCAGTTCTGTCTTTATTCCGTTGGCATTCTTGCAACAGCCTACCAACAAAAATTGACCAGCTTTTCTAAAAACTCTCCATTTTTTTCCCATTGTCAATCCGTCGGTGATATAAAATTTTAATTTTTTCAGAGCTATTTTTTGCTCATATCTTGTTTATTGTGTCATGATATATTATCTACTTTGCTATTACATTCAAAATTAATTCTAATTAGGAAAATACAAAAAAAAAATTGAACCAGAAGGAAACCATACATTAATAACTTGAATACTTGCCAAGGTTTGGACATAAGTTTACAAGTCCAAAAGGAGTACAAACTGAGTTCAAACAAGTTCTTGGTACTTTAATACTAGCTAACAGTTAGAACATAACAAAAATCTGGAGTAGACTAGATTCCCATAGTAGCTAGAGCAACAATGCGCGATCATTCTCCAATTTTCTGCATTTTTCAAAGAGGTAAAACTAATCAGCATGTCGTACACAAACTATAACCAAATAACTAAAACAAAGTACACCTAACTATACAGCATCCAAGAAATTAGTATTAATCAACAATTTGGTAGGCATTTAATTTCCGAACAATGCTTAGTCAAAAATAATTTGTAGACCAGGACAACCACTATTGAAGCTAACAAATCAAGAGTTGTACCATCACCAAAATGTTAGAGTTTCAAACTCTTGATCAGGAAGTAAATAAAAAAGGTTGGGTTAAATAAATTCCAGGAACTCAAGAAAAGCCAGAAAGTATGTATTTTCAGTAGTGCTGCTAGATGCAGCGGCCATTGTATCGAAATCCCTGGCAACATGGAAATTATGTTGAATGTTATGTTGATTGACTGAAATTTTAGTAAACCTGGGCAAGCAGTAGTGCAATCTTCTGAGGCTTTTGCACAGGAGAACTACTTGACCAGCAAAAGAACTACTTGACCAGAAAAAGCACTACCGTCAGACTCTTCCTACTGATACAAATAACTATCAAATCGGACAACTATTCGCCATCTTGCCAATATTTCACAGACCAACACGAGACACAAAAATAGGCTGGGCCTGATGCCCTGATCACTTTGTACAAGAGATTTAAAATAAATCTTAGGATAGGAAATAGCAAGTACAAACTGTAAATGAAGTGCACATACTTTACAAAAATGAAACTACAAAATACTAACAAGTAAATGGAACATACCTTATAATTTGGACAAGATTGTGTAGTTAATTTGGTGGACTAAATTTTAAGATAAAAAAAATAAGCTTGAAGGAGAGAAAGAGGCAGAAGGTTTGAAACAAAAGAAGAGTAAAGAAGTTGATGATGCGTTAAAGAAACGGGCACAAAGTTGGCTGCATTAAATTGTACCAGTCACTTTTTGCAACGGATTAGCGACGGAAAAAGAACGACGGATCTACTTTAGCAACGGTTTAGCGACGGAAATTAAAAGTAGTTGACTTTTTCATCTATAACGGATAGCCGTAGCAAATCCGTTGGTAAATATTTCCGTTGTTGTTCCGTTGCTTGTTTTGCTGTTGCTAAGCCGTCGCAAACACATCCGTTGCTAAGCCCGTCGCGAGAATTGAGCGGGATAACATGGCGCCCTATATTAGCTACGGTTGGTTTCTGTTGCTATATTCCGTTACTATTTCCGTTGCTAAACTGTTACTAAATTTGAGCGGGATGTATTGGCGCTAAATTTAGCAACGGAAGGATTCCGTTGCTAGAGTTCTGTCGGAAATCCGTTGCAGATTTGTTGGTAATAGGCTTGACCTTTTTTTAATCTAAAGGCGTTGCTAATCCGTCGTGCTTTGGTAACGGGAATCATTCCGTCGCTAATTTCCGTCGCTAATTCCGGGTATTGTTGTAGTGATAGGCAGTTGAGAAAAAATTTATTAATTTTGAAGATACAGATTACAACATACATTTAGATTATTAACTAGAGAGTTTATATAATACCTAGATAGACCTAGGAAGAGGCATATGGGCTACCCAGGTTGGATTTAAGGGGAAGGCATGTGGACCTTCCAGTATGGGCCTAAGCGAAGCCATATAGCCACGTGGACTTCCAGTATGGGTTAAGGGGGAGTCATGGGTTAAGGGGAGCCATATCACACAGAATGGTGGCAGATTCGGCAGGTGTCGAGTTCGATGTGTGAAGGGAGAGATTGATGGGAGTTGTCCCACATCGTTTGCGGGAGATGCAGATAGCTAGTTACTAAGCAGTCAGTTAACTCCATTAGTATAAGGCCTTTTGCGATTGACCCAAAAACAAATCTGTGCGGGTCTCGCCCGCAGCGGACAATATCATATGTGGAATTAAGGCTTGCTTGCGGCCCAACAATTATGATATATTTAAGTGTAGTTCGGATCAGATCTGATTCGGTTTGGGTCTAATTCAGATTAAAATCGGATAAAATTTGGATTGAAATCGGTTCAGATCAAATTCGGTTAGGATTTTTTCGATCATTACTCATTCATTTTCTTTATTAGTAAGACTTTAAAAAATATCTTATTATTAAATATCTTATTTTTAATATAAAATAATGTACTTTTTCAAAAATATTGATTAGATATCTATTTTATTTTTTATATTAAATTGTTCTAAATGTGAATTTTGCTTATAAATAGCTTAATTTATTGAATTAAAAGTAGTTTAATATATGTGGATTATGATCTGTAAAAATTATAAAACTGAATTCAACATTTTTTAAGTTCGGATTTAAATCGGATCCCGTATTTCGAATCTTATTCGGTTCGGATAATTCATTATTCGGTTATGATCGGTTCTGGATCATGATCGGATCGAATAATTTTTGGTTAAATTTTTTATTCGGATAATTTTCAGATCGGTTCAAATTGATTTTCGGATCATTCTCAAATTAATTATTTCGGATACAAAATCGAATTCGGTTCTATAAATTTCAGTTCGGTTCTCGAATCTGGACCCATCTTGCAGGTCGGTACAATACGGTTCTCAAATGCAAAATTAAAGAATGGTTACTTTATGGTTTCATAGTTTGTAAATGATAAGCATAATCATTCGGTGCTAAACCCAACTACCCAAGTCTGATCAATTATACCCAGACACCAGACTGTTAATTAGTGTATCCCTGCATATATATTGAACGTTTAAATTATTTATATTGTGTTTGGTTGGGTCATGGGTGAATGAAATTGATGAAATTAAAGGAAAATAATTAGAGTTGGAGGGAAGATTTGAAAACAAATGAAATAGTACAAAATTGTTATGATAAAAATTATGAAGAAAATGAATATTGAATTAAGTAATGAAGTATTTAATCTCAAAATAGAGTGTTTAAATTATAATGTAGGTGATTAAAAATAAAATAAACTAAAAAATAAAAATTATAAATATCTAATTATTTTATATTTTAAATCCTATTCCATTCTATTCTAATTATCCCAACTAAACCCAACAAAATTTAAAATACAGAGAAATACGGCACATGTGGGTCTACGTGCAAGTGTGCCGTGTTTCAAGGGGGATCTGCTTAATCAGACCGTGTTTTAAGGGGATGAATTAAACTGATGCCAATGCATTGTCTTTTCCTCTCTCTCTCTCCCTCGCCGAGATTTATCGCTTGAACTTGTCGTCACCAATTTATATGAGAATAAATTGTTAAAAACTTAGAATATATTCATTTATATTGTAAGAAACTGAAAAAAGAAATTAAATACTCTTTCCTCAATATAAGTTCCAAAATAAAAGCTACTTAATTACTTTTAAAATGTAATTATACTGATTAAAAGAAATATTTAACAAAACTTACTTTCCGTTTTCAAAAAGTAAGTCCGTTTTCAAAAAGTAAGCCAACGAGGGTTAGCAAGAAGAAAAAATAAAAGAGAGGTAAGCCAACGAGATCAAGGTAGCTAGAAACTCAAGTAGAGTTATTATCCTTTCAACCACTCTATTAGGGGTCGTTTGGTTCGCTGGTATCAGGAATCAGCTTGGGTTTAGAATGAGCAAAACTCATACATTATGTTGGTTTAGAATGAGCAAAACTCATACCTTATGTTTGGTTCAAATTTTTTTATTGTCAAACCCATACCTCAAACCCCCAAGTTATGAGATTTTGATAGCCTAGAGGGGAGGTGGGTATGAAAATGGGGGTATGAGTATCAATTACATATTATTTTATTAATTTCATGCAAAAAATATTAAAAATATTAAAAATTGTTTTATATACAAACAAATGTTATTAATAACAATAAATTTTTTATAATATAATAAATTAATTTAATATATAACTTAATATTATTTTAAAGATCATTCCAGACCTGAACCAAACACATAATATCATAAATGATTTTTCAACCTCATACCACCTCAACCCGATTCCTGATTCCAAACCCATACCACTCCATGAACCAAACGACCCCTAGTAGTATTATAATATATAGGATAAAGTTTATGAGATAATCTCAGAAAATTTTTATTTCAGAAAATTTATCTGAGTTATCATTATGAGGTTGTTTTATTTGATGCAATGGTGTATACATTTTTCTTTAAAAAGTTATTCAATTTCCTTAATATTTTATACAAGTATAAATACAATATTTTTATTTAAATGCACAGGACATCTGTTAGTTTAACATTGGATCTCATACCAGTGTCTCAAAAAAAATTGTTGAAGCAATCTCAGAAACTTTATTCTCGTTACAATGTGGGCGTTTGGGGTATCAAACAAAAGTTGACTTATAGCTTAAAATGAGTAAGTGTTTTATAAGTGATAAGTTGATGGATTCTTATAAGTGTTTGGGAGAACTTAAAAAAGTGAACTTATGTCTTATAATGAGTAATGAGTAAGTGTTATATAAGTGATAAGTTGATGCAAACTTATAAGTTACGTAAGTGTTTGGATAAATTTACTTATAAGTTAATAATTTTTTTGTTAAATTAAATTGAAAAAATAATTAATTAATATAATGATCTCGATAAATACATTTTAGATTAAAAAATATTTAAAAGTGTAAATATAAAAATATAAACTACTAAAATGTTAGTATAAATATAAAAATATAAACTACTAAAATGTTAGTAAAATATAAAAATAACATTTTAGATTAAATATAAACATTTAAAAGTATAAATAGATAAAGAAATCATGAAAAATGAAATAAGTTGAGCAAAATGTTAGTATTTTCTAACATTCAACTTATCATCTTATAAGTTATAAGTTAGATTATAAGTTAAGTAGACAAACACCCCCCATAAGTCATAAGCTAAAAAAATAAGTTATAATTTATAAGTTAATGAAATAAGCTGAGTACACAAACACCCATCATAAGCTGAAATGGGTTTATAAGTCATAAGCTGACTTATAAACCCTCAGCCAAACAGGCCCAATATAGTGCGTGTTTGGGGTATCACAAAAAAGTTGACTTATAGCTTAAAATGAGTAAGTGCTTTATAAGTGATAAGTTGATGGATTCTTATAAGTTATACGGGTGTTTGGATAAATTTAATTATAAGTTAGTTAAGAGTTTGCTAAATTAAATTTGAAAAATAATTATTAAATACAATGATTTCAATATTTGCATTTTAAATTAAAATATATTTAAAAACACAAAGGAAAAAATAAAAAGTATTAAAAAAATAAAGAAATCAAAGAATAAGTTGATAAGTTAAGTAAAATGTTGGTGAATTCTAACATTCAACTTATCAATTTATAAGTTATAAGTTATCAAATAAGCTGAGTACACAAATACCCCTCATAAGCTGAAATTGGTTTATAAGTCATAAGTTGACTTATAAAGTGGTAGCCAAACAGGCCCATAGATGTAAAGACCATGGAAAGAGAGATGCTCCTGATTGACATAGACTAAGAGGCCGTTTGGGAAAATTTAAAAATTATTGTTTATGATTTAAAACTGTATAAAGTAATAAGTAAAAAGTGAAAATTATCTGTTTGAGTAATTTTGTATTAGTGTTAACTTATGAATTATTAAAAATATTAAAATGAAAACAAATATAATAAATAGTATATTTGAATGATAATATTAATTTTTATTGAATAAAATCACAAAAATAAAATAAGTGGTTTAAAAAAATACCTCACACCAATTTCTAATTTTAAACTATTTTTTTAATTTTAAATCATTTTTTAATTTATTATACAAACAAACATTTTTCAACTTAAAATAAAAAAAATTACTTTAAATCCCTGACTCTAAGGAGTTGCCAAACAGGCTCCAAGGTTCATCTTTGTAATATGTGTGCGCACCCATATAGATCATATAATATTTAATTAAGTAGTTAACGATCAAATGTTAGATCAGTTGTCACTATCCTTGATCAAATTACTTTTGACTTTACTTAATTATCTAAACCCAATAATTAAGTATAATCGGCTCCCAGGTACTCACAAAAGCCACTTACAGAATACCTGGGTTCGTATACTTGTTCTTCATTAGCAGATTGATTGATTAATTATTCATAAAGAGAATTTCAACACAAATAACTCGATTCTCTCCTTTCCTATCCTCGCTTTTATTTCATCGAATAAATAATCATCGTTTGTTGTGGAGTTAATTGTGTACGTTGGGAGTATGTAACAAATATTTTATCGAATATTTAAAAAATTCTTAAAATTTAGTTAAAAGTTGTTACACGAGTTAGAAACAGAATAAATTAGCGTGGACTGATTGTATGGTGTTTTAAAGTAAGAGTTACCAAACCAAATATGGTCAAACAATTTTTTTAAATAAATAACGTAGAAAATTTAGAAGTTTAATTAGAAATAGAAAATTCGGAGGGTTGTCTTTTCTATTGAATTTCATATATGTGCAAGATGAAAAATAATGTACACATGAATGAGAGAGAGAGAGAGAGAGAGAGAGAGAGAGAGGAGAGAGAGGGAGGCGCTGATGGTCTGCAATAGCACTATTAGTGAGATTTCCGAAGAGAGACAGAAAGGAGAACGTGGAAGAGGGAGAGTAGACCCCGCACCCAAGGCGATCATGCGCATGCTCGGTTATACCAGAACTAGACCCTCAGCCTATCTAACCCAACATTGACCTAACCGTAACCCTAACCCAAACAAACAAACAACTAGCTCGACCCCAGACCCCCTCTATACATATCCCCTCCTTTCCCATTTCTCCAAAACCTTCACCAACATCAAACAAACACTAGAAATAAAGCTGAAATTCCCTATACGTATCAACACACACAATCATATTAATATTTGTTTCTATATATGAAAGTGAGTAGATAGAAGATAAGATGGCATCTCATGCTCTAGCTCAAAGTTTGGTTCAAAACACTTATCCTTCCTCCTCTACCTGATTAACTTCAATTTACTTGTCAAACTCCTACAAAAACCTACCTATCATCTTTCTACTTCCTTAAAATATAGTTCATAGTTGATTAAATTAAGGGGTTTACAAGATATAAATTTTGAGAAAAATTTTGAGATGGATCCTTTAACAGCTCATGGCCATCAATTACCATCTCCGTTCCACTCTAGAGGCCTTCCACTCCACCACCACCCTCTTCAATTCCAAAATTTTCACCATCAACAGCAGCAGCAGCAGCAACAGCAAAATTCCGAAGAGGAGCAAAGTGAAAATAGCCTCAATCGTAGCCTAAAGCGAGAAAGAAATGACAACAACAAAAACAATATCAACGAGAATCATAACACAAGTATTGATGACAAGGAATTGGTTTCATTCAACGGATCAGAAAGCGAAGGGAATCGCAAACCGCGTGGAAGACCAGCAGGTTCGAAAAACAAACCGAAACCCCCAATTATAATCACAAGGGACAGCGCAAACGCACTTAGATCCCATGTGATGGAAGTTGCGAATGGTTGTGATATTCAAGAGAGTATATCCACTTTTGCTACAAGAAGACAAAGAGGCGTTTGTATTTTAAGTGGAAGCGGAACCGTTACGAACGTTACTCTAAAACAACCCACTGCACCGGGTGCAGTTATTACTTTACAAGGTAGATTTGAAATTCTATCTCTTTCGGGTTCTTTCTTGCCCCCTCCCGCACCGCCAGCTGCATCGGGTTTGACTATTTATTTAGCTGGCGGTCAAGGACAAGTTGTAGGAGGGGGAGTGGTCGGACAGCTTATAACGTCCGGTCCAGTAGTTATAATGGCAGCATCTTTCGGAAATGCAGCCTACGAGAGGCTGCCATTAGAAGACGAAGAGCCTTCTGTTCCGGGAAGCGGATCCTTGGAATCTTCTCCGCTTCATGGAATGATTGGACAGCAGCAGCAACAACTTATGGGAGATCCAAACACATCTCTATTTCAAGGGCCAAGTGATCAGGCATATTGGGGTGGAGCTCGGCCTCCATATTGAAGAGAAGGAGAGCAAAAGAGTTAGATGCTTTAATTATTATATTTTCAGTTCAGTTTACTTTGCTATGATCTGTTAATTACTATTCCTGCCTTTTTTCTTTAATTAAGTAGTAGTTTATTATTAGTTTAAAATTATGTGGTTATTAATAGTGTGCTTTTGGTTGAAGAGGATCGAGTGTACAAAACTTTTAAGCTCTTCGTGGCTTATTTTACCATATTTTGTCAACTTTTTTGCAGTTTTCTCGATCTTAAATTTAGTCCTCAAATTTTCGGTTGCAAATTAATCAGGTAACTTCACTTCTTTGTTATTATATTAATTAGTTGCACCCCACTGCAGAATATTAAAAAAAGCCCACCTAATATTAAAAAATATAATCGAATTAAGGTGGTGATTAGTAAAATTATCAGAGTACTCTACTTATACTGTTAAGGTAATTTTTGGACATTATAGATGTGCTTAATTGAGAAAGACACAAAGGTATGGGCAAGAAGTCGGTCTTGAAATGTGTTTGTTGTGCTTTATGAAGAGTTAGGGTTTTGTAAAATGTGAAAGCGTATGGATCATCAGACATTGACATGGGAAATTGTGTTACACATGCACGGTCTGTCGTCTCTGCACTGTGAAGGTACCTTCTCGAGGCAACCCAACAAGTTTGTAGTAGTATCAAAGTGCAGTAGGAGCATCTTCAACGATGAAGAACCCTTAATTATAATATTCTCGGTGATATATAATTGATGATATGTAAAAATTATCATTTCAATGCATTATTTTTTTAACAAAAATTATAGATAATTATAATTTATTGACTATATTTGTCGAATCAAAATTCACTTTAACAAAAATTATACACAATTATCATTATAGCTAAAGTCACTAAAGTTCTTCTTATTCTCTTGTATAAAATTTTAACTATTTTTAATGTAAATTTTTTTAATCAATTATTATAGCTATCGTCATTAAAGATGCACACATTTTGACTCCACTATTAAGTTGTCAAGATTTGTAGAATAATGAGCTAGCTAGTACCTCCTTTTTTGAAACCCTAGGCCTTGTTGTCTTCTTGGTTCACTTCACTAAACTTAATTTTGACTCCAACTCTCGTGATCTTGCACACATTTTCTCCTCCTTATCTAAAAATAAATCCAGAGAGTCTTCTTTATCCCGTGTACATTTTGTATCTCTTCGTATGAACTTATAAGTTAAATTTTGTTTTTCTTGTAATATGGATGTTGTTAATTATATCCATTTTCTCTACCTCTTTTTTCTACTTCATCAGATGTAGATGCGCTGGTAGTTCTTTATTTTTTTTTAGTCTTTTGTGGTCAAGAAATTTATTTTACTGAGCTGATACACATATACACCTTTTATTTTTTAGGTGCATATTTCCTCATCATATATAAAAATAATTTAAAGTTGAAAATATACATGAAAGTAATATGATCTTAATTTCAGTAAAAAAATGTGCAGATATAAATTCAGGGTGCACAGTGAGAAACTGATTTAAAGTATATATATCTATTCAGACTGTGGTAATATTGTTCCCCCTATTTTAGATGCAGTAATCTATAAGAGCATCTCCGATGCTAAAATCCCTTAGTTAAAACATTGACGTGACATACCAAAATTGAAAAATATAGATAATCTCTAAAATTTATATATCTTCAATGGTATATTTCCCTTAGGTAAAAATATAGCCAACCTCTTGATATTGACTATATATGTTCTGTAGTGGTAGTGAATCCACGTCATCTCTTACCATGTCTGAAATAATAATTTAATACTCTATGTCCTTATTTCTTTACACTTTCCTTTTTGATACGTCCCTATCATTTCTTTACATATCAAAAATAGTAACATTTTATAATATAAAATTCAATCACATTCACTACTTTCTTCCACTATACTTACTTTATACCCATTTTATACATTAAATATTGATTTATCCCATCACTTTACTCATTTTTCTTACTTTTCCCTATTAATTTACAATTTTTCTTAACCTCATTGAGGGGGACGGAGGGAGTACCATTTTTAAAATATAGCCAACGATTATAGTCAATCACATCGGAGTAAAACAACTTACAGGTTCAGTAAAATTTAGTCAATTATTATTTTTATCATTTTAGCCCTATCATTTTAGATAATACAATTGGAGATGCTCTAACTAGCTCTAGGAGGATCCTTTTATTGAATTTCTGGATGCAGATATTCTTTGCACTACTCCTGTATTTTAAGAGCACAATTGTTTACGTACTAAATTAAAGAGATGGACTATAGTAAGTTATAGAACCCAAAATATCATCTCCCAAATTTTTTTTCAAATGATGTGCCACGACACGCGTTAAATTATAATTTATAAATGTATATTTATGCACACATGATTCATCATTTTATTAGGAATGTTTTCAATTACAAAGAAGTCATATCATTTTTGAGACAAATTTTGGGTTATCTTTTGGGTTCTCTAGCATTTCTCTTACTCCTAGTCCTAGAAGACTTTATGCGTATATGGTTATTTATAGTATATCTTGAGATAATCTTGTTGATCTTTCAGCATCTAGCCCAACATATATTCATGTTTTTTTTTTCTTTTTTGCTAAATCAATAGCATTCATGTTATGATCAAATATTGAGTGTGTGTACTATTAGTATTTAAAGAATGCGGAACACGGAAATAGAATTTCTTATATTATGATGCTTAGGCATGATCATCTTCTCGAAACTCTGCTAATGATAATGCAATTCGATCTGCAATCTTTTCATACCCTGCTAATTAATTCTAATGCAAGTCTATCTTCTTCATTCGAACCCTGCTAATGAAACTAAGTTCAGGTTACGACATTTCAGTTTTTAAACTGCGAGCACATATATATGAAGAAAGATAGATAATCTCCAGCGTAAACCATTAGGCCGTTGACTACATCTCTATAATGTATATCAATCTCGCACTGGAAATAATATTAGTGGCTTGTTTTAGACAACCAAACGATAACTACAACAATACATAAGGACACAAGCGTACATATATATTCCGAGAGGGGGGCTGGGTGGTAGTGACACACACACAGTAGGGCTCAAGCCAAGATAGTGCCTGACAATCAGAAACCACAAGGGGCTAGCTGCTGATGCTGACTTACACTGTCATGGTGGAGCTACCTTCAAATCAAAGTTTTTAAGCTTTCAAGTTTTCAAGTTCTATGGGCTATTCATTATACATTTATGAATGAATATGCTAGTTTTAAAAAAAATACACAAGAACAATGAAAGTACATGTATAAAGCTGGAAAAGTAACAAATAAATAACGGTTTCTATCGTGAAAGTTGAAAACATCTTATCAAACAAATCTCCGAGGATGGGCAACAGAAATTAAAAAGTAAGAAAAATGAGTAGTCACTGTTATGTAAATGTGAAGATTGAGCATACTGCTGCTGCTGCAACAACAGGCCAGAGTCTGCTACATCACTAAAAAAGTTTGATAGACGTGTTAGTCCAGATATAAACTCAAGGCCGGTGTCAAAATGTAGCAAATACAACAGTGTCGGGAGTGTACAATATTGCACAAAAACAATAAAAAGTTGGATATATAAACATTTTACAAAAAAACTCAGACTCTGTCACCATATACTGAATAGTGAATACTGAATAAACACCCGAAAATGATGGACTCGCACTTCCGTTGTTGCCTATTATCCGTAGTATGTACTACTCGTATATACTCGAATACAACAGTTTTGTGATTAAGGTCTCGTTTGTTTGATCAATTTTATGATTAGGTAAGAACTTGAAATTTTTCGTAATTAAAGGGGTGGTATTGTATTACAACTTCAAACGATTTTTATTGACTTTTAAGAAATCAATGACTTTTGATAATTTGATAAATTTTTAATGACTTTTATGGAGTTTGTACATTTTTTCATTACTTATAGTGACTTTTTTATAATGCCTTTTGAGAAGTTTTAGTTACATCTAATGAATTTAATGACTTTTGATCGATAACTTATATTAATATGATCATATTAATATAAAATTATAAATATGTAACATATATAAAAAAATAATAAATTATAAGTTGATATTAAAAATTATATAACAAGAAGATCGAGTTATTGATATTTCACCAATAATTTTTTTTATATACAATACTAATATAAACTATTATTAAATTATTGATTTTTAATTTTTAATCTTGGATATATGTATGTATAGGTAAAGAAATAATTTTTTTTTGTCACGAATACATAAACGTACAAGAATATATTTCATGTAGAGGAAATTTAAACTTTCACAGGTATATCATTTAACGGAAGGATATGCAATGTGTCCCCGCTTAGACAATACGACTTTAATGTCTAAAAATAAAAATCCTAAATTTAACATCCAAGAGAAAAGTCGATGTTAAAACCCAAAAAATAAAGTTCTTTAAGTAAATTATATAATTAATAAACGAAAAGAAATCTAACAACGGAGATCAAGTAACCAAATAGTATAAATCAAGTAAAAAGTAGAATTCTAACCTCCAACATCAATATAATTTAATAAAAACAAAGGGATAATATTTGACCAAAAAAAAATCAAAGGGATAATAACCATCCTGTTACAGAGAAGATATTCTATTTGTGAGAGAGAAATGACAAAATTCTGAAATAAATAAAATTGAAGAAAATATAATAATAATTTAAAAGTCATGTGAAATCTTACTCCAAACTTCAAGACTTTTCAAATTAGATTTCTAGTTATATTTTAAGTTAAAAGTCATTAAATGTAATTGTCATTCAAAATTCATGACTTTTTTAATAACAATCTACTTGTAAAGAATTTTTAAAAGTTTAAATTGAATAACACCTTACTTTTAACAATTTTTTAAAAGTATTAATTCAATAACACCATAATTTTACGTACTCTTTAAAAGTTAGAATTGAATAACACATAACTTTTAAAATTCTTAAAAGTCATTAAAAGTTTATATTGAATAGCATCCCCTGAGTTACAACTGTAAGTTTCAAGGTACTTCAAATGTTTATGTTTTGTTTATTATTATGTAACAACAAATTACATAACTAATTTTGATAAGTAGTTAATGATTATATATGAATAGCTATGTAATTTGTGGTGATCATGATTAAGTTTTTATGTTTTGTAATAACTACAAAAATCTTGAAATTTAGAGTTCCTTTGTTCAATTTTGATGTAGGAGGATTTTTGATCTAATCGAGGCTCGTGAATCGCAAGAAGACAACAACAACAAAATAAATAGATGATCACTCTGCTGAGGATGCTTGATGACATGACCACCACGCCGTTGATTGGCAGAATTTGCTAACAAAGAATAAGAAAAAAAAAGTGGTAAAGCTAATTGATTCAGGGCAACAGATGCCTTATTTTGTTTTCTTGAGAGATGGCTGACTCAAGTGGTTGATACTCTGTTTAAAAAAGCCTCTTTAAAATTTCAGTTTCAAAGTTATAGGAACAAAAATTAAACTCTTCTGTTCAATTTGTCTACAAGGCAAGTTAGATTTGCAAGGCTTCATCACATACTTGAGTAGCTGTTAACAAAAGTTCGTCGCGGAGTTATAGTTACATCATTTCCTGTACTTGTTTACGGAGATTACAGGCCAGAGATTGAAGAAACACACCAGAATCAAATGATACAAAATGATTACAGGCTTCATATCTCTACGAGGCCGGGAACAGTTTCAACGAATTTACAGATACTGAGATAAAGCGAATTGGCCAAGTAGTGGCCCATGGGCTTGGTGAAAAGGCTCTTGGGCTTGTCAAAAAAAATTATTATGAACTCCTAACATTTCATTTCATTTCTCTGGTCCAATTTTCATTATTTTACATTTCATTCAATTATAATTAATTTTTTTGACTTGCCTTATTTCTAAAAATTAAGTAAATACAAAACCATATATCTCATTCCAAAAATATTTTTGCAAAAATACCTTTTCAAAAAAAAATATTTTGCGAAAATACCATCTTATTTGCAAAAATACCTTCTGCAAATTGCAACCAAAATCAACCACAGATGCAACTTGTTAATAATGGTGTTTTTCCGGCGTCCTGATTTTAGGATTGTAAACAACCCTAAAATCAGGGTAGGTTAGGGTTTAGAGTCTAGGGTTTATGGTTGTAAACAACCCTAAACCCTAAGTCCGTATACGAATTATTCGTCATTCTTAATATTTCTAAAATCCAAAATAGAAACATTGAACCCCAAAAGTTAACTATTGAACCCCAGGGTAAACCAAGACCACAAGTTTACCCTTTTTATTAATAATTTTTTTTGAATTCTTAGCTGTTTTTTCAATTATTTTTTAAAAAGTTGCATCTAGTTTCAACCACATATGCAACTGGATGCAAACTACGTAGGTTGTATTTGGAAAGTTGCATCCAGTTGCATCTAGTTGCAATCACACATGCAACCGGATGCAACCTACGTAGGTTGTATTTAGTTGCAGAACGTATTTTTGCAAAAATCTTTTTAAAAGATGGTATTTTCGCAAATTATTTTTAAAAAGAAGGTATTTTTGTAAATATTTTGAGAAGATGGTAAAATCGCAAAAAAACTTTAAAAAAGTGGTATTTAATTATAGGGCTTTTTTCATAAATATCCCATTCCAGAAATATTTTTGCAAAAAATACCTTTTCAAAAAAAAATATTTTGCGAAAATACTATCTTATTTGCAAAAATACCTTTTGCAAACTGCAACCAACATCAACCACAGATGCAACTTGTTAATAATGGTGTTTTCCCGGCGTCCTGATTTTAGGGTTGTAAACAACCTTAGGGTTGTAAACAACCCTAAACCCTAAACTCTAAGTCCGTATACGAATTATTCGTCATTCTTAATATTTCTAAAATCCAAAATAGAAACATTGAACCCCAAAAGTTAACTATTAAACCAAGACCACAAGTTTACCCCTTTTATTAATAATTTTTTTTGAATTCTTAACTGTTTTTTCAATTATTTTTTAAAAAGTTGCATCTAGTTTCAACCACATTGCAACTGGATGCAAACTACGTAGGTTGTATTTGGAAAGTTGCATCTAGTTGCAACCACACATGCAACCAGATGCAACCTACGTAGGTTGTATTTAGTTGCAGAACGTATTTTTGCAAAAATCTTTTTAAAAGATGGTATTTTCGCAAATTATTTTTAAAAAGAAGGTATTTTTGTAAATATTTTGAGAAGATGGTAAAATCGCAAAAAAACTTTAAAAAAGTGGTATTTTTGATAAATATTTTTTTTTCTAAAATAAGTAACTCCAAAACTTCTTTTTTATCAGGAAGTAACTCCAATTTAAATAATCCAAAATGAACTTTTTCGCAAAAATTAACTAATTAAAATGGACGAAAATTAAAGCGAACACCAGAACCAAATGATACATAAGATTACAGGCTTTTATGTCTACAGGTACCAATATGAAGTGGGTTGCCCAAGTGGTGGCTCATGGGCTTGTCAAAAGAATAATAATTATTACGATTATTATAAATAAACTCCATCCTTCAATAAATTATTTTAAAATTTTATTTTTTTTGAATAAAAATATAATATTTAAATTTTTATTTAGAAAAAGAAAGTTTTAAAAATAAGTTGTAAACTATACTCTATAAAATCCTTAAAATACGTGTCAAATAATGTAAAAAAAATTGTAAAGAAATAAGATGGACGAAGAGAGTATTTTTTTTTTGTCAAACAGGCTTAAAATAGAATATACAGAATCATAAAACATGCTTTTAAAAACTTTTGTACTACTTGTTAAGTCGTATAAATAATTAAAAACTGACATAATGAACAGACATAACATTAGTTATTTTCAGTATTAACAAATTATGATTCAAACATAGCTCGAATTGATTCATTCTCTAAATCAAAATTTTCAGAAAATATCTCAAAGTGATACAAATGCGAATTGAATTTTATAACTTATTTTTATAGAAAAAATCTCGAAGTGATCCAAAAATATACGAAAGTGATCCATTTAAAAATTAAAATTAATCTGAAATGATTTATATTTTAAACTTTCATTATTTTCCATTACATATTTACATTCAATAACAATTAATTTAAACTTTTCAAAATGAACTTATTTTTATTAAATACAATACGGTCAGAAACAAAAAATCTGCCCTCAACGAGAGAATCACAACCCCCAACCACCAACCACCACCCCCCCCCCCCCCCAAAATCCCCCCCCCCCCCCAAAAATCATCTAAACCCTAATTGACCCCCCACCCCCAATTTTCTAGTCGGAAAAGTGAAAACATGCCGGCGGCGGTTTATCAGCAAATGTCGGCGCTAAAGGGAACCACTTCTCAGCTCCCGCCTATCAATTCAACTTCATCTCATCACAACAGGTTTTTATCCTTATTCAATTTCATTTCAATATATACACATGTATGTATGTATGTATGTATAGGATATATCATATATGCAGCGAATTTTGCTAGTTTGTTGAATTTGTAATGTAAAATGGTTTAAATTAGAAGTTGATCATAGATGTAGTTAAGTTAATCAGCAAAAATTGATTTCTATCTAGCTGTGTGTTTATTATAGTTTCATGTACATATGAATTGATTTCATCCGGAAAACATGTGCTGTGTGAAGTACTTTATCACTTAATTTTTAATAACTGGTTCTGGTTAACTTTATTACTTATCGTCAGCATTGAATTCTACGTATCCACAAGTATGTTTTTATCTCAATTTACGGATTTTTTTTGTAGTGATTATGTAATCCTAAAAGTGAATCGAGATGGACTAAATAATGAATTGAAGATACGTAAATGGGATAGATGTTGTGGTCACCTAGGCAGAAATAATTAGAGAGCTGTAGTTATCTATTGCTTAAAGCACAGTCTTTACACGTTATGAGGTCCTGTGGAGGAAGTAATGATATGTGACTAAATTTATAGTTCTGGTACAAGGTTGTTCAGTCGACAAGTCGGGGCTTGACGCTCGAGTACCTTCAAATTGAAAAGTCGACTAGTCGTAAAAAGTCGACATACATATATTTAAAGCAATTATAATATACAATGTCGTGGGAAGATGAGATGAAGTCCGCGTAGTAAATTGAGATGAGACTTGGGTTTCAATCAGAAAAGTGAGTAGGTTTTATTTAAAAACCCCTAATTTTTCAACTCGGGTCGGTTTTTAGTCGGGTTTCGGGCTGGGTTCCGGTTCAGATCCGGGTGAAACCCATGGACTTCAAACTCAACAAGTCGTTGGCCGACTTTTCCTCCTGTGTCGACTTGGCGACTAGTCGTCAACTTGACAACCAAGCTGGATTGCTGGTATACTTGTAAATATTGAAGGCATAAATTATTGACATAGAATAGTAACAAGTGGGTGACTGGGTTTTCATAATATAGTTTGGTGTTGCGGCACCTCCACAGCTCCACTTATAGCCATCAGTTCTTCTACATCTCCTTGGTTCAGGATCCATTAAGCTCTTGTAATTAATTCCCTGAGGACAAAAGTCTATGACAAAAATAAAATCAGATACCAATTTTTTATTGAACCTTCCAGATTATAAGAACAATACAGATAGTGAACATCTGTAATAACTGTGTTTCTTTTTCTTTTAAAACAAAATACTCCTATTAATCTTCACTATCTTCACTCCCAATATACCTATACACTGTAGTTGTTGAACCTTGCAAGCTTAGGCTTGTTCACAACTTCCGTAAACAGAAGTTGAAGAACAAGTGCAACTATCAGTCAATCCCAATATTGTATCCTCTGAATCCACCAACCCTAATATTCCAGAATACTAAGTTACAATAGTTGTAATTTATCCGATCCTAAAAATTTGTCACTTGGATAATTACATCACCAAAGTCCTATCTCTATAGAGTAAAGAGTAAAGACACTAAGCTGGTTTAGTATTTGCCTTCTCAACACATAGGTCATCAACTAAAAATTCTGTAAAGGCAATGATGTAGCTGCCACCCACATAAGGTTCATAATCAAACTACTGTATTCGTGTAGTTAGTGGGCTTGGTGGTAGCACTATTAGCTGCCTCTTCACTCTCTTTTAGAGAGGTGAGACAGAACAAATCAAGTCATATGCAATAAATAACGGAGTACTTTTTCATCTCAACAACCTTGATAAAAACACTCAGTTGAGCATACGCAATAGGTGTAGCACCATTAAGCTTAGGGGTGAGCATAATTATCCGAAACCGATCCTAATCGGCGGAACCAAACCAAAACGTCCAAACCGAATTTTTCAGCTTTTTAACGGTTTGGTTTGGTTTTGGTTTTGTTAATTAGAAAAGGTTTGGGTTCGGCTTTTACTTTGAAACCGACCGAAATAATCGAACCGTACCGTTAATACATATATTTATAAATTATTTTTTTATAATTTAATTTTAATATTTAAGTGTTGACAATTATTGTTGTTTCTCACTTTTGAAATATTCTCCACACCCTTCATCCTTATTTTATTTTCCTCTCGTTAATAATCAATGATTTTTTTTTTAAATTACATTATTTTTTTATTTTTTGAAAGTAAAATGAGTTTTTTCTTGCCATAACAACAAAAATGGGTAACACCTAGAATTATTCATCTTGAAGTATTGGATAGCTATACAAGTTTAAATTTTATCTTTTATCTAGGTGTTTTGTTAAGGGACAAATAAGAGTAATACATTTAAGAATTATTAATTTTAGTTTAATAAATAAGATTTTAGTTTAATAAAAAAGAATAATTTTTTAAAAATATTTTGGTGTTAAACTGAAACCGAACCGAACCAATCCGTTAAGAAACGGTTCAGATTGGATCGGTTGGGATCGGTTTATAAATTTTCTAAACCGAAAATTTCTTTTTGGTTCGGTTTGGACCTCCAAAACCGCTAAAAACAAAAAGACAAGTCATGTTAGTTAGTTTTGTGGGTTTTTAAACTTGCAGTGAGCTTAAAAAAGTGCTAAGAGAATCGGGAGTATCACAATTCCGCACCTGCTGATAAGGAGGGAAGAGCATAAGGAGGGAAGAGCAGCCTCTGTTAGCTAGGAGGTTGGTTCGTATCAAAATGATGCCGCCTGTTGGAAGGAATGTGTTCTACGAGCCGGAGGAGCCTCGCCTCGATGTTGAAAGAGGCGGCATAATTGGACTTGCTCGTCTCGTTTAGTTTTAATGTAGTCCAGATCTAGTAGTTTGTAGTAGCAGTAGTTTAAGTAGTTCTAGTATTATAAATAAAAGTTTTAGGTTGTAGTGCGCTTAATTTCGATGTAGTCTAGATCTAGTAATTTGTAGTAGCAGTGGTTTAAGTAGTTCTAGATATGAATAAAAGCTGTAGGTTGTAGTGTGCGTCGGTTCTGAAGTTCTGGTTTAAATCCTTTTTAATCTGTTGTTGAAGCATTGTAGTTTTGTGCTCTTCTTTGAAGAAGCTTAATGCAACTACGTTTTAGTATTATGCTGTCATTCAAATCTATTTTGTCGATGTATTATTAGTTTATATGCACACATTGTAGTATTATTAAAATGTCAAAGAAGTAAGTGAAAGTAAAGTGAAACCATAGTAGTGGGATTTCCAACAATTTGTCTAGATGTAAGTTGGTTTCATGATATATACACATAAATATTTATTTACTTGTATATCCAGTTTCAGCTCTTGGTTTTCTTTGTTGAAAATTTATGTATGTTTGATTGATAGTTGAGAAGAATGTTTGTGTGTATGTGTGTTGTGTTCAATTTATCGAGTCTTCGGGCAGCTAAAAAGAAAAGAACCAATACATTGTAGTATGCACACATTGTAGTATTATTAAAATGTCAAAGAACCAAGTGATACAATCAGTTTTCCCATCACGAATCCTGCCGACTAGCAAAAAGTGTTTGCTGAAGGAGCCTTTTCAACGGGAAATGGGTATTTTAATCAAGCACCTTCATAGAAGGGAGGATGACACAAAGTTCAGTTTCGTGGTGGGTTAACCATGGAACAAGCACACCATTGTTACAAGGTTTAGCTTTCAAATTACTCGAACAACCAGCTTCTTCATCATGCACCGAGCGAAATTGGAGCACGTATTCTCTTATTCAAACGGTGAAGAGGAATAGATTGACTACATAGAGGACCGAAGATTTAGTTTTTGGGCATAAAAATCTCTATATGCTATCACGGGAGGATGAAGAATATGTTAAGGGCCCTTCAAAATTGTGGGATGTTTGTAAGTTTCTAAATATTTTATTATTAACATTTTTAGGTGGAGATAATTTTGATCCCGATGGACATGTTGGAGAATTTGCTCAACTTTCACTTGATGAACCGGAATTTGAAGTAATGATACACGAGGAGGATCACGTCTAGTTTATTCGAAGATCAAGCTGATGAAATGTCTCTTGCTAGGCTGTTACTTTCTTTTTTATTATAACTATTATGTCCAAGTTATTCACCAGGGTACTATTCTGTTTAAGTTTGAAACTTTGGTAATAAGAAAAACTATTATATATAAGTCTGGATCTTTGATTTTAAGAATTGATTGTGATGGTTACTAATTATTATAGCACTTCGTATTGGAAGACATTTATTTTGAAGTTATTAATTCATTATCTACATGATTTATAATTATATGACAAAAACTTTAAATTTAAATGTACATATAATGTGTCAAATTTTACATGTTGAGTCCCCGCACCCGTGTCCATAATCGGTACGAATCCCCGCACCTGTGTCCAATTACGGATCCACGTCCAAGGATCTTAAAGTTTTAAAAACGAAGCACCCGACACTAGGATCTGCACCCATGTCCATGTCCGACACCCGTACCCGAGTCCGGGTAACTTAGTTGTTCCTGTTTAAATCAGGATGTACTCTTCAGTACTTCAGTGGACTTAGCTGAAGAGATAAGCAGCTTGAACTGCTATCTTTTAAATCCTTTTAGATATGATGCTATGTTGATATGCCATCTAAACTTTCCACACCATTGCTAATTTAAATCCGCTGCTGACCAGGAGGAATGCAATATGGAGGTCTCCAAAAGCAGCAATAATTCCTAATTTTCATCTGCCAATGCGCAGTACGGAAGTTAGAAACAGGTAACTATCTCAGAATCTCTCTCGCACACACATTTCATTTCTTTCATCTTTAATTGATAATCAAATATGTTCGATAATGAAACCTTTTGAGTGCTTATAGAATCAGTCAACCAGCTAAATAGAAAACTTCATAATTTACCCCATGTTTTGGGAGTCAACAAACATTTAAGTACTTGCAATCCTCCTCCACTGTTCAGACACCTTAAAATGTCACATACTTAAATTTTTTGCTTTCTAAGGGCTTTTAGGTTGGACCATTGAGACACTATTTCCCCTGGTTTGACATTTATTTATATACGATTCCTCAATTTCTTTATGTAGGATAACATGGTTCTGTATCTGTTGTAGATCTTACTAAGCAGGTAATTTAAAGTTAAAATGTCTTAAACTGTTGCATTCTTGGCCACATAAGAAGTATAGAGTTGGCCGGTGCAATAACTTGCTATTAGAGATAGATTGACATCTTCACTTATGTTTATAAAATGTTAAAACAAGGAAAAAGATCTTGGTTTATTTTCTGCAAGTATGATGCAGCAATGAAGATGACGCGCTGTACATGAGCAACTTTACTTATATTAGTGTTTGGAATTAGTAGAAAGTAACTAAATCATATTTTATCCACAGAGTTTTAGTGCGCGGTCACTAACGTATGCTTACTGTATTACATTCTAATGTATGCAGAACTTTCACCGACGACATAAAGTCTCTCAGATTGATAACTGCCATCAAAACTCCATACCTGCCTGATGGTAGATTTGATCTCGAGGCGTATGATGCTCTGGTAAACATGCAGATTGAACATGGGGTCGAGGCTGTCATAGTTGGTGGAACTACTGGCGAAGGCCAGTTGATGAGCTGGGATGAACATATTATGCTAATTGGTCACACAGTCAACTGTTTTGGTGGATCAATCAAGGTTATTGGAAATACCGGAAGTAACTCAACAAGGGAAGCCATTCATGCTACAGAACAGGGTTTTGCAGTTGGAATGCATGCAGCTTTGCACATTAATCCTTACTATGGCAAGACCTCTCTTGAGGGCATGGTTTCTCATTTTAACAGTGTGCTCTCCATGGGTCCAACCATCGTCTACAATGTGCCAGGAAGAACTGGTCAAGATATTCCACCTCGTGTGATCCACGCTTTGGCTCAAAGCCCGAACCTGGCAGGTGTCAAGGAATGTGTAGGACATGATAGAGTAGACCAGTATACAAAAAATGGTATTGTTGTATGGAGCGGAAATGATGATCAGTGCCATGACTCGAGGTGGGATTATGGTGCAACTGGAGTTATATCTGTTACCAGCAACTTGGTCCCACAACTGATGCGGGAGCTCATGTTCAGGGGAAAGAACCCAACCGTAAATGCAAAGTTGTTGCCTTTGATGGAGTGGCTTTTTGAAGAGCCGAATCCAATTGGGTTAAATACAGCTCTTTCTCAACTTGGGGTTGTAAGGCCTGTTTTTCGTTTGCCATATGTACCTCTGCCTTTGGCCAAGAGAGTAGAGTTTGTTAATATAGTGAAAGACATAGGGAGAGAGAACTTTGTAGGAGAAAAGGATGTTCAGGTTCTTGAAGATGACGATTTTGTTCTAATTGGTCGATATTAGGTTGTAATCCTGAGGTTGATATCAGTGAGTAGTCAGTAACTAGTTGGCTTGTTTGTTCCGAGTGTGTTGTGCATTTTGTAACAGAATTAAATTGCCTCCAGTTTGTATACCATAAATATGATGGAAAAGACAACGTTTTCTTTTTCATTGTTGGCTCGGTGTAGTGTTAATCTTTCTAATGGGTATTAAATTGGGTGGATGTGTGATTATTTAATCAAGAGTACGCAGAGAGCTTCACTTTAGGAAAAGTTCTTGGCTGCATCACCATTTTCAGTCTTATTTTATTGCTGAAGAACCTTCTTTTTTCCTGCTATATTGAGTCTATTGTACTTGTAATTAGATCTATAATGTTGTGTTTGGTTAGGGTTAATGAAATGAGAGGGAATAGAATGAGATTTATAGTATAAAATAGGTAAATTTTAAAATTTTCATGGAATCCTTCATTCCATTTTTAACAACCTACACTATAATTAAAGCACCTCAATTTGGGAGGGAATGCTCCTTTCCTTACCACCCCATTTTCTTCGCAATTCTTATCATAACAAATTTACCCTCCCTTGTTTTTTTCCAAATCTTCCCCCAATCTCCATTAATTTTCTTTGATTTTATGCATTCCATTCCGTTCCGTTCCGTTCCATTCACCCCAACCAAACACAACATAAGCATTTTAAAAAAGAGAAAAAGGAACCTACCTGAGATGTATTTATTCTCTGGACAATGATCATACAAATATATAGTAATTTGGCAGAATAAAAATTAACTGATCACTTACTAATTTTATTTCCCTTCCATTCACATAAATTGTGGAACAGGCTCATACAAATATGGGGTAGGAATTAATTCTGTTCAACTTCATTGGGTAAAAGGGCAAGTTGTGTAGGGGAATTGATTTGGAGTAGTGAGTGCAGAGCCATGTTTTCGATGTGAAGAAATGCAGCTTTCTTTCTCAGTTTTTCATTTTCTATGATAATGCTTTTGTTTTCAGTGTAAAGCTTCAAGTTCTTCAATAGCATCTTTCTCTTCAATATCCATAATCTTCTTGCCTTTTCCTTTGCTTGCTTCGACGTTCTCTTTCTTCTACAAACCAGAGATATTGTTCAATAATTACATATGTTCATGCATGCATGCACTTTTATGTAGCAAGAAACACACACAAACTCACACAGCTGTGACAATTATACATATCTTGCAGGTGGAATAAATTAAGAAAGCTTACCTATGGATGCAATGTGCCCTGAAGTTGAGGTTCTTGATTGATTGCTTTCTCGAGGGACAAATTGTGAAGTGTGTTCTAGGATAATGAGATGTGTTCATTGATCCTGAGATGCTTATACACATTGTTTGCTTCGTTTAAACTTTAGTGTGTGTTGGCTAATTAAGAAACGTTGACAAAGGCTAAGGGATGTAGAGAGATTGAATAAATGTAGGAGTTTTAGAATGTAGATGAAAATTTTATAGAGATGTTTGTGTGTGTGTGTGTGTGTGTGTGTGTGTGTGTGTGAGAGAGAGAGAGAGAGAGAGAGAGAGAGAGAGAGAGAGAGAGAGTTTCATAACAATGATAGCAAGAGGACTCATGATGAGGGAGGCCACCAATTAAGCAGCTAGCAATTCTCATCTCAAGAAGTAAAACAATTGAGTTCTTATCCTTGATGCATAAGCATTAGCCTAATTTTTTTGATTACTTTCACAATTCAGGCCTCTAATTTTTCTTGAGCTGGCTAAAGATGGGAACACAGAAAATGACCACATTACCACAAGCATTTTTCATACAACTTGGAGCTTTTCTTTTTGAATTTTACAACCCTTGGCTTCTTTTTGTTCTTCTCTTGACCATCCACTTCTAATTGTCATCATGGAGCTCATAGGTATCATTATGGTCTGTCCCAACACTCTACCCAAAATAAAAACTAGTCATCGTTCCAAAAGATGATAAAGTTTTAGCATCATCCCTTTACAGATTCCAGCAACTAATTAAGTATGCATTTTTTTTTACTACGAGTAGACGATGATCAAATCTAAATACGAGAATACGTCTTTACCACTAGGTTATAAGTCCCTTCCACCGATTATTCATTCGTTAATATTATTGATCAAAAAATCCAAAGAGAATAATGATAATCTATCAGTATCGATAAAAATCCAGTTTTGTAGGGTGTGTGAGAGTCAATGTGGTTAGGTATCTTTTTTCATCCACATTGTAATTGAGTACTCTCCATTACTTGTACAGTGTACTCATTTAATTTTGAAAATGAAACCCCACCCAAATTTTGTCCTTAGTTTCATCTGCATCTTTATACATCCTCTTTTTTCTTATCTTACAAATGCTGTAATGATGAAGTTGATGAGGACGGTGGAGTTATCCAGCACCTTCAGCTCTTGTGACCTTGGTTTCACATGGTCCCTTGCTGGCTTTAGTTGAATCACTTGTGTAGAGCCTAGTGGTTCTAGTTCAATATGGGGATTACTACCATGGTATATACTAAGTTTTAGTCTCTTTAATATGTTGTTGATGTCTTTGGAATCGAATGGGAAATGATACGATAATGAACATATTCGGTATATGTCACACGGACATAGAATTCATAGAAATTATAGATTTAAGACTTCTAAGATAATGTAGTGAATTGTTCGAATTGATGTTGTAAATTGGTTTATAAAACAACAATACAACTTGCATTTTGGTTTCTTTTGTATTTATTAAAAAGAAGTCAGCTGTCTGTGCGAGTCGCCTTTTTTGGGCTCATCTCGGTTGAATCAATTTGTTGGCTCGACTTGCAGCAGTCAGATATAACAAAGACAGCTAAGACGTCAGATCAAACTAGGAACCTCTTTCGATTTTGAGATTGGCTTGTAGGCAAGGCAAAATGAATGTTTTGAGGTTTTGATATTTCGTGGTAGTACCCTCCCTGACATGAGCTTGTGAGAACTGACACACGAGTGACCGCCACCTTGGATACGTGAAAAAACACTAACAGTATTCTTATTCCGCAGCTTTAATGAAATGAAAATATATGAGCTTGTCTCATTGTAATTGCACAAAAGACAGACAATCCAGTTTGAAGGCATCATCAGCTTCTTAATGGAAATGCTGCTTCAGATCAGGAACGATGACTTCAATCTGCAGGATTAATGCTTAGGAAATTCAGCTTTCACGGCATGGTCAGCCTCCTGTATCCGTAAGACGTCTGAGAGTTCAACTGCACAAACCTCAGTGGAAGCCTAGGTACTGCTTCATCACTCAATATGTTGACTTGATTTCTAAGACACTTTCGCGGAAAACTACCAGAGTTTGCCTTCGCACTATGCAGTGCTGTTGTATTGGCTCCCTGATACTTCCTTTCCTCAGAGCACTGATACATTTAAGTTTTCATTATTCACATTGTGTTCAAAATTAGCTGCAAGTCATTGTAGTTCTCGTCATCCTCCAGCATCCTTTGCATTGTCTTCAATTATTCTTGCTGCATTGCAAACAGAACCGGAATGTTCTGAGTTGTAGACCGGAGCTGTGTTATTTTTAATAGAAATAGTGCACCATTTAGCACCACTAGAATAAAAAAGGCCAAATGCTGTAAACTACCAGACCATTAAAATTCATATGCCCGAAAGCAGAGTGCTCTCATAAATCATAAATTGAGCTAATAATTCATCAGCAATGTAAAGTGAACTTCTATCAGGTAACTATGCGAGGATATAATAAAGCAATAAACCTGATTTTTGGTATGAAAAAAAATACTGTGTCTGTCTGCACTGCAGCAACAATCCAGAACGGGCCTTG
Organism: Heracleum sosnowskyi; assembly: GCA_030848705.1. Lineage (NCBI taxonomy): Eukaryota > Viridiplantae > Streptophyta > Magnoliopsida > Apiales > Apiaceae > Heracleum > Heracleum sosnowskyi. The sequence goes on along the minus strand of CM061241.1, from coordinate 130,028,009 downwards.
AACGATCCCTTTATACCGTTGGAAGCGACAATGTCACGCTGATTTCAGAGACACGTAGGGGTGGAGCATTCATGAATACAACATTGTCATCCAGGCGAGGAGCACATACTAACATTGATGCAGAGAGAATCCAAGACATTTAAATTTCAGTACTACTGAACTGCTAATAGAAGATTAAAATTGCATCTCAGCAACTATATATAAAAAGATATTCCAATAGAAGTGAAATTAAGAAAAGCAAAAACGCCATACTTTACTTCTTCGGCTAACTTAACCCAAATCAAACCAAACCAAACACAATCGATAAAATTATTTTAAAGAGCACGAAAAATTTAAAATGTACATATATTTTACCTCAATCTGGAATAAAAATGTTGTTTTCACGTACAAAGTACAATCCTCGAGGATATCAGCAGCAGGATTGAGAAAATATCAAAATATAGGTTGGTTGGTTGGTTGTCAGTTGTCATTGTCCGTACTCAAATAGTTTGTCTACTTTGTATTTCAGTTGGTAGTCTCTTCTTGGGCCACCTTACTACCTGGCCCACCATTTATACTATAATGGGCTAATGGGCTGTGGCATTACTAAAAAGTAAGTTTCTCAATTTTGTTATGGCGTGTATAATTGTGATAACATAGTCATGAATACTCATAATATTATGGCAACTAGGGGACCATGAAATCATACAGGTTGTTTTAATTATTAAAATCTTATTTTAATTTTTCAATTCCGATTTGCTAGGTAAATTCGTCTTAAGTACTCCCTCAGTCTCAGTTTTATTGTCCAGAATTTTCTTTTTCGTTCGTCCCAAAATTATTGTCCAATTTTAGTTTATATGGTAAATTATGTTAATTTTTATGAAAAATAATACAATTTTTTGGTAACTATCAATTTATTTCATATGATTGAATAAAAAGTGAATTTTTTAATGGACAATAAAAATGAAATGGAGGGAGTACTAAATTAAATTAAATTATTTAAACGTAAAAAATGAAAATATTTTAATTTTTCTGAATTTTATGTCTCCTTGTATTGTAGGACTGTAGCAATGATAGTGAGAGGAGATACGGACTTACGGAGCCTGGAGTAGTCACATCGACGACGTTACAATTAATTACTTGCTCAAACCATTAGCACTGAAAACGATCTTAAACGAGTATTACCATTAAACCTAATCACGCTTTCAGTAAATGACAATCAAACGTTACTTTCATTAACCCGGTTTCAAGTCTAATCAGTTACGGAAAATCTTAATTAAGACACCACATTAAGCTGTTGCCAACAACGTTTCCACTACACATGTCCTAAACCCACGTGACATCCCCACTATTCTCCAAATTAATTTAATTTCGATAAATTAGATAATTTGCACGGAATATATATTTTTGGCTTCTGTTGTCCAATTTTTGGAATTCGAAGAGGACATAATTTCGGGTTTCAGATTTCGTATTAGAATTTATTTGTTGTTTATCGTGTACAAAAATTACATACCGTAAATCCATATACAACGAAGATAATAAAAATTGAAAAATAAAATTACTAAAACCAAATATCGTGACAGGCTGACAGCTAGAAAGAGTATCACACAACTCAGTACTCACACACCTGCTACTACAAAGAGCAGCAAATTAACTTATCCATCTCAAAACTAAATAAAAATAAACAAACTAAAATAAAATAAAGCAACTAAAACAAAATATAAATATAAATAAACAGGACGTCAAATGACCAACTAGGACATCAAAGCAGCCACAATTACCCCAACTGACACTGTAACAAACACACCAACTTTCCCCGGCGCAATCTGTCCGGCCGCCGCCTTATCCGCTTTACTATTCTCTGAATCATCTCCCGGCGCATCGGCCGGTCCTTCATTCGGACTGTCACTCGGAGGCGCCGGCGGCGACTTAACCGACGACGGTGCCTTGGCAGATGGAGCCGGACTTGGCGTCGGAGTATCATCGGCCGGAGCTTCCGCCGCACCTGGAGTCGGCGCCGGAGAAGGAGAAACTCCTAACAATTCCTTCGGAACAAGCACATTGTCAACCGTGTACACCACAAACGGTGTGGAATCAATTACGGTTGCAGCAATCCTCGAGTCACCGAGTCCAGTCTTCAAACTCACTGAATCGCCAGCAGTCGCCACCGACAAATCGAATTTCCCAGCTCCATTAGTTGCAATTGTACTGATCGGATCCTTCGTGCTCTTCAATGAACCAATTGGACGGTAACTAGACAATGCATGGTACTGTAACAATGTTACAAGCTCCGCATTGGTTAGTTTCGACAAATCAGGCACTTCTTTCCTCTTAAACGCCTCGTCGTTCGGGGCAAACACTGTTAAACCACTAGTAATACTTGATTGATACACTTTCAAAACTCCGGTGCTGAGTAACAAACTCGCAAACGTTTTGCACCCGGCTTTTTCTAACAATGCGGTTATGTTGAGATCGGAGGTTGGTGCTGGCGCGGCCAAAATTGACGGAACAATTATCGGTGTGGATATTTCAATAACCGAAAAATTGTATGGGACTTGTTTGATTTCTTTGTAGTAAGATGAGTCAAGTTTAGATCCGGATATACCCGACCCGAACCCGACTTTTCCACCTTTTAGGTCAGTGATGTTTACAAACCCGATATTATTCTGTGCATTCCCGGTGGTTTGATATAAAGTTGTGGAGAGTGTGGACCCATCGGGGATGTCGTGGAGTTTTTTAGCGTCGAAATAGTCGAGTAACACGTGGAGACTGAGGACGTTTTTGATGACGGAGAGTGGCTTCCCGGCGAGTGGAGCTAACGCGCCGTTGCTGACTGCAAGGACGGTGATGGTTTGGCGCGTGTTGATTTCGTCAGCGAGTTTGGTTTGGGAAAGATACGTGTTAAATTGGGAGTATTCAGGGTGGCTAGAGAGGACGTCGGTGATGTTGGTGGCTGTGACAGTGAGAGAGATTGCGAGGAGAGAGACGAGAGAGAGGAGAGTGGAGAGAGACATTGGGAATGGTGAGATGAGAATAGGGTTTGAGAGAGATTTGTATGTAAAATAGTGGTGTAATAATGGACGATGATGAGATTTAACTGAGGGGTTATGGGAGGATTTTAACTTTTAACAATGGTTTGTAAAAGTGTATCGGGAATTGTGAAGGTGGGTTTTGAGTATTTAAGGAGAGTAATTAAGGTTGTATTAAGGTAATGATGTAACGGATGTGGAAAGTTTTTTGGTAATTAAACTATTTAAGGTGTTTAATTAGTCATCCTTGTATACGTATTTTTGACTCGTATTGTTACATTATCTGTACAATGGGTGAAAAAGAAAGATTGATATGGTCAAGATTTTGCTAACGATTAGCCAGTACATGCATGCTTATGCTACGCTGTTGAGATAAAAAAGTACTCTCTACGTTCCAAAAATAAGTATCGCTTTGAAGTAATAAGATATTTCTGAAAGAGCCACGACAAAATTACCAAATTTATACAATTTTAGTCCCAAATAATTTCAGAGTACTTAAAAAATAAACCTAGATGATTGTAATTTATTTGTTAATATAATATTTTTCGTGCTGATAAATCTCAAAAGCATGAAAATTGAAAATATCAAGGGAACGCATATCGTACAACAAAATATACAAAATATGCTACTTATCATACACAAAAATATAAAGTAATTACATAGTAGTTTAACTTTTTTTAATATTTAGATTTATACGACTTAAAATTAAGTATATGTTCTCGGATATCTTGAAATAAGCGAGAATCGAATAAACTCTTACCATTTGAGCTATCTCATTTTATTTAATTACCTAATTAGTTAATTACATCACTTAACAGCCGGATGATAAGAGATAAATTTTTATCATTTAGGTTATCTTATCTTGCTTAATTACCTAATACTTCCTCTGTTTCTTTTTATATGTCGTTTGACGTTTTTGCACATATTTCAAGATGTTTTGACCGAGTACTTAAATTTATTATTTTTAATTTTTTTTTGAATTAAAATATATAAAGAATAGTTTAATTAAAAAACATATAAAAAATATAATTTTAAGTATCCGGTCAAAGTGCTTTAAAATGTGTGCAAAAAAGTTAAACGTCATATAAAAAAACCGGGGAGTAATTAATTATGTCACAAATTGAGAGTGTAAAAAAGTTTGAAATACTTTTTGTCGGCAACAGTGGAAAAAATGAAATGTATATTGGCTATAGAAAACGAGTCTTTATTTGATGCTTGTGTGACCCAAACACACAGCTTGTAGTTGAAGCATGTTCCTTGCTTTTAATATTCATGTCGAGCAGTCGCATATCTAAATCTTTTTTGTGCTCTAGCTCCTGTCATTTTTTATAGAAAAATATAAAAAATAAAAAATAATGATCGATAAAATTTTAGATTTAAAATAAAATCAGTTTATATAAAACCCAATATAAAACTTAAAGAAAACCGCGATGAAATATCTCTATAAATTTATAATTTCTATCCATATTAGTATCTCGAAAACACTTTGCTGCTTGTGATTGGGCTTATTAATTGAGGAAACATTAAGAGCCTGAAACTGTTATAGCCCATATTTTATTTGGGCCAGTCACAACGAGAGCTAATGTAATGAGTGATGCAGACCTGGCCCGTGTGATATATCCTGAAATCTGCAACTCTGACATGTATGAGTTTTCAAGTGAATTTGTTTTTGGTAGTTGATATTTCCTGTATACGCCAGAGAAAAAATGATCTTAAGTGTAGAAGAAAGGTGGAATCTAAATTTTATATCCAAAATATCAAAATAAATTGAACACTTCTTTTTTCATAAATTTTTTGAACCTCGATAAAATAAATTGAACCTTATATGTGCACAGATTACTTATGTACAAAAAGATTACTGTAGTATGCAAAATTAGTGCGTGTTTGAGGTATCACATAAAAGTTGACTTATAATTTAAAATGAGTAATGTCGTATAAGTAATAAGTTGATGATTTTTTATAAGTTACACGAGTGTTTGGATAAATTACTTATAAGTTAGTTAAAAGTTTGCTAAATTAAATTTGAAAAAATAATTATTAAATACAATGATTTCAACACTTGCATTTTAAATTAAAAAAATATTTAAAAACACAAATGTTAAAATATAAAGTATTAAAAAATAAAGAAATCAAGTAATAAGTTAATAAGTTTGGAAAAATGTAACACATTATTAACATTCAACTTATCAACATATAAGTTATAAGTTGAGGTCATAAGTTGGGTTGACAAACAACCCTTATAATGCATCTATACTCTTTATTAATAAGGAAAACAATGTGAAAATGGCGCGCATCAAAGTACCAAATTTGGTTATCACGATACCTGGGTTCAATTCCTCGCAACTACGTACAAGATTTATTAATTTAAATTCTTTAGCTTAATTCAGGGTTCGATTCCTTACAACTACGTTATTATATACAAGATTTATTTATGAGTAAAGTGCATTTCGTGTACCTATGCTTTGACTGTCAGACCACTTGCAATACTAACATTCAAAAACTCTCACTTGTAATACCGGAGTTCCAATTTTTTTAAAAAGTGTGTACTATCGTCAAGTCCAGCTAACTCCGTTAATTTTTTGAAGGGCATTTCTGTCTTTTTTATATAAAACAGGTATATTGTACACGATTGCTACCTAATTCAGTACATGAACCTTAATTGCAATGGCTCATACACAAGATTTTTTCATTCTCATCTCTCTAAAAATCCATCAAAGATTATATCTTCAACTCCAATCATCAAATAAAAAAATCCACCAAAATCTTCTTCGAAATCCCATTATAAAATGCAAGCTGGTGGTGAAGCTCGTCGAGTGTTTGATGATGGAAAATTTAATGATTGTTGTTTGGGTTGTTATAAAATAATAATTTTGAGTTTTTGATTGATTTGGAGGCATGTTCGAAGTTGAATAAGGATGAGAATTGAGTGAATGATTCATGCGCGGATTATGCAGGTGATTGGGGTTGATTTGGTGGTGTTTAAATCTCTTTTAAGGGTGTATTATCAATATGGGTGTTTTGATAAACTTGTAAAATTATTTGATGAAACTCGATGATTGTGGGCTGCAATAGAAATTTGTTCTTATTGATTTTTAGTATAGCAAGATTGTGGTTGGTATTTGGATTGCGAAAGAAGCTCCGATGGCCTTTAATGAGTGTTGATAATGATATATGTGGTATAGAAAAATGATGTTATGTATATATTTGTGTGTATGTATATAGCTAGCAGTGCGCATTAGAAATGAGGAATAAGATGCTGAATGATACATAAAAGTCTGTTATACCCTTGTATTAAATATTATTTATTGACGGTGTTAGTGGTTTTTAACGGAAATACACAAAATGTAATAAAGTTAGAACTCCGGTATTGCAAGTGAAGGTTTTTGAATATGAGTATTGCATGTGGTCTGACAGCCAAAGTGTAGGTACACGAAGTGCACTTTACTCTTTATTTATTTATTTACTTTAATTTCATTAATTTCATTCAAAGTCTATACTCTTTATTAATAAAGAAAATAATGTTAAAATATCGCGCAATACCAAATTCAAGATTAATTGCTTATAACCACATAATTAAATAGTATTTATTTATTATATATTTCTATCATTCAAATATCTATAAGTACATTACCAAAGTACCAAATTCGATAATCACGAAATCCGGGTTCGATTCCTTGCAACTACATAATTATACAAACAAGATTTATTTAGTTTAAATTCTTTAACTTCATCCAGGTTTCGATTCTTTGCAACTATGTAATTATACCAGATTTATTTATTTATTTTAAATTTATTAGCTACATCAAGGGTTCGATTCCTTGCAGCTACGTAATCATACAAGATTTATTTATTTACTTTAATTTCTTTAGTTTTACAAACGGTTCGATTATCTATAACTACATAATTAAATAATGGTTTATTTATTATATATTTTATCATTCAATTCTCGACAAATATATTTTTTAAAAATATTTAAAAATATTATTATGTTGATATCTACTTATGCTCGGCCCTGTTATCACCGTAAGTCTAGTAAGTCAAAGTACCCAAACATGCCCTTAGTTGGTCTTTAACCTGGCTAAAAAGAAAAACAGGTTGGGTCTTTATTTATTTTGAAAAATCCTGTCTCAGCCTGCAACAAAGTTCCAGGGCTGAGCTATGTCAGAACTTCAAACATTACTTTAATCACACTCTGTAGAAACACACACATCTACATTATTAAACACTTCTATATGAAATGGCCAAATCCAGATGGGGTTGTCTGCAGCTGCATGCCTGCCAGTTGTAAGTATCATTTATCAGTTAACAGTATGTGGTGTAAATTTTAGCTGTTTTTTTTTTTAGCCAGAGCTCAATCTTTTCATATATATTTGTTCTTTTTCCCTCTGCTAATTTTGCAGTCTTTCCTGCAACAACTCACAAGTTTTTGTTACTAGTGAGATGAGACATAAATGAAGCTTCAATTATTTCTCACTTTATTTCCTGCTCACATAGCTTTTTAACTCTAGATATCAATATAAGTCTAGGTATTTTACTGTTTTGTTAGTTTTAGAATAAAGATTGATTTTTATTGAAGGAGATGAAAATGGTGCTAATCTTTTGTGCAAGCAAGGAGTAGTCAAAGAAGAGTCAAAGCTTGTCTTGGGATTTGTGCAGAAGGGTTTCAAGAACCAAGTGACAGTAAAGTGATAGGAGTAGTCTATTTGGAAGAGTGTTGTTAGCTCAGTTTTTGGCTCTGGTAGTAGTGGGATTCCCAGCAATTTCTCTAGCTGTAAGTGTGTTTCTTGATATATACATATATTAATATATATTTTCTTGTTTTTGCAGTTTCATGTTCTTGGTTTTCTTTATGATTTCATGAAAATTTATGGATGTTTGATTGAGAGTTGAGAAGAATGTTTATGTGTGTGTGTGTGTGTGTGTGTCTTGTGTTTAATTTATCGAGTCTTTGGGAAGCTAAAAAGAAGAGAGAAGTCGTGTTAGTTTTGTGCTTTTTAACCTTGGAATGAGCTTAATGGTACTACACCTAATGCATTTGCTTGATTGGGTTTGTTTTAATCTAGGTTGTTGTGATGAAATTTTTCTCTGTTATTCGCTTAATGCATATGACTCTGGTTGTTGCGACTCACCTATCTAAAAGAGAGTGAAGAGGCAGCTAATAGTGTTACCACCAAGCCCACTAGCTAGACAAACATAGTATAGTTTGATCCTGAACCTTATGTGGGTGGCCAACTACATTGTTGCCTTCACAGAGTTTTCAGTTGATGAGCTATGAAGGCTAATAGATAACCAGCTTAGTATCTTTAGAGATAGGATTTTAATGATGCAATGATCCAAAAGAATTGACAAACTCTTAGGATTGGGTTACTTCCGACTATTAATTCAATTATTCTGGAATATTAGGGTTGGTGGATTCATAGGAAAGAATATTGGGATTGACTGATAGTTCCACTTGGTCTTTAACTTCTCTTTACGGAAGTTCTGAACAAACCTAAGCTTGCAAGGTTAGACAAGTAAAGTGTATAGATATATTGATGGAATGAAGATGTTTAGGAATACTGATGAAGTTTAGCGAGTACAGGGTATCCAGCGTGACAATATCTCTCCTTAGACCACTGTACATAATTGAGAAATTTTTACAGTTCTCACATCTAGAATCGGACTCTGCATAGTATTTGTTTTAAAAGAAAAGGAAACACAAAGTTGTTACAGATGTTCTCTATCTGTCTTGTTCTTATAATCTGGTAGGTTCAATCTAAAAAATAAATATTTAACTATATTTCTGTCATAGATTTCTGTCCTCAGGGAATTAATTACAAGAGCTTAATGGATCCTGAACCAGGGAGATGTAGAAGAACTGATGGCTATAAGTGGAGGTGCCGTAAAGATGTGCTTCCTAACACAAAGTACTGCGAGAGACACATCCACAGAGGCCGTTCAAGAAAGCATGTGGAAACTTCTAAAATTCCTATACAGCTTAATACACCTACAATAACCTATCCTAGTATTAACACACCAACGGCTACTTGTTCCAGAATGACCAGTCAAAAGATAACCTCTCATAACCCTGATGATACAAGTGGCAAATTACCCACTCATGTCCACGAAAATCAGCAAAACAAGATCCCATCCCTTGGTGAAAGCAAAGATTTAACTTGCACTGCTACAGCTATCACCACTTCTGCTAATGGTAAAAGTAAAACTCACAGCGTGTGTGTAGAGAATGATAAATCTTCCAGGTCAGTCACCACCAATTCCTGCAATCAGAATAATAGTAGTCAACAATAGCATGATTATTAAGATACCCCTATATTTACCACCATATTATTTCTCGATACTGACAGTGTCAATGCAATCGGCAGAGAGAGTGGTGACTACCTTAATGGTGTGGTGGCTGGTTCCAATCATATCAAAGATAAGAGCAACAAGGAAAGCAGCAACAGTGGTGGCTCTGAGACTCCAGAACATAGCATCTCTGCGAAGAGTGTTGTTAAAGGCAATCCTAGTAAGGCTTTAATTATACGCATGTGACTTAGTATTCCTCCTCTCTGATTCTCCTCACCCATTCAATTCAGTTCAAATAATATTTAGATTCTAATGCTGCGCTAGCGTTAAATAAATTAAATATTTCTGGACGGATGTAAATCCCATCTGATGTGAAGATATTAATTGTCATCTATAGCACCTTAAAGATAGAAGCATCTTAACAAATTCTACTTGTTTTTCCTCATGACCATGCTAATGATTGCTAACTTTCCAGAGACTAATCTCATGTATGCCTATCTGCTGTAGTCCTATAGCTCCCAAAAATTATGGGTTTGGAATCAATTCATGTTTTGACTTCAATAAGACTGTGATATAAAACTAATATATATCGTTTAACTTTTTGTCACAGTTGTAGTTAGCTGTAACAAAGTTTGCGAACACCATGGTCTCATAGCAGTGGAGGCACAAAGGTGCAGGAGAACCGATGACAGAAGATGGCAGTGTAGTAACGAAGCTATTCCTCAGCAGAAGTATTGCGAAAGCCACATGCCTAGAGGGCCAAAAAGATGCAGGTCTTCCTCAGAAGCTGAAACTTTTACTGCAACTCCTGCTGCACATTCTGAAGCAAAAAGTGATCGCACTAACTCACACACTGATCTTTTAATTTCACCGGGGAAGTGTCCTCACCCAACCAACATCGATCTAGACGGTTCTACTAGTGGCAGCAGCAGTGATTCCACCACCATCACGGACATAGACGAAAATATCAGCACCTCCCATATTTTGTCTTGATCTCCTTGAAAAGGTCTGTCACTCAGAGGTTCCATATGTTTTTTCAATCGGATGATGCGGAGGGAGTGCGTTTTGGTGCCCTGTTTATAGTAACCTGTCAAATTACTGACTATTATGTATCCTGGTCACTCCAGAAAAAAAAATGCTAGAAGCTTGCTATGAAGTGTGTGAAGGTCACTTTTACAAGGGTGAACATGTAGACATTGACTTACTGTGCTTGTAATATATTTTGCTGGTTTACCTAATTATGCAGCTGTACTCTTTATGTTACTCTTGATCAAAGACTTCTACTCCCTACATTATCCGATTCTTTAGTCTACCTAATATATCTTTTTGTCCTGTACTTGTATGCATCCAGGGTACAGGTATATCACTGGTAATATCAATTATGCAGCAGGCAGAGATTATACCTCTTCAACTGATAAATGATAATGTTGATCATATTAATGCTACAGAACTTTAGTTTTTTTTTCTGTAGGGATATTCTGGAGTTGGTATGTCTGCGGGAAAATATTTTTTGCATAAGAACCGTAAGCGGAAATACAAGGAAAAAGGAGCAGGAATGCACTCGGTATCAAATAAAGTTAGTTTGCCCCTCTGGTATTGGCCATATTTTCCTATTTGCAGTGGATAATACAACAAGAACACTACAGAATTATGTTGATTCATATACCATAGCCGAACATACCATCTCCGTTCCAAGATATGCATCCGTTTCCAGTCGGAGATGGCTTAGGTTGGGAAGTTTCTCCAGTAATACCATTGGGTCTTCCTCAATACTAGTTTTGACCACACTTAGTACAGTGAGTTGCCCAGACAAGCAAAGCAAGTTCGGTCATAATCCTTTTGAAATCGGCATGCAACATTACGTATGCTTAGGACATCAATGAAACCACACTCTAACACTATAACCAAAGAGACTTCTCCTCCCCCTAAAATTGTAATATTTGAGTATCGCAATTCCTTGGATTTAAAGAAATCAAAAATATCCTTTGTTGCGAGGTTGCTCTCCACTCTTATATATCCACCAAATACTTTGAGTTTGGGTTAATTGAATGAGTTCATGTGAATTACAATAATGTGAGTCATAATTGTATATCACTTCTAACTCGTTTAAGCCTTCCAATTTCAACTTCTTAACTTCGCCACCAATTTGAAATTCCAAAGGAAGGTACAAGTTCTTTAACTGCTTCAGCTTCCATATACAGTAACATTTTGTTCCACATTTCTGAAGCATCAGAAGTTTCCTTCCAAATGAATAGAGACCGGATATGTGCAATCACATTGATTTGGGATTTTTGGATGTTTGGGGCTGGACTTGAAAGATGTCTTGACTTGTTACATGTGTCGGATCCTATTCCAAGATGCCTGCGTACCCTGTTTATATATAGGGATCAAGCCAACGCAGTTCTGTGATAGGATAGTGTTTTTAATCCCTGTGATTGTTAACGGATATCTTGAGATAAGTTGATTTTATCTTTTTAGAGTTATATTAGCGTTGTGATTCTTTCCTGATTTGAAAGAATCGTTTGGAGATATTTTTTAGTAATTAATTGATTTAGATTGATTGTTTCCTCGTTTCAGAGAGAAAATATTACTAAGTGGTTAAACAATTAATCATTATTAGATTAATATTGGGAAATTATGAGATAATTGAGGCAACCAAAATATGGCGTAACAACTACCCCAGTTCTTCAGTGCAGCTTGATGGACTGGAGAACTAAGCGTGCTTTGATCTTCCGAATTTCCCGAGTCACTGAAACAACTAGGAGTAGAAGATTAGCAGATAATATGGAGCAGATAATTACCCATAATATGCCTGTAGAAGCGAGAGACAACATGATGTGCCCGTAATATGGCTGTTGCTATAAGGGAGATAACATATTACGCCCGTAATATGCATGTAGATGCGAGGAAGACAACATGCGAGATGTGAGAAGAACATATGTACGAGCAGTTTTGCAAGTGTGAGATAATGAGCGACTTTGTGTAGATATTGTTGCGCTTCCCCTTGTAAAGTTAGGTTTGTGAATCCACTATTCAAGATATAGTATAATGAAGCAGTAGTGATGTCCTTGTATGTATGTTGAATAAGGAGATAATGTAATGTGTTGAGATCGTAGTCCAAGCATTATCCCGGAGGATCTTCCTAAGCATGTCAAATAGGACTCCGTCTTATGCATTCCAAGGAAAGTATGCTTTCTACAAGGAAGTCATATTCCTATGCATCTTCTCCCTTACAGGGAGGACTCCAGCTTATGCATTCCAAAGAAGGTGGCGTACTAAAGAATTGATATTCGGAAGACATAGTTTTTCGTCGAAAAATCTTAATCATAATCCAATGCTAACAAAACTTGCTTCTTATAAGAGTTCAATCCTTAAGTTCTTGTATTCGATGAAGCCCGGAAATTGCTCAACTCCTAAAAACATACTCTGTAACATTAATCATTATCTCATTCCATCTCCATTAGCTGCTGCTTCAGGGATCAGTACTTCTTTGACATCAGCTGCTGCTTCAAGGATCAGTTCTTCACTGACATCAGTTGCTGCTTCAGGGATCAGTACTTCACTGAAAGGTGCTTTAAGGCATTATCACAACAATAGAAGACTTACCCTTGCACCTAAATATTACTCCAAATCTGCTCGATTTATTAAGCATGTAAAAAAACATAAAGTCCTATACATGGTCGGTTTAGGTTTTGTTACTATTTTCCTAATTGGCAGTTGGGAAACTATACCTTACTCGAAACGAAAGCACTTCGTAATAGTTCCGGCTAGCAGAAACAAAAGTCTTGGAAATTTTCTTTTTAAAATGAGGAAAGTACGATTGGTTCTTTCCCGGGATCATCCTGATAGTGTACGAGTAAGGTCCATCTCAAACCAGTTACTTCAGGCATTACAAAGCGACTTGAAGATTAAACAGATGAGTGGTTTGGAATATAGTTCAAAAGATATTACTAGTAATGTTGTCGAGAAGAAGGAAGTAACAGTGCCATGGTGGCGTCGAACTAGGTTCTCTACTGGGCATTTGGAGGGATTAAATTGGGAGGTTGTGGTGGTGGATCTGAATATAAAGAATGCCTATGTCCTACCGGGAGGAAAGATTGTGGTGTTCAGAGGTATACTTGAACATTGCAAGTCAGATGCACAAGTTGCTACTGTCATTGGTCATGAGGTATCTACCGACTACTGTCATTGTTTTTGTCGGTACTTTTTCAGGTCTTGTTTCTTTAACATGGTCTAGTGCAACCAACTGGAAACTACAACACATATTTTTTGAAAATATAAGTTCAGAGTAGTTAAAACAGAACGAGAAGTAGTATACTTTGGTGATTTCAGAAAGTTTGTAGCACAAATATTTTCTGTTTCAAGATATTTGGAATTGTAATCAAACCACAAATTGCCTTAAAAAATTCTTTAAAAAAATGTACTATATGATTGGTGCTAAAACTGGCCTTACTTGTTGTTGGATTAGGTTGGGCATGTTGTTGCTAGGCATTATGCTGAACAATTTACGAAATGGTTGTGGTTTGCGATTGGAATGATGATCATTATGGCATCAGCTGCCTATGATCCTCGAGAGGCACCCAAGGTGTACGAAATGCTTGATGACGACGATTCTTCAGATTCAAAATTTAAATTTATTGATGACTTGGGTTTTAAAACCTTAGTGAAACATGCCCTACGTAACAATGCAAATATTTTTCAAATAATCGGTAGGTTTCGCTAAGGTTTTAAAAATCGATAGGATTCATCTAGTTTTACTCATCACTAGGTTTTCTTAAAATATGCATCTGTATTTTTATTTGGCAGGAGGGAAGAGGAGGAATGAATTGAGCGGGGATTTGATGTTTGCGGATCTTAATGAAGGGAAGTTTCTGAAGGTCAATGGAAGTGAAGTAGAAATTGGAACATTATTGCAGTTCCTAACAAACCCCAACCGGAGCTTCAAAAGTGACTTCCTAATATTTGTCACTGCCTGATTTTATAGTTCAGTTTTATTTTTATTTTTGAGATCATAGTTTTTCTCGTAAAGTAATTTTGGTTTAATTTTTTTAAAATCAAATAATCTGCTTCTTGTGATTTGTCCGTCCATAATTCTGGAAAGCTAAAATGTGGATCAAATGACCTTTTTTGCTCTTTATATTTTCTGAGATGTGCATCCTCTTATGCGTGCACAAAATCGTAAGCTCTCTTCTCATCAACCTAGTTATTATGTACTGAAGAGAGTTCAGTCAAAAAATAATAATCGAAAGCGTTCAAATACAATCTATACTCTTCTTTATTAATAAGCAAAATAATGTGGTGTAAATTGCGCGCGGTACTAAAGTATCAAGGTACCAAATTCGGTTATTACTAAATCCGAGTTCGATTTCTCCCAACTACGTAGATATACAACATTTATTTGCTTTAAATTCTTTAGCTTCACCCAGGATTCGATTCTTTACAACTAAATAATTATACAAGATTTATTTATTTACTTTGATGTTTTTATTTTTCCATTAGCTTATTTCCTTTAATTTCATACAGAATTTAATTGTCTATAATTACATAATTAAATATTATTCATTTATTATATATTTTTATCATTCAATTCTCTACAAGTATATTCTTTTAACAATATTTATTAGTAATTTATTAGTATTAATATTTTAATATCGTCCCATGCTAAGCTCGTGCTTGTCACGAGTTATCAGCTAGTGATAGGGTTCGATTCTTAATATCGTCTCATGCTAGGCCCGTGCAAGGCGTTGCGTCTCGAATCCCTAAATCACCCCTTGACCCCGACTCTTGACCCCGACTCGCTGACTGATCAGCGAGACCCCGATGTCCCAGCGTTTGAGGTATTACTGATTAAAGGCATATCGTAACAATTTCTAAATCATAGAATTACTGTCCAAACTTCAATTATAATAAATCACTGCCTTTAGCTGATATTTAAAGCTACAGTGGTCAGAATCTGAAACAGCCGGAATATTTGTTTCAGCGTATACTGAAATAACAGCAGTCATTTTAGCATGATTACTAGACTTGCTCCAAGTCCAGGAACCAGGATCTTGAATCTTGATTCATTTACAAAGTTTTGGAAAATCAATAATAAGACAAGATGTAAATTCCGTTATTTAAGCATAGTCTACACAGTAATAAGCACTTTGGGATCATGGTAAAAATTAACATAGGGCAGGTTCAAGAAAACATTAAGTTTGTTTACAGTAATTCCATTTGAAATACAAACACATGCGAGACTTTAATCCAGCAGTAAAATTCCATTCTTCAAGCACCCAAAAATAAATGGCTGTCGGCTGGGATGGCTGGGTTGCCTTCGATCGGACCAGCACGATCATGGTTATTATTATCACCGCTTTTGTTCTCAGAAATTTCTGTTTCGATAACTGAATACTGACCATCAGTAGTAATAGAAGCATAAATAGCTACAATCAGGGCCAATACGTAAATCACCAGAGCAATGGCAACAATGGTACAAAGAGCCCATATGGCTCTCCTTGCTTCACCGCTTCCACAAGAATACAAACCTATTCGAAGTTGCACTACGTTAACAACCGAAAGCGTTAGCAAAACAATCCCACTAACCGATGCACTTGCCGTTAAGATCAACAAAAAGTCCTTGACATCGAATCTATCTTGAACAAACTTGAATCTTTCACTATCCAAGCCTATTAGTAGCTTAATTACTTTCGCAACAAGGCTTGATAAAAGGAAACAAGCAAAAGCCACAACTTCGTAGAGAACAAGCATTTTAGCTACCCCAGGACCAGCGTTACACTCTTTCCTATTCTCTAGACTCACAGCACCTGGTAAAGCTTGAGATAAGCCCACGAAGACGGCTAAAGTGAATAGTGAATTGACATTAACAAGATCATCTAGTGTTTTAATATGAGCTTCTCTCCTTTCTTTCTCTGCTTTCTTGTGTTCATCATTCACCGTCGCTTGTGCATTATCTGGACACACCTTTTCACCCATCTGCAAAAAGAAAAACCAAGAATGTACTCTGCTTTGATTTAAGAATGTGATTGCTAGTATGTGAGAAACACTTGTGTTTAGTTAATCTTGATGCTTGACGGGCCTCCTATATATTGTGAGCAACCACCGCGTAGTTTCAACTACTAAAGTAAAACTGTCGTCATCTCCTCGATCAGCCTTGCATGGGAATCCTTCAGCAATCATACTTGAATATGTTATCTGTATCATTCATAGTTTTCTACACAAAGAATGTTCAAAGTCAAAGAAATGGAATCTAATTTATGTTTGGTTGTGTTGATTTAACAATAATAATGTCACTTAGATGTTAATCAAGTTGCCATTAGACAATGTAATAATACGTAGGTGTGAGAAGGGTTGTATAAGCTCCAAATGAAGAGTTGTTACCTTGTTAATTAAATCGCTTAACTGTAGTTTTCACCAGATTAATTAATTAAACAAGTGTGTCTGCATTGTAACTAACTGCACAAGGAAATCGTTTTAGCTCGTTCTGCTTTGTATAATGTATTTTCTGGTTGTTCGACTGTAGGCAGTGCTGTCCTGGGTTCAGGGACTAATATTATATTTCACTCAACATCTAATAATAAAATCAATGGAGAAATGTCAAATGTGTGAATTCAATATTTATTGTCAATGAGTTGTGCATGTTGAAATTTGTTGAGATGAATAAAATTGAAACGTTTAGACTAATTCCAGTTATCAAGCAGGTATGTGTTCCAACTTCAATGAGCTGCGAAAGTTGGGTGAATCTGGTATTAAGTTTTTGGAGAGTAATATAAAGGGTTTGATGTCTCTGAGATGCAAACAGCTAGTGCAAGTCCAATAAAACATATGGAGTCGGAGACTAGTAAGTCGCAATCACATATTGGTGTAGTGGTATTTTATTCGCTCTCTTTACGAAATGTCGAGGGTTCAAACCTTTACGAAATGTCAAGGGTTCAAACCTTAGATGGGTGCGTGCGTGTGTTCAACTGGCAAAAAAGAAAAAAAAACAATGAATAGGATAACACTGAAAGCACAGACAATATTGTCTAGCTAAAACAAGGGAATAGTGCAGAAACTGACATTGTGTTCTGTGTGCCTATAACCATTTGATCCTTGACCAAGCTCGAACACTTGAACCCGAATCAACCAATGACGACCCAGGTCCAGCTCGTTGACATGAGCCACAGCCACACACGAGGCCCATCACAATCCAGGGCGGATGTACACTTAATAATAATAATAGAACAATAGAGCCCACGAGGCCCATCACAAACCATATTTCCTACATTCATTCTCTTGTAAATGTAAAATCCCGCAAGCATTTTTCTTTTAGAATAATGCTAGAGGTATCGAATTGGGTACCGAAATTTGGTACCGAATGCCATGTGTTATATTCTGATTGGCTAATAATAATGGACCCCCTGCATTCACATTAATTCCACCAATAAAATCATTCTAAATTTGTCACGTCATCAATGCCACATCATTTGGTACCCAATTCGGTACCTCTAGCATTACTCTTTCTTTTAAGACATCTTAATGTCTTATTTATTAATCTAGCTAGCCCATTAAAACTTTTCCTCTTCGTAAAAAAAAGTAAATTTTAGTTGCAAATTATATTTTTATATAAAAAAACAGTATAATTGCCAAAAAAAATCAAAGTACTTAGTATTTTTCATAATCATCAATATATTTTATATATATATAAAGGAGGATACGCGGGAGGTGAGGTGGCGCCTTTAACATTGTCTCAATCTATTTTTCTAATTTTTTTGAATTTTTGAATTTTAAATAATAATAAATGAAAAATATCCTTCAACCTATTAGAAGTAGAATAAGTGTTCGAATTTATTGAGTAGAAGAGTTCGAATTAATAGGGAAAACATATAAATAAAAAGTTTGATTTGAAGTAGAATAGATGTTTGAATTTATAAATAAGAATAATTTGAATTTATATGTAAGACATATAATTAAAACTTTTATTTAAAGTGGAATATGTGTTCGAATTTGTAGAGAAGAAGAGTTTGAATATATAAGGGATACTTGCAATCAAAAGTTCTATTGGACGTAGAATAGGTGTTCGAATGTATAGAGAAGAAGAGTTCGGTTTTATAGAGACTTTATATGTTAGACGTATAATTAAAAGTTCTATCGGATGTAGAATAAGTTTTCGAATTTATAGAGTAGAAAAATTCGAATTTATAAAAAATACATATTAAAAAAAAGTTATATTAAAAGTAGAATAGGTGTTTGTGAATTGTAAGGCATATATAATTAAAAAATTTATTGAAAGTAAAATAGGAGTACGAATTTATATAAGTGTTTTTTCAACGAGAGATCGATTCATTAGAAAGGAATATGTAAATAAGAAAATTAATATATGAGAAAAGTATTCAATATATAAATTTTGCAATTTCGATCTTAACAAAGAAAATGTGTTTAACGCGAGAACGACTTATTAAAGAGAAATGATTGATTGTTGTAATTTTATAGACAGAGCCTTTCTGAAAAATTATAACGCCGCCGAAAGCGCGGCTTTATCAACTAGTTTTTCATAAGATCCGATTATTGTTATTTTGTTCACCGAACTAATACACAACCAAATATATGTTAGTTTGCTTTGTTTAGTATAAAAAAATATAGATTTTACAATATTTTTCTAACATTGCATGTAACGCTTTTTATTTATTTGTGTTTAAAATTTAACAATTGTTATTTGGCTAAACATTTTTTGAAAATTTATCTAACAGTTCTCATTTATCAGATTAACTAATAAAATAGGACTATATATGGAAAATAACTATATTCAGTCAGGTGCGTTCTTTTATTTAACTTAGGCCAACTTTTTGGCTCAAACAAATTTAGAAAATTACAGCAAATAGTTTTCGGCTAATTTTTCTATGAAAATTTGAGATTAACATTTATTTACTATTTCACCATTATGCACCGTATTTTGACCAACGACCTAAGGCTAAGAGTAAAGAGGCGGATCTGCGGGTCCAGAGTCCTTTGGGCTCCCACTAACAATTAGATCCGATAATTTGGATAATCGATTCGATTTCGAATCGGATTAATTTCGGATAGGATCAAATTTCGGTTATGATATATTTTGGTATAATTCGGATCGGATCGAATCTGATTCAGTTCGGGTCTAATTTAGATTAAAATCAGATAAAATTTGAATTAAAATCGGATGAATTTGGTTCGGATCTTTTCGGATCATTACTTATTCTATTTTTTTATTTGTAAGACATTAAAAAATATCTTAATACTAAATATATTTTTTTACTATAAAATAATTTCAAAAGTATTGATTAAATATCTACTTATTTTTTATAAGAAATTATTCAAATTATGAATTTTGCTTATAAATGGATTAATTTATTGAATTTTAATATACGTGGATTATGATCTATAAAAATTATAACTCAACTAACACTGAATTCACCATTTCTTTAGTTCGGATTTAAATCGAATCTCGTATTTTGAATCATATTCGGTTTGAATAATTTATTGTTCGGTTATGATCGGTTACGGATCATAATCGGATCGGATAATTTTTGATTATATTTTTGGTTCGGATAATTTTCGGATCGGTTCAAATGGGTTTTCGGATCATTATCGGATTAACTAATTCCGATACAAAATCGAATTCGGTTCTATGAATTTCAGTTCGGTTCTTCGAATTCAGGTCCAATTTGTCGGGTCTACTAACAATAATTCTTGGGGTCGTTTGGTTCAGAATATGGTGTGGATTTGGAATTAGGAATCGGGTTATACTGGCTGAGGTATCATTCTTGATACCATGTGTTTGATTTAGTACCGAAATAAATCTTTTTAATTTAAAATATAATTAATAACTCATTTTTCTATAGTGTGGAAGTATACATTATACATTGAAGTCAAGTCATTATAATATTTACAAACAAAAAATTTAATATAAAAAAGTATGTGATTGATTAATTTTAATTTAACCAATTAATAATTATTTAATATTTTTTTTTTAAAAATGTCATTTATTAGTATGAAATAAAATAAAGCATAATTAATATTCTTGAAAACTAAGTATAATCTATTGAATATTAAACAATATCACATTTAAAATATGTGTATTGAGTTTGTATTTAATTTCGTAATAAAACTAAATCAAACGACCCCTTAATGTAATAAGGGATTAAAAACATGAGGGTCTTACATGCATGGATGTGATTTATTTTTTTTATTTTTTTTTGACGAACAAAAGAGCATTTTATTAAATTCCTGAATCAACTTCCAAAGCAAAAAGAACTTCAATAGGAACAGAACTCCTATCAAACACGCGATCTGGATATGAATATGACTCTCTAGCTAATGCATGAGCTGCCATATTAGCAGACCGTTTAACAAAGAACACCTCGATTGTGTTATAATCTCGAACGATAGCTCTACAGTCCTCTACAGTACGACCAAAAGGGAGGTTATTATTTAAAATCACCATCGGCAGGTTATTATTTAGTGGAGTTGACCTGCACAGTTAAATCACTAGATATATAAAAGTTAAACGAACTTTGAATCACGGAGTATATTAGCCTTGCTGGTCACAACATCTTGCAAATAATGCGAAGGTCGAAGGTTCAACCCCTGAACGTCGTGCAACTTTTAACTTTTTTAATGTGAAGGGGAGAGTGCCTTTCAGTGCACATTTTTATAGTAACAATGTAACATGCGAAATTCTCGACTACAATGTACCTTGAGGGCTCAAAAGGAATGCTAGTAATATAGTCTCGATTCAGGAAATATTTTTAGGAGGGTTCGAAAAAATAATAAATAAATAGATAGATAGATATACAAATTAAAATAAAATGAAACATCTTTTACAATTAAATCACACAAGCAAACTTAAAAAGAGTTTATTTGAAATTGAAAATTTTACTTGAGATCGAATCCGATTTTTAAGTGCAAAGAATATCAATGTAATTAAATTTTAGGAAAAGTAGAAAACATGAGTGAGATTTTGTCAAACTGTTTTAAGAAGTTAAAGGGATAATTTGTACATAATTAACCTGTACAGTTGGAAAACAAATAATAATTATACGAATGGAGTAAGTATCTCTAGGTTGGTTGGAAGTTGGAACCTCGGGCGCCGCTTCCATGACGCACCTGTCAAGACGTCAGCTGTAAGAAATTATGAAGCCTAGCATGAGTAGTACTGTAGCAGTGTATGATCATCCTACTGCTATGATTTTCGCCGGCACCGGTGATCTGTTCTCTTCAGTCTTTTCGCTTGCTTTTACTGCAAAAAAGTTGGATGAGAAATTCAAGATTAAAATTCAAGATTTTGAGATGGGGTTGTAGAACGGTGAAAATGTGAAGGACCCAGATGAATGATTTTTATGATTATGATCTCGTTTCTCAAGAACGGAGAATAATTAGATAAATGGACGGTACGCGTGTGAAGAGACTGGAGTGTTGCAGAAATATATACTTATAATTTATTTGTATGTATATATTTGATTGTGGAAGATGAGTACAAAACAACTTCATCCTCTTCCATTACAGCCGCAGAAAGTCAGAAACACAATACTCCCTCTCTCACATAGTACACACACAATATTTGCTTTAGTCTTTTTTATATTTTTAAAATTGTATTTTTCTGCTGACCCTCTCGTTTCTTTACATTTTCATTTTTGATACGTAATTGAGGGGACAGAGGGAGTAAATAAGTAAAATAATTTTGTTTCTAATTTAAAAAAAAAAAAGATTCTTGTCACACATTTTTCAGATTTTGATTTCCATAATTTCAAAATTATATAATATCTGATGGCCTCTTTTTTCGAGAAAGAAATCAAGAAACAAATATAAAGTATTGTCAAACGGGAAGAAGTAAAAGCGACACTAACCGTTAAATCTGTATTAAAAAAATGTATTGACCAAAAATTTCTTTTAAAAAAGCAAGATAAAAAATTTGATTTTTTATTTTAATTTTAAAAAAAGGGCTGGGCAGAGACGAAAGAGGAGATCGAGCTGAGAACGTCAGCTATAGGATGGGGTGACAACTTTGACCAACTTTCTTACCCAAATAATTTTTGGAGATCACAATAACTAGTTTCCAGTCAATTTTTCTATGAAAATTCGATATTGATCTTTGTTTACAATTTCATCGCAGTCCACTGTATTTTGTGTAACCCATGTAACTGACCTGCTTGCCCATTTTCAAATGAGTGATCAACTTAATCTCATTTTAGAGAAACTAGCCTACTTTAAATTTTTTGAAATTCATAATTTTATTTTAAATTTAACAAATTAAAAAAATAATATTTTATGAAGTTTAAACCGTAATTCAAAACCGAACCAATCCGTTCTTCTATCTTTTAATTTAGCTTGGTCTTGACATCAATTATTTACTTTTGAATTAAGTTAGTTTTAATTTTAATAATAATATTTGTTTCGTCGAATTAACGTGAAGCGGTTTTGCAATCTAAACCGAACCGATAACAACCGAACTAAGGTTTTTAAAACCGAAACCGTAGGTTTCGTTACGATTGCGGTTTTTAATTTAAAAACTGAAAATATGCGGGTTCGACTTCAATTTTGTCCAAAAATTGAGCCAAATCGAACCGTGCTCTCCCGTTAATACGCATTAGGAAATTATTCAAATATATTTCTAAGTATTTCAAAAAGTTTCAAAAGTTAGAGAGTGGTTATCGGTATCGGTGAAGAAATTTCAAACTAAAACATTGGCTTCAGGTAACTAATACAATATAAATCAATACAAAACTCTATACGGAAATTACAACTAAAATCCGTCAAGTGCATTCTTTGATATAAGTTTTTTCATCCTAACCCGTTGAAATTTGTATATTTTATTTTTATATAAACAACTCACACAACATGGCATGTATAATATGAGACACGTAACTGTATTTAAAATCACCTTATACAATGTTAATTTTGACGTGATGAACATAAAATTTTCAATTCAAATAATTAATTATGATATTTGTCCAACATCAAATTTGTCATTCTCATTTTTAATAACTCAACCATTTTATTTCTTTTAAAGCATGTGCATGATTCACTTAATAATGATAATTTTATTGTGATAACCTAAAGTCAAAATCGGGAACAAATAAACGCATATCCACGTCAATGATAATGGAGTTAAAAATAAGTATAATTCTAAAATGGGTTAGGACGCTCAATATTCTTATTAATTCAAAAACTGAAAGTACATTTCAAACAAATTCTAATATCATATTTTATGTTATTTTGTTATGATGACAGCATTTTATATATTTGTTCAATCAATATTTTATGTTGAATATTTAATTTTTAATTATAAATATTACATAGCAAAATCTTAATGCAACAACTTTGGCCAACTTTTTTACTCAAATAATACAGGGAGCATGTAAATAAGAAAATATAAATACTATGCATGGCAAAAGCACCAAAGGTGATATCCTAGTAGCAAACTGACTGACATAGCAATAAGTCAAACCAAATCCTTTCAAAATATTTGGTTCATATTTTATTTTACAAATAAAATCACTTTCATTTTTTGATTTTCAACTAATGTATAATAATAATATTGAAACATAATGTACTTTATTTGCATTCTCTTTGTAGTTCAGTTGGTTGATGATATTGTTTCATTTACTCTAGGTTGGTTGGATGTTGGAATCTGGGGTGCCGCACCCATATAAGGACGCACCTGTAAGGACGTCAGCTACAAGAAATTATGAAGTATAGCATGAGTAGTACTGTAGCAGTATATAATGATCCTACTGCTATGATATTCGTCGACACTGGTGATATTCGCTGGCACTGGTGATCCTACTGCTACTGGTGTTCTCTTCAGTCTTTTCACTTGCTTTTACTGCAAAAATGTTTTTTACTCTTAGTGAAACAACTTTGGCCAACTTTCTTACTCAAATAAAACAGGGAGCATGTAAAGAAGAAAATATAAATACTATGCATGACAAAAGCATCAAAGGTGATATCCTAGTAGCAAACTGATAGACATAGCAATAAGTCAAACCGAATCCTTTCAAAATATTTGGTTCATATTTTATTTTAAAAATAAAATCACTCTCATTTTTGATTTTGACTCATGTAAAATAATAATATTGAAACAAACTGTACTTTATTTGCATTCTCTTTGTAGTTCAGTTGGTTGATGATGTTGTTTTATTTACTCTAGGTTGGTTGGATGTTGGAACCTGGGGTGTCGCACCCATATAAGGACGCACCCGTAAGGACGTCAGCTACAAGAAATTATAAAGTCTAGCATGAGTAGTACTGTAGCAGTATATAATCATCCTACTCTATGATATTCGTCGGCACTGGTGATATTCGTTGGCACTGGTGATCCTTCTGCTACTGGTTTTCTCTTCAGTCTTTTCACTTGCTTTTACTGCAAAAACGATTTGTACTCTTAGTGCAACAACTTTGGCCAACTTTCTTACTCAAATAAAACATGGAGCATGTAAATAAGAAAATATAAATACTATGCATGGCAAAAGCACCAAAGGTGATATCCTAGTAGCAAACTTACAGACATAGCAATAAGTCAAACCGAATCCTTTCAAAATATTTGGTTCATAATTTATTTTACAAATAAAATCACTTTCATTTTTGATTTTAAACTCATGTAAAATAATAATATTGAAACATAATGTACTTTATTTGCATTCTCTTTGTAGTTCAGCTGATTGATGATATTGTTTCATTTACTCTAGGTTGGTTGGATGTTGGAACCTGGGGTGCCACACCCATATAAGGACGCACCTGTAAGGACGTCAGCTACAAGAAATTATGAAGTCTAGAATGAGTAGTACTGTAGCAGTATATAATCATCCAACTGCTATGATATTCGCCGGCACTTGTGATATTCGCTGGCACTGGTGATCCTACTGCTACTGGTGTTCTCTTCAGTCTTTTCACTTGCTTTTACTACAAAAATGTTTTGTACTCTTAGTGCAAAAACTTTGGCCAACTTTCTTACTCAAATAAAACAGGGAGCATGTAAATAAGAAAATATCAATACTATGCATGACAAAAGCACCAAAGGTGATATCCTAGTAGCAAACTGACAGACATAGCAATAAGTCAAACCGAATCCTTTCAAAATATTTGGTTCATATTTTATTTTACAAATAAAATCACTCTCATTTTTTATTTTGACTCATGTAAAATAATAATATTGAAACAAACTGTACTTTATTTGCATTCTCTTTGTAGTTCCGTTGGTTGATGATGTTGTTTCATTTACTCTAGGTTGGTTGGATGTTGGAACCTGGGGTGCCGCACCCATATAAGGACGCACCTGTAAGGACGTCAGCTACAAGAAATTATGAAGTCTAGCATGAGTAGTACTGTAGCAGTATATAATCATCCTACTGCTATGATATTCGTCGGCACTGGTGATATTCGCTGGCATTGGTGATCCTACTGCTACTGGTGTTCTCTTCAGTCTTTTCACTTGCTTTTACTGCAAAAATGTTTTGTACTCTTAGTGCAACAACTTTGGCCAACTTTCTTACTCAAATAAAACAGGGAGCATGTAAATAAGAAAATATAAATACCATGCATAGCAAAAGCACAAGCACCAAAGGTGATATACTAGTAGCAAACTGACAGACATATCAATAAGTCAAACCGAATCCTTTCAAAATATTTGGTTCATATTTATTTTACAAATAAAATCACTTTCATTTTTGATTTTAAACTCATGTAAAATAATAATATTGAAACATAATGTACTTTATTTGCATTCTCTTTGTAGTTCAGTTGGTTGATGATGTTGTTTCATTTACTCTAGGTTGGTTGGATGTTGGAACCTGCGGTGCCGCACCTATATAAGGACGCACCTGTAAGGACGTCAGCTACAAGAAATTATGAAGTCTAACATGAGTAGTACTGTAGCAGTATATAATCATCCTACTGCTATGATATTCGCCGGCACTGGTGATATTCGCTGGCACTGGTGATCCTACTGCTACTGGTGTTCTCTTCAGTCTTTTCACTTGCTTTTACTGCAAAAAAGTTTTGTATTATTAGTGCAACAACTTTGGCCAACTTTCTTACTCAAATAAAATAGGGAGCGTGTAAATAAGAAAATATAAATACTATGCATGGCAAAAGCACCAAAGGTGATATCATAGTAGCAAACTGATAAACATATCAATAAGTCAAACCGAATCCTTTCAAAATATTTGGTTTATATTTTATTTTACAAATAAAATCACTTTCATTTTTGATTTTAAACTCATGTAAAATAATAATATTGAAACATAATGTACTTTATTTGCATTCTCTTTATAGTTCTGTTGATTGATGATGTTGTTTCATTTACAGGATCCCATGGTTCGACTCCCTGTATGTGTTTACTTTTTCTTTGTTTCCAACTCTGGCATTGCAGTTCATTTTCTTTTTTGTTTTGGAGAAAATGGCGGTGAACTTGATGAGTCATACTATGCATATAGCTTGTACAAAAATGTTTAAATATAATATATTTGTATTTGTAATTATTATAAAATTATACATAATAATAATTATTTAAATTATTTTTCGGACTCCCCTCCCCGTCATGTCCCGTCCCGAAAACGTTGTTGAGACGATAAAGGTCTCTATGAATCCTTTCACAACCCTAAGAATTTTTTTAATAGGCACACTAATATAGTTTTTTAGGTAATGATGAAAATGTCTCCAAATATTATGAGGTTAATTTTAAGATCCTTATTCATAATGCATATTATTATTCGTATTGACTACTAAACGTGGCTGATATGATTTGACCTTTCGATAGTTAATTTTTAAAATTACATATATTTTATAATTGAAAACAAGCATAAAGTATATATCACAATAGGATAATATTTAATTTAATTTCTAATTTATCTTTGAGATTTTCAAATTTATAAATATATTAATTTTAAATTTGAGTTAAAGTTGATTAAATTTGAACATTAAAAAGTTAAATGAGTCGTGGAAGGAAGACTGGAAGAGTATAGCATTAGATTAGGTACCTATAACACATAGATTATGAATAACTAACAAATAACAATGGATACAATGATGGTTCTCTGGTTTATTAAAAGTGAAATTTCAATTAATTGTAATATTTCAATATTACAATTAACAATAGATTGATTCCATCTACTGCTCATTTTCATCGTAGACTCTGTCCTATATCAACTTGTCCTATATCAACTCACGCTCCTTCAGTTTTCTGTACACCGGAACTATTTTTGTGCAAAAATGATAGAAAGTATGCAAACTTTCTTTCAGCTGTATCATTTTTGCACAAAAAAAGTATAAAGAATATCACGAATTTTAATAAATTAAAAAATTACACAGAATATCACGAATTTTGATAATTTATTTTTTGATTTTGGTTAAAATTTGTAAAAACATACAACTATTTTTAATTTAACGAAGAATTCAAAATTATAATTTGTATAAATTTTTACAAATTTTAACTAAAAATAAAAATAAACTATCAAATTCATGATATTCTATGTATAGTTTGATATAATTTACAAATAAGTTATAATTTCTAAATAAAGTTTTTTAAGCACTAAATCATATAAAGTTGATCGTGAGTTTTATAATTTTAAATAATAGATTCTACGTTGACTATAGATAACGTTAGAACAATTTAATAATTTATAATGTTAATTTTTATTTTTATACGTAATATATATATTTTTTTCAAATTCAAAAGAAATCATTACAATTAGCTACTTCCACATTAATAAAAAAAATTAAATTTGTATACCACGTATTGATATCGTGATTTTTTTTCCTATTTTGACATGTATATATTTAATTAAAATTTTTACTTATAAATATTTTGTCTCACATTAAAAATAATAGAAATTAAATTTTTTATATTTAATTAATAAAAATAATTCTTTATATTTTCACCTAAACAATAAATTATAATTATTAACAACTTAGAATTTATTCTTGTCAAATAGTAAAGAATAAAAAAACAAAAAAAATGCTTTGACATTTCAAAATAAATATTAATAAACTATTCTAGTTATTTTCTAGAAATGAACAATCTATTTTTACTAATTACAGAAACAACGGCAGAAACAAAAAAACAAAAAATATATATATAAAAAGGAAGTCGCCACCGCCCTATACCATTGAACAAAAAAAGTTGTAGTATACCAGAAAATTGAAGGAACGTATCAACTCATGTTGCTTGCTAGTAATTGGTATGGATGGATAAGATTACTAAATTCTTTAGGCGGTGTTACGCCCTGCACCTTTTAACATATTAATTCCAGGCCTGGAAAAGTTGGATGAAGCTTGTGTATTTTAAGCAAAATGTGCAATGTATGGAATTTACATATGAGAGTTGAAATTAGTAACACTATATGAAGAAAAAAAAATAAAGATATTGTGAAACTGTTTCTACCATTTCATGTCATCAATTATCCTACCTACATTTTTGTTTTTTACTTGGTAAGAATGTTTGTGAATTGTTGTGACTTGATTACATTATTAGTCATGATTTTATCCAGATTTTAATAATTAAATTGGCATGGTGTTAATTTTATAATATGGTAAGTGATTCTATAGTTCCGCATACCATATTTGTTATCCCTTCCGGTCGGTTAATACTATTGTAAATTTGAATATGTTGTGTGAGTTTGAACAGTAAAATGTTGAATTTTGTTGCGTCACAAAATGTTTTTGGTGTATGAAAGGTGCTTTTGGTTGAGCCTGTTAGGCCTAAATATTTGGGGCTTTTATAATGAAAGCCCATTTACAAAAAGGCCAAAAAAGAACCCATCGACAATAATATAAAGTTTAATTCTACAGAGTTGCCTAATTTCACACAACATCTTCTCTAATTGATTCAGAGAATTCTGTCCATCTCAATTGCTAATTAGCTATTGATTGAGCTTGAAATGAGTTTTGTGATGCGATTTCTGATATTTGCAACACCTCGGAGATTGAAATTATTGTGTTCAAGTCATTATTATCATCTACTGAATTCGTGTAATCGATGGTTCATTCAGCTACATATACAACTCAATTTGTTATTCAAATTATTCTTCGATGTTAATCAACTCCGATCTATGACTCTCTCCAAATAATGGCACACCAGGTATCTGAATTTTCTACTCAACTGCATAGATCTTCTACTGTACTTAGCTGATATTAGTAGCATGATTGTAATGTGTTGTTTATTAGTACAATTGTCGAATCCGTTAAATTGAAATCAGTAGATGTTGTAATTGGTGTGATAAGTTGCAAGTTGTTTGTTGCTAACCTGAATTGTTTTAATCTGGTTAACTCGGATTGTTATGAGTTGTTGTTTGTCTATATATTCCGTGTTTTAGGACATTTAGTAATTCGTGGTTGTTTGTTATGTACACACTTGTTCACCAGGCATATATGCATATACACTTCACTTTTGTATGAAAAAATGACAAATATAACCTGTTTGCTATCAAATTAAACGAAAATGACAATTTCCAAAAAGCTGGCCAACTCTGACCGTTTCAATCTGCCATTCCCGAATGGGTATTATGTTTCATCCCTTCCCTCTTCATCCCTATATGCCTACCTACAATGTATATACTGTATATGGATTTATACGCACTCCTTCGCCACAGATCAACGGCAGTAACTACTAGACCCGTAGATTATATAGTACACCACCATCAGTGATGTAGCAACATCGCTGCAATTCAGAGATCTATACAATTCAGAAATATACATTGTAAGGATACCCCAATGAATTATGTGTATCTAGTGTATGTATAGTCTGTATACCCTACTGGGATTTGCGTATTCCATTAAATTAGTAGTAATACACAATTGTAGAATGCGTAATGCTGGTACCATAACACCAAATGCGTATTCAATCGGTTATAGTTGGCTACCAATTTCAAACTTGCTCTTATCGTTACTCTGATATGAAAATGTTTTTGGTGTATGAAAGGTGCTTTTGGTTGAGCCATTCCCAGATTTCTTATTAGCTGTCATGTCCGGATTTGAGAAGTGTGCACGGGGTTGCAAGGGAGATTTATTTAAAGAAACATATGGAACAGGTGACCATAAGCTAATATGGTAGATGTCTGGAGGCATTAGTCAAATAGTTGATATTAGTCAGCAAATGTGTTTGTGACCAGTCTCATTCTTTCCGACAGTGTGGGCTGCTTTCGTGTAGGCTATGAAAATCTATTATGTGTGTATTGTCTCTGTGGTAGGACAAGATGGGCATGTTTTGTTATTTGTTTATTACTCCTTTGGATCCTTTAGAATTGGTTGAGAGGAGTTTCTCTTGAATTCTTGCAGCTTGTGCATACAGTTTTGATGGTGTGGTTAGGCTTTGTTTTTCGGGCTTGTAATGAGTTGCTGGAGGTTGGGGTGGATTTTATTCGCTTCAATGCTTTAGCCTAATCTGTTGCTAAAAGTTAAATTGTTTTTAAGATCGATATACTTATAATTAGGCTCAAGAAATTGAAACGTATGATTTGAACTCAACCTAGCAATTATTTAGGATGTTGCATGTTATTATAAAAGAATTTCCAAAAAAAACAAGACCAATGTTTGCTGTTAGAAATATGGATTATTTATGTCTCCGATTGTCTCATTTTGTGTATTTTCGTTTTGAGTATCGCAAATGTTGAACCCATATCTAAGAGTGAATGAATTCTTGTACCTAAGTACCCAATCAACACACAACACTAAATAAATTTGCGTCGGCCATTTTTCGAATCAGTCATTTAATATATGAATAAATATTATAATAGTACTAGTTTATAACCCGTGCCAAGCACGGGCCGAACATGAGTCGACATTAAAATATTAGTATTAATAAATTATTAATAAATATTATTTAAAAATGTATTTCTCAAGAATTGAATGATAAAAATATATAATAAATAAATAATTATTTAATTATGTAGTTGTAGACAATCGTACTGTGCATAAAGCTAAAGAAATTAAAGTAAATAAATAAATCTTGTATGATTACGTAGCTGCAAAAAATCTAATGCTTGATGAAACTATTGAATTTAAAGTAAATATATAAATCTTGTATAATTACGTAGTTGTAAGGAATCAAACCTGGATAAATCTAAAAAATTTAAAGTAAATAAATCTAGTATAATTACGTAGTTGCGAGGAATCGAACCTGGATTAAGTGATAACCAAATTTGGTACTTTGGTAGTTTAGTACCGCGGAGCCATTTTCACATTGTTTTGCTTATTAATAAAAAGTATAGATTATATTGGTATTATGATATTACTTCAATTGGTTGTAATAGTCTTGTATAATTATATTAATTTTAAAATGTTAATCCTTCCATCTCAATATAAGTGTCTTGTTCGACTTTTTACTGGTCAAACTGACCGAATTTTGACCGTACATTAAATATTATCCTTTTACAATTTTCAAAAACTGAAAAATACTTTTAAAGTAGATTATGTACATTTTCTAATGACATAATTTTTAAAATTTTATTAATTATATATTATATGTAATGTTTGGTAAAAAATTGGTCAATTTGACCAACAAAAGTCAAAACATGACATATAATATGAGATTGGAGGGAGTAATCTCTGTTACTCTCAGGGCTGAGCAAAACCGAACCGAAACCGAAAAACCGATCCGAACCCAAATTGAGTTTTTTCCAAAATTTTGTTATTTCGGTTTTTCGGATTAAACCGGAATAAATTCGGTTTGGTTTTAAGAATAGTGGTTCGGTTAAAAACCGAAAAACCGAAATATATTTATATATTTTTAAAAATAATAAATATATTACATATATTATATATTTATATTAGATTTTAAGTTTTAACAGTTATTAGTTATTACTTATTACTTTCCTTTTTTCAATTCAACTTCAAGTTTCAACCCTAGATCTAAAAGACTAAAACTCTTCTAACTCGAGCGGCCGAGCAGTATCACTCCCGCGATTATTCAATTACTCTTCAATTGCGATTCTTCAATTAAGATTTAAGAAGGTATCACTGATTCTTTCCTTTCTTGATTCTAATTACTGAATTAGGTTTTCGACTTTGCACTTGTTTATGTAGAACAATTATTGAATTACTGAATTTGCACTTGTTTAGTTGTTTGTGTGTTTTGTATGGTGGGGAATTTGCAAGATTTTCATAGCAAGTACATAACAATGAAGCAGTACATAACTAAGATTGAAATAGAGAAACTGATAGTTCATAGAAGCAGCCTCTTCAAATTGCAGCATTGACGAGGTTCTATATCTTGAATGCAGCAGGACTCCTAAATATTACATCATGTCATGCTACAAAAAAATTTAAAAATTGTTTGTTTTTAGTTTTCATTCATAAACTTACAACGAACATATATAGTTGCGATTTGTTTCTAAATTAGTGTTTGTCATTGTAACATTTCTGTTATCTGGAATTAATTTTTTATCAGGTTCTGCAGAAGACTGCAGCATGGGAGAAACCTGTGTTGTCTACTTGTCTGTCATTACCCTTTATACTTGATTGTTTATGTTCAGTTTACAATTATATTGTCGGAGTCTCGGAGACTCGGAGACTCGGAGTTGAGTTGTTATATCTACATTCAATTGTGTTGTTACTGCAATTACTCGGAGTTTACAATTACTGTTGTTACTGCAATGTTAAGATGGTTTTGGTGTTATCAGTTATGTTGTAGTGACTAGTGAAGCACAGACTCTTGTTTAGCGGCGAGCTTCTTTTAGATTTTCAGTCAAAATCTAAAAAGGAATAGACTTGATTCTGTGAGTTGAAGTGTTGAACTGTGATTCTGTGTATTTATATATTCTGTGAGTTTGCAGCCTTTTGCCTTTTCTGCAAAGTTTATTTAACTTACGGCCTTTTCTATTTGTTTAACTTACAGCGATGTCAAACTTACAACCCGAGAATGAGATTGAGATGAGAGATTCTAATGAAGGTAACAATACTCAAGCAAGCTCTGCGATAAGGAAAAGAAAGCCGATTAAAGAAAGGTCGATAGTGTGGGATCATTTTATCAAGTTTAAGGACCCCGATGGCAGTTTGAAATCGAGATGCAAGTACTGTGATAAGGTATATTGTTCTAATTCTAGTGTAAATGGCACTTCCACACTTAATTCTCACCTTAAAGTTTGTAAAAAGCTTCCACTTAGTGGTGAATCGAATAGAGAGCAGTTAGCATGGTGCAGACCTTGTGGTATAGAATAAAATTATTGTAAACCAATATTACTTTAACAGCATATCAAATTTACAATTTGATGTATTATTTTATCTGCTACATTCCATTCAGCAGCAATGATGGAATCTTTTTATCAAGCTTTAATAATTTGTTATAGTGACAATAATGGTACGATAACAATGATTATGTGAATTCTTTGCTCAATTTGATAGGATCAGTATTAACGCAGAATTTGACACTGTAGTTGGGCTTCAATCTTCTTCTTGGTATATAATCATCAAGTGTGGTGCACTGGTGGAGCAGATAATGAATCCATGGGAAATAGCTGCAGCCTAGGAAAAGATTGATTACTACAACCTCATCATTTATAATGTTAGCGTAGCTGCAGCCGGAATAGATGGATTACAATGACCTGATTTTAGCCACATGCTCATTTATAAAATTTAGGTATGTAACAAAGATTCTCTTGTAAGGCAAATCTTCCTACTAACATGATATTTAGAAATCGTTTATCAACTAATTTAGTCTTAGCCCTGCATATAGAAATATATAGAACCACAATTGTGCAGAAGTTTTACAAAGGTCTTATAGCGGTAGCGCTACCCGTGGCCACTGGTTGGGGTCTCTCCTCTTTGTGTCTTTAGTACTTGGCTTCACCTTCGCAATGTTTAATGCTGCATTTTCTTACTAAGTAAAGGCAAAGATACTTGATCATGCTGATATAACGTATGTGGTATGCCTCCATTTTTAGCTTTAGATGCGGTCGTGTTTGATCTGGATTATGGGAGATGGCTGGAAGAACCCCATCTATTGATTAGTGGGGCTACGAGCAGAGGTGCAAGATCATTTACCGGACAACAAGCTTCAACTAGATGTGGATCACTGCCTGTCACATTTTCATGAGGTGATGCACGTGAAAGCATGCTTTGCTAAGACTGATGTGTTTCATCTTGTTTCTGGGGAGGCTCCCAACTGGAGGTTGCTTCATGTGGATGGGAGAATTCCACCCTCATGAACTCATCAAGGTACCATACACTAACATAACTCACATATCAATTAAATCAGGCCAACCTTATATGTGAAAAAGTTTTCATGCGCTTTCTTTCCATTAGAGGACTAGAAGGGTCTTGAAAAAATGGTACTATCAAAATTAGGTTTAGATCGTAGTGAGAAGTGGTTTTTAATTTTGCGGGAACTATATAAAGGTTTTAAGATAGTTCAAACTTAAAAGGGCTAACTAGCACCCGACCCCAAAAGTATCTAATTAAGTTAGGTTTAGGTTGTTCTCTATTGCTCTAATTAGGTCTCGATTTTGATTTTGAAACTGTCTCCTCTTACTCTTAGGTCATATTTCCTTCATTATATTTTGGGGACTATTAATTTGTTTCAAATTTTTTGTTTTATTTACTCTGTAAGCTAGGCTAAAGACTACATCTTAATTAAATCTAAAATAATATACAGGAAGAGAGTGGGATTAATTTAGTTGTCAAAATGAAATCGGAAGTTAGCAAAAACTGCTTCCAAAAATTGTTAATTAGTATGGCAAAAAAATAGTGCGAATTCTGGATATATAGTATTTTAATTAAAATTCTCACCAGAAAATTTTAAAATTTCTGGTTGCCTCTTGGATTTCAAAGTATACTACTTTATTTACATTAGTACGTAGAATGTGTTGAGAAGTGGTCAAAAATTTGCATGGTGCAAATTGCTAAAAGTAATAATTACTGGATTGTGGAGGGATAAAAAGTATAGTGACGATTATTTCCATTTTTAGATCTAGTTACCCAATTAGGTATTGTTATATATCAGCAAAATCATTTCTCTTGAAAGACCACCTATTTGTTCGTTTACCGGGTCCTTGCACTATTCTGTTTCTGCCGAGCGCAACTGTCTGCCTCCACATTTTCTCCTTGATTATCAGCATATATGACATGTGGTGCTGATGATATTGATTTCTGCATAACAATGGGCAACCAATCAGGTAATTGTAAACCAAATCGAGCCATTGACAGAGCAACAACTTACGGGAGTATGTGGATTTGCAACAGTCAATACAGAAGGTAGAATAAATACTATCACAAGAACTTGACACATTGAATCAATCACTCTCAGATGTCATTGTTTATGATTCTTGGCTCCCCACCAAATATGCAACTACATGGGTCAGATGGCCATGTCCAAGCTCTCCACTCTTGAAGGTTTTGTTAGACCAGGTACTACATACTCTCTACCTCACTTCCCAACTCCAACTTGCATACATATTTTATCTAGACATATAATGTATCCAGGCAACAAAACATATGCACTTGCAATTTTGTATGTTTATAAGTGTACATGTCAATATATAGTCACACATTTTATATATAGCTAGGGTCTTCCTCTATGTATATTCGACTATATACACCTATAATATGATTAGTTCTAGACGTCACAATGTGCATGCAAACTTGTATATATATAGCGCATATTGCATTTATACGGGGTTATAACTTATATATTAAGCTGCTAAATAATCCTCATTTTTAGTTGATAATGAATATTACTGTTCAAATATTCATTAGTAACTAACATAAATATTCAAATATTCTGTATCAATGCACTCCTTTTATCGTGAAAATAGTATATTAACATCAGTCTCAGTTGGAGGCTGTTGACTGTCTCACTCGTTTGCCTAAGAATAATTATCGTAAATGTGGATATAATATATGTGCTTGATACAACCAATTACAGATACAAAACTACACAGTCTCACGTAAATACAAACTGCTTACAATCTTAATACATGTATATTATTTAGAATTTCTCTTTAAGAGTTTTAGCAAAGGGGTACATTCTGACTCAAGTTATATATGTGTATATATATATGTATGTATGTATATATATATATAGAGAGAGAGAACACCAATAAAGTGCCAGACATACATCAGGTGGTACATAGAGGATCATTATGATTTGATCCAAATTACATGGGCAGGATGTTGTTTTTGTTGGTTGCATCATATTTATTGCATTCTTCTGTGCTTAGTGCCTAAAAACAACATGCAACTTCTAACAAGGTAGATGACTTAAAACAACCAAACATAAATCAACAATAAGTTTGTCAGAAATAATTAAACAAAACCAAGAACTTATTAATAGCATAATTATAAAAGATTGAGTATAATTTATACATTATAATCTCATTGAGTATGGCAGAAAACAACACAATCATTTAATTAAACTACAGAAAAACATAATCATTTAAATTAAACTTCTTCACCATTACAATAACTTCCATTCTTGATGACTAACATCCCAAGGAAACATCACAACCATACATAGTTTTGATTGTCGAACTAACCTACTAAATACATAATAAGGATAAGGATGAGGTTTGACCCAATTGAAAAATTGTCAAACCTCTTAACAACATCACACTGTCTTCTTCATCACACCATCTCCTCCGCTTCCTCCGTCTCAGCCCTGCTTCCGCCCATCTCAACTTGCTCCCCCACCATCTCGGCTCCGCCTTCGCCCATTTCAGCTTCCTCCACCAACGGAACTGGATCATCGAAGTAATGGCCACAAAACTTCAGCTATGTCTGAGAAGCATAGCATTTGTATTCTGCTTGCACTTGTGTTTCCTTAACAATAGCTTGAAATTTCTTCATCTTTTTATATACTAGAAATGACTTGGTTTTTTTTTGGTAGATATTGGCATACTAAATCACATGAATTAGATCGGATAAGTGGAATCTTAATACCTCACTGTCATATCCTATGTGGTTTGTCAGAGACAGTGCTCAGGACTTGCAAAATGCCAACATAAAATATTTTGTAAAATGGACTTGAGAATGTTTTACGGCCATACGATATAGCTTCTGAGAACTTATCATGTATGTTACAACTAAACATGGCTCAAGAATCTTTCATCCGGAGAGGATTATTATATTTTGTTCCGATC
This sequence comes from Heracleum sosnowskyi, assembly GCA_030848705.1. Lineage (NCBI taxonomy): Eukaryota > Viridiplantae > Streptophyta > Magnoliopsida > Apiales > Apiaceae > Heracleum > Heracleum sosnowskyi. The sequence goes on along the minus strand of CM061241.1, from coordinate 129,990,640 downwards.
GGTCATCTGACGAGGATTATAATCTTTATTTCCCCTGAAACCATGTCATATGCACTCCAAAGATTATTTTAATTGTTTCTGAGTTTGGTTTTAATCCTTTATTGGTTATGTACTTATGCAGACTATTAACTGACAGTTGTATTGGAATTCCAGTTACATACTAGATGGGGTGCCCCGTATGAGAGAGAGGCCAATTGGTGATTTGGTCACAGGTCTTAAGCAGCTTGGTGCAGATGTGGATTGTTTTCTTGGCACAAACCGCCCCCCAGTCCAATAGCTGGAAAGGGAGGCCTTCCTGGTGGAAAGGTAAAAGTCTGATGGTCTTTTAGGTGTATCCTTTAATGTCAGATATAGTCTTAATCTCTGTCGATCAATTGGCTGCCCAGTTTATGTTCTAGAATGTTGGATTTGTTCTGGTGCAAATTTTGATGTCTTATTAACTCAGTCTTTTTTTGGCTACGGCGCTACGCAATCAGTTTCTGTTCCCATGTATCTTTGTACTTTGTATCTTAAATGTCATCTTATAGATGGGATTGCTCGTAACAGTGGATGGATATGATTTTAGAAGACAGGTTTTTATTAATTGTAAGAACTAAGAAGTTTTTGGGGTGTTCTGAATTGTATCGGTTTAGATGTGATTCAATAAATGTTACTGTATTATGTTTTTTCATATTTGCACAGGTCATTATTCAACCCTTCCTCTTTTCCATCGACAGGTTAAGCTTTCTGGATCAGTTAGTAGTCAGTACCTGACTGCTTTGCTCATGGCAGCTCCCTTGGCTGTTGGGGACATCTAGATTGAGATAATAAATAACTGATTTCTGTACCATACGTTGAGATGACCCTGAAGTTGGTGGAACGATTTGGTATTACTGTAGAGCATACTGGTAACTGGGACAGGTTTTTCATTAAAGGAGGTCAAAAGTAAAAGTAAGTTTCTTCTAACACTGGTTTATGAAGCGTGGTCACATTGGAATCTAATGAAGTGAAAACAAATCATCATTGGAATCTAGCATTGTATATTAATATTAGAGAAAATTACAATGCTTTATTCTAACACAACAACCCGTAACACAACAACCCGTACATGATGAATAAACTAACATAAGATCCAAGCATGCCTAAATAAATTAGGCTTAGGATAAAAGACTAAACAATCCAACTAACTACTTAGGTAGTTAGATAATACAATAATAAAGTTGTTTAGTCTTTTATCCTAAGCCTAATTCATTTAGGCATGTTTGGTTCTTATGTTAGTTTAGTTAACATCTACGGGTTGTGTTAGATTAAAGTATTGTAATTTTCTCTAATATTAATATACAATGATAGACTTGTTAAATTTATGGTGCATTTTTTAGTTTATTTGCAAAAGTAGATTGTGATGTGTTTGTATATTCAATTTAAAAATTAACAAGATTCGAATTTAGTACTGACTTTATTTTTTACCACTTGAGCTGCGCCCTATACGAATTTTTTTTAAGTTCATGTAAATGTTACATGTTCAACTTGATTAAACCAAAGTATATCTTACAAAATAATATGCAAAATGCGTACATTTTTTTTTTGATATAGTTAATTTACATCCTTGTGGATTCGGTTAAGGCCCAAAATATTGATAGGTTAAGGACGTGTAGATTTTGAATTTTGAGGGTCTCCGCTAAGAAGTCCAACATAACTTTAAAAGGACTTAAACAAAGCCCAATAGTCAACAACTCATACTCTTGGGTCAGGTCAAAGGTGAGCTGTTTGATGGTGAAATTGGGCTTTAATTTTAATGATGATTAGGCATATATCATGACTTTTATGGGTTGAATGATATATAAAAGAAGCAGTAAGAAAAAAACGAGTAACCAAAACTCTCTTCTCTCTCAAGTCTTTACTTTTCTATTCAAACTCTTCTTTACCCCGTCCCTCTCTTTGCTTTACACACTTTACACAGCTACAACAAAAACAATATACTATTTTTTTATAATATTTGTTATTTAATATAGAGTTTATTACGTTTTGCAAAAAGGAATTCTTGAATCCGTGGCGGTGAGTCTATGTAATATTTTATTTATACTGCTTCATTTTCGAATTAGTAAATGAAATTTATTTGATTCATTAGCTATATATTGGATTTAAATAGTAACATGATTTGAATTTAGGACTAATTTTATTTTTTACCACTTGACCATACTTTATTTTAAGTTCATGTATATGTTACATGTTCAACATGATTAAACCATAGTATATCTTACAAAATAATAAGCAAAATGCGTACATTTTTGTTTGATATAGTTAATTCACATTCTTGTGGATGGATTCGGTTTAGGCCCAAAATATTGATAAGTTAGAACGTTGAAGATATTGAATATTTGAGGGTCTCCGCTAAGAAATCCAATATACCTTAGCACTTGCACTGTTAGGAGAATAACTGCTAGGAGAATAAGACTTTTTACTGTAAACTATGGCCTGGCCAGCACGAACGGGCCCAACAACGCCAACGAAGTCGGAATGTGCTTCAGTGATTTCTTCTAAAAAAAAGTTGTTCATCTGGATTTTCTGGGTTGGAGTAGTAAGGAAAGAGACAGGACAAAAATTTCTTTAAACTATCCAACAGACTTGCATTATCTCAAGGGTCTCAGGATCTGGAACACCGTCAACGTAACGATCCCATAAGCATACTATCAATCATACGATAAATGCATGACCCATGAGACAACACGCCACAATTAATAATTACATAATTCTGAAAAATTATTACTAAACACAATTAATAATTTACAATTAATCATTTCAATTAATCCCCAATTATTAGATTAATCCCTATACGGTGCCTTCATTGATTAACTCCGATTCTCGCTTTTTACGATACTGCACCTATATAAATTTACTTTCGTTAGCAATGATGTCGTATAAAGATATTACCTCAGCCTTTATAAAAAGGTGATCATTGTACTGCACAAGCTCATTTCTTTTATCTACAGAACAATAAGCGTGTAAACCCTCTTTAACCTTGGTGTAATTTGTTGCACATAGCTGGTCTTGTCAATATTTAGTCACTTGGTTCAAGTTAAATTTTGTATTACTTTAAATATTCATCAATAAACATGACTCAGTTACGAGTGAGAAAAAAAAATTAAAGTGATTTAATTATGATAAATACTAGTGGTTTTTAGGTTTACTATGGGCTTGGGGCTGTGTATTGGAGTAGTATTAATGTACTCGATATCTTCACCTTCACTTTCACCTTTTCCCATCCCATCTCTTTAACTCCTTTTCTCATCTCTGTTTAGCTTTCTCTCTCACCTAAAAACTTTAATTTTCCCCAACCTCTCTTCCCAAACCCATCTCTTCCCATCTTTTCGTTTCATTTCACTACACCCTTCAATCATATTTCCATTTTTGATCATAAAAATCTTTCTATATTTGATCACAATTTTTTTTTTAAATCTTCGTGAAAATGTCTGCGCTGTGTAATGATCAAATGAAATCTAAATGCATGAATTTGCTCTTTATAAATAGATCCTCAAAAACTGTTTCAACATCATCTCAACTCCATACTAAAACAATTATCAGTTTACTATCATGGCATTTCCCAACTTCATTGCACTTCCTGCCTCCCTCCTTCCAATAACGCTTCTTGTTCAAGCTTTTTTCATTCAAACAACCTATCAGATTCTGGCCTCTCTCATTCAAGTGTTCCGTCGGATTCGAGCGGGTGTCAATCAAGTTAATGAATGGTTGGATGTAAGACATGTATTTTGAATTTAATTTGTTCTTTTTCTAGATTTAAAATGAATATTTCTGACTTATTTTGTTTTTGTGAAGAAAAATTCGGAGATGGTCGTCTCTTTTTTGAAGACTGCTCTCTCCGTTCTCTCAGTTAAGTTTCCCGGCACAAATCTTGCAATGTATTCTCTAGCAAGATTATAAATGTTCCACTCCCGATTCGGTCGCCTATCTCCATGATTAATAGCAAGCCATTTGTCACGAGCATATAAATGTAAACTCTCATCTCCTCGACTGCTATGTATTTGTCTTTCACACTCTGCTCACCGTCCTTATATTTAAGCAGATCAATTCTCGTAAGAAGCTCCGATATTGAAAGATCAACAACACAAACAATAGCAAACGTCACAATAGCATACAAGAAGATGACTAAAGTACACTTGCAGAATTCTGGTAGATTAGCTAAATATATTACAAGCACATTATTTAACGACTATGGTCGCCCTAGTAAAAATCACCTTCAACGGATGCTACTAGATTTTTTTTTTTTTTTGAGTCCTCACAATACTAATACTATTATAGTCAGTAATTTCACATGGTACTGTAAACATGGCGTCAAAAGCACTTCCTCCACATCATCAGATTGAAAAAACATATGGAACAAATCTATGAGTGACAGACCATTTCAAGGAGACTAAGCAAGTCCTACTATCCCACCACTTTCAACATCATGTCGAACCGGCTCCGGCCCGTATAGGACATTCCTTCCGACAGGCGGCACCATACGCGTCAACCTCTGAGTCATCGGACGTTGGCCTACCCTTCTTATTAGCAAGTGCGGAACTGTTCCACTCCCAATTTGGTCGCCTATCTCCATGATTAATAGCAAGACATTTGTCACGATCATATAAATGTAAACTCTCATCTCCTCCGCTGCTATTAATTCGTCTTTCACACGCTGCTCGCTGTCCTTATGTTTAAGGACATCAATTCTCGTAAAAAGCTCCGATAATGGCAAACAAGCAACACAAATAATAGTGAACGTCACAATAACCAGTTTTAAAGATTTTTTGGACAATACGAGATTTGTGAGTTCATCCTGGGCTTGATAGAAGAACAACCGACTGACGCACCCACGATGGTACAAGCTAGGTCCATTTCTCAACACTGGACCTGGACCGTTAACCATATCATCGTCACGTTCTTTTTTCATTGAGCAATTATTCGATATAATCTTGCTAGAGAATACATTGTAAAATTTGTGTCGGGAAACTCAACCGAGAGAAACGGAGAGAGCAGTCTTCAAAAAAAAAGATGACCATCTCTGAATTTTCCTTCACAAAAATAAAATAAGTCAAAAATATACATTTTAAATCTAGAAAAAGAAAAAATTAAATTCAAAATACATATGTATTACATCCAACCATTCATTAACTTGATTGACACCCGTTCGAATTTGACGGAACACTTCAATGAGAAAGGTCAGAATCTGATGGGGAGCTTGAATGAAAAAAGCTTGAACAAGAAGCGCTGTTGGAAGGAGGGAGGCAAGAAGTGCAATGAAGTTGGGAAATGTCATGATAGTAAACTGATAATTGTTTTAGTATGGAGTGGAGATGATGTTGAAATAGTTTTTGAGGATCTATTTAAAGAGGGCAAATTCATGCATTTAGATTTCATTTGATCATTACACAGCGCAGGCATTTTCACGAAGATTTAAAAAAAAAATTGTGATCAAATATAGAAAGATTTTTATGATCAGAAATAGAAATATGATTGAAGGGTGTAGTGAAATGAAACGAAAAGATGGGAAGAGAGGGGTTTGGGGAGAGAGGTTGGGGAAAATTAAAGTTTCTAGGTGAGGGAGAAAGCTAAACAGAGATGAGAAAAAGAGTTAAAGAGAAAGTTTAAAACAAGTTATTGTGACGTTCACTATTATTTGTGTTGCTTGTTTGCCATTATCGGAGCTTTTTACGAGAATTGATGTCCTTAAACATAAGGACAACGAGCAGCGTGTGAAAGACGAATTAATAGCAGCGGAGGAGATGAGAGTTTACATTTATATGATCGTGACAAATGTCTTGCTATTAATCATGGAGATAGGCGACCGAATCGGGAGTGGAACAGTTCCGCACTTGCTAATAAGAAGGGTAGGCCAGCGTCCGATGACTCAGAGGTTGACGCGTATGGTGCCGCCTGTCGGAAGGAATGTCCTATACGGGCCGGAGCCGGTTCGACATGATGTTGAAAGTGGTGGGATAGTAGGACTTGCTTAGTCTCCTTGAAATGGTCTGTCACTCAGAGATTTGTTCCATATGTTTTTTCAATCTGATGATGTGGAGGAAGTGCTTTTGGCGCCATGTTTACAGTACCATGTGAAATTACTGACTATAATAGTATTAGTATTGTGAGGACTCAAAAAAAAAAAAACTAGTAGCATCCGTTGAAGGTGAATTTTACTAGGGCGACCATAGTCATTACATAATGTGCTTGTAATATATTTTGCCAATCTACCAGAATTCTGCAAGTGTACTTTAGTCATCTACTTGTATGCAAGACAGATATTGGTGATAAAAATAATGCAGCAGACAGAGACTCGTATCTTGTTAATTGGTCATATTGATGCTCCAGAACTAAGATGTTATAATTTAGATAGAAAACATGCGACTGAATACAAGGAGGGCGATGCCACTCACTGTGAGAAAAGCTTAATATTGGCCATCTTTTTTTTACTATACATTATAGAACAAGAACACTACAGAATTTTTGAGAGGTAACTATGGTACAGTCCAAAATTTAATTATAACAAATCACTACATTTAAGTCTTCAACTGATATTTGAAATTACTGCAGTCATTTTAGCATGATAACTGCACTTGGCTCCTGGATCTTAAATCTTGATCCGTTTTAGGCTGCATTTCAGATAATTTTTTATATCTTGTTATCAGAGTTTTGGAAAATCAATATCAAGACAATATTTATTCTTCTCTAACCTGTTTTTTTGATTTCCTTCTAAAATTAGGCGGGACTGCAACATTTGGAGATAAATACCACACCACTGGTTTACAGATAAGTAAAGACTTATAGTGGCAGTTGTATACTTGTATTTAGGAAGGAAAAAGTAAGCTCATCAATCAATTCACCACTTTTGCACTTTAGGATCATTGTAAATATTAATCCTGCAGTAAATTTGATCATTATTTAAGAGCCCAAAAATAAATGGCTGTGGGCTGGGTTGCCGTGGATCGGACTGCATTTCTTGAGGTTTCGGTTTCGGTTTTAGGTCCAAACTGAACCAAAAAAAACCGAACCGATCCGTTTAATAAAAATAAATAAATAAATAAATTATATATTCTACTAGACCAATTTTTATGAGTAGTGGGAGTAGATTAATAAAGATCCTAAAATTCCTTTTAATAATTACACTATTTTGTTCTTGTTTTTGAAGTTTTAATTTGTAATAGTTGATTAATAAATGTAGTTTACTAAATTTCTATATCTAGGTGTTTTATATGTTTGCTTTATTTTTTGACGTGACGATTTTTCTTGGCTTTCCTGAAAAACTATTTACTTATTCAAAGACTTCAGATATCCTCGAGATTGTTGAATTTCTAACATTGTCTTATATACATCTCAAAGAAAATATTTTTGAAGATCATGTTAAATTTTCATTATTCTCAGATCATGTTGGACTTTAATAATTTACTATGAAAACTTTGTATGTTTATTTTGTACGAAAAAATAATTTGTAACTTTGCATGCTTAAAAATTCGAAGTCATTTTATTTATTTTGTTATGTTTATTTGATGCGATTTTAAAACCGAAACCGAACCGATTGTAACCGATCCGATCATTTTAAAACCGAAACCGAACCGTCGGTTTCGGTTTTTGATTTTAAAAACCGAGGATATGCGGTTTCGGTTTTAATCTAAAACCGAACCGATCCGACCCGCACTCCTCCGGGTAAAAATTAGAAACTTTCCGGCCAAGGTACTGATTTATGATTAATCGGTCATTCAGGTAGGGATTAATCAGAAGGATTAATTGAAGTAAAAATTGGATGTATTTAAATATTGTAATATTATTTAATGTATTATTCCGATTTTATTAGTTATTTATTAACTAATATGTATATATTGTATTATAAGTTTATAATTATTCATATTTGATTACAATATTATTTTAATTCTAGTAAGTTATTTATAACATTTCGATTAATAAATACTTGTAAGGATTAATTGGATTTCAAAAATCGAATCGATCGATCACCTTGTAGAGGATTAATCGGGGATTAATCGGTAAAATCGGTAAAATCGGAGGGTTTAAGATTTTAGCTAAGATAAAGTAGATGAAAAAGAAGAAAATATAGTAGTGATAAATACATTAATATAAAGCTAAATTATAATTCTGAAAAGTTAGTTTTTTCCACATTAATGGCTCGAGTCGAAATTAATTATTGTAAATATACTTTTTCTTGCGGAGTTGAGATTGAATTTTTGATTATATTTTTTAAAATTGTTTGAACATATAAAAATTTTAAACTTCACAAAAATTAGACAATACACCAACTATATCATTCTTGTGATCCCTTCTACATTTTTTTCTTCTTTTCACTTTTTGATTACTTTCCATTTATTTTTACTGCAATGAGACCAAAATTTGTGCTCATAGCACCAACTTTGGCCAACTTTTGACTGTGCTATTGACGTGAAGGTCTGACTGTGCTATTGACGTGAAGGTCTAAGGTTCGATCGAAAGCACCTGGCAGTTTTAATAACTTTTTATATTTTGAATTTATCTTCTTCGAATAATCTTGTTCACGAACTGTATAGAATTTGAATTTGAATTTCCAGACATAAAACTTGATTTTGATTTTTTCAAAATTAGTTCCCATGATTTGAATAATATATATATATATATAAAAGGTTAGGTGTTTTTTCAATGTAAAAGGTGAATGACAATTTTGTAATAAAATAACACAACCCCCTGTATTTACAAAAATAACCCTACTCTTATTTGTATTTTGTTTTAACCTCGGGTTGTTACCTGAGGCTGACCAGAGGGCCATCATGGCCATCAATCCCTAATGTTGAGAATGAAAAAACAACAAAGTCCAACTTAGATATTTCATTACATAAAACTCATTACATTAAACATACAAACTGCTACATAATATGTCATTGTTGAAACATAATCAATGACATTTTAATTCAAACTACACTAAAGTAAAATCATCAAATCTAACTTAATAAATTGAGATTAAACAAGTCTAATAATTCCGCTCCTCTCCACGTCTAGACGGGCCTCCGCAAATTGAAAGAAAGTGTTTGCTCCCATCGGTGGCATCCGAATCGGAATTAAATTCCTAGCCTAGGGAGGCAAAAGGTTTCTCCTTTCAAGCACATGGGGAACTGTAGGAGCCCTCCGATCCAACATCTCCCACACCAGCATAAAAAAACTGTTAACAATCATGATTGTATAGGCATTCTTGTCTAACATATCTTTATAGACTAACCAATTCTCGTACTTGCTTTGAGCAAACGATATCTTGATTTCAGTTTCGAATGTCCAAGCACCAATAAAAATTACTACGAGAGAAGATAGTAGGTGTTTTACACTTTTTTTGTAAAACACAGTCTCTCCCAATTCGTTGGGGAGCTCATAAAAGAGATGCCACCTGACCAGTTTCTGATACCATCGATCTTCATTTCCTAGGCGTGGAACACCACCACCAACCATATCTTCAGCCCGTTCTTTCAGGATTGCAAGAAGATGCAACGCAACCAAGACAGAAAAAGCTGCGATTTGAAGACGATGTCGCTTAGCTTCTAAGCTCTCCACAGCATGTTCAGATTCACTGGGAAATTGCACGAGGAGAACCTGGAATGCAGCCTTGAGTATAGTGTTGATGATGCCCAAATTTCGCTACACAAGACAAAAAAAATAATCAGAAAACAAATATTTCAAGGCTGCATTCCAGGTTCTCCTCGTGCAATTTCCCAGTGAATCTGAACATGCTGTGGAGAGCTTAGAAGCTAAGCGACATCGTCTTCAAGTCGCAGCTTTTTCTGTCTTGGTTGCGTTGTATCTTCTTGCAATCCTGAAAGAACGGGCTGAAGATATGGTTGGTGGTGGTGTTCTACGCCTAGGAAATGAAGCTCGATGGTATCAGAAACTGGTCAGGTGCCATCTCTTTTATGAGCTCCCCAACGAATTGGGAGAGGCTGTGTTTTACAAAAAAAGTGTAAAACACCTACTATCTTCTCTCGTAGTAATTTTTATTGGTGCTTGGACATTCGAAACTGAAATCAAGATATCGTTTTCTCAAAGCAAGTACGAGAATTGGTTAGTCGATAAAGATATGTTGGACAAGAATGCCTATAAAATCATGATTGTTAACAGTTTTTTTATGCTGGTGCGGGAGATGTTGGATCGGAGGGCTTCTACAGTTCCCCATGTACTTGAAAGAGAAACCTTTTGCCTCCCTTGGCTAGGAATTTAATTCCGATCCGGATGCCACCGGTGGGAGGAAACACTTTCTTTCAACTTGCGGAGGCCTGTTTAGACGTGGAGAGGAGCGGAATTATTGGACTTGTTTAGTCTCAATTTATTAAGTTAGATTTGATGATTTTACTTTAGTGTAGTTTGAATTAAAATGTCATTGATTATGTTTCAACAATGACATATTATGTAGCAGTTTGTATGTTTTATGTAATGAAATATCTAAGTTGGATTTTGTTGTTTTTTCATTCTCAACATTCAGTGCTGCTTATGATTCAGTATATTTTGTTTCTCTATGGCTTTTGATTCGTTTGGTAAAGAAATGGTATGTAGTATCAACTATAGCACTAGGCTTGCATTGTTTCTTTGAACACCGAAAACTAACTCATATTTTAAAACAGGCTGAAGAGAAACTGAATGCTTAACATAACAATATTTTCAGGATCATCAGTTTATGGCAACTTACAGTAATAAAACAGTAGAAGTTTGTAACGCTGATTCATAACTTATTACAACTCCAGTAATACACACCTGGATTGTCCATTATTTATGATACGTATAAAATGAAAAAACATAATAAACATAGTGAAGCTAGGTCTGAGCATTCAAGTTATAAGGTATCATGTTTGTTGTTATAACTTGCTCTTCCTTACCGGTCCCATCTCCTTCGCCTTTGCTCGCAACACATGCTTCTGTACTTTTCGAGTAGCAGTCTTTGGCAATGGGCCAAAGACTACTGATTTTGGCACCCTATATGCATGCAGATTGGACCTGCAGAATTTCATTACATCCTCGCTCATCTTGCGTTCATTAGATTGATCGACCCCGGGCTTCAAAGTGATAAATGCACATGGAGATTCTCCCCATTATTGGTCTGGCCTGGCCACTACTGATGCTTCCATAACCGAGGGGTCTTTGTACATAATATTTTCAACCTCCACGCTACTGATATTTTCTCCTCCCGAAATTATGATGTCTTTTGATCTATCTTTAATTTCGATATAGCCATCTGGATGTTTCACAACAAGATCCCGGAATGCTACCAACCGTTTGCAAAAGCCTCTGCATTGGATTTAGGGTTCTTTAGGTAACCTTTCATGACAACATTACCCCGAAATACAATCTCCCGGATAGTGGTTCCGTCTGCTGGGACAGGTTTCGTGTCTTTGTCGACAACTTCCAAGCCCTCCAAACCAACATACTGTACTCCTTGCCGCGAATTCAATTTAGCTTGTTCTTCTGGGGATAGTTTGTCCCACTCAGGTTTCCATGCATTTACCGTCGATGGACCAAAGGTTTCAGATAAACCATAGGTATGTGTGACACAAAATCCATGTTGGGCCATAGCATGTACATGTACAAGTCGAGGGAGGGGAACAACTTTCTCCTTTTGTGGGGCATTTACCAGAGTATTGAGCCCCACTGGTGCAGCACAGAAATGAGTTACCCAGTTGTTGGCAATGGCAGAATAAACACCCTCTGCTGTTACCTGCAAGAAACCCCGATAACACATTGTAGCGAAACATAGATATTACTATAGGAAGCGGCCAACTTTTTATTTAAGTTGATATATTTAAAAATCTTTCACCAATATTACAGCCGATTTGGAAATGAGGGCAAGTCTTAGTTTCATCTGGAATCATAGTTTTAGCACAAGGGAGGAAGAAAACTAGTCGCTTAGTCAAAAGTATGCTAATTATAACTAGTTTTTTGACTTTAAATTTATTGATCTGAATATTGTTGTCCACTAACAATTTATGTATGGACAGAGTTTAGTCTCATATATGAGATACGTCTGCGCCGGATAGAGTATGTTTTGCTACTACATAGGTCTGTCTCAATCATATAGAACAAAGGAAATTATAATCAGAGCAAGCTCTACATCCTTTGTTATATCAATAGAAGAGATCAAAAAAATCACCTGTCGAAGGCAAATGCTTGTACCAGAAGTATAACCCAGAGCAATAGTCTTCCACTCATCTTGTGGTGGTTTCCATGGGAAACCTGGATCACTGGTCTCAAGGAATTTCTCATATTCAACTGCTCCTCTTTCTAAAGCATACTAAAGTGACTTTTTATCACAGTTTTCATTCGCAATCACAATCACAAGTGGCGGCTTGAAGTTGCTCTTGGATTTGTCTGACAAATTTTTTAAACCTTCCTCTGCCATTTTAAAGAACTCTTGGTCCACCATAACAATTAACAACTGTAGAACCTGAATGCTCTAGAAGGAAAGAAGTAGCTCCTGCATTTAAACGAACGTTGACAGTGTTGATGACATCCCCAGCCATTGGGATTCCAAAATGAGCTTCATACTGGGTGGGATGTTTGGTGCAATAATTGCTACCTGCAAATGCAGACAATGAAAATTAGTAAAGTGGTAAATAATTAAGGTAATGCATCATGTTTTACATACTTTCAAACCATTATAAGACTTAGCGAATTAGAAAAAGGTATATATTTTTTTTAGCGAATTAGAAAAAGGTATATTTGATGAAAGTAAAACAATGCCAATGATGCAACAAACAAATAGATTACTTGATCTTGTACATTAACACGAGTGTTAATGGCAAGAGAAAAAAAATTACATAATAAATACACGAAAGATACATGAAGCTTCAATCAGCTCATTGCCTATTTAGCGATTCGTAATCACACTTTGACACACACAAAATACCCCAAACAATCCCTAGAAGGAGGAACACATCAAATGAAATTTGTACACTATTAATACATACCACTTGAGCCAAACAGTCAATTTGTTTGATACAAGTTTCAACAGTTTCAGATTCTATTTCTTGAGACTGCAACCCAACCGAACTTCATTTAAATTATAATATAATATATTATTTTATTTTATTTAAATTTATTGTTCTGGACAATTAGACAGTAGATGTTGAACATTTACGCTTCACTCTACTGTACATACAGATAATAAGTAGTAAGCTGAATTACTGTTTTTTTAGGAGTTGGATCGTTAAGAAAGACTCTTCTCCTTCACTTCTTGTTTGTGCGTTGCTCTTTCGCTTCCGGATCGTCTCAGCTCGCTCTCTCTCTCTCTCTCTCTCTCTCTCTCTCTCTCTCTCTCTCTCTCTCTCTCTCCGAGTTAGTTTCATCTCTATTTTAGGCAAATTTGTTATAGTTTAAGCTCAAATTAGTTGTTCGAGAATTGTTAATTTAGCTCAGATTTAGTAACAGATTATTGCATTTTAATCAAGATGGATTTGTAGCTTCTGTTTGAGCAGCACGATGTGCAAAGTTTATTACCTGTTGAGAGTGAGGTAACATATCGCTAATCTTATTAAACTTTATGTGCTTGACTACAAAAATTTTCTCAGTCAAAAACATGGTTTTGTTATCTATTAACTGAATTCAGTTTCTATATGCGTCAAACATAATCAAACATGTGACACTGAGGTTATGTATATTGTATACATCAAAATCCGCGTGAGGATATGTATTTAGTTTCCAAAAATACAAAATTCATGTGATGCTGGTTGAGTTTTTACCAAATATCTACTGCTTGGGCATTTATGAAAAAAAATTATGTTCGTTTTCTTGATAAGAGCGAATTTCAAAGTAGTTATTTTAAGTCTGGGCTCTTGGTTTTCAGTGTATATACGAGGCTCTGGCAATTGTCATATTGTGGCACGTGAGATTTCTGTTTTTCTTTTCATCCTTTCTGCACACATAATAACATCAAAATATCAAATCATGCTGCATACCGTAGATCATCATATTTTTACATTTACCCTGAGTAATCCATCTTTTAGGTGCTCAGCCCTTTGATTCTGTAAACAAATTGATTATGTGGACTGTGGTTTTCAGACGAAAGATTTACAAGATCATATAATATTATGTGGATTCGGATGTGTCGGCCAGGTATTGCCACAATCTTAAAACTAAGGCTCTGTTTGGGATTGCTGTTAAAAATTGCTGTGCTGTTGAAAAAAGTGCTGTTAAAATAAGTGTTGTTGTGAAAATCTGATAACTGTTTGGTAATATTTTTGATATTTGCATGTTTTGGTGTATAATATAAAAAAAATTAATGTTTTTGGTGAGTTTTGATGTTAAAACCAATAACTGCTTCCCGCAAAAGCTGAAAAGCAGCTTTTTTCAAAAGCATGGGGGGACCTGCTTTCTCTAAAAGCAGCTTTTCAGCCAAAAGCGCTTTTCAAAAAAGCAGCTTTTAAATTTTACCAAACACTTTTTAGCTGCTTTTCAAAAAAAAGTTGCTGCTACTGTCTGCAACAGCAATGCCAAACGGAGCCTAAGTCTATTAACTGTTTAATATGAGAGATTGAGGAACTTTATGAGTCTCGACTAATTCAGTATTTAGATCTTTGCTCAGCTAGAAGCTGAAAGACTAATTCCATTTGTTGCTCTGGATGTCAAGGAGGTGTGAGCGTGTACTCTGTCTAACCTTTATTCAAAGTAGACTGATAATCTGTAGAATCTCGCTCCTAAACTCTGGACCTTCTTTTATCCAAAGTAGACTAATAAATCTGTAAAAATCTTGCTCCTAAAGTACAGATTCTGCAAATATTTAGCTGAACTATAAGAGATTTAAGTTCCCCTCTATCGATAGATCTATAAATGCAACTTCAATATATAATGTTGTGCTTTCCTTCAGTGATCGAGTATCAGTTGGGCGTGCCCTTGACCTTCTTGTGTACTTCGGTGATGCTGGCAGTAGAGAGAGGTATGGTTAAGGGAAATTAGCTGTGCCTTTTTAATTCTTTCCCAGACATGCTAATCTGCTTGGTGCCTACCTGGTTGACAGGTTCAGCATAAAGTTGGAGTTGAAAGAGCATGTGCTGCAGCAATAACTATGGATACTTCAGGTGCAAATTAAGAACTGTCTCGGCTCTGAACAAGTATTTTCCCAATCTCAAGACCTTTGTGCGTGCTCATGATGCTGATCATGGGATCAATTTGGAAAAAGCTGGTGCAACAGCGGTATCTTTCTGCTATCTTATATACCCTGTGAGATTTTTCTTGTTGGATTGATTTTGCAAATTACTATTTTTCTAATAATTTGGATTACATTATCTTTTTAGTTTTCTTTTTTTCTTTGAACATAAATGCTTGAAAAGGTGATTGTCTTCAACCTACCCCCAACTAGTAGGAACAAAGGAATAATTAATAATAGATCAGCATTGATATAGTTTCACAGCCAATATGTAATAGTAACGATAAGACTTAATTTACTTTTCCTTCATACGTTGTGGAATCTGGAATAGGCTAGCTAATGAATGACTAAGAATTTTTATATGTGTATATTAATCTATGTTGCTTGGACTCTTCATTTTAGATTCAAGTACCCGTGTCGGACACTCGGACTCGGACACTTATTTTAGGCCAAAAACATGCATATTTTTCAAAATCTTGCCGAGTCCGGTACTTGGACACGTATCCATGTCCGACACTTCTAGCCGAGTCCTAGTAACATAGATATTAATCAATAAATTGACAACAGTGAATTCCCTGTGCATGTATATGCAAGTCTGCTTAACTAAGAGCTTAAAACATTGCATTTGTAATGTGATGGTCGTTTTTAACCATTGGAGGAAGGGACAAAGGAGAAAAAGGTGGAGGAGACTGATTCAGTTATGAGGAACGATAATCCATCAGGTTGAATAGAACACCAATCATGTTGAAATTTTATGCTGGATAGGACTGTTGTTTAATAAATTTATTTATTCAAATAAATTTAAATTAAAGGGACGAGGGATAAAGATGTAATTAGATGAGGACAGTTTCATGGTTAGTGAAAAATAAAAATGGTAAAACAAGAAATGCATGCTTGCTCTTACGCAACGTGTTAGACTTTTATAAAGCTAAAAATTTGATTGGGATGTGTTTCTGCAATACTGAATGACACCAAGTCAATGGGTTCACCACCTAAAAGTTACCAGTCTACCATATCACCACCTAAAAATTACCAGTTTACCATAGTCGCACCGTTTGGTAAAATACAGATTTTTTTGGAAATATCATGCATCTTTTTCTGATATATATGGTGATTAGCTATAAATGGGCGTGTGTCCTCTGAATCTATAATGTGTGGAGTGATTGATACTGTAGTTTGGATGTGGATTATTCGTTTTATATTTGCTGCGAGAAGTATATTGTATTTTTTTGGTTAAATTACTAGGATTATTTTCTTTTATTAGTTAAAGTAGCTACGATTATTATTATGCAAGTTAAGTTTTAGCTCCTACATGAGGAGAGATATCTTCATTTTTAATTGTAATTGATTTATTATTAAAATTTAGTGTTCTTTTTGGAAATTTTTAATCGTTGTACGATTTATGTGAGGCGATCCTGAATCCTATTTTCGATTTCTGTCTTGCTTCAGTTGGGGGGAGTGTTCCTTTCTTCTCACTCAAATGTAGCATCTTTATCGAACCGTCGAACCTTGCATATTTTAAATTGAAGATTTATGTTACTGAGTTTTTGTTTTCAGCAGACGTTCAATTTCTTAAAGTAGCATCTGCATGTATGCCTTTGCGCATCAATATATGTTCAATTCACTTGAGAGAATATCACAATTTTACAAGTATTTGCTCTTTTCATCTCGATTCCCTATATACTGAAACTGAATCCTTTACATGTCAGTTTGTGGGAGTTCAATTAATTTTTAGCGCAGGTTTAGCTAGGCATCTATATTAGGACCATTGTGAGGGCTAAGTTATTAAAATTTAGATTTGTTCTATATTGCATCCTAAACTTCCAATCTTCATGTAGGTTAAATATTCTTGCTGAGATTCTTCGTTTTGGTTATTGTGAGTTTTACAAAGATTGGTTGAATGCAAAATCTGCGGCTAGGATTTTTTAATTGTGACTTGAAAATTTGAAGTTTGTGGACTTTACAAAGTAGATGTAGTAGATTGTTGTACTCTTGTATTGTTTTTATAGCCTCGTAGGTACAAGTATGTATCAGTTAATAGATTATAATCTAGAATTTTTAAAGCTAAGTTTTGCGGTAGATTGGCAAGTTTTGCGGAATTGACGAAGAAAATCTAGAACTTTGATTCTTCTTGGTGGATTGTTATGGTTTGCTTTACTTTGTTATACATGTGTTCGAAGGATGTAATTAGTATGTTTAGTGTCTTTTTTAAGTCGTTAGTACCTTTGTAGGTTCAAAGCCTTTCTTAAAGTAGTTACTATGCTCGAGTTTATCTTAGCTTTGTAGCATGTTCTAAACATGCTTTAAAAATTCATTCAAATGTTATCTATGGAGTAGATATTTCAAAGCCTTTCTTAAAGTAGTTACTATGCTCGAGTTTATATTAGCTTTGTAGCATGTTCTAAACATGCTTTAAAAATTCATTCAAATGTTATAATAAACTTTAGGATTGTACTGGCAAAGTATTAAATTCTTTGTACATCTTAAATAAGCAGTTTTATTTTCGTGAGAATCAATTGTTTTGCGTGGTTGATAAAACATGAACCGTTCGTGTTTTCTTGCTTATCATAGCTAATTAGGTATTTAGCAAAACAAAACTACCATATTGCTTTTTTCAAAGCCTTAGAAATGGGACTTTTCACGCTTTAACTTTGATGATTTTGAAGCATCACAAGTTTCTTTCAGTAGGCTCCTCCCTCGAGAAGTTTTCTATTTCTGTAATTAGTTGTATAACCATTAGTTCATTTTCATTTATTGATATTTTTGGATTCCTATGATATCAATGACGTACCAATTATGACTTTGTAAATTATATAGGCAACCACTGTTGTAGACAATTTACTTAACAGTGAATCAGTGACGACGTCCATTACATGCTTGGTGCTTAACGCTTGGACTACGAGTGGAAGAGGATAGTGCAAGTAAAAGAGCAATAATTGAAGGTTCGTCTGGTCTCTTTCCGGCAGGAAAGGAATCTACAGATGAAACCCAACTTTTCCTAGGAAATTCTGGAACAGCAATGCACCCATTATCTGCTGCTGTCACTGTAGCCGGAGGAAATTCTAGGTATATATGTAATTTACATTGGCACACATAATTCTAGTAGTCATGCCATCAAGCTGCATCGAGGTCAGTGCCTCAGACACGTAAGCTGCATCAAGCTGTATCTTTTGGCTCAAATGTTAATGATTTTGCTAATTCTTGTGGTTTGAATTGTAAAAGGGTTGGTTTTAGTCAATTGGTTGGTGATTATAAAGGTCGGTATGCATTAAAAATCGCAGCTTTAGCTGCTACTACAGAGAGGCCATCAACTGTGCCTGAGATTGTCTTGTAGCCCATTAAAGAGATTTCTGGTACTGTTAAGTTGCCCGGGTCGAAGTCGCTTTCGAATATAATTTTGCTTCTTGTTGCTCTTTCTGAGGTAAAATTTGGTTCTGTGTTTTGTTGTAGAATCTAAGATTGGTTTGTGTATATCAATGTATGTCTAGAGCCTGTATATTGGGATTATTTAGGAGAACTTGGAAAATGACATGTTACTCGTATATTGATTGGAATCTTGCAATTTAAAGAATGTACGAGGCTGATATCTGGTTAAGGTTATATAGAAATTTTGGTTATGCTAGTTTTTAAAAAATTGTAAGGAAAAGTAGGCAAGAATAATAACCTGGCATGTTGGCTGCATTTTGATGAGTGTGGAAGATCATAACCCTAGTTGAAGTTAAATGGTTCACGGTTCAACATGAAAGTTAATGAAGTATCACAATTTTTAAAGTAGGCTCCTCCCTAAAGAAATTTTCTAGTTGTCCGACTTGTTGGCATAAGTTGTGTGACCATTTCTTTCTTTTCATTTCTTGATATCTTTCACTTCCTATAGTCGATGACATACTTATTATGATTTTCAACTTTTATAGGGAACCACATAGACAATTTGTTTAACAGTGATGACGTCCATTATATGCTTGGTGCTTTTAGAACGCTTGGCCTATGAGTGGAAGAAGAGGATAGTGCAAGTAAAAGAGCAATTATTGAAGGTTCGTCTGGTCTCTTTCCAGCAGGAAAGGAATTTAAAGATGAAATTCAACTTTTCCTAGGAAATGCTGGAACAACAATGCGCCCATTGACTGCTGCTGTTATTGTAGCTGGAGGAAATTATAGGTATTTATATAATTTACATTCACACATGTTTGTAGTACTCATGCCATAAAGTTGAAATAAGGTCAGTGCCTCAGAAACCTAGGCGCCTTGGCAAGGCAGCCACCCAGGTGCTGTGAAGTTCCTCATGTCGTGTCTTCTGCATCCTTGTCTGAGCAGCATAGCATTTG
Source organism: Heracleum sosnowskyi (assembly GCA_030848705.1). Lineage (NCBI taxonomy): Eukaryota > Viridiplantae > Streptophyta > Magnoliopsida > Apiales > Apiaceae > Heracleum > Heracleum sosnowskyi. Next base: position 129,971,191 of record CM061241.1, on the reverse strand, counting down.
TATTCTGCTTGCACTTGTGTTTCCTTAACAATAGCTTGAAATTTTCTTCATCTTTTTATATACGAGAAATGACTTGGTTTTTTTTGGTAGATATTGGCATACTAAATCACATGAATTAGATCGGATAAGTGGAATCTTAATACCTCACTGTCCTATCCTATGTGGTTTGTCAGAGACATTGCTCAGGACTTGCAAAATGCCAACATAAAATATTTTGTAAAATGGACTTAAGGATGTTTTACGACCATACGATATAGCTTCTGAGAACTTATCATGTATGTTACAACTAAACATGGCTCAAGAATCTTTCATCTGGAGAGGAATATTATATTTTGTTCCGATCGGTCATCTGACGAGGATTATAATCTTTATTTCCCCTGAAACCATGTCATGTGCACTCCAAAGATTATTTTAATTGTTTCTGAGTTTGGTTTTAATCCTTTATTGGTTATGTACTTATGCAGACTATTAACTGACAGTTGTATTGGAATTCCAGTTACATACTAGATGGGGTGCCCCGTATGAGAGAGGCCAATTGGTGATTTGGTCACAGGTCTTAAGCAGGTTGGGTTGGTGCAGATGTGGATTGTTTTCTTGGCACAAACCGCCCCCCAGTCCAATAGCTGGAAAGGGAGGCCTTCCTGGTGGAAAGGTAAAAGTCTGACGGCCTTTTAGGTGTATCCTTTAATGTCAGATATAGTCTTCATCTCTGTCGATCAATTGGCTGTCCAGTTTATGTTCTAGAATGTTGGATTTGTTCTGGTGCAAATTTTGATATCTTATTAACTCTATTTTTGGCTACGGCGCTACGCAATCAGTTTCTGTTCCCATGTATCTTTGTACTTTGTATCTTAAATGTCATCTTATAGATGGGATTGCTCGTAACAGTGGATGGATATGATTTTAGAAGACAGGTTTTTATTAATTGTAAGAACTAAGAAGTTTTTGGGGTGTTCTGAATTGTATCGGTTTAGATGTGATTCAATAAATGTTACTGTATTATGTTTTTTCATATTTGCACAGGTCATTATTCAACCCTTCCTCTTTTCCATCGACAGGTTAAGCTTTCTGGATCAGTTAGTAGTCAGTACCTGACTGCTTTGCTCATGGCAGCTCCCTTGGCTGTTGGGGACATCTAGATTGAGATAATAAATAACTGATTTCTGTACCATACGTTGAGATGACTCTGAAGTTGGTGGAACGATTTGGTATTACTGTAGAGCATACTGGTAACAGGGACATGTTTTTCATTAAAGGAGGTCAAAAGTAAAAGTAAGTTTCTTCTAACACTGGTTTATGAAGCGTGGTCACATTGGAATCTAATGAAGTGAAAACAAATCAGCATTGGAATCTAGAATTGTATATTAATATTTGAGAAAATTACAATGCTTTATTCTAACACAACAACCCGTACATGATGAATAAACTAACATAAGATCCAAGCATGCCTAAATAAATCATGCTTAGGATAAAAGACTAAACAATCCAAATAACTACTTAGGTAGTTAGATAATACAATAATAAAGTTGTATAGTCTTTTATCCTAAGCCTAATTCATTTAGGCATGTTTGGTTCTTATGTTAGTTTAGTTAACATCTAGGGGTTGTTGTGTTAGATTAAAGTATTGTAATTTTACGGGTTGTGTTAGATTAAAGTATTGTAATTTTCTCTAATATTAATATACAATGCTAGGCTTGTTAAATTTATGGTGCATTTTTTAGTTTATTTGCAAAAGTAGATTGTGATGTGTTTGTATATTCAATTTAAAAATTAACAAGATTCGAATTTAGTACTGACTTTATTTTTTACCACTTGAGCTGAGCTGCGCCCTATACGAATTTTTTTTAAGTTTATGTAAATGTTACATGTTCAACTTTATTAAACCAAAGTATATCTTACAAAATAATATGCAAAATGCGTACATTTTTTTTTTGATATAGTTAATTTACATCCTTGTGGATTCGGTTAAGGCCCAAAATATTGATAGGTTAAGGACGTGAAGATTTTGAATTTTGAGGGTCTCCGCTAAGAAGTCCCACATAACTTTAAAAGGACTTAAACAAAGCCCAATAGTCAACAACTCATACTCTTGGGTCGGTCAGACCATATAAGGAATATGAAAATTGGCGATGGAAACCTGAACGGTGCAACCTACCCAGGTTTGATCCAAAGAAGTTTTTAGAATTGATGAGAGGAAAGACGTTAGCCTTTATTGGCGATTCAGTTGCTCAGAACCAAATGGAGTCAATGTTGTGCATCCTTTGGCAGGCAAGTATTCCAACCTCTAGATGTACATACAAGTATGGTAGTCTGTTTCAAATTAGTTTGAGCCCAGTTAACTAGCAAGGCTGCTGAAAAGTTCCTTGTTTAATGATTCTTAAATGGATAAGTAGAAGCCTCTATTATTCCGGTGTTGTTTCTTATTATTGACTTAGTTTTAATTGTCTGGTATTTCTTAACCAATTTAAAGACATTTTTCTGAAAATTTGAAATTAAGTAATTTAGTGTGTCCAATTGAGTGCGCCTATCTGTTCCAATTAATTTACTTGCACTTGCAATGTACTTGTGTATGTGTTTGTATGTCCTTGGTAAAAAAAAGAAAAAAGGTGTATATATGTCTTTTAGGGTACAGTTGAAGTTAGCTTAATAGTGGCAAGAATATTATTCGGTTTCATGCCTGCACTTTACAACTTGACGTTAAGAAATTTTGTCACAACTAAATCAGACAGCTGAATTTATGAGCTAAAAACTAAGCAGATGCAGATTACGACGTGATGCAGAACATCTGACTAAATTAGTGTTTCTTTATACAGATTACATATTTTTGTAGTCATGATTTGAGCCTGATTGATGGGTGGTTAAAGATTGATTGTATGGTTAAGAAAGACACTGTTGTTTCTGTCAAAAAAAAGAGAAAGAAAGGCATTGTTGCTGACATGAATAAGAAATGTGTACAAGATCGTGAAAGACTAAAGAAATTTACGGAAATTAACCTTTTGACTCTGTATAGAAGTAGAGCCGAAGCAGAGCAGAAGTTATGGTCGTTCTCCTCCAAGGTAAATTAAAGTCAGTCAGCTCATGTTGCAAATGTTTCTCTTAGTCCATCTTTTATTTAAAATGACAAAAGAAATTTTATGTTTTCCTGGTCAATTTACTTCCAGGAAACTCATATCAAGTATGATCCTCTCCACTTTTATAACCTCTTAATATATAAAAACTACGACAACGGTTCATATGAGAAAAAAAACCATGTAAGGAATTAAAGTCTCATATTGGACTATGATCTTTTTAGTGAGGGTGAATATATCCTTTTATCACATTCACAAAAATATATCAGTGTATTATTATACTGCGTGCAACTAATATATCAAAATAGGGATGCGTCTTTCTGGAGGTACACTACTTATTATAACTGAATCTTAATTAAAAGATAAAGCAATTTCCTTTAAATTTATATCATTAAACAATCTAAGAGATACTTGATTTCTACATTAAGGATTTATTGTGTGTATATCATGTGTTTGAGGTGCTTTCAACATCTTGAGATGCATATCTTGGTGGGACTTTGATAAGGTGCACATTATATATCCTCCCTCTGTTCTTCATTGTGCTACATAATTAAGTTATTTGCTGAAGAAGTTGCTCATAAATTTTATGGTGGACAGAGAATTGTCGATTGGCTTGCCTTGAGTTTCAAGAATGATGAAGGCATTGATCTCTAAAGGACGAGCAAGCTCTACAACGTGTAACTGAGACAGCTGAGAAAGCCAAGATGGAGCTGTCATCTTTGACTCAGGCAAACGTTAGGTAAATGTGCATTTCCTGGAGTTGCAAATTTATAGTATTCTCACTTTGGTTGATGTTACTGAAACTGCTTTACTTTGGTTATGCTAGTTTTTAAAAAATTGTAAGGAAAAGTAGGCAAGAATAATAACCTGGCACGTTGGCTGCATTTTGATGAGTGTGGAAGATCATAACCCTAGTTGAAGTTAAATGGTTCACGGTTCAACATGAAAGTTAATGAAGTATCACAATTTTTAAAGTAGGCTCCTCCCTAAAGAAATTTTCTAGTTGTCCGACATGTTGGCATAAGTTGTGTGACCATTTCTTTCTTTTCATTTCTTGATATCTTTCACTTCCTATAGTCGATGACATACTTATTATGATTTTGCAACTTTTATAGGGAACCACATAGACAATTTGTTTAACAGTGATGACGTCCATTATATGCTTGGTGCTTTTAGAACGCTTGGCCTATGAGTGGAAGAAGAGGATAGTGCAAGTAAAAGAGCAATTATTGAAGGTTCGTATGGTCTCTTTCCAGCAGGAAAGGAATCTAAAGATGAAATTAATGCTGGAACAACAATGCGCCCATTGACTGCTGCTGTTATTGTAGCTGGAGGAAATTCTAGGTATTTATATAATTTACATTCACACATGTTTGTAGTACTCATGCCATAAAGTTGAAATAAGGTAGTGCCTCAGAAACCTAGGCGCCTTGGCAAGGCAGCCACCCAGGTGCTGTGAAGTTCCTCATGTCGTGTCTTCTGCATCCTTGTCTGAGCAGCATAGCATTTGTATTCTGCTTGCACTTTTGTTTCCTTAACAATAGCTTGAAATTTTCATCTTTTTATATACGAGAAATGACTTGGTTTTTTTTGGTAGATATTGGCATACTAAATCACATGAATTAGATCGGATAAGTGGAATCTTAATACCTCACTGTCCTATCCTATGTGGTTTGTCAGAGACATTGCTCAGGACTTGCAAAATGCCAACATAAAATATTTTGTAAAATGGACTTAAGGATGTTTTACGACCATACGATATAGCTTCTGAGAACTTATCATGTATGTTACAACTAAACATGGCTCAAGAATCTTTCATCTGGAGAGGAATATTATATTTTGTTCCGATCGGTCATCTGACGAGGATTATAATCTTTATTTCCCCTGAAACCATGTCATGTGCACTCCAAAGATTATTTTAATTGTTTCTGAGTTTGGTTTTAATCCTTTATTGGTTATGTACTTATGCAGACTATTAACTGACAGTTGTATTGGAATTCCAGTTACATACTAGATGGGGTGCCCCGTATGAGAGAGGCCAATTGGTGATTTGGTTAAAGGTCTTAAGAAGGTTGGTGCAGATGTGGATTGTTTTCTTGGCACAAACTGCCCCCCAGTCCAATAGCTGGAAAGGGAGGCCTTCCTGGTGGAAAGGTAAAAGTCTGACGGCCTTTTAGGTGTATCCTTTAATGTCAGATATAGTCTTCATCTCTGTCGATCAATTGGCTGTCCAGTTTATGTTCTAGAATGTTGGATTTGTTCTGGTGCAAATTTTGATGTCTTATTAACTCTATTTTTGGCTACGGCGCTACGCAATCAGTTTCTGTTCCCATGTATCTTTGTACTTTGTATCTTAAATGTCATCTTATAGATGGGATTGCTCGTAACAGTGGATGGATATGATTTTAGAAGACAGGTTTTTATTAATTGTAAGAACTAAGAAGTTTTTGGGGTGTTCTGAATTGTATCGGTTTAGATGTGATTCAATAAATGTTACTGTATTATGTTTTTTCATATTTGCACAGGTCATTATTCAACCCTTCCTCTTTTCCATCGACAGGTTAAGCTTTCTGGATCAGTTAGTAGTCAGTACCTGACTGCTTTGCTCATGGCAGCTCCCTTTGCTGTTGGGGACATCTAGATTGAGATAATAAATAACTGATTTCTGTACCATACGTTGAGATGACCCTGAAGTTGGTGGAACAATTTGGTATTACTGTAGAGCATACTGGTAACTGGGACAGGTTTTTCATTAAAGGAGGTCAAAAGTAAAAGTAAGTTTCTTCTAACACTGGTTTATGAAGCGTGGTCACATTGGAATCTAATGAAGTGAAAACAAATCAGCATTGGAATCTAGCATTGTATATTAATATTAGAGAAAATTACAATGCTTTATTCTAACACAACAACCCGTACATGATGAATAAACTAACATAAGATCCAAGCATGCCTAAATAAATCATGCTTAGGATAAAAGACTAAACAATCCAACTTACTACTTAGGTAGTTAGATAATACAATAATAAAGTTGTTTAGTCTTTTATCCTAAGCGTAATTCATTTAGGCATGTTTGGTTCTTATGTTAGTTTAGTTAACATCTACGGGTTGTTGTGTTAGATTAAAGTATTGTAATTTTACGGGTTGTGTTAGATTAAAGTATTGTAATTTTCTCTAATATTAATATACAATGCTAGACTTGTTAAATTTATGGTGCATTTTTTAGTTTATTTGCAATAGTAGATTGTGATGTGTTTGTATATTCAATTTAAAAATTAACAAGATTCGAATTTAGTACTAACTTTATTTTTTACCACTTGAGCTGAGCTGCGCCCTATACGAATTTTTTTTAAGTTCATGTAAATGTTACATGTTCAACTTGATTAAACCAAAGTATATCTTACAAAATAATATGCAAAATGCGTACATTTTTTTTTGATATAGTTAATTTACATCCTTGTGGATTCGGTTAAGGCCCAAAATATTGATAGGTTAAGGACGTGAAGATTTTGAATTTTGAGGGTCTCTGCTAAGAAGTCCCACATAACTTTAAAAGGACTTAAACAAAGCCCAATAGTCAACAACTCATACTCTTGGGTCAGGTCAAAGGTGGGTTGTTTGATGGTGAAATTGGGCTTTAATTTTAATGATGATTAGGCATAGATCATGACTTTGATCGATCGGCGGGGGATTCCCATAAAGTTTTTATGGGTTGAATGATATATAAAAGAAGCAATAAGAAAAAAACGAGTAACCAAAACTCTCTTCTCTCTCACGTCTTTACTTTTCTATTCAAACTCTTTTTGACCCTGTCCATCTCTTTGCTTTACACACTTTACACAGCTACAACAAAAACAATATACTATTTTTATATACTATTTGTTATTTAATATAGAGTTTATTACGTTTTGCAAAAAGGATTTCTTGAATCCGTGGCGGTGAGTCTATGTAATATTTTATTTATATTGCTTCATTTTCGAATTAGTAAATGAAATTTATTTGATTCATTAGCTATATATTGGATATAAATAGTAACAAGATTTGAATTTAGGACTAATTTTATTTTTTACCGCTCGACTATACTTTATTTTAAGTTCATGTATATGTTACATGTTCAACATGATTAAATCATAGTATATCTTACAAAATAATAAGCAAAATGCGTACATTTTTGTTTGATATAGTTAATTCACATTCTTTGATATGTAGGACATTCTTTGATATGTAGGAGTATATATAGAGAAAATGATTTGATACACTTGTACGTATGCATGCAGTCACAGGCTATGGTTGAACCGTTGGATAAACACATGCACTTCTCTATGTGTGTCTGCTTTTTAGGGGTCATAAGTACCTAGGAGTATATATATACCTCGCTATCCTTTTGCCTACTCAAACTCATACAGAGAGAAAGAATTTGATATAAATTTGGGGTTGATATCTTGATGAGATGTTTGCTTTTTGTATATTTCAAATTTAAAGGGTTGCAGTATTGGACATCGGGAACAACGGTTAAACTGCAATATATTATAATGGTGCCTTTTATTCCAATGTTTTGCAAGTTAACTGCGAAACAAAACAAGATGAAGTATATGAAAATTTGGCGCTATACTCTGAAGTCTGAACTCAACTATTAAAATTTAAATACTTAGCATAATACTTCCATGAATTTCTACATACAAAAAACAACATAATTATTAGACGTAAAATCATATAAAACCTAACTTAAAAGAGAACAATCGTCTAAAGTGAAACTTTCGAAGACGCAGACATGATGATGCTTTTACTACGCAGATCCTGAATATAAATCACTTATGGTTGGGTTCTTTGATATGTAGGAGTATATATAGAGAAAAGGATTTGATACACTTGTACGTATGCATGCAGTCAGAGGCTATGGTTGAACCGTTGGATAAACACATGCACTTCTATATGTGTGTCTGCTTTTTAGGGGTCATAAGTACCTAGGAGTATATATATACCTCGCTATCCTTTTGCCTACTCAAACTCATACAGAGAGAAAGAATTTGATATAAATTTGGGGTTGATAAGATCTTGATGAGATGTTTGCTTTTTGTATATTTCAAACTAGGTTACTAAGTCGCGCTTCGCAGCGGCATTAGAATATATTTGTTAAGAAAAAAAATATTAGAATAAAAATTGTGAAATTAATATCTACAAAATTATTTAAATTATCAAATAAAATATATTCTATAAAATCAGCGACATTAGAATATGTTTGTTAAGAAAAAGAATATTAGAATAAAAATTGTGAAATAAATATCTACAAAATTATTTAAATTATCAAATAAAATATATTCTATAAAATTTGCATTTGGGTAGGTAATATTATAAATTATTTAAATATTCCTTTTGTTTATATAGTTTGATTTTTTATTTTTTTGGACCGATACCATTGCCATATATATATATAAGGAAATTTATATTGATAAAAAAATACTAATTATTTGTAATAATAAAAATTTAAATACTTAAATATAATTTTTTTAGTCATTTTATCTTTAATATGAAGATTTATTATGTATGTTAAAAGAATATGTTTAAACCCAAAATTTTGGATTTTGAAATAAATTTGTTGGGGCTTAAAGTAATTTTTTAATTAAAGTTGAAATTTTTTTGTTTGTGTAATAACTTAGAAAATGACTTAAAGTTAAAAAAACAGTTTAAAATCAGAAGTTTGTAGGAGGTACTTTTAAGTTTGTAGGAAGTTTGTTGAAATCAGAAGTTAAAGTACTTTTAACTTGAACCAAGTGACTAAATATTGACAAGACCAGCTATGTGCAACAAATTACACCAAGGTTAAAGAGGGTTTACACGCTTATTGTTCTGTAGATAAAAGAAATGAGTTTGTGCAGTACAATGATCACCTTTTATAAAGGCTAAGGTAATATATTTATGTGACATCATTGCTAACGAAAGTAAATTTGTATAGGTGCAGTATCGTAAAAAGCGAGAATCGGAGTTAATCGGTGAAGGCACCGTCTATGGATTAATTAAATAATTGGGGATTAATTGTAAATTTTTAATTGTGTTTAGTAAAAAAATTTCAGAATTATGTAATTATTAATTGTGGCGTGTTGTCTCATGGGTCATGCATTTATCGTATGATTGATAGTATGCTTATGGGATCGTTACGTTGACGGTGTTCCAGATCCTGAGACCCTTATGAACAACTTTTTTTAGAAGAAATCACTGAAGCACATTCTGACTTCGTTGGCGTTGTTGGGCCTGTTCGTGCTGGCCAGGCCATAGTTTACAGTAAAAAGTCTTATTCTCCTAACAGTGTAAGTGTTAAGGTATATTGGACTTCTTAGCGGAGACCCTCAAATATTCAATATCTTCAACGTTCTAACTTATCAATATTTTGGGCCTAAACCGAATCCATCCACATAAGTGATTTACATTCAGGATCTGCGTAGTAAAAGCATCATCATGTCTGCGTCTTCGAAGGTTACACTTTAGACGATTGTTCTCTTTTAAGTTAGGTTTTATATGATTTTACGTCTAATAATTATGTTGTTTTTTGTATGTAGAAATTCATGGAAGTATTATGCTAAGTATTTAAATTTTAATAGTTGAGTTCGGACTTCAACTTTAGAGTATAGCGCCAAATTTTCATAGACCTTTTCTTTCGAATGTCATCTTGTTTTGTTTCACAGTTAACTTGCAAAACATTGGAATAAAAGGCACCATTATAATATATTGCGGTTTAACAGTTGTTCCCGATGTCCAATACTGCAACCCTTTAAATTTGAAATATACAAAAAGTAAACATCTCATCAAGATCTTATCAACCCCAAATTTATATCAAATTCTTTCTCTGTGTATGAGTTTGAGTAGGCAAAAGGATAGCGAGGTATATATATACTCCTAGGTACTTATGATCCCTAAAAAGCAGACACACATAGAGAAGTGCATGTGTTTATCCAACAGTTAATTCACATACCTTCCTGCGCAGCTCCTCCATTTGTTCAACCATAGCTTGTGACTGCATGCATACGTACAAGTGTATCAAATCCTTTTCTCTATATATACTCCTACATATCAAAGAACCCAACCATAAGTGATTTACATTCAGGATCTGCGTAGTAAAAGCATCATCATGTCTGCGTCTTCGAAGGTTACACTTTAGACGATTGTTCTCTTTTAAGTTTGGTTTTATATGATTTTACGTCTAATAATTATGTTGTTTTTTGTATGTAGAAATTCATGGAAGTTTGCTCCTCTACGGCAAAGTTCTTAGTGGCCATTTATGTTGTTAAACTTCCTGATCCAAAGGGAACTGAAGAAGAGCAACTTGCCGCCGAGAAGGGCCGAATACTTGTAGCATGTGCTCTCATGGCTCATGCAATTTTCTCAACAATTGCCTTAGGTTGTTGGGAACGATCCTTAGACCGTGTTCCGGAGGTTGAGGCGGTCGGAGAAGATGCAAGTCTACTGAATTGTTTAAAGAAAACCTGGGAGAGGTTCTTTCCTTACTATCCCAATCCACAAAATCCAGATGAGAAATTGTTTTACAAGAAATCGGTGAAGCACTTCCTAACTCCGTTGATGTTGGTAATGCCCTTCGTGCTGGCCATAATTTGCTTCAGGAAATCTTATTCTAGTCCTACCGATGTACGTGCTAGGACAGATGCTTACATATTAATGGTTGTGACCTATGCTGCTACATTGTTAACTAAATTGGTGGAGATTCTAACTGCTGATCCAGCTCGTCCAATTCCGAGCCCCCCCGCCAATCGTGTGCATGAAGCACATGTTTACCATCCTGATGCTGCTACTGCTCAACAAATTGCTGCTGCTCATATATTTAGGAACTAGTTTTCTCACGTTTAGTTAGTTGTTAAAGCATTGTAATTTTCTTTTATAAACAATGTTCGGCTTGTTATCATTCAAGCATCTGAAGCTATGCCCCAGGCAAATGAAAAACTGTGCTTCTGTTACTTCAGTTTAAATTCTCCGTTTTCGTTGTAATATATTTTCAGTTATGAACTTCTTTAGACCTCTAACACGGTCAGTTGGGATTTATTTTATGTTGAGTTATTGTTGTTGAACCTGGTAGTCGCAAAATAAACACAAGTCTTTTACTGGAGAATATGGTTTTGCTTGGTGAAAATTTACACTTGATCTTGATAAATCTGGTGAGATCTGGGTTTGGTGGGCCGAAGATTTTAGGGACAATGATGAAACAATACTGCTGAAGCGCCCAAGCAGTGGATGTGGATATATGTCCTACGATATCGAGAAGGATGAGCCAACAGCGATCATAGATGATTTATCAAATTTATGTTTAGGTCTTTTGGATATTGTATTTGGGTTTGGGCCTACTACTCTTTTCCATGGGCCTGGACTATAATTGTTGATGGGTCATGTAATTGTGATTAAATCTTATCACAGGCATTTGATTAATTATGCCGTTGAGTAGAAATAAGTTAGGCTTCAAGTACAACACAGGTCTCCGGGCTGTGACCATAGCCTATCAAGCTGGTACTTGTTTGACTTTGTCTAGTGGGATCATCACTTTGGACCAAATTGTGTCAATTCACTCTAAAGTCGCTGTCAAAATAGTCAATATTTAATAGTTAATTTGTAGTTTTAGTCAATATTCATAAATTTTGAAACTGAAGCTCAGTAATCGTGAGTTACTGCAACATGCACATAAGTTTCTATTTACCAATTTACAATACATGAGTACATTGATATGATTATAATTATCTGATTAAATTTTTGTAATTATAAAAATAAACCTATGTATTCATATTCATATGATAAATCTTTTGTGCATCAACCTCTTAATTAAATCTGCTAATTAATTTAAGTATGAGAATATATTTTAACATACACATTCCCTAAAATTAAAAAATTAATTTAAGTTATATTATAAGTCGAATATGTATTTGTGAATTGTAAGGCATGTATAATTAAAATATTTATTGAAAGTAAAATAGGAGTGCGAATTTATATAAGTGTTTTTTCAACGAGAGATCGATTCATTAGAAAGGAATATATAAATAAGAAAATTAACATATGAGAAAAGTATTCAATATATAAAATTTGCAATTTCGATCTTAACAAGGAAAATGTGTTTAACGGGAGAACGGTTTATTAAAGAGAAATGGTTGATTGTTGTAATTTAACTGCTATAATACATTGAGGAGGAAGGTGCAAAGTGCAAACATGTTTATTTACTCACTCAAATATTTGTTTAATGTAAAAGGTTAATCAAATAGGCACCTTGCATCGTCAAGGGTAATTTTTTCGATCTTTCGTGATTTGTTTGTCTAGTTTTGTCGTCGATTGATGCCTTCGTTTGGATCACTAAGAAGTTACTTCATAATATTTAAAAGGGCTCAGTGAAACTGAACATAGGACTAGTTTCGCTTGAACATAGGACTAGTTTCGCTGAACATAGAACTGTTAATGGATCGGATTGTCCTAAATCCATATCCGTATTCATTTGATTTTATCGGATCGGATCACACCTCGGATATTTTAGAGGTCGATCCATATCCAATCCATTTAGTATAATGGATAAACGGACCGGATTTCGGATATCCGCTCCATTTATATTTAAAATATAAATAAAATTATTTATTTATATATTATCACCATTTTACAAAGAATTAGTAACACTTGCTACTTTTACAATTTAGTATTTTAATGTGTAAAATTTAAGTAGCATTCTCAAATATTTCAATAATTTCATTGTTCAAACACAATGCAAACTCAAATATAATAACATTCAATTTTGAAGCCGTGTATGGAACTTGAAAAGACCGACAGAGTGGCAGGAAAATAAAAAAATTACGTATCAGGCTTAAGATTTTCACATAAATTAACTCATCACAGTACGAAATAATTGTATATAATTTGTTAGGCTAAATAATATTTATATATAATATTATAATTAAGAGAATAAGGAACCTGAGAATCTCAGGTAACTTTCCTCATATAGTGTATAATTGTATAAATGTGTGTTAAAACATTTTGAAAGATTGTGCATATAAAAAAAAATTGTGTAAAATTTTGAAAGATTATGTATATAAAAAAGATTGTATCTCAAAACACAATCACTTGTTACATCATATATTCGAATAATTTCTCGCACGAACATGTATATATATTAAAATATTTTTTTATTTAAAAATATGGTAAGAGATAATATTTCGAATTTACCTTACATTTTTTTAAAGTATATTTTTAAAAAAAATTAATTTCATAAAATTTGGGTTAATTTCTATAAGATAAAAATCAAATATTTTTAATTACCAAATTATTTATTTAGTTTTAAATGATGGGAAATGAAGTCAAATTCAATAATTGAATATAATAAAAATAGTTACGCAATCTATTTTTTATCCAGACTCAATTATATTTTAATGCACAATCTATGTTCAAAAATTTGGTGTTTAATAATTATGATTAATCGTTAGACGGTAACTAATCGCTTTGAAAAATCTAAAATTAAATAGAAAAACTAACATGTTTTAAATAAAAAAATTAACTGTCCATAATATTTTTAGATGTGTTTTAATTATATTAATTGTATTTGTTAAAAAAATATGTTCACTTGTTAAAATAGGTAAGTTTTTTTAAATAATTAAAAGTATTAAAATAGATTTTAAAATATATAAGTAAGGGTTGAACTTGATATTTTTGGAACACAGAGATTTTAGTGATAACAAATATAAAAGGTAATATATTTTAATTTAAATATAATTACCCGTGATATTTTTGGAAAAGAAGTAGATTTTGTTAGAAAAAAATGTTTTAACTATAAAAGGCAATCAGTTACTATTTTTATATTATTTTATTATTTATTAAATAGAGTATTAAAATAGGTTTTAAAATAAATAAGTAAGGATTGCACCTCATATTTTTGGAAAATAGAGATTTTAGTGATAACAAATATAAAAGATAATATGTTTTAATTTAAAGGTAATTGTCGTGATTTTTTTGGAAAATGAGTAGATTTTGTTAGAATTTTTTTAATTATAAAAGGTAATAAGCTAGTTACTATTTTTATATTATTTTATTATTTATTAAATAGAGTATTAAAATAGGTTTTAAAATAAATAAGTAAGGATTGCACCTCATATTTTTGAAAAACAGAAATTTTAGTGATAACAAATATAAAAAGTAATATGTTTTAATTTAAAGATAATTGTCATGATATTTTTGGAAAAGGAGTATATTTTGTTAAAAAAAATATATTTTAATTATAAAAGACAATCATCTAGTTACTATTTTTATATATTTTTTATTATTTATTAAATAGAATAAAAGACCGAAAACCGACCGAAATCCGAAAACCAAACATGTTTCGACTATAGTATAGATAGCTAGTATAAGGATAATTAGTATCAATAATGCACGTATAGGTATGATGTTCCGTTATCATTTACATGAAATATCCTTAAACAAAAAATTAATGTCGTATTCTTACAATTTACTTAGAATCATGTCAATGTTTTACATGATTTTACCAATATAATCAGCATTTTATGTGATTTTAGCCAATAATTTTAGCTTGTTGGAAATGCAATTATTAATGCAATTATTAAGACCAATCGAGTGAAAAAATAATTCGACTCATATTTTCTTAAAGGGGGGCGTTCCACAACCCCCGTTGGATATCCTCTGCCCTCAATGTTTCATTGAGGGTGCCTCAATGTTTCATTGAGGGCGTACGTTTTTAAATAAATAATTAAAAATAGAAGAATACTAGAAAAAAATATAACATTCAGCACAAAAATAGTGGGACTGTTTTTCTAGATACGTATAAATTTAAATTCAAATTTTGTACAATTTTCTATTTTTATTTAATTTTTCAGGTAAATTTACAAATTATCTAAAACTGGACGCCCTCAATGTTTCATTGAGGGGGTGCCTCAATGTTTCATCATTGAGGGTGCCTCAATGTTTCAATGAGGGTGCCTCAATGTTTCATTGAGGGCGTACGTTTTTAAATAAATAATTAAAAATAGAAAAATACTATAAAAAAATATAACATTCAGCACAAAAATAGTGGGACTGTTTTTCTTGTACAATTTTCTATTTTTATTTAATTTTTCATGTAAATTTACAAATTATCTAAAACTGGACGCCCTCAATGTTTCATTGAGGGTGCCTAAATGTTTCATTGAGGGCGTACGTTTTTAAATAAATAATTAAAAATAGAAAAATACTATAAAAAAATATAACATTCAGCACAAAAATAGTGGGACTGTTTTTCTAGATACGTATAAATTTAAATTCAAATTTTGTACAATTTTCTATTTTTATTTAATTTTTCATGTAAATTTACAAATTATCTAAAACTGGACGCCCACAATGTTTCATTGAGGGTGCCTCAATGTTTCATTGAGGGCGTACGTTTTTAAATAAATAATTAAAAATAGAAAAATACTATAAAAAAATATAACATTCAGCACAAAAATAGTGGGACTGTTTTTCTAGATACGTATAAATTTAAATTCAAATTTTGTACAATTTTCTATTTTTATTTAATTTTTCATGTAAATTTACAAATTATCTAAAACTGGACGCCCTCAATGTTTCATTGATGGTGCCTCAATGTTTCATTGAGGGCGTACGTTTTTAAATAAATAATTAAAAATAGAAAAATACTATAAAAAAATATAACATTCAGCACAAAAATAGTGGGACTGTTTTTCTAGATACGTATAAATTTAAATTCAAATTTTGTACAATTTTCTATTTTTATGTAATTTTTCATGTAAATTTACAAATTATTTGATCAAAAAATAATATAATATCCATTTTATTCAATTATTTCATTTAATTTTATTCAATTATTTCATTTAATATTGCTATTTATTCTATTTTTCCTGTTTTTAATTCAAATATAATATCACAGTACCCTCAATGAAACATTGAGGTCGCCCTCAATGAAACATTGAGGCGCCCTCAATGAAACATTGAGGGTGTATTTATTACTATTCACCAACCTGCTTTTCCACCATTATTTGCTTAAATTCTACACTGTTTTAAACCCTTATTCTGCTCGTTTTTTGGAGACAAAAAATCAAGGTTAGTGATTCTCATGGCTTCTTATTTATTTGATTATGATTCTAATTCGTCTAGTGATCATAATGACTTTAATTATATTACTCCCATTCGAAATAAACGAGTTTATCGTAAAATTTTTGATGATAATGGTGATGAAATTCGTGAAATAATAGATGTTTATGATATTGATGATGGTGTTGATAATGTTGGTAGAAAATTTCATGATGCTTCTAATTCTAAGAGAAAAAAAAATATGACTTTTGAAAGTGATGAAGATGTTAATATTACTCCCATTCGAATTAAAAGAGTTTATCGTAAAATTTTTGATGATAATGGTGATGAAATTCGTGAAACAATAGATGTTGATGATATTGATGATGGTGTTGATAATGTTGGTAGAAAATTTCATGATGCTTCTAATTCTAAGGGGAAAAAAATGACTTTTGAAAGTGATGAAGATGTTAATATTGGGAAGAAGGATGATGTTAATAATGGAGAAGAAAATATTGGATCTACTTTTGCAAATATGAATGATGTGGTGCCTTATGTTGGTATGCAATTTGATTCTTTACAAGAAGCGGAAGCTTTTTATAGAAATTATGGTCGTAGTGTGGGATTTGAGATAATTATTAGGAGCACTCATAAACAAAAAGAAGGTGATGATCTTGCATCGCGGATGTATATTTGTCGGAAGGGTGGGAGACGGGGTTTGGACACATCGAATGGTAAAGATAAAGTTAAAGAAAAGAGGACAAGAGATTTTATTAGTCGAACCAAATGTGAAGCTCGGATGTCCATCACTCATAGAGTGAATTTGAACAAATGGGAGGTAACTTTGGTCAAGTTAGAACACAATCATGACATGGTTCCACCGGATAAGGTACAATTTATGCAAAGGTCGCATAACATAGATTCGCTTACCCGGTCGTTAATTGAGTTGTTTCACAAATCGGGGGTCGAGACCGCGAAAGTAATGAATTGCCTTAGTGAGTCATGTGGTGGTGTTCAAAACCTTGGTTTTTCTAGTCAAGACATATGTAATGTCATACGTGACATTCGACGGCGGGTGTTTGATTCCGGCGATGCGGATTGTGGTTTGGCTTTGCTACGAGAATTGAAAGAAACTTGTGGTGGAAATTTTTTCTATCGAGTGGATGTGGATGAGGAGAATCGTGTTAGGGGTTTGGTGTGGGTTGATCCTCGATCGATTAATGCTTACAAGAATTTTGGAGACGTGGTTACTTTCGACTCGACTTATCGGACTAATAGGTATTGTATGCCCTTTATACCTATTACGGGAGTGAACCACCACTACCAAAATATCTTGTTTGGATTTGCACTTGTAAGGGACGAGAAAGAGACATCTTACAAATGGGTTTTGAAAACATGGTTGGAAGTCGTTGACAACAAACATCCCGCTACAATTATTACCGATCAAGACATTGCTTTAGGAAATGCTATTGCCGCGATTATGCCACAAACAAATCATACATATTGTACATGGCATATTAGTAAAACGTTTCCCGAGAAACTATCTTCTTTGTATACTCAATTTCCGGATTTCAAGAAAGATTTTAACTCATGTGTGTACAAGTCATTGTCACCTAATGAATTTGAAGGTAGTTGGGAGGTGTTCGTTGAAAAGTACAATCTCGGGAATCATGTTTGGCTAAATGAGATGTATAAAATTAGAAGACAATGGATTCGCGCTTACACGAAACAATATTTTTCCGCGGGAATGACTACCACTTCAAGGAGCGAGTCCATGAATTCTTTTTTTGATGAATATGTTAAAGCATCAACCGGTTTGAAAGAATTCATTGAGAACTCACAAAAGGCTTTGGAGAAGCAATATCTCAATGAAATTGGAGCCGACCATGAGACCGATTACAAGGAAAGGAGACTATTATATAATTCGTCTTTGGAGACTCATGCATCCGAGATTTACACAAAAGAGATTTTTAAACGTTTTCAAAACGAGCTTCAAAAAAGCGGATCTTTTATTGTTAAGAGCGCTAAACATGATGATAGATCTTTTCCTAGGATGTACTTGGTAGAAAAATCCACGGTGCCCGAGAATTGTAGAAAGCTTTATACTCTATTGGTTGCGTCAAACGGGACGATTTCATGTGCTTGTAAGAAATTTGAACATTCCGGGATGATTTGTAGACACATGATCCGTTATCTTAATAAGAAACAAAAAATAGACATACCCAAAGAATATATCAAATTGAGGTGGACAATGAATGCCAACAAAGTTGCGGGACCTTTACCTTGTACCCCTCCCGTGCATGTTAATGTTGCCGAATCACAAACGGCAAGGTATAGTTCATTATGCAACGCTTTTCAAAGTTTAGGTGCTATTGGTAGTGTTACCGCCCCGCGATACAATCACTTGATGGATTGGATTGAGAGAGAGAAAGTGTACATCAATGAATCTTTTCCGGAAGAGAAACGCAAAGAAAACATGAATAAGTCGTTTCACCATAAAGGTGAAGATGAACCAATATTGGATCCTCCAATGTCACAAACTAAAGGAAGGAAAAAAGCGGGAAGACATAAAAGTGGTATTGAGACATCGACTTCAACAAAGAAACCACGAATGTGCGGGAAATGCAAAATGGAAGGAGCAAATCATGATAGGAGAAATTGTCCTAAAAAGATGACCTAGATGCAATGGAGTACTCTAAATTATTATGTAATCTTGGCAATGTAATGGATTATTTGATTAAATTATGTAATGAAGTACTTTCTGTTGGATTATTCGGATTATCAATATTCACTATGAATATGTAATATTCCAAAAAAAAAAAAAAAAAAACTTATTTTTGAAAAAAAAAAACACAAAATGGACAGAAGATTTAGTGTAGATTTTACAAACTTTGATGCACAAACTGAAAGAATATGAAACTGCAGTGACTGAACTGTAAAAAAAAAAGGGGCAGACCACCCTCAATGAAACATTGAGGCACCCTCAATGAAACATTGAGGGTGGTCTGGCAAATTTTTGTCAGGATATGTTTGTTTTATGTACTGCCCAAAAACCTGTATCAAAACCAGCACTGCCCAAAAACTGCAACCAAATCCTATACCATATCCAAAGTCAAAAAAATCCAAACTACTAAATCCAAAATCCAAACTACTAAATCCAAAATCCAACCTACGCAATCAAAAGTCTAATATATTTACATATCCAATATAGTCCAAAATCCAAAATACGATATCCAAAATCAAAAAAACACCTACGCAATCAAAAGTCCAACATAATTACAAATTCAACATAGTCCAAAATCCAAAACTACGAAAAACTACATCCGTCATAACAAATGTTCTAAAGTTCTAAACATGTACGAAAAACTACACCCCCTTTAACCTTTGATCGATCGACTTTTGAGGCATCCGACGTGCTTCCCCGTTCTTTAACTCGTGCGCTATGCGATATCGGAAGGTTATAACATCCAAAGGGGGTTTCCACTCTGCCACTGCCAAGTCTATCCCATTAAGGATGGCATCAATGTACTTGCAAACATATACGCCACAATCAACCCCACCTAGTTGTTTAGGGCGCTTTGAAACTTCCTTCACCCTCATATACTTGTTGGGGCGAAAGCGGTCTGGATTTAATTTAAAAAGCATGTAGGGGAGAAATTTTTCCTACAAAATATTACCACATATTCAAATTAATATATTCGGATTAATAAAGTACGTAACTAAAAAGAAGCAATTTTTTTTACCATAACGTAGAACTCAAGAGGGTATATTTCCCTCCCACTGGTAGGTTTCTCGTCTCGGAGAGGATCAATCATCTTTACTTGAAATTTATTTATGTCCACAACGAACAGAAACCAATGTGACCCAGTGCAAACCGGGACGAACGCAACATCACACAAATGAAACATATTCTAGTAGTTGATAATGTAGGTATTTGCCTATCCTCATTTTAACATAAACATAAGGTGAAGATTAATAAGTACAGAGGAAATTCAACGAGCTGTCTTCTTTCATTTCGGAACATCCAGTTCCCAAAACCTTATCCTTCCGTGTCACGTTAACTTAAATAGTTTCACAACTTCTACAAACAGATAACATCGCAGTTGAATTAAAATCTATTAACACAAATATAATAACAATTATGTGAAAAATGTAACAAAGAAATGGCCTCAACTGGAAAATTTATGTAGCCTTTTCATTCTTTAGGATTTGAGATTATGAGATATATGTGATGGTATGAAGACAAGTTCTGTTTCCGAATTCCCTTTTCATTAGTTAAGAACATATGAGGTAGGGCAGGGCTTAAAACTACAGCCACTCAATTAATAGTGACAAGTCTAACATTAGAAACAAACACAAGAAAAAGCACTTGTCATTTTTGGTTAAGCACAAGTAAGGTTTCACTTACCATCAATCGACAGATCCTTATTTTATTCTGAAATTTCAAATGATCAGTGAACCAAATTCACGCAGGCTTATCTATGCTGGCAAGCAGCTTGCGGATGACAAAACAGCCAAAGACTATAATATTGAGGGTGGATCTGTACTTCATTTGGTTCTTGCACTGAGGGGTGGTAGTTTCTAAATAATATTTTCAATATTAGTGAAAACCTATTGTGGAGCTTTTTATGTACCCAGGAAAGCAGAAATTGCATACGTTTTGCTACAGATGCTTTCATCATTTGGCCAAGTATTGTGTTTCATTTTTTAAAATTTAATACATTAACTGCTATGGATTGTAATTTTCTGTGTTTAGCTTTTACTCAATCTTTCATGTTGATTTGCTTTGTGGTTCCTGATTGTCATTATATTGGTAGTCTCAGATGTATTCAGCTTTATCAAGGCTGAGGCAGATTGATGTGTGCTGGTGTAAAATGTAGTTGGTTCTGGACAACGTTTCCTTTTAGTCAGATTTTACAAAGATCTCACATCAACTCGTAGGTCTGAGCTGGGTCAGATTACGATGATCTTACACCAGCTCCTATGAGTTACTAGCCGTGCTCTTATGAGTTACTAGCAGTTGAATTAAAATCTATTAACACAAATATAATAACAATTACGTGAAAAATGTAACAAATAAATGGCCTCAACTGGAAAATATCGAGACGGTCACGAGCAAAGCTAAGACAAGCATCTCTCATCATATTCATATCTTTGTAATCAATCCTATTAGCAACTTGAGGAGTATCAAATATTTAACAGGGTTCTATTTAGAGTAAATATTTCCTGATAAAACCAAATTTAAGAATAAAAAAAATCTCAAAAGATCAGAAAGATATTCATTAATCTCCAGAAAGTACAACTTGCCTTCTTGCACCTATCTGTTAATTATGTTTACTACTACATCACAATTGAATCATATAACATACACATTTGTGTGCAGGATCCTGGTTACTAACAATCACTAAAGTAAGCTAAATCTACCTATTCGAATTTGGGCAAAAAAAACCTAACTATATTCGAATTTGAGCACACAATACATGTAGTTATCACAAACTCAACCTACATCACAATTGAATCATATAACATACACATTTGTGTGTACGTGTGTGTATTGTATGTGTATATACATGTGTGTACCTGTTAACGAATAATAATGAGATGAAATTGAAAGAAACCGCAGGGATTGAACTCAAATTTCTGAAGAAACTATCGGGTTGTGTGTATAGTCGGGTTCTCCGCCGAGTATTGCGAGGTGGGAGATAAAATCGCCGCCCAATCGCCGACCAATCGCCGCCCAATCGTTTGATGGAATAGAATTAGGGTTTTTTGATTTTGGGCGTACTAAATCGGTTGTGTGAGTTTTGATTCAGTACCCGACACCCTCAATGTTTCATTGAGGGCGTAGTAAGGATAATAAAGTAATTTTAATAGTCACCCTCAATGAAACATTGAGGGTGCAATAAGGGCGTTATTGTAATTTTAATCGTTATTGTTTCAGTTTTTTTCTTTCCTTCTTAAATTCATTATTTAATTATTTAAAAGTTCAATAATAATTCAAAATTTTAGAATATTCAAATAATTATATTTTGAGTATAAGTATGATTAATTGGGTGTGTATGAATTTAAATTAAAATTTTATTTTTTATATAATGGATTATTATTTCAAATAATTTTACAAATTAAAATAAATTAAAAAAGAAAATTATTCGAAAATTACTGAAATAAGGCAATTTAAGATATTTCTTCATTTTTAAAAATTAATTAATTAAATTAATATATTTTTATTTAATTTTTCAAGTAAATCTACAAACTAATTAAAATTAAAAAATAATAATTAATCCATTTTTTTCAATTATTACATTTTATATTGCTATTTATTATATTATTCTTTTTTTGATTAAAAATATATTATAATATCCATTTTTTCCCAAATATTTCATTTTATATTTATATCAAAACTTACATTGATACTATTATTACTAATGCTTTTATTTGACTTATAATTTCATAGTAAGTTGCAATTTTATTTTATTTTTCCTATTTTTATTTAATTTTTTGAGTAATTCTACAAACTAGTTAAAAACAGGCGGAAAAATCGAATAATTAGAAAATTAATGAAAATAAGGTAACATTCGTCACAAAAATAGTAATTATTTTGGTGTGTATGAATTTAAATTCAAAATTTTCTTTTTTGTATATTTTTATTTAATTTTTCAAAGTGACTGCCCGTAATGAAACATTGAGTTGTTAGACCCTGTTTCTTCTTCTCCCCTTAGAATCATTACTTACATTGCTGCTACTACTACTACAATTTTTAGTAGTCTTATAGTGTTAATAGTGAGTGAGTACGATAACTTGGGTGTGAATTTAGAGCATAGGGTACAGGGTTTAGGATTTATGGTATATGATTTAGGGTTTAGGGGTTAGGGTAACCCCTAAACTTTAAAATTTCTAATATTTATCTTATATAACTAAAATCTTTGAATCCTTTTGTAGTTGATAGTGTTTATAGTGAGTATGATTACTTTGGTGTGTATGAATTTAAATTCAAATTTTTCCTTTTCTTATATTTTTATTTAGTTTTTCACAGTGACTGCCCGTAACGAAACATTGAGGTGTTGAACCCTGTTTATTCTTCTCGAATCATTACTTACATTGCTAGTACTACTACTATTTTTAGTTGTCTTATAATGTTAATAGTGAGTGAGTACGATTACTTGGGTATGTATAAATTTAGAGTATAAGGTATAGGGTATAGGATTTAGGGTAAAAGATTTAGAGTTTAGGGGTTACGGTAACCCCTAAACTTTAAAATTTCTAATATTTATATTATATAACTAAAATATTTGAATCTTTTGTAGTTGATAGTATTTATAGTGAGTATGATTACTTGGGTGCGTATGAATTTAAATTCAAATTTCGTCTTTTTACAATTTTTATTTAATTTTTCAAGTAAATCTACAAAGTAGTTAAAATGAGTGAAAAAAATTCAACAATTAGAAAATTAATGAAAACGAGGTAAAATTCGTCACAAAAATGGTAACTACTATTACTTGTGTGTGTATGAATGTTAAATTTAACTAGCTCCCTAACCCGTGCAAGGCACGGGTTTGCTTTAAATAATAGATTTCATTGGTATATTATTTGTGGTATTTTGGTTCCTTGATCGTAATCTATGTATATAATAATTTTCGAACAATTTTAAAGGGGTAAGAAGGTAATTTCACTTTCAAAAATAATTTTAAAAATAGCCACGTCAGTATTATTATAAATTTAATCATTAATGTTATTAATTAAATATGGTTATCACAATCAATCATGCATTTTATTGTTTTTTTCACTAATTATGGTAAGTTTTGAAATCAAATTTTAGATTACTACAAATAAATTAAGTTATGCACATTAGCATCTTTACATTTGGTATATCCAAAAATTAGATCTTCAAAAAAATTCTATTCCTTTCTTTGATCCTCTCAATTTATTTTCTTTTCCTTGAACACTATCAAATCAATATTCAATTTTGATTTTAATATAATTCAAAATTAATTAACTTAATTTATTTTTTTTAATCTCAATATACGTTTTTTTTCTTCTATAAATCAATGATATATTCATGTGTAAGATTCTACTATACGATGAAAATTTCTTAGTTTTAATTTCTTAATGCTTAATCATATAGTATTTTTTATTATTTAATTGGTACATCAATCAGACGACATGATATAAATATTTATCACTTAAGTTATCTAATCATCACAAAATTATGTTAAAAAAGAAAATAAATCATCTTGGATCTTTTTTTGATAAAAAAATTTAAATTTAAATTTAAATTTTGAATAATTTATCAGATTGACCAAGATTTTTTGAAACTTAAATGGTGAGTTTTGAAAATAATTATATTTACTTATAAGTATAACTTGTTTTCTCTAAAATAAAAAATAAAATGTACATAATTTATCAAATCAAATTTTATATTAACAGTCCTATACATCTACTAATAAATCACTTTTGTTTTCTCTAAAATAAAGATAATCATTGACTTAATTGAGTCAAACAATTTGAATCAAGATTTACAAAGTTAAAAATTTCTCAAATATCTTTCAAACACGTCTTATATCTTCATAGCTCCTTATGAGCTACCACCATATCTCGAAAGACACCTTCAAATCCAAATTCAAAATCTTAAATATATTTCATAAAAAAAATTTATAAATATTTTAATATTTTTATCAACATCAAACCCACCTTCTCCTAACAGCAAGTAAACTCAAGGTCAAATGTTGCAAGCAAAAAGATTAATTTATCGTAAAAAAAAACAATTACAAAACGAATTTCTACTTATAAATTATAATTATAGGTTTTATCATTAAATAAATCAAAAGGATGTGATATAGTTAATAAATAAATAAAATTGGAAGCCCGTGCAAAATTATGTTAAAAAAGAAAATAAATCATCTTGGATCTTTTTTTGATAAAAAAATTTAAATTTAAATTTAAATTTTGAATAATTTATCAGATTGACCAAGATTTTTTGAAACTTAAATGGTGAGTTTTGAAAATAATTATATTTACTTATAAGTATAACTTGTTTTCTCTAAAATAAAAAATAAAATGTACATAATTTATCAAATCAAATTTTATATTAACGGTCCTATACATCTACTAATAAATCACTTTTGTTTTCTCTAAAATAAAGATAATCATTGACTTAATTGAGTCAAACAATTTGAATCAAGATTTACAAAGTTAAAAATTTCTCAAATATCTTTCAAACACGTCTTATATCTTCATAGCTCCTTATGAGCTACCACCATATCTCGAAAGACACCTTCAAATCCAAATTCAAAATCTTAAATATATTTTATAAAAAAAATTTATAAATATTTTAATACTTTTATCAACATCAAACCCACCTTCTCCTAACAGCAAGTAAACTCAAGGTCAAATGTTGCAAGCAAAAAGATTAATTTATCGTAAAAAAAAAACAATTACAAAACGAATTTCTACCTATAAATTATAATTATAGGTTTTATCATTAAATAAATCAAAAGGATTAATAAATAAATAAAATTGGAAGCCCGTGCAAAATTATGTTAAAAAAGAAAATAAATCATCTTGGATCTTTTTTTGATAAAAAAATTTAAATTTAAATTTAAATTTTGAATAATTTATCAGATTGACCAAGATTTTTTGAAACTTAAATGATGAGTTTTGAAAATAATTATATTTACTTATAAGTATAACTTGTTTTCTCTAAAAAAAAAATATAATGTACATAATTTATCAAATCAAATTTTATATTAACGGTCCTATAGATCTACTAATAAATCACTTTTGTTTTCTCTAAAATAAAGATAATCATTGACTTAATTGAGTCAAACAATTTGAATCAAGATTTACAAAGTTAAAAATTTCTCAAATATCTTTCAAACACGTCTTATATCTTCATAGCTCCTTATGAGCTACCACCATATCTCGAAAGACACCTTCAAATCCAAATTCAAAATCTTAAATATATTTTATAAAAAAAATTTATAAATATTTTAATACTTTTATCAACATCAAACCCACCTTCTCCTAACAGCAAGTAAACTCAAGGTCAAATGTTGCAAGCAAAAAGATTAATTTATCGTAAAAAAAAAACAATTACAAAACGAATTTCTACCTATAAATTATAATTATAGGTTTTATCATTAAATAAATCAAAAGGATGTGATATAGTTAATAAATAAATAAAATTGGAAGCCCGTGCGCGGAACGCGGGCAAGAAAACACTAGTTGTTTATAGTGGAAGAAAAATTATAAAACAGTTGTTATTATATATTTATCAAGGTTTATTATAATTTTAGACACATGTATTTTGACACATGTATAATGCTAACAAACCTCTAACTCGCTTGCAAAGGAAGAACAACAAAATATTTTGAGCATAAGTGAAAACTCAAATTGAAGTCAGCTATGCGCTTAAAGAAGTGTTCAAAATTTTCGTGCAGGACATGAGTACAATTGTAGAAGGCCATTGGTTCGATTCCCAAATCTAGCATAATTAAATCTAGTTTTTGCATAAATATACTAACGTGGCTGAACCGTGGAATAAAATATTTCCCCAAAAAGTGTATGTTGGAGTATTAGAGTAACTATATACTATTCAATATTCTAGAAATGATATAAACCAATATTTATTTACTCAAAAATAAAAATAAAAATAAATGGGAGAAAATGTGGTTTATATAATAAGAGGTTTGAAAGTAATCTCAAAACAAGGTGTAGCACAATTGGCCATGAGATGAGTTAAATTGTGTAGAAGGTCATTGGTTCGATTCTTTGCTATGTCATAATATTTTTAGACTTAACTAAAGGGTTAGAGGGGTAAGAATGTAATCTCACGCGAATAAAATCACTCCCCAAAAACATCATGTTCCAGTATTAGATATAGAATAGATTTAGGGTATAGGATTTAGGGTTTAGGGTTTAAGGTTTAGGGGTTAGGGTAACCCCTAAACTTTAAAATTTCTAATATTTATCTTATATAACTAAAATCTTTGAATCCTTTTGTTGTTGATAGTGTTTATAGTGAGTATGATTACTTTGGTGTGTATGAATTTAAATTCAAATTTTTCCTGTTCTTATATTTTTATTTGGTTTTTCAAAGTGACTGTCCGTAACAAAACATTGAGGTGTTGAACCCTGTTTATTCTCCTCGAATCATTACTTACATTGCTATTACTACTACTATTTTTAGTTGTCTTATAGTGTTAATAGTGAGTGAGTACGATTACTTGAGTATGTTTAAATTTAGAGTATAAGGTATAGGGTATAGGATTTAGGGTAAAAGATTTAGAGTTTAGGGGTTACAGTAACCCCTAAACTTTAAATTTTTTAATATTTATATTATATAACTAAAATATTTGAATCTTTTGTAGTTGATAGTATTTATAGTGAGTATGATTACTTGGGTGCGTATGAATTTAAATTCAAATTTCGTCTTTTTACAATTTTTATTTAATTTTTCAAGTAAATCTACAAAGTAGTTAAAATGAGTGAAAAAAATTCAACAATTAGAAAATTAATGAAAACGAGGTAAAATTCGTCACAAAAATGGTAACTACTATTACTTGTGTGTGTATGAATGTTAAATTTAATTTAGGGTATAGGATTTAGGGTTTAGGGTTTAAGGTTTAGGGGTTAGGGTAACCCCTAAACTTTAAAATTTCTAATATTTATCTTATATAACTAAAATCTTTGAATCCTTTTGTTGTTGATAGTGTTTATAGTGAGTATGATTACTTTGGTGTGTATGAATTTAAATTCAAATTTTTCCTGTTCTTATATTTTTATTTGGTTTTTCAAAGTGACTGTCCGTAACAAAACATTGAGGTGTTGAACCCTGTTTATTCTTCTTGAATCATTACTTACATTGCTATTACTACTACTATTTTTAGTTGTCTTATAATGTTAATAGTGAGTGAGTACGATTACTTGAGTATGTTTAAATTTAGAGTATAAGGTATAGGGTATAAGATTTAGGGTAAAGGATTTAGGGTTTAGGGGTCAGGGTAACCCCTAAACTTTAAAATTTCTAATATTTATCTTATATAACTAAAATCTTTGAATCTTTTATATTTGATAGTGTTTATAGTGAGTATGATTACTTGGTTGTGTATGAAACATTGAGGGCGTCCACAATGAAACATTGAGGGCAGGGGATATTTATTATTATTGTAAATTTACCTGAAAAATTAAATAAAAATAGAAAATTGTACAAAATTTGAATTTAAATTTATACGTATCTAGAAAAACAGTCCCACTATTTTTGTGCTGAATGTTATATTTTTTTTCTAGTATTCTTCTATTTTTTATTATTTATTTAAAAACGTACGCCCTCAATGAAACTGTTAGGCCGAATACACAATATATAATCAAGTATGTATGAGAATAACAATTAAGAACACAGGTTTGTAAATCAACAAACTGAATTATATTAAATAATTCTCTCTTAGTGATGTTAATGAATCACAAAGAGCTACTAGGTTACAAGAATAATAATTCTATGTTCGCGTCCCTTCTAGGGATAACCTATCTGTGTTTATATAGTACACAGCTACATACAATCCTTATCTAATTGATACTCCTATAAATTAGCTATACAATTATTATCAATTAAGGATTGCTTCAGTCTTCTGTCCAGTCTCCTTAGCTGTATCAATATATTCTGCTTCTTTCCATCTTCAGAATATATTGCTTCTAGAATCTTTATCTTTGCACCGACAGCTAAGTCAACTATCACCCTGTCAGACTTTAACAAACTCTGACTGGCTTCTATATAAACTCTTCACCCAGTCAGACTTTATCAAACTCTGACTGGCTTCTATATAAACTCTGATATGTACCTGGGACTTAAACACTGATGACCAAACGTCAGCAATTATATCTAACAATCTCCCCCAACTTGTTCATACCAAAATGTACAAGTTAAAAAGATAATTGATGATGTCAAAACATATAACAAATGCAGTGTTTAAAATATGTCAGAGTTTAATTTTAAAACAGAGTTTAAATTTAACTTAGAACAGAAAACATAAAAACTTACAGTCAAACTTTACTTGACTTCTTCAATATCAGGTACTGTCCTGAGATAATCAATCAGCAGTCTTCTTTCAGCCTTCTCTAGCTCATCCACCATAATCTATTTTAGCTCTTTAAGTTCTGAATCACTCTCTCCCGTTTGGTAGATAGCAGCTCTTAGAGAATATATGCTGTTTCTTCTCATATCATTTCCCAGTCGAATGTAATGAGCTTTGTCTGACTCTAGGTTGAATTCTAAAACTTTTGTTCCGAGTGCTGTTTTAAATCTAGCACTGTTTCTCTTCATCTCCACTAACTTTCCAGTATGATCCCTATACTTTGGAATATAAACACTTGATACTCCTCCTCCAAGCATAGCTTTAGATCTCAGCATCTTTTCTCTCAAAACTTGAGCAACATCATGAGTATATCTGTTTTTGACTTTTAAAAGATAAAGTACATACTCCAGTTCTTCCCATGATTTGAGATTAACATCAGATTCTCCAACTTTATAAACTCTTCCATCACTCATGAAGTATAACAAAAACTGCTTCTTCAAAACTTTGTGAAAAATCAACTGAACAGAGTCTAACTTATCAAGGTTTTCTTGTGTAACCCCAATACCAGATTCTGCCAGTGAAATGTTATCTTGAGATCTGTTATTTATTCTTCTCTCTCTGTGTGATCCCAGTCCAGATTTATCAAAAGCTTCTTTTCCCAATACAGTTCTGGTTTCTGAGAATTTCACAGCTTCAAGCTTTAATTCTTCAAGAATTTTAGGTTTGCTGAATCCTGGAAGTTGTGTAGATTTCTGTACAACTTGAGCAACGTCAGAGGTTGTCATAACTTTAGTAGAAACATCAACTTGAGCAGCGTCAGAGGTTGATTTAGCTAATCTTGTTTCAACTTGAGCAATGTCAAAGGTTGAATAAATCTTCTTAGGTAACTGTTCTTCTTCTACCAGTTTACCTTTTCCTTTGTCAGCATTTTTAATCACAGGCCTCCTTGAGTACTGTAAACTCTGATCAGAGTTCACATTCTCTTTGATAACAATTCCTTTTTCTTTCTTTCTAGGAGCCTTGATTTCCTTCTTCTTGTAGATTCCAGCTTCAACATTCTTCTTGTGTTCCTCAGCAAGCATTTGCTCTTCAGCTTGGATATCTTCAATTGAAACATCTTTTCCATGTTCTACCATAAACATCTTAGCAGCAATTTCCTCATCAGTAGATGGCTTATCAGAAATTATCAAACTTTTGTATCTTGAACCACTGGCAGAGTTTACATGTCCCTTTCCAGAGTTTGATCTTTTATCAGAGTTTGATCTTCTTGAAAGTAGTCTTCTATCATCATTTGATCTTAAGCTCTTTCCATCTCCTCCCTTGTTTCCACCATCATTACCATCATCCCTCCGTCTCAGAGTTTGAGTGTCTTTGCATTTGTCACTTGGTACACTCTCCCCCTTTTTGACATCATCAGAAAGTAGTACTGATGTCAACAACTCAATAGCATTAGAAATTGATGTTAGTTGGGCAGACATAGCAGTCTGGTTGTCCTCAACTTTCCCAAGCCTCTTCTGAATGTCATCAGAGTCCTTAGCTTGCTTCTTAAACATGGAATTGTAGTAAGTCCTATCATTCTTCAGAGTGAGATCTCTCAGACCAACTTCATTCCTCAAAGCAGTAACTTCCTTATGAGACTCATCAAATCTGTTGTGGAGAGATTTAATTTGAATCACAGTAGCCTTCAGACTTGTAAGAATATCATGACTTGAAATTGTCTTCACAGAATCTCCAAGAAAATCAGCAGCCCTCTGTGCTGAAAAGATACAATCCGCAGCAGCCCATCTATTGTAGTACATATCTTGAAAATGCTCAGCTGTAGCTCGATTGACCTCTTTTAGCTCTTCAGAGTTTGCTTGATTCTCAAATAACTCCTTTTGAGAATGATCAGAACTATCATTATCATTATTATTATCATTATCATCCTCATTATCATTCTCTGCTGTATTTTCTGCAGGAATATTCTCAGCATCAAGTTCTGGAATTTCAGAGTTTGCAGTATGCAGGAACTCTGCTTCTTTTGTTACAATCTCAACAACAGATTGTTGTAGAGCTTCAAGAACAATAACATCCTCAGAGTTTACAACAAACTCTGCTTCAACAGAAACATTCTCTGTTGCATCCTTATCAGTAACATCAGGATTTTTAGCAACAGTTTCTATAGCTTTAGCAGCTAAAGTCTGATCAACTTCCTCACCTTTCTCAAGATCAAAAGAAACTATTTCAGTGTGAGAAGCCATAGATACTTCAAGTTCAACAGTATCTTGATCAGCTTCCAAACCCTCTGTGAAATGTTCAGAGTTTATAGAGAGGTTTGCTTCAACTTCCATATAAAACCCTTGTGGCTCTGCAGCCTCTTCATCTGCAATCTCAACATGTACTCTATCCTCTGTGGGCATAGGAGTTTCATTTGCAGCTTCCTCAACTACATCATCAGACTTTGATGTAGGAGCTTCCTCAACTACATCATCAGACTTTGATGTAGGAGCTTCCTCAACTACATCATCAGACTTTGATGTAGGAGCTTCCTCTTGAAAAACAGTCTCTATAAAAACTCTGTCCTCGGGAACAACTTCATCATCTGGAATCTCAAGATCATCAACAACATTGGAAGAGATATTCTCAGCACCAAACAAATGTGCTGCTACCAATCTTCTTTTTCTCTGATGAAGAGTTTCTTCATCATTTTCAGTCTCTTCATCAACAGCATCAGTCTTTGCCCTATTGGCTCTTCTTTTCTTCATTCTTCTCTTCTGAGACATATCATCAGCATTTGATGCCCCAGCTTCAGTGTTTATCCTGACAGACTTAACAGCCCTTACTTTAGATTTCTTTGACCTTTGTGGTTGAGACACAGAAGGTCCAGCTTCAGTGTTTGCTAGCTGTTGTTGTTGTAAGTTATCCAGGAATTGTTGCACAGACTCAGGCAACAGTAACACACCAACATCTCCTTTCTTGTTATCCTTGTTAGTGAGATCAGAAAATATGCGTTTATGCAATTTAAATGAGAGAATAACATCATCCTCTACAATCTCAACATTAGGACAGCAAAAGTTGAATATTAACTGACAAAATCTAGAGAAATAAACAACATTTCTATTCTCTAGCATTTTTTCACCAATATTAGTTAAAACTAATCTAGCAACATCAAATTGACTGCCATAGAGAAGAGAATACTCGATCTGTAGACTATCTGTGGGAATCGCATCCCAATTCGTCCACTTCTTTCCAAAAGCCCGAGTTATACAATCGAAAAAGAAACTCCATTCCTTGCGCAAAAGAGGTCTTTTGAGTTGACCTATCTTTGACAAAGGTCCAGAGTATCCTATCTCCCTCATCATTCTGATCAGAGTCTCCAACAGAGATTGTGAATGCATTGAAATCTTCAAGACCCAAAGCATCACGAACAGTAGTAGAAGTAACAACAAATTCTTCTTCTTGAAACTCAAAAATGATAGATGGAGATCCAGACTCTCCTCCATCATCATAAGTACCTGTCTGCCAAAAAGTCCTTATTTGTGACGCAGACAGCTTCGACGGTGCGGTGAGAGCAGTGCCGATATCAGAGTTTGACAAGAAAATCTGAATCAAATGAAACGCCTCCGGTGCGTTCTCATTTGCTAAAGGAGCTGAGTAGTTGTTTGGGACAAATTCTAAACCAGAAGCAGTAAACATTGTTGTAGCCATTAGAACAGTTTAGAAGAAAACAAACAGAGAATAGATTATAGTGAATGCAGTGAAAGTGTTTGAGACAATGTGTGTAAGTAAAAGCTTATGAAAAGTTGAGGTGTGTAAAAGAGTGAACCGTTTATGTGTAGTATATTTAAATAATAACTGTGAAGATTAAAACTCAAACGTTTTAATCATTACTACACACAGCAGGCGTCTTTGAAAAGTGTGTGAGTGGGACAGGTGTCAAACGTGTATACGCTGACAGCTGTATGTAACAACTTTCAATACACATGCGCAGTAAAAATAGCCATAATTACCGCTTATCACATTGTTCAAAACACTCAACCTCTCTTTCTCTGTTTAATACAAATATGAACCGTTTGTTATCATACTCCTTTGAATTTCAAAACAAATATCTAATCTCAAAATTATAAAATGTCTGAAACAAAGAAATCATTTTAACCATCAGAGATTAAAACAAAGTTACCTCGGCGTATTTCACACAATACATCAGTGTTTACCATTTGTCCTTCTTTGTCAATAAACTCTTTTCTCAATCTGTACAGGTGTGAATAATTGTGTGTGCAATAGCAGAGTTTACCGAAATCAATATTTAGATCATCTCAAAGTGCATAAAATCCACAAACTAAAGCAGTAAAAACTGGTTGCCTAAACTCTCATGTATAAAATAAAATCTGATTTTATATCTAAACTCTGTATACTGATATCCTTTCATTTGGATATATCTTTTATTTTTCACCCCCTTTATATATATATATATATATATATATATATATATATATATATATATATATATTTTTAATTTTTTTTCCAGTAATCAGTGGTTGGCACTAGTCACCAAAAATCAAAGATTTTAGCCCTTATTTCATACAATAAGTTCTTGGATCTTCCTAGGCACAACATGATCTCAAAGGAACTTGTGCTCTTTTTGGCATCTTTTGATTTGAGGGTGAATTATTTGCAATTAATAATCAGAGTTTAGACTTTTCATCAGTTAATACAATTAATTTATGAGAGAAAATGCAAACAGCTAATACAGACTAAGTGTATAGGATCAATAAACTAAGAGATGGTATAAATACAGAGACAGTATCATGCTGTGTTAACTTACTGCACATGTTTGAGATCAGAATCTATACAACTCTTAAGGATTCATAATTACTTACTGAGAATTATGCTTCATACAAATTTCTTCATTGGTCCATATGTTTCAGACAAAATTACAATCAGAGTATAGCATTAGACTCTTACTATCAGAGTATGACCAACACTTTATGACTAACAGAGTTTAGCAGCAGAGTTTACTTTCAGAGTTTATGACACTGGTACTCATAACAGTTAATACATGCGCGGAATCATGAGCATTAAAAATCAAACATGTATAGTTTTGAGTCTAACCTGTATCCCTAGTCAAAACCAGAGATCATTCCAAGTTCATTTACCAATCTTGTAAAAGTACCTTCACTCAAGGGTTTGGTGAAGATATCTGCAAGTTGTTGGTCTGTAGACACAAAATGAAGCTCAATGTTCCCTTCTTCCACATGTTCTCTGATAAAATGATACCTTATGCTGATGTGCTTGGTCATGGAGTGCTGTACTGGATTTCCTGTCATAGCAATAGCACTTTGGTTATCACAGAAAATAGGTATTTTAGAGTACTTCAAACCATAATCCAGCAACTGATTCTTCATCCACAGAATCTGTGCACAACAGCTACCAGCAGCTATATACTCTGCTTCAGCTGTGGATGTGGAGATTGACTTTTGTTTCTTGCTATACCAAGAAACCAATCTGTCACCTAAAAATTGACAGCTTCCACTTGTACTTTTTCTGTCTATCTTACAGCCTGCAAAATCTGCATCAGAGTAACCAATTAGCTTAAACTCTGATTCTCTAGGATACCACAAACCCAAGGTTATGGTTCCTTTGAGATATTTGAAGATTCTTTTTACAGCTGTTAGATGAGGCTCTCTGGGATCTGCTTGAAATCTAGCACAAAGACATGTTGCATACATGATATCAGGTCTACTTGCAGTAAGGTACAGTAAAGACCCTATCATTCCTCTATAGTTTGTCATATCTACTGAGGCTCCTGTGTCTTTGTCTAGCTTTGTTGCAGTAGCCATGGGAGTTGTAGCAGATGAACTATCAAGCATACCAAATTTCTTGAGAAGATTTCTGGTATATTTTGCTTGATTGATAAAAATACCATCATCTGTTTGCTTGACCTGTAAGCCTAGAAAGTAACTAAGCTCTCCCATCATGCTCATTTGGTACCTGGATTGCATAAGCTTTGCAAACTTCTTACAAAGTTTGTCATTAGTAGATCCAAAGATAATATCATCTACATAAATTTGAACTAAAAGCAAATCATCACCAGAATTGAAATAAAACAAGGTTTTATCAATTGTACCTCTTGTGAACCCACTTTCTAAAAGAAATTGAGCAAAAGTTTCATACCATGCTCTTGGTGCTTGCTTTAGTCCATATAATGCCTTGTCAAGCCTGTAGACATAATCTGGATGCTTGGGATCTACAAATCCTGGTGGTTGTTCAACAAACACTTCTTCTTCAAGCTTCCCATTGAGAAAAGCACTTTTTACATCCATCTGAAAGACTTTAAACTTCTTGTGTGCAGCATAGGCCAGAAAAATTCTTATGGCCTCCAATCTTGCAACTGGAGCAAAGGTTTCATCATAGTCAATTCCTTCCTGTTGTGAATAACCTTTAGCCACAAGTCTAGCCTTGTTTCTTGTAATCACACCTTCACTGTCAGTCTTGTTTCTGAAAACCCACTTTGTACCTACAATTGATCTATTCTTTGGTCTAGGTACAAGTGTCCAGACTTCATTTCTTTCAAATTCATTTAACTCTTCTTGCATTGCTGTAATCCAATTAGCATCTTGAAGAGCTTCCTCCACTTTCTTTGGTTCTGTTTGAGACAAGAAAGCATGATACAGACACTCATTATTTGTTGCACTTCTAGTTCTCACACTAGCATCAGGATCTCCAATTATGAGATCAGG
Organism: Heracleum sosnowskyi; assembly: GCA_030848705.1. NCBI lineage: Eukaryota > Viridiplantae > Streptophyta > Magnoliopsida > Apiales > Apiaceae > Heracleum > Heracleum sosnowskyi. Next base: position 129,935,296 of record CM061241.1, on the reverse strand, counting down.
TGTGTGTGCCTGTGTCCACTTTCTTGCTGTTGGTAAGTGGTTTCTTGCATCATCATTGGATCCTCCCCCTTGATCCATGCTCTCCTGATTCATATGTTGACTTTCTGCAGTATCTGAGGCTCCCCCTGAATTGGATGGCTCAGAGTTTGAACTGTCAGAGTTTGAATCAGTTTCCTCAACTGACTCACTTGCTGTGTCTTGTTGAGCTTCTTCACGCTCCCCCTCAACTGGTTCTCTATTTTGTTCAATTTGAGAATTTCCAGTTTCTCCAGTATTTACCAGTAGAGGTTCAGAGTATGCTTCGTCAGAGTTTGTCAGACCAGCTTCATCAGAGTTTGTCGGTACTGCTTCATCAGAGTTTACATCATAAGACAATAAACCTTCATTTTCAAAACGCAGTTGATCATATCCATCTAAGTCATCAAGTCCAGTTATTTTCTTGTCATCAAATGACACATGTATGGATTCCATGATCACTTTAGTTCTCAGATTGTAGACTCTGAATGCTTTTGTTGACAATGGATAACCAACAAAGATTCCTTCATCAGCTTTTAACTCGAACTTGGTCAACTGTTCAGGATGAGTCTTCAACACAAAGCATTTGCATCCAAATATATGAAAATATTTCAAATTTGGCTTCTTATTTTTCACCATCTCATATGGTGTTTTCCCATGCTTGTTGATCAGTGTAGCATTTTGAGTAAAACAAGCAGTTTGAACAGCTTCTGCCCAGAAATAAGTTGGCAACTTTGCTTCATCAAGCATTGTTCTGGCTGCTTCAATTAAAGTTCTGTTCTTTCTTTCAACTACACCATTTTGCTGTGGAGTTCCAGGTGCAGAAAATTCTTGTTTCACTCCTCTTTCCTTGCAGAAAGCTTCCATTATTGAGTTTCTGAATTCAGTTCCATTATCACTCCTTATAATTTTGACTTTGTGATGTGATCCTTTGTCCAGTACATTTACATGATCCATCAGAGTTTGAGCAGTTTCATCCTTCTTTGATAAGAAATACACCCATGTATATCTAGTATATTCATCAACAATTACTAGAGCATATTTCTTTCTGCCCATGGACATCACATTCACTGGTCCAAAGAGATCAACATGTAGAAGATGATAAGGTTCCACTACTGAAGATTCAGATTTGCTCTTGAAAGATGACTTCCTTTGCTTGGCTTTTTGACAAGAATCACATAAGCCATCTAGACTGAGTATTGATTTTGGAAGTCCCCTTACAAGATCCTTTCTTATAAGCTCATTTATGTTGTTCAAATTGAGATGAGAGAGCTTCTTATGCCAATTCCAACTCTCTTCATTTGACATTCTTGCAGTCAGACACACTGTTTTTCCATCAGAGTTTGTTACCAAACTTGCTTCATAAATGTTGTTGCGCCTGTGTCCAACTAGAACAACTTTTCCAGTAGATTTACTGATAACTTCACAGTATTCAGTGTGAAAATCTACATGGTTTCCTCTGTCACAGATTTGACTCACAGATAGCAGATTATGCTTGAGTCCTGAGACTAGAGCTACATTTGTGATGATGACACTTCCAAGATTAATATTGCCATATCCCAGAGTGTGTCCTATGTTGCCATCTCCATAGGAAACCTTTGGGCCAGCTTTCTCCTTAAAGTCTGATAGCAGGGCTTTATTTCCAGTCATATGTCCTGAGCATCCACTATCCAAGATAAGTGTGCTCTCTTTTATGCCCTGCAATCACAAACAAACACTAAGTGTTAGTTTTAAGGACCCAGACTTGCTTGGATCCTTTGTCTTTCTTAACAGTGTTAGTTTTTGCAGCGGAATTACTATCAACAGAGTTTAAACTAACATTGTCAGACTTTACACTTGCAGAGTTTGCTCTAACCCACTTCAGATTGGGTTTTAGCTCATAGTAATTGTGATAAATAGCATGATAACTCCTACAAGTGTAAATAGAATGTCAAGTGCTCCCACAATGTGTGCATAAAGTCTGTGGTCTAACCCTAACATAATCATTCTTTACTCCTGATGTAGAAGGTAAAGAATTGATATTTTTATTCTTTGTGCAGTAATTAGCAAGATGATTAGAACTACCACAATTATAACATGTTTTCCTTGGAGCAGCACCAGTAGGCAAATGATTATTTCTTTTATTTATGCCTATCTTTCCATTCCTATTCTTCTTGGACCCTTTTGGTTTCATGGCAGATTTTACCTCTTTCAGCTTATGATTGAACTGTTTTCCTGTCATCAAGCCAACATTAACCTGTTTTTCACAAGTTTTTACTGGTTTTCTAACAGCTTCTATTTCCATAAGATTTTCTGTTATAATATTTTCCTGTTTTTCACAGGCTTCATCTGATTCCATATCAGCTTCCCTTATTACAACATATTTTAACTTATTGGCTTCTGGAACAAATTTCACAGGTTTGAGTTGTGGTTTTACCTTAACCTTGTCTTTAAACCTAAGTTCATCATTTTCACAATAGCCTAAACCTACAGAATCTGTCTGAAACACTTGATGAGTGTCTCTTTCAGAATCTGTCCAAGTCTTGATTATTTTTCTTTCTTTTTCTAGATCAGATTATAATTGCTTATATCTTTTCAGCAACTCCTGTTCTACATAAACAGCATCATCTCTTTCTTTTTGAATCTGCTTCATCTTTTCAAGTTCTCCTTCAAGAAACTTGTTTCTATCTTTAAGACTAAGATTCTCAGCTTTAATTCTCTCATTCTCTAAAGTCTGATCCCTATAGCTAACATGAACACTTTTCAGATATACTCTTAACTCAGATATATTATCAGTATCATAAGCATAAGTAGTTAGGGGTACCTTATTTTCAGATGATTCAGTCTCATCTCTGACAGTTGCCATAAGAGCATAATTTTCTCCATCATCAGAGTCTGAAGTATCTGCCCAGTCTTTGCCTTTAGAGATGAGTGCTTTCTCAGATTTGCCTTTCTTGCACTCTGAGGCATAGTGACCCATCTCCTTACACCTGTAGCACTGGATTTCAGATTTATCCTTCTTGCCAGACTTGGTCTCCCTTCCATCAGACTTTCTAAAACTTTTCCTTTCAGAGTTTGAATCTTTCCTTGAGAATCTCTTTCCTTTCTTAAAGTTCTTGAATCCCATCTTCTTGAAGGTCTTCACCATCAGTGCAGCCATTTGCATCATCTGTTCTTCATCATCCTCAGAGTCAGAAGCTTCATCAGAGTTTGAGTCATCATCAGAGTTTGATGACTCACTTTCAGATTTGATGACTAAAGCCTTTCCCTTGGCTTTCTTCCTTGATGATTCCTTCTTGATGGGCTTCTCCTCAACTTTGAGAGCAACAGATTTTGTCTTTTTACTCAATCTTCTATTCCTTTGTTCTATCTCCAGTTCATGAGTTTTCAACAACCCATAGATTTCATCAAGATCTGTATCAGCAAGCTCATAATTATCTCTTATTTTGGTTGTCTTTAAATCCCACTTTTCAGGTAGAGATAACAAAAACTTGAGATTAGACTCTTCAAGCTCATATTCTTTATCAACAAGAGACAGATCATTCAATAGTTTGCAAAATATGTCATAAGTCTCAGTCAAGGTTTCATTAGTTCTTGAATCAAAGTGCTCATACTCCTGTGTGAGTATTGTCTTTCTGTTCTTCTTAATAGCACCTGTTCCCTGGCATCTGACTTCTAAAGCATCCCATATCTCTTTAGCAGTTTTGCAGCCAATTACTCTGTTAGACATCACATTATCTAAGGCACTGTGGAGAAGATGTCTTACCTTTGCATCTTTTGCAATTGATGAGATGTCCTCAGGAGTCATATCTTTCTTTTCCTTTGGAACAGTCTTTTGTTCTTGACCATCAACAACAGGGGCTAGTTTGGTTGGATTATGAGGACCATCATAAATTCTGTCAAGATATTCTGGATCTGTAGCTTCCAGAAACATGGTCATCTTCACCTTCCAAATCGGATACTCTACTGGCCTGAGAAATGGAACCCTGATTGTTTCATATCGACTCACAGAATTGGGCTTAACCTGTTCAGCCTTAGGAGCAGTTTGATTTTCTTCAGACATGATTATTACTGTGTTTGAATCGTAAAACTGTATATATTAAACAGCCTTGGCTCTGATACCAATTGTTAGGCCGAATACACAATATATAATCAAGTATGTATGAGAATAACAATTAAGAACACAGGTTTGTAAATCAACAAACTGAATTATATTAATAATTCTCTCTTAGTGATGTTAATGAATCACAAAGAGCTACTAGGTTACAAGAATAATAATTCTATGTTCGCGTCCCTTCTAGGGATAACCTATCTGTGTTTATATAGTACACAGCTACATACAGTCCTTATCTAATTGATACTCCTATAAATTAGCTATACAATTATTATCAATTAAGGATTGCTTCAGTCTTCTGTCCAGTCTCCTTAGCTGTATCAATATATTCTGCTTCTTTCCATCTTCAGAATATATTGCTTCTAGAATCTTTATCTTTGCACCGACAGCTAAGTCAACTATCACCCTGTCAGACTTTAACAAACTCTGACTGGCTTCTATATAAACTCTTCACCCAGTCAGACTTTATCAAACTCTGACTGGCTTCTATATAAACTCTGATATGTACCTGGGACTTAAACACTGATGAACAAACGTCAGCAATTATATCTAACAGAAACATTGAGGCACCCTCAATGAAACATTGAGGCACCCTCAATGAAACATTGAGGGCGTCCAGTTTTAGATAATTTGTAAATTTACATGAAAAATTAAATAAAAATAGAAAATTGTACAAAATTTGAATTTAAATTTATACGTATCTAGAAAAACAGTCCCACTATTTTTGTGCTGAATGTTATATTTTTTTCTAGTATTCTTCTATTTTTTATTATTTATTTAAAAACGTACGCCCTCAATGAAACATTGAGGCACCCTCAATGAAACATTGAGGCACCCTCAATGAAACATTGAGGGCAGGGGGATATCCCCCGGGGGATCTGGACCAATCCTCTTTCTTAAAATGCGTGCTTTTCAACAAAGGAAAATGCACACAAGTTTCTATTTTACCAATTTACTATGCATGAGTACATTGATATGATTATAATTATCTGATTAAATTTTTGTAATTATAAAAATAAACCTCTGTATTCATATGATAAATCTTTTGTGCATCAATCTCTTAATTGAATTTACTAATTAATTTAAGTATGGGAATATTTTTTAGATAACAAAAATTAGCATCAATGATTCAGGAAAGACATAAAAATAGGGTTAAAAAATGAGAAATTACCTTCTCCGTTGTCACCTGCATGAAATATATACATCATTCCTTAAAGAATAGTGCTAGAGGCACAAAATTTGGTACAAAAATTTGTTACAAAATGACATGGCATAGGTGATATGGCAATTTGAAATGTTTTGATTGGTGTTGTTGGTGTGAATGCAGGGGTCCACTTATTATTACAACGTATCAGGAATTGCCATGTATATTTGGGAAGAATTTTGGGAACAAATTTGGGGTCTCTAGCATTTTCCTTCCTGAAAATTAAAAAGGGAAATTACCAAAAATACTACTTTTTTCTAAGTTTTTTTGCAATTTTACCATCTTCTGGAAATATTTGCAAAAATACCAAAATATTTGCAAAAATACGGTCTGCAACTACTTTCAACCAAAATCAACCACAGATGCAACCAAAATCAACCACAGATGCAACTAAAAATCGTTTTTATTAAAAAGTTGCATATGCGGTTGATTTTGGTTGCAGTTGCAGATATGGTTGAAAGTAGTTGCAGACCGTATTTTTGCAAATATTTTGGTATTTTTGCAAATATTTTGGTATTTTCGCAAAAAATTTAAAAAACACATAGTATTTTTGCAAAAAATAATTTTGGGTTGGGTATTTATGAAAAAAGCCCAATTAAAAAATCAAAACCAGTTCAAGATTTATTATGTTTTATTAGGTGTTACATTAACTCCTTATATATAATAAGCGTAAGGGAGATCTTATCCAAAACTTTGGTCGGTCACTGCACTACCAAAAGTATATGATCCGTTGGATTATAAAACAATAAATATTCAAATAGATGAGGACCGTTAGATATAATATTAAAAATTGTATTTGATTAATAATAGGATAGTATTTAAATACTAAAAGGTGTATTTTGATAATTTAAACCAATTATAAATAGGTTTTCTATATTGAATAGAAATCTTTATGTAAAAAATCGTAATTATCTTTTCTCTTTAGTTTATGGATAGTCCCAGTTAGATAATAATTATTAAACCATCATTAAATTAAAGATAATTTTGTTAGCTTCGTATGGGCTGTAAAATTGTTAAAATCTGTTGTCTAAAACTCAAGATACAGCCCAAACATTAAAGTGATTATCTAAATTTTAATATTTTTTTAATTTAAACCAATTATAAATAGGTTTTCTATATTGAATAGAAATTTTTATGTAAAAAATCGTAATTATCTTTTCTCTTTAGTTTATGGATAGTTCCAGTTAGATAATAATTATTTAACCATCATTAAATTAAAGATAATTTTGTTAGCTTCGTGTGGGCTGTAAAATTGTTAAAATCCGTTGTCTAAAACTCAAGATAGAGCCCAAACAGTAAAGTGATTATCTAAATTTTAAAAAAAAATTATTATTATTGTAGCACCAATTTAATTTTTTTCCTAATTCTTTAAAATTTATAAATTCTATGTTTATTTCAATAAAATATTAAAATCAATTTAAGAAAAAATTAAAATCGATCTGGTCCGTGTACGACCACTATACGACCAAATTAATTATTACAATTAGATCTTAAATAGATCGATGAGAAGTGTTAGATCTAATATTAAAAAGTGTATCTGGTTAATAATAGAATTATATTTAAATACTAAAAAATGTATTTTGATAATTTAAAATTTTTCTATGTAAAAATTCTTAAATATTTTTTCTCTTTAATTTATGTATAGTTCGAGTTAGATAATAATTTTTAAACCAAATATCAGATAACATTTCATATCGATTACAATATTAAAAATTATCAATATAATGCTCATGTATATCATATAACAATGATACATGTGGACCCTGAAGAGACTTAGGAGAACTCATGTACATGAATAAATTTAAACATTTTTTTTCTGAAGGAACATAACAATTTGATTAATCCAAATTATAATTATATTATTTTACATATAACAAACATAAAAGGATAATATCAAAATATTATTAAAATATTGAGGGTTTCATATTCATAAACAATAATTTTGAATATAATACTTAACCATATTTTCTTTTCGGTTTATGGGTAGGTCATTGGTCAAGTTAGTTAATAATTATTAAATCATCATTAAATTAAAGATAACTTCGTTAGTTTCACATGGGTTGTAAAATCGTCAAAATTCAATTTCTAAAACTCAGTATAGAACCCAAATAGTAAAGTGAGTATCTAAATTTTAATAAATATTTTTTTATAATTGTAGCACCAATTTATTTATTTTTCCACTAATTCTTTTAAATATAGAAATTTTATCTTTCTTTCAATAAAGTATTAAAATAAATTAAGAACAAATTCAAATCGATAAAGACTATAATAATATGAGAATAAAATTTTATATAATCATAACATAATTTTTATACTGTTTAATAATTTTAAAGTAATAATGTATTTTAAAATTTTATATACACTATAAATAAAACCGAAACATTAAAAGTAAAAGCAGTTAGTAAGATACTTATATCAGTATGTACTTGATATCCTTATTATATTAAACACTTTTATATAATAAGCATAATAGGGATTTATCCAAAATTTTGATCGTGACAACCAAATTAATAAGGACTATTATATCTTAACTAGATAAATGAAAATCGTTTGATCAAATATTAAAAAAGTGTATTTTATTTATAATAGGATTATATTTAAATTCTAAAAAGTGTATTTTGATAATTTAAACCAAATATACCAAATATAAATAAGTTTTATATATTGAATAGAATTCTCCATGTAAAAAATTCGTGACTTTTTTTTCTCTTCCATGGACAATTCCAGTTAGATAAAAATTGTTAAACCCTCTTTTAATTAAAAATAATTTAATTATCTTCACGTGGGGTGTAAAATCGTCAAAATCTGATTTTTAAAACACAAGATAAAGCCCAAATCAGTAAAATGAGTATTTAAATTCTAATAATAATTATTATGTCATCATTATTTTAACGCCAATTTAATTATTTTTTTCTAACTATTTTAAATTTAGAAATCTATGTTTAAAAATTAAAATCAATCTAAGAAAAATTCAAATCAACAAAAAATATAATAATACGAGGATAAAATTTTATAAAATTGTGCATATTTTTTATTCTATTTTATTAAGTTATAGATCATAACTAATCAAATATAATTTATTATTAAATAATAAATTATACGCAAATGGTGATTTTGTTTTATAAGCACTCATAGAGACCTAATTTCATTGTTAGCAGAACTATATTCATATTAAAAAAAAACCGTATTTTGAAATTGTAGACTCAGCTACAGAACAGACCTAACTTTTTTAACCTATATACATTGTAAATTATTAAATTCGAAACTTTAAAAGTTTGTTAATCAATTAGTATAGTACTTTTCTTAAAAATCGTACTTTACAAAAAATATTATCAAATAACCTATGTCTGAAAGAAAAAAATGAAAAAAATTCTTTTTTTTTTCAAAAAAAAACCTGTAAATTTTAATATGTTGTTGGTAGATTCAAATCCTAGATCATTCTACATGATAATTTTACTGTTATATGTAACGTTTCTCAACAATTTAATTTGAAAGATCCAACGATTATGGATTGAGTGATCAAATAAAGCGACCACACTTATAAGAAAGCTTTCATTATTTAGTCTTTAATATAATAACATAAATATTTACGGGATATACTATATAAAAAAAAGAATTTTATACAGAATTTTGATCGTCACGGTGTACTACTTTAAAAGAAGAACTATTACAAAAAAAATATATTTTAATTGATAATTTATTTTCTCAAAAGTTCAAAGTTCCCGCATCATTAACATATTACAAAAAAGAGTATATTATATTTTAGCAATACATATTTAAAAAAATTAAAAATTAAAAAAATTATAAATATTAAGAAAAATTAATGATGTTATCCTAGTAGTTTGGTCCTAAATACCGCCAAAACATTCTCAACCGTTAGATCCAATACTTTTAAAAATAGATGATCAAGATTATATCATATAAAAAGAAATTATTATCTAAAAATGATATAAGTTAAAAGATATTATATTAGGATTGGATTTTCCAAAAAGTTAAAACATAAAATAGTTGTAATTAAATAAGGAAACCCATTTATAACCAAAATAATAAAAATCGTTTAATCTTAAATAGATAGGTGAAAACCGTTAGATTTAACATTAAAACATGTATTTGGTTAATAAAGGTTATTCTAATAATCTAAACTACATATAAGTTAAGTAGATTTTCTAAATCAAATAGAATTCTCAACATTAAATTTCGTCACTTTATTCTCTTTTTAGTTTTAGAGTAGTTTTTAATTGAAAAAGAACTATTAAACCACAACTAAATTAAAGATTATTTTGTGAATTTCATGTGAACCGTAAAATTGGCCAAATCTAACTTTTATAACTCAATATAAACAAATATTAAATTGAGCGTGTAAAATATAATAAATATTAAATTTTTAACTATAATTATTTTTGGCATAAATAAATATAATTATAAATATTAAAAAAACAATCGTGTGTTGCATCGTAATAAAAATATAATTATAAACAGAATAATTATAAATAAAATTTAAGTAACCGCGCATATAAGCTAGTATATACAACAAACATACACATACATCTTATTCATCACATCTTTGCAGGATTCTTTGCTACAATTTGCTTAGAACCATGACGGTTTACCCTTATGATCTCTTCCTGCCGCCCTCACGACCCAACACAGCAAAAAGAATAATTTTTTTCTTTATTCTGTGTTGTGTTTGCTGCGCCATTGTTCTAGTATTCCTCTGCTTTGCCGCCGTTGTTGGGTTCTCTTTTGTGTACCTTATTTCTACTTTTATATATAGGGTAGGGGTAACGACCTTATACAGCGATATTCCAATTATGAAAATCGACTCCATAACAGTTTCCAACTTCAACCTCTCAAATCCTATGTCTGCCCATTGGAACATCAACATGACTATGCATAGTACTCGTTCATCTTTCGAGTTTTCGGACAGTGCAGTATCGATTTTTCACAAAAGCAAAGAGGAAGCACTTTGGATGACTATGCTCAATGGGTTCGATATGAGGCCAGAAAACACTACTTTTCACTTTGCACTAGATTTTGGGGGATTAGTAGATGTAAACGATACTACTGTAAGAGCCATTGGAGACAAAATTACAAATTGTTGGTGTTTGGTGTATGGATTCAAGTATGATTTCTGTATGTAAGGTGCAGAACACAAATAGAACTATATTTCTTGTATCTTATCTTTTTTTGATCTAATATAATTCTCCTTAAATACATATTTCTCTAAGAATCAACAGGAGAATATCAACCATCATACATGAATCTAAAACAAATACATTTTCAGGTTCTATGAATGTATGTGCAGCCTTCCAGAACATTCCTCAGAACACAAGAGTTAAGTTTATCCAACATATTCCTCCCTTAAACTAACTCTTTTCGATCTTTCATTCCTATCAACCTTTTGTATGTATCAAACAGATTTCTGGACAACGGTTTGGTCAGCACATCCGCAATCTGATCACGACTAACAACATGACGCAAATGCACATTCCTTTCCTTCACATGCTCACGAATAAAATGAAATCTAACATCAATGTGTTTGCTCCTTTCATGATGTACAGGATTTTTGGCAAGCTCTATTGCTGACTTATTATCAATTCGAACTTCAGTAGATTCTTGCTGTGGAAAACTTAATTCACTAAGCAACCTTCTTAACCAAATAGCATGACAAACGCAGCAAGAAGCCGCCACATATTCTGCCTCGCACGTTGATAATGAAACTATAGGTTGCTTCTTAGAGTACCATGTAAACGCCGTGTCTCCCATAAAAAACATATATCCAGTAGTACTTTTACGATCATCCACATCTCCACACCAATCACTATCTGAATATCCCAGTAACTTGTAGTCCGTAGTACTTGAATAAAACAATCCTAGTGACTTTGTTCCTTGAATATATCTCAGAATCCTTTTAATTGCTTTCCAATGTGTCTGTTTTGGATCTTCCATAAATCTGCTTATAACACCAACACTATATGCAATGTCAGGCCTTGTGCAGGTAAGATACCTCAGGCTACCAACTAAACTCTGATATAAATTTGCTTCTACTGAACTTCCTCCCTCAAATTTAGAAAGTTTTACGCCCTGTTCCATCGGAGTTGCGACTGGATTGCAGTGCTCCATCCTGAATTTCTTCAAAATATTGTTTGCATATGCTTCTTGAGAAATAAAAATACCTGACTTATCTTGCTTTACCTCAATGCCAAGAAAAAATCTCATCAAGCCCAAGTCAGTCATCTCGAATTCTTGAGTCATCTCCTTTTTAAAATCTTTAATCATCTCTTCATTGTTCCCCATAAAAATAAGATCATCCACGTAAAGTGCAACGAGTAGTAAATTACCTTGCCGTTCTTTGACATACAAAGCAGCTTCATAAGGACACTGCACAAATCCATTCTTCTTAAAATAGGCATTGATACGAGTGTTCCATGCTCGTGGCGCTTGTTTTAAACCGTAAAGCGCCTTATACAATCTTAACACCATTCTTTCTTTTCCTGCCTTTATATATCCGGGTGGCTGGTTTACGTACACTTCCTCTTCGAGCACTCCATTTAAGAAAGCAGATTTCACGTCCATTTGGTAAATAGGCCACTTCCATTGAGCTGCTTGTGAGATTAGGAGTCTTATTGTTTCCATTCTTGCCACGGGTGCGAAAACTTCATCATAGTCGATTCCGGCCTTTTGACGGTAGCCCTTTGCAACTAACCGCGCCTTATATCTTTCTATTTCTCCTTGAGCATTCATTTTCTTCTTATAAACCCATTTAACATCGATAGGCTTACAATTTTCTGGGGTTTCAACAAGTTCCCAAGTTTTGTTCTTTTCAATAGCTTTGATCTCTTCATCCATAGCAGCCTTCCACTTCTTGTCTTTCACAGCTTCTCCAAAATCTATACTTTCTGCATCAGCTACCAAACATACTAGGTGTACCTCACCATGTTCATATATGTCTTGTAAACTTCTTGTTCTAGGATTCCTGGGCTCATCTTCTTCTGATTCTTCTTCTTCGGGTGTATCAAATCTTGTTGGTGAGATTTTAGAAAATGGCGCTTCTTCTTCTGGTGTTTTATTCCAATCCCATGCATCATCCTCTTGTATCTTCACATCTCTACTTACAATTACCTTCTTAGCAACTGGATCAAGAAGTCTATAAGCTTTTGTTTTTTCATCATATCCAATGAAAATGAATTTTCTGCTCTTGTCGTCCAGCTTTGTTCTTTTCTGGTCTGGTACATGAGCGTATGCTGCACTTCCAAAGACTTTTAAATGTGATACAGTAGGTTTCTTTCCACTCCACAATTCCTGAGGTGTTTGATCTCCCAAATTTGAATGTACACACCGGTTCTGAATATAAACTGCACACTGAACAGCTTCTGCCCATAGTTCCTTTGGCAGTTCTTTGCTCTTTAACATTGATCTTACCATGTCTAAGATTGTTCGATTTTTTCTTTCAGCCACGCCGTTCTGCTGTGGTGAATATGGGGCTGTCAAGAACCTTCTAATGCCCTGTTCTTCACAATATTCAATGAAGTCATTTGATGTATATTCTCCGCCTCTATCCGAACGCAATCCCTTGATATGCATTCCCGTCTTCTTTTCAACCAATACTTTAAATTTCTTGAATACTTTTAATGCCTCGGATTTTTCATATAAAAAATAAACCCATGTTCTTCGAGAGTAGTCATCAATAAACGTAAGAAAATACCTCTTGGAGCTATATGACTTGGGTGTTATAGGACCACAAATGTCCGTATGCACCAACTCGAGAGGCTTTGTAGCACGATAGATTGCCTTCTTTTGGAAAGAGTTTCTTGTTTGCTTTCCCAATACACAATCTTCACAAAAATTTCCTGAAAAATCCATGCTTGGAATTCCATGAACTATCCCTTTGTTTGACATCTCTTTTAGACCACCATAGTGTAGGTGTCCAAGTCTCCTATGCCACAAAGTTGCCTTGTCCTGTATCTTCACTTGCATACATGTCTCCTGTATATTCCTCAAGTTTAGTTTGAACATCCGATTTTGGGACATTTCTATTTGAGCAATTGTCCTGCCATTTTTATCTTTCAGGAACATGACTTTATTCTCCATGAAAATTGAATACCCTTTCTCCAGAAGCTGTCCAAGGCTTAGAATGTTGTTTTTCAGGTCCGGAACAAAATAAACATCTTCTATTTTTCCTTGTCTGCCTTCTATTCTGGAAAAACTAATTTCACCTTTTCCTTTGACTTCAACCTTTGATGCATCACCAAAAGACACATAACCAGAATTTATTTCTCTTAAATCAGTAAAGAGATGTTTGAGCCCACTCATGTGGTTGCTGGCACCACTGTCAAGGTACCAAATTACATCTTTTTCTTGAATCATCTCTTTGTTGGCCATTAGCAAAACTCCATCTTGTTGCTCTCCTGTTTCAGCTATGTTTGCTTTTTCTTCAACCCTTTTGTTAAACCAGCAATCCTTTGCAAAATGTCCAAATTTTCCACAATTGTAACATTCATTTGATCTGCAACCTCTGCCTGGAGTCATTCTGCCACCTCTGCCACGGCTACTTCCTTGTCCGTGCCAGTTTTGTTGATTTGTCTGCTCTCTTCCTTCAAATCTATTGCTTACATGTCCACGTCCTCTGCTTCGGTTAAAATTTTGATTTGCACGTCCACGCCCTCTTCCTCTAGTATGTTGTGAGTACAGCAGCTTGTCTTTGTCTTCAACAGAGGCATTAGTTTTTAACACCTGGGATTCCGTCTCTTCCTTTTTTAACAATCTTTCTGAATATGCTTGTAATGATCCCATGAGTTGATCAGTGGTCATGGTTTCCGTATCATTTGATTCTTCAATAGATATGCCAACAAGTTGCAATTTTGTATTCAACGATCTTAGTATTTTTTCATTGACACGAGCATCTTCTATTTTTTCTCCATAATTCTTCATTTGATTTACAATAGAAGAAACCCTTGTGAAATAATCTGGGACAGATTCTGTTTCCTTCATATGTAATGATTCAAATTCACCACGTAGGGTTTGTAATCGTACCTTTTTTACTTTGTCAACACCTTTAAAATTGTTCCGCAGAATCTCCCAGGCTTCCTTTGCTTTTGCTGCTGATGCCACCTTTTCAAACATGGCTTCATCTAAGCCCATGTGTATAATTGATAAAGCTTGTTGATCTTGTTTCCGTGCCTTTGCTAGAGCGTTTTTCTGAGCCTGATTCAAAGCTCCTTCATTCTCTGGTTCCTCGTATCCTTTGTCAACAATTTCCCATGCCTCCTGCGAGCCCAGCAATGCTTTCATGCGTATACACCAGTGTCCATAATTTTCTTTGGTAAGTTTTGGAACAGCATAAGAGTTATTCATTTTTGTAGGCTCTGATACCAATTTGTTGGTGTTTGGTGTATGGATTCAAGTATGATTTCTGTATGTAAGGTGCAGAACACAAATAGAACTATATTTCTTGTATCTTATCTTTTTTTGATCTAATATAATTCTCCTTAAATACATATTTCTCTAAGAATCAACAGGAGAATATCAACCATCATACATGAATCTAAAACAAATACATTTTCAGGTTCTATGAATGTATGTGCAGCCTTCCAGAACATTCCTCAGAACACAAGAGTTAAGTTTATCCAACACAAATAACCTTGGAGCAGTTGAATTTAATGTTCAGTTTAAAGCTGATCATCCGAGAGGCAGGAGAGTAAGTCAGCTAAAACAGAATGATCATGGTTCTGCATACAAGGTCAAAATGATGGAAATAAGCTGTGATGTGTTGTTGCTTTTCGGATCTCCGGATAAGACACGGGCATCTATGTTGATGACTGATAATCCAGCGTGCATTGTGGTTCATCCTTCATGTTAAGTTTATCCTTCATGTTAATTTGCAAGAATAAGTTGGGAAACCAACTACTTTATTATATATCTGCGAACATGACATCCGAACATGACAGATTAGTACATGTACAAGAAAACATAAACGAACTTAACTTTGATTCAAGAATGTGATTTCTAGTATCAGTTTTCTTCTCCATGGACTTGCATGTCTATTGATTACTGCTACGCCTCCTTCAATAATAATACTTGAATATGTTATATATATGCATCATTCATAGTCTTCTACACAAAGAACGGTAAAAATCTAATTTATATTTGGTTGTGTTGATTTAACAATAATAATGTCACTTAAATGTTAATCAAGTTCCCATTAGATCCACAATGTACTAATACGTAGGCGTCATTTAAGTTGCATAGGTGCATTCAATACTCACCAAATGAAGAGGTGTTACATAGTTCCTGAACTATAACTTAAATTAAGTACTGTTTCAAAACGTAGAGACTTTGTTTCTAAATTTACAATATATTTATATCTTATACTGAGTTCAAAACAATTGCTTATATCTTATATGAAAATCATAATATTTTTCCAAAAATAAAAAGCAAGTCAGAAAATATTTATCTTGAAGTCGACTAAATTCTCAAAATTTTGTGCGAACAAATCTTATAATTTTAACAACCGAAACAAAATTAATCATTTATAATATAAGCATGTTTTGTACAAGTAGTACAAATAAACACCCCCTGTGAATCATATACAAACTAAGCAGAGATTGTGAACTCAAATTAAAAGAAAACAAACGACAGAACTTTAAACAAAACAAGTTTAATAAAAGAAAATCTAATGGGCTTTAAGGCCCAACACGACAAACCAGTAGCTTATCCCATTAATATGAGAAAACAAACGGACCAGAACTTTATACGAAACAAATTTCATAAAAGAAAATCTAATTGGCTTTAAGGCCCAACACCGCAAACCAGGCTTATATCCGGTTAATGTGAGAAAACAAACTGATCAAAACTTTAAACAAAACAAATTTTATAAAAGGAAATCTAAAGGGCTTTAAGGCCCAACATGGCAAACCAATAGCTTATCCCGTTAATGTGTTAAATTGCAGAAAGGTACCTAATCTTTTTCATATTTAACATGAAATCAAGCCAACGAATTTAACAAATCACAATCTAATGTCTATGTACGTAGAACAACTCACATGCATCCAAAATATTACAATTAATGCAGGTATGGCAGATCAACGAAATTAGCAAAAATAAGATGGTTTAAATTCTATCCTTTCCTTATTTCAAAAAGAAAAAACTTTCCTTTCTTTCTCTATTTTTCTTATAGAAAAACTATCAAATAAATTGTGACATAATATATTCGAATAAATTAATAAAACAAATTTTGGAGAATAACCACAACTAAAGTAAACGAGCACATAGATCATCCCAGCACTAAATTTATTAACCAAAATATACTATCAAAGTAAAATGTGTACTAATAAAACAAGGAGTTGCAACGTAACTGTGTTTTGTGCTCTTAGTGTAACAACTTTGGCCAACTTTCTTACTCAAATAAAACGGGGAGCATGTAAATAAGATAATATAAATTCTTGCAGCGTAACTGCTATGAAATTCATCGGCACTGCTATGATATTCGTCGGCACTGGTGACATTCGCCGGCACTGATAATAGAATTTAGCTCACTTTAGAAATGTTTAACGATAAGGCTTAATCACAAAAGTCCAAAGCTCGTCTTATATTCTCTATTCCGGTCATACATCGTTATTTCAATCGATACTGTCATGTCTGCAACAAACGAGTTCATGCCTTGTGCTGGTCTTATTACTGTCACAAATGCACAATTTTTGTGCATATCAAATGTTCAACTTCCACAGTTTCTTTGGTGTTAGTCCCTATATTTTTTACATTTTGCTATCTACATTAACAGTTTTCTAATTTGCCATGAGCTAATGTCTTCACAATTATAATCTGTCAACTAAATTCCAGTTTGTTGTTTTCAGAAATGAGATCGAAATAACTGTGTTGATTATGAACCTGATTGGGTACAATTTCCTCTGCTTGACGAGGAATCACTATTTGATCTCATTATCACCCAGTGGAGCAATTCAAATTTTCATTTTAAGATTTGGATAAAGTCTGGCCGAGTGGCCAGTGGACCTTTTACGCATCATTGGTGTAACTAGAGCCTTGTAGTAACAAAGGCCTTTCAAAACCTGGGGACCTTTATAAACCAAATCCTGTACCTCAGATCCCAGGCCCAAGGCTTAAGTTACTTTGACATATAGTTATGGGCCCAAACTCCACAAGTCCATTTCTTTATGAAACACGTACCTCACAAAGTGAAGACGTATTTATACCATGATTATTGAGATTGTCATTTTAGATTTTTTCTTACATAAATTATGCTTCTGGGTATCAGGTTTTCATTCATGCCTGGGAGAATTCTCACGTGTACTTATAAGACCATATGGGGTTCATCCTTAACTCTTGGGCCATGTTTGTTTGAGAGGATTACAATCCCGGGATTATTATTCGGGGATAAATAATCTCCTCAATTAATGTGATAGGGATTATAATCATTTAAATTATGTTAACCCATGTTTGTTTTGAAATATTAAGTTTAGGATTAGATTATAACTAGTTGAAAAAGCCGCGCTTCGCGGCGGCGTAATAATTTTAAAAAAAAACTCTATCAAATAAATTACGAAAATTACGCGATCCTCGCTAATAAGCCGTCCTCCCGTGAAACACATTTTTCTTTTTAATATCAAAATCTCAAATTTATTATATTGAATATATACTTGTCTTATATATTAATTTTTATGTTACCATACTCTTTTCTAATGAGACACTCTTTCGTTGAAAAAACACTTATATAACTTTACATATTCTATTTCAAATAGAATTTTTAGTTATGTATTACAAACGCTTATTCTACTTCCAATAGAACTTTTAATTGCAAGTACTTCTTTTATATCCGAACTCTTCTCCTCTATAAATCGAAACACCTATTCTACTTCAAATAGAACTTTGCAAGTACTTCTTTTATATTTCTTTTATATTTGAACTCTTCTCCTCTACAAATTCAAACACCTATTCTACATCAAATAGAACTTTTAATTATATGTCTTCGCTATAAATTCGAAATCTTCTCCTCAATAAATTCGAACTCTTTTCCTCAATAAATTCGAACATCTATTCTACTTCTAATATGTTAAAGAATATTTTTTTATTTATCAGTATTTAAAATTCTAAAATTCTAGAAAATTAGAAAAATAGATGGAAACGATCTTAGGGGCGACACCTAACCTCCCGCGCTTTGCGGTGTCAAAAATTCTAGAAAATTAGAAAAATTCGGCTAGTACAAAAAGTCGCGCTTTGCGGCGGCGGTGTCATATTTTTTTTAAAAAAAAAATTATTAATTAAATTACAAAAATTACTCGATCCTCTCTAATAAGCCGTCCTCCAGTGAAACGACATTCCTTTTTAATATCAATATCTTAAATTTAATATATTGAATACTTATGTTATATATTAATTTTCATGTTAACATACTCATTTTTTTTAATGAGTCAGTCTCTCGTTAGAAAAAATATATCTATCAATTAAATTACAAAAATTCAATAAAACTTTTAATTCTATAAATTCTCCTCTATAAATTCGAACATCTATTCTACTTTCAATAGAACTTTTAATTATATGGCTTACCTATAAATTCAAACTATTATCATTTATAAATTCGAACATCTACTCTACTTCACATAGAACTTTATTTATATGTCTTCTCTATAAATTCGAACTGTTCTCCTCTATAACTTCCAACACCTATTCTACTTCTAATATGCTAAAAAACATTTTTTTTTATTTATTAATATTTAAAATTGTAAAACTCTTGAAAAATTAGAAAAATAGATATAGACGATCTTAGATACGCCAACTCACCTCCTGCCTATTACAGTATGCCTACCTAATGTCAAAATCAAGAGAGGAAACAAACATCTAAACAAACGAAAACAAAAACAAATGAAAATATAGAATATTAAAATATAGACAGTAAAAAAAGCTTTACGATTGGACATACTGGTCACACAGGAGATTATAAAATGATGAGATACATATACATGTAACATGTGAAAATCGATTTTTATAGAATTATTGATGATAGATAAATTCAAAATTTTCTCATTTATAAATAAGAATTCTTTATATATATATATATATATATTCAAACCTTTATTCTATTTCAAATAAACTTGAACTCTTCTTTTTTTATAAATTTGAACTCTTCTGTTTTGTAAATCCTAAAACATATTCTAACTATACTATGTTGAATTTTTTTATTTTTTTATTAGTATTTAAATTATAAAACTCTAAAAAAATTAGAAAAATAAATGAAAATAATCTTAAAGATGCCACAAAACATCTCGCATATTATTCTTTATATTGATTTTCATTTTAATGTTCATTAATCTATTTTAATACATAGTGATGAAAATTATTTTTATATTTTAGAATTTTATATTATAATATATATTTTAATAATATTATAATTTAAAATGAAAAGGATTATCAATATATTCCTCAATGATGATCATGGTTACCCGCCTGACGGTCTTCTCTTGCAAAATTAAGAAAATGATAGTAAAATTTAAATAGATACATATTAAATCCAAACAAATCTAAACATATTACATATTCATAATCAAAATAATATATTAATCAATTCATGTTTCATGTAAAAAGATTCGGAACAAAACTTACAAACTGACAACACTCCTTATTATACAATCAAATATAATGAAACCCAAAAAAGAAAACCTCTGTTAATAAAAAGGAAGGCGGAGAGCTATGAGTGGTTGTTATGTTCTCCGGTTAGTACAAACTTCTAAGTTACTTACCCTGCACACACAACAATTTTTTAAAAGAGATGAGAATTAGTATTCTACAAGCGTTAAGAAAAAAATAATATCAAAAAAATAAGCATTTGCTCACCTAATAGAAGCACACTAATTTACATGAATTCGCGATGTTACTAATCACAAAAGATTGAACATGATGAAACCTTCATTCTAAGAAAATTATATTAAGCATCAAATTAATGTTCCTCAAAATTTTTAAGTTGAAAAAATAATACGATTTTTTATATATAAATTTTGGTGTTAGTGGTGCGTACGAAATATGATTTCTAACTAATATAGGAGTGCATGAGTTTTGTTAAAGCTGTTAACCCGGTAGCAGCCAGCAGGCAGGGTCTGTCGTAAGTATTTCTGTCTGAATGCTGTTGAATTCGAACTCCTCCCTATAAATTCGAACACCTATTCTACTTCTAATATGTTAGATATATTTTTGATTTAATAATATTTAAAATTCAAAAATTATAGAAAATTAGAAAAGTATGTTGAATCGATCCTAGAGACGCCACATAAGCTCCCGCGTATCCTCCTTTATATATATATATTGATTCTTTAAAAATTTATCCATGTTTGTTTTGAGAGTTAATCATGGGATTTGACTAGGGTTAATAGGCTAAAACATCACTGAACTAACCCAAAACTTGCAACTGGGTTACTGAACTTAAAATACTTTCACTCAACTAATTGAACTAAAATAAATTTGCAATTAACTAACTGAACTAATAAAAAGTTGCAATCGAATAACTGAACTGATCTTCAACTTGCAATTGGGTAATCAAAGTCAAAAAATTATAAAACATCACATATTTTCATTTATATACATTTATTTACTCAATTAAAATTAATAATTTAGTTTTTAATTTAAAAATTAACATTTGAAATCAACATTGTACTTATCCAAAATCATAAAAAAGATAATCGTGTTAAAATTATATTATCGTATTCGGGATTAGATTGTTAGATTGAGAGAGATTGTGTAATAACCCCAAATTTTGGACTTATTTAAAACCTTGATGAATAGTTTCTTTTGCCGATTAATTAAAACCTTTCAGACCACACTATATACGTGTCGGAACGTTGAAGTAGCAAAGATGTATTGTTGATCTATGAGATAAATAAGTGAATGTAAACGCGATCAGAATCCGAAGATTCCAACTTTAATTTTATTCCGATATTCATCGGACAATCGAGGATTTATTAATTGATCATTATGAGAGTTAAGAAGACAAGAAAATCCATGATCATATATTAAACCAAGGCAATAAAAGATCAAGAGAATATCCCCTAGCATTAGTGCAACAAAACGTTCTCGAAATCACTCGAACTTATAACGAGATTAAGCGACAAAGCGAAAGCGTAACGGATTATGAATTAAACCATAACAAAAGGAGAAGTACCATGTAAGATCATCAAATGCAACATATAAGAGCATCCATGTGAAACCAAACAAGAAAATAGAAGTGGTTTAGTGATGACAAGGTGATGAATCACCATATTTTCACCATTTTAGTTCGAAGAATCAGCCAATGTTTGACATGTGTCATTGGGTGACTAAGTAGTATTTTAACCACAAGTAATTAGAAGTATTACTTGAGTTTTAATAAGGCAACAGAAAAGAAAGCAAGAGCAAAACACAAACCCCTCCAAGAACAACAACATTCGGCCATTTCTTCATCCAAGAGATTGCAAGTTTATTTTTGTTCAGTACCCCAGTTGCAAGTTTATTTTTATTCAGTGCCCCAAGTTATAAGTTTTTATAAATCTAGTAATGTAAATGCAAGTTGAGGTTGAGTTCAGTTTTGTAAGCTGCAAGTCCAGTTTTTATTCTGTTAGTGATGTAACGACAGTTACCTAAATGCAAGTTTTAATTCCTTGAGTTATGTAAATGCAAGCTTTTTGAGTTCAGTAACCCAATTGCAAGTTTTGGGCCAGTTTGATTATGTTTTAGCCTATTAACCCGATTTGACTACTATCCTTAAAATTTTCCAATCCTATGTTTGTTTTGCATAGGATTATAGTGAGGGGATTATAATTCTTTATAAAAATGACTTGTTAGAGGGAATTAAATAATACCTTCTCCAAGCAAGTATTAGAGGGGATTATAATCATATCCCCTACTCCAACAAAACAAACATGAGATAGAAATTTTTTAAAGAATTATAATCCTTGGACTAATCTTAAATAAGTTTTTGAACAACAAACAAGAGATAGGAAAATTTAAAGAATTATTATCATATCTTATACTTAATATCATGAAACAAACGTGGCCTTGAAGTGCTACTAATAACTATTTGGCTCGCCTGTGGGAAAAGTAGACCCGACAATTTTCGACACGACACGAAAACATGACACGAAACGACACGAAAATGTAGTGTTTGGGTTTGCATTTTTAGTATACGAAACGAAAGTACACGAATACGAAAGTACACGATCGAGATTTAGTGTCGGTTTTGTGTTACCCTTCAAGTACACGACACGACACAAAGTACACGAAATAAATAAATAAATATTTATAAATTAATATTTATATCATATATTTTAACATTTTTATTAGATATTTAACATTTATTTATGTGATTATACAAAAATTTATAATATTATTTGTAAATATTATGTAAATATATATTTTTAATACACATTTGTAAAAATATTACCTAAATTTTAATATTTCAATATATTTACTTATTTATTTTTCTTTTTATTATTAATTTAAATTACACGAAAACAGGAAACGAAAAGTACACGAAACGAAAGTACACGAACACGAAATTACACGAAGCCTAAACTGGTGGTTTTTAACATTTAGGTACACGAAAAACGAAAATACATGATACGAAAGTACACGACACGAACGAATTGACAGGTCTAGGGAGAAGGTTGTACCTCCGTAGGTGGTAATAGTACCTCCATACTTAACTGAAATAATTTATTGTTTGCATTTTTTAGAGGAATTTCATTAAGCATGATGACAAGTAAATTTGAACTATTATGAAAGATAAGATGGCTTTAGCTTGACATATTATGAAAGAACACTGGAGTCACCAAGAACCATCCATTAGTATTGCAAGTGCACTTAATCCAAGTAGAATGAAATAGGGATATAATAATCACTTCCTAACGTTGAGGCACCCTCCATTATTTTAGGAGGGAGTATTTTACTGTCAAATATACGAAGAACAAGTTACTCCAATAAATTGTGACATAATATATTCGAATAAATTAATAAAACAAATTTTGGAGAATAATCACAACTAAAGTAAACGAGCACATAGATCTTCACTAGTATCTACCATGCATCCAAACACTAAATTTATTAACCAAAATATACTAGCAAAGTAAAATTTGTACTAATAAAACAGGGAGCATGAAAATAACAAAATATAAATTCTTGCAACGTAATTGTGTTTTGTGCTCTTAGTGCAACAACTTTGGCCAACTTTCTTACTCAAATAAAACGGGGAGCAGGTAAATAAGAAAATATAAATATTATGCATGGCAAAAGCACCAAAGGTGATATCCTAGTAGCAAACTGACAGACATAGCAATAAGTCAAACCGAATCCTTTCAAAATATTTGGTTCATATTTTATTTTACAAATAAAATCACTTTCATTTTTGATTTTAAACTCATGTAAAATAATAATATTGAAACATAATGTACTTTGTTTGCATTCTCTTTGTAGTTCAGTTGGTTGATGTTGTTGTTTCATTTACTGGAGCCCGTGGTTCGAATCCCTATATTTGTTTCCTTTTTCTTTGTTTCCAACCATGGCATTGCACTTCCTTTTCTTTTTTGTTTTGGAGAAAATGGCGGTGAACTTGATGAGTCATACCATGCATACAGTTTGTGTGGGTTTAAGTAGATAGCATAGTTCCCAACCATGGGGCGAAGCGAATGGAATACATCATACAAGTCGAGTCATATTTCGTCTTCAGTTTTCAAATAACTTTGTTCTTTATTTTTTTAATTCAACTACAAAAATGTTTAAATATAATATATTTGTATTTGTAATTATTATAAAATTATACATAATAATAATTATTTTATTATTTTTTCGGACTCCCCTCCCCGTCCTGTCCCGTCCCGAAAACGCTGTTGACACGATAAAGGTCTCTATGAATCCTTTCACAATCCTAGGAATTTTTTGAATAGGCACACTAATATTAGGTAATGATAAAAATGTCTTCAAATATTATGAGGTTAACTTTAAGATCCTTATTCATAATGCATATTATTATTCGTATTGACTACTAAACGTGGCTAATATGATTTGATTTTTCGATAGTTAAATTTTAAAATTACATATATTATATAATTGAAATAATCATAAAGTATATATCACAATAGGATAATATTTAATTTATTTTCTAATTTATCTTTGAGATTTTCAAATTTTTAAATATATTAATTTTAAATTTGAGTTAAAGTTGATTAAATTTGAACATTAAAAAGTTAAATGAGTCGTGGAAGGAAGACCGGAAGAGTACATCGTTAGATTAGGTACCTATAACACATAGCTTATGAAAAACTAACAAATAACAATGGATACGATGATGGTTCTCTGGTTTGTTAAAAGTGAAATTTCAATATTACAATTAACTTACATCCCTATGCTTGTTTGTTTGAAAGTTGAAACTAAAGAAAAAGTTGTATGGAAAAACAAAAGAAAAGGAGCAACATAAAACAGCAGTAAAACTGTTAAGGGGATTTGAACCCTTGTTTGCTAGGTAGAAAGCATCACTACTAACCATCCAAACTACAGCTACAAGCCATAATAAGTACGTACTTTCTTCTTTATAAGCTCAGAGGGCATGGACCCCAACGGACCCACCACAGATGTGAACAAATACTTTGTAGCAGTGCAAATCCTAATTCCTAACTACGCATTAGGAAATTATTCAAATACATTTCTAAACATTTCAAAAGTTAGAGTGGTATTGGTGAAGAAATTAGAACTAAAACATTGGCTTCACGATAATTAAGGGGTCATTTGATAACCCTAGAACCATTTGGACGACACCTAACTGAACGATTCCACTTGTTTGTTTACTTTTTTTTTTCTCTTGGACGATTCAAATGTGAATCAAATTCTTCTGGACCATGCGGACCAAATTTTCTATCCGAATGGTTCAAATCATGTACATTACCTATTATATATCACTAGTTTTTATAGCCCAACACATGGAAATAATAAAAATAAAAAAAATAAATCAACTACTAATTTTATATTTTGGATTGAAAATTAATTTTCTGAAAAAGGTAGTAATACAAAATTATTATACAAAATATAAAATTTTGTACATTATGTTATATGAAAATTATTATTTCACTACAAATATTCAAATATTATACATGTTTTGCAGGTAGAACATTGCAATTTGCAAAACATATTGTTCTGCAAAAAATATCCGACTTGCTGAACATTCATATTTAGTTTGTTAAACATACATAATTTTCAAGATTTTCAATGAAATGGTGATTTTCATATAACTATTTTTTGCAAAATAATATGTTTTGCAATTTTTTTTGGTAGAACATATATGGTCTCCAAGTCTCCAATGAAATAGTGGTCTTCATTGAACTTTTCTATTGTTTAAAATATAATTAAAATTTTAATTGTATATGTTCTATAATAAATTTATTTTATCGATTGTTATTTAATCAAAATTTAATTGTTCTAACTTTACTATGAGTTTTATTTCAAACTACTTTTAAATCATTCAGAAAAAGTAATTACCAAACGATTTCATCCATCCAGCACTCAGATTTATCAACCATTCAGAATTTTTAACTATTCAGAATTAATCATCCAGATTTAACAAATGACCCCTAATACAATCTAAATTAATACAAAACTCTGTACGGAAATTACAACTAAAATCCGTCAACGCATTCTTTGATATAAATATTTTCACCTTAACCCGTTGAACTTTGTAAATTTTATTTTTATATAGACAACTCACAAAACTCTCTTTACAACATGCGAAGTATAATATGAGATTTGTAGAAATAATTCTCTCTCAAACTAGAGTTTCAATTTTGAGCAAACAACAGTAGTAAGCTTATTATAAATTTAATAATTGTTGATCTAACAATTTAGTAAAAATGTTACAATACACCCTTTATTTCTTTTTTGTTAGCCATTTTACAATTTTTTACACAAACAAACTTATTTAATACATTGTAGTAGTATGATTAATGTTGGATCAATTTTACATACGTATTTGCAGCATAATTGTGTTAGAAGTAAGGTTGTACGTTCAATCCGCTCAACCGCATCAATCACGATAATCCGTAACTCGTAACTGACCCGTATATTGCGGATAACCACGAAATGTGAATGGTCGCAGATGAAGTTTTAGGTAACCACTAATTTGCGAATTGGTTGTGGATTCGACATTTAAAAAATCGCAAAAGTCAAACCGCAACCGCAACCGCCAACAACACATTATATAAAATTGATATATTTTTATTTAATATATACACAATGATATATATTATATGTATATGTATTGAAATTCATGGTCAAGCCTAAAGATTCTAAACTAGGCCAAACTAAACAAAATGAATTAAAACCTTAATAAAGTCAACGTAGTCCTTCTTTCTAGCCGCGTTCATATTATTACAGAGTTTATTCATTTTTGTGAGTTTGTATATTAGGTATTAAAGTTATTTTTTTTTGCAACTACTTTCGTGATTGAACCGCGAATTTCAACCGAAAAAACCGCAATTACGCGGGTGGATATGGTTGATTTTTTTATATTAATAATTTGGTTGCGGATGAAAATTTGAATAACCGCAAGTTACGGTTTGGTTCGACTTTTACCCTATAACTGGACCATATCCACCCGCAAGTACTCATTTTTATGCCTTCAAGGGTTAAAAAGGAACAAAAATAAAAACTTAAGAACAACTAACAAAACTCAAAAAACGAATGAAAGGAGTATTTTATTTTTACTCAATAAACTTCTGGAATCCAGAATAATATACTAGTTGGTTGGAACTTGGGGTGCCGCACCCATAAAAATCTGACGTCGCCTATAAGGAATTTATGAATTGTATTGGACCTTTCATTCTCGTTCTCTTTTTTTATCATAGAATAATTGAATATGCACGTAATTATTTACTACTCCCTCCGTCCCCCTCAATTCTTTAAATTGAGAGGACGTCACGTAAGTTAAGAAAAAGTGTAAATTAATAGAGAAAAGTAAGAAAAATGAGTAAAGTGGTGGGACCAATCAATATTTAATGTATAAAGCGAGTATAAAGTAGGTATAGTGGAGGAAATTAGTGAATGTGGTTGGATTTTATATTATAAAATGTTACTATTTTTGGTATGTAAAGAAATGAGAGGGACGTATCAAAAATAAAAGTGTAAAGAAATGAGAGGGACATAGGGAGTATCATTTTATATACATTGTAGACAATAAATGACAGTCAAGTTGTCGAGGGTTAACGCCAGGGAATCAAAAAAAAAAATCAAAAAATTGTACAAAATGATATGACAATGTTGAGTTGGCCGAATGAGTAATTTTAATCGATGGATTTATATTGATGCACGTGAAGTCCATTTTATTAGTTATTATATGAATGAATTAAAAATATTTATGTGTCATTTTATACACTTTTTTGAAATTTTTGTTCGGTTCCCTAACAATTTTCTTAAAATTTTAGCTAAGACAAGGTAGATGGAAAAGAAGAAAATATTGTAGTGATAAATACATTAATATAAAGCTAAATTATAATTCTGAAAAGTTAGTTTTTTTTCACATTAATGGGTCGAGTCAAAATTAATTATTGTAAATATATTTTTCTTAAATAAATTTTAAATCGGCTGGTATATTAGCCTTGCCGGTCAGAGCACCGTGCAAATAATGTGACAGTCAAAGGTTCTGTTTGGGATTGCTGTTAAAAATTGCCGTACTGTTGAAAAAAGTGTTGTTAAAATAAGTGCTGTTGTGAAAATCATATAACTGTTTGGTAATATTTTTGATATGGGCATGTTTTGGTGTATAATATAAAAAATTAATGTTTTTGGTGAGTTTTGATGTTAAAACTGCTTCACATTTTACCAAACACTTTTTTAGCTAAAACGCTTTTCAGAAAAGCAGCTTTTTTCAAAAACATGGGGTCTGCTTTCTCTAAAAGCAGCTTTTCAGAAAAGCAGCTTTTAAAATTTACCAAACACATTTTTAGCTGCTTTTCAGAAAAAAGCTGTTATTGCTATCTGCAACAACAATGTCAAATGGAGCCAAAGGTTCGGCCCCTCAACGTGTGCCAATTTTAACTTTTTTATGTCAAGAAATATTCAGAGGAGGGTTCGAAAAAATAATATATAAATAGATATACAAATTAAAATAAAATGAAACATCTTTTACAATTAAATCACACAAGCAAACTAAAAAAAAGCTTAATTGAAATTGAAAATTTTGACCCTAATATTTCGGGTAAATTTTTACCCGACCCGAAACTCAAAATACTCAACCCATATTCGTACTTTTCCGTGTCGGGTTCGTGTCGGATTTCGGGTCGTGTTAAATTTTGCCACCCCTACCTATCACGCGCATGAGTCGTATCTGTTCTGCACGGCCTGCCTCCTACACCCAGATTAAATGTCAATTCGAATACTAAAAATTAGAAGACTTAATTGCACTATGTTGGTCTCAATTATTATTTTTTTGCACAAAAATGACTATTTTATAAAAGTTAACGTTTTAGGAACCAAACTATTTTCTTTTAAGAAAATAATTGCATTCCGTTAAAATTTACAAACGGACGTTAACTCGTGGGGGCATATTTGTCAAATTAATTTTTTACTTTATTTTACTTTTAACTATTTAACACTACACACCGCCTAGACTAGACCTGGCAATGGACCGTGTCGTGTACTTTCGTGTTTTTGTGTACTTGAATGTAAAACTCATATCCGACCCGTTTTAAATTCGTGTACTAAATTTGAAATACATATCCAATTCAAAACGTGTCGTGTATTTTACGTGTCGTATTCGTGTACATTAAACAAAAATATAAATTTAATTTAATTAAAATTCATATATTATAAAACTATTTTAATTATGTACATTTTTATGAAATGTGTATTAAATATGTATTACATACAATTTTACAAAAAATTGTAAATATAACTTATATATATAAATGTATACTTCTTATATATAAATGTATAACTTATTGACAATTAGTCGTGAAACTTTTATTTATTGTTCATATGTAATTGCTTATATATTTTCTAAATATGCAATACTATAAATAATATATATTTTTTTAAATTATTTATTAACTTAATTAATTCGTGTACTTTCGTTCCGTGTCGTGTACCTATTGTGAAAACCCAAACCCGACACTAATTATATTCGTGTTTTTTCGTGTTCGTGTACCAAATTTTTGCACCCAAACGCTAATTATTCGTGTCGTGTTCACGTGTCGTGTACCAAATTGTCAGGTCTAACCTAGACACATAAACACAATCAACAGTACACCCTCCCTACTGCAACTGTCACGCACACATCCACATGCTGTTCCACACACAAATAAACACACGGAAACTTATATTCACTACTACAGATTTCAACTTGGAATACGTTGCTTATATAGCGTTTTTTTTATGGGCTATGTAAGTGAGTTACTTTTACATAACGCTCTGCAAGATTTTATAGAAAAGACTTAAAATAAATGTAAAATAAATAAAAATGGTACCTTAGCGTTCTTTGCACTAAACGCTATATAAGCTTCCACTTAGAGCATCTCCAACGCTCTTTCGCCCTTAGCAAAAAAGATCCACCTGGCAGCTAACAGTAACCAAAAATGGCAATCTCTTAAAATAGAACCTCTCCAACCGTCGTATACCCTTGTGTAAATTTATAGCCACCCACAATCGATTGGCTATATATACTGAAGCACTACAGAACTGTATCCAAATCCACGTCATCTCCCGCCGGTTGTTCTTGCCTCCGCTCGTTTTTCTCTTCCCTCCCGCCATTACAGAAGTATGTATATTTCATCTTTCTTTTTTCATTAAATTTTGAATTGAATTAGGGATTTAGATTGGGATTATTCTACAAACTCGAGTTTGTGATTTGTTTGTTCCTGTAAAAATCAATTTGATGTTCGAACAAACTAGGGTTTGTGATTTGTGCTCTATTTATTGTTTGATATAACCTCTGTTTATAGTTCTGCACTTCAATTTTAATTACTAGTATGTATCTCATTGTTTGTTTGTAATTTTTTAAACTTTTCTTGAATTAATAGCAACTTGTAAATGAAGATGAAATCATCGAGTTTTGAATTATGGAGGCAGCACTACTTGTTTGATCATTTGTCTGAAAGAAATATTCATTTCTTCTTGTTGTTTGTTGTGTTGTTGTGATTATCTCAAGGATACACAATTTCTTTTCGTTTTTAGTGTGTTTTCTATTGGGTATTAAATTGAATATTAATTGTGTAATTGATATCCTAAATTTCAATAAACTTGCAGGCAATATTTGGATAATTAAACATGGAACATGCTTTTGTTTCTTTGCTCAATGATGGTACATATAACGAAAGTGATGACTTTTGTTACTCTCCACCACCCCCTTTATCCCAAGAGAATAGTCAACAAGTGCCAGGCAAACCGAAAAAGGGACGATCGAAGAATTTTTTGATCGAAGAGGATATGTTACTCTTACCCGGTTGGCTAAACATTAGCACAGACCCAATTCAAGGATACAAGCTGTCATAATATATTTCATTGTTTCAACCTCCCAAAAACGTGATGGACCCCGAACCATTGCAAATCGAGATTGCAAAACTCCGAATGCTCTTTCCACATCTTTTCTAACAGATTCTTGTGCCATTGCAAAATATTTTCTTTTGTTACCTTGTGGTTTTGGAATAGTTTTTACAAATGTTGGCCAAGATGGATATATACCGTCAGCAAGATAATAGCCCATGTTATATTCATTCTCGTTGATAGTAAACTTCACTTCAGGTCCACGACCTTCTGCCAAGTCTTCAAATAGATGAGATCGATCTAGTACATTGATGTCATTTAATGATCCCGGTAGCCCAAAAAAAGAATTCCAAATCCATAAGTCTTTTGAAGCTATGGCTTCTAATATTATAGTGGGTTCATGAACATGACCTGTATACATACATTGCCAAGCAGTTGGATAATTTTTCCATTTCCAGTGCATGCAGTCGATACTACCCAACATTCTAGGGAAGCCTCGTTGCTCATTCTCTGCCAATAATCTAGCCCCATCTTCATTATTTGGTCGTCTCAAATATTCTACTCCAAATATTTCGACAACTGCTTTAACAAATCTTTTTAGACTCTCTATTGATGTACTCTCACCAATACGTACGTAATCATCGACAACATCAGCTGCAGTACCATATGCACGCATCCTAAGTGCAGCTGTCATTTTTTGAAGTGACGATAATCCACGAACTCCCACAGCATCAGTTCGTTGAGTAAAGTAGTAATCATGAGTTACAACTGCTTCTTCGATTCGCAAAAATAATGATTTACACATTCGAAATCTTCGACGAAATTGTGTTTCCGTGTATGTAGGTGTATTAGAAAAATAATCATGATACAGTCTATTATGACCTTCTTCTCTGTTGCGATTAATGACACGGTGATTAACTACAGAACCACCATGATTTAAAATAGAATTCTCTCTTTGACGTCGATGATGAAGGTATACAACATTCATTCTCATTCTTGCTTCATGCTCTTCTTCTTCTGCTTGCATAATATCAAGAATCATTTGTGTGGTGTTGTTCATTGAAATTGAGTAATGAAGTGTTTTAAAATATTTCAAGTTTGTAGTTCCTGCAGTTCACATTTTTGTTATCTATTTATAGTAGGAAGTTTAGATGGGGTGTAAAGCTAAGAAATCAAAATTATTGCAATTGTTGTGGCCCAGTTCTGAATGTTGCAAGTGCACTTTCACATCAACTACAAAAAAAGTAAAGCTGCTCATTCTGCAATTTTTTGAAAAGAGTAAAAAACGTATTGTCATGTCAAATTTAAATAAAGCTGCAAAATTGATATTTCGAGGATACACAATTTCTTTACGTTTTTAGTGTGTTTTCTATTGTGTATTAAATTTCATGTACAATAATTTCATATTTTTTAATTTAAAATTTTAAGATATTTGACCACAATTTAAGATCAATTCATAAATTATTAAATTTAAAGTTTAATTTTATTGAAAAAGTATGGGTTACAATTATAATATATTATTTCAAAATATAGCCAACCATTATAGCCAACCCCATTGGAGCACAATACCTTACAGATTCAACAAATTTTAGCCAATCATTATTTTATATTATTTTAGCCAACCCCATTGGAGATGATGTTAGACAGCATTTTAATAAGCGTTGTGTAAGTTGTGTAAGTTAGAGCTTTTTAAGTAACTAGCTCTTTAGCCCGTGCAATGCACGGACATACTTTAAATATAAGTAAATTGTTTATTTTTTCGGCAAATTTTTGTACGTCCGCGTATTAGAGTAGCAATTGATGAGTTATACGACATTAAAATTAGTACAAGATTGTATTACACTTATATATATGAAAGTTTTTTTTTGTTAGCTTGTACTGATTTGGACCGTATTTGTATCGTAACAAATATAATACTTAAGGCATGTCAGAAATTATGTATAGTTTGGTTTAATAGAGATAAATAATTACAATTCACAGACATTCTTTAATTTATAAATTTTCTTAATTCATAAAAATTTACAATAAATCTAAATGATACTATAATAGTATGAGATATATAATATGTAAGTGTATATGGTCATATATTATCATAAATTTACATAAATATAAGTATTTTATATGTATATATATATATATATATATATATATATGGTCCTATTCAATTAGAAACCTGTACTAATTAAAAACTAAAAACTGCACCACACACAGTTAAATACACCCTCTCACATACAACTCCACCTAATCCCCTCCATTCGTAATTATATTTTTCCCGTTAATTGGTGATCTTTTTTTGAAATCTGACTTCACTGTATTTTTTTTCATCTCGCAACAATTAGTTTGCATACCATATTTGATATATTTCGACGATAAATCACTATTTATGCTTGCGAGAATCACTAAAATGTTGGTGATTCATGTAAGAATAAATAATGATTTCTGTGTAAATGTAGTGATTTTTTCTCCATACCTATACGTAAATTACAAATTTTGTACTGCAAAATCACTAAATTTATACGTATATAAAAATAAATCGCTAGATCTATGCTGAAATCACTATTTATTATTTCAGAAACCACTAAAATTTTAGTACTCCGTAATATAGCACATATGGTATGCATATTGATCGTTGGAAGATGGAGAAAAATATAGTGAAGTCGGATTTCAAAAAAAGTTCACCGATTCACGGGAAAAACCAAATTAAAAATGAAGGAAATTAGGTGGGATTGTGTATGTGAGGGTGTATTTTAACTGTGTGTGGTGCAGTAGATGACCATTAGATTAGATTAATCTAAGGGCTTAGATTAGTTTTTAGATTTATTTTAATTTTAGTTTCTAGTTGAACAAAAGCCTATATATATATATAGAGTCTTACACAAATAAAACCAATTTAAAATAAAAACTAGAAACTACACCACACACAATTAAATACACTTTCTCACACACAATCCCACCTAATCCCCTCCATTCGTAATTATATTTTTCCCGTTAATTGGTGATCTTTTTTTGAAATCTGACTTCACTGTATTTTTCTTTATCTCGCAACAATCAGTTTGCATATCATATTTGATATATTCCGACGATAAATCACTATTTATGCTTGCGAGAATCACTAAAATATTGATGATTCCTGTAAGAATAAATAGTGATTTCTGCGTAAATGTAGTGATTTTTTCTCTAGATCTATACATAAATTACAAATTTTGTACTGTAAAATCATTAAATTTATACATATATAAAAATAAATCGCTAGATCAATGCTGAAATCACTATTTTTTTTTTTTTACAGAAATCACTAAAATTTTAGTACTCCGTAATATAGCACATATGGTATGCATATTGATCGTTGGAAGATGGAGAAAAATATAGTGAAGTCGGATTTCAAAAAAAGTTCACCGATTCACGGGAAAAATCAAAT
Source organism: Heracleum sosnowskyi (assembly GCA_030848705.1). Lineage (NCBI taxonomy): Eukaryota > Viridiplantae > Streptophyta > Magnoliopsida > Apiales > Apiaceae > Heracleum > Heracleum sosnowskyi. The sequence continues at coordinate 129,901,072 of CM061241.1, read as the reverse complement.
TAAAAACGAAGGGAATTAGGTGGTATTATGTATGTGGGGGTGTATTTTAACTGTGTGTGGTGTAGTAGAGGGCCATTGGATTAGATTAATCTAAATGCTTAGATTAGTTTCTAGTTTCTATTTTAATTTGAGTTTCTATTTGATCACTAGCCTATATATATAATAGATAATAGATTTTTATTCATTTTTATTCATTTTTATTCATTTTCACACGCTTTTAAATGTGCTATGGTATTAAATAATCATTATATATTTAAATTGATAATTTCACTTGTGGATTCTAACTACGAAGACATCTCATTCTTTGTTTTCTTCAAAACCGCACACAGCGAGTTCCTTCATCTTGGATCTAGTTCAGTATCCGAACAACTTCATTAGCAATTACATTATATATTTCTCATTCGCGAGCGAATTTCTCCGTATGTTCTCTGAAAATCTGGGTTTGTCTTGACTTCTGGCCTCTGGTCTTCTCTGACGAAATCGATTTGGGTCTTCGCAGCAAATCAAACACTTTCTTCGAACAAATCATTATTTCATGAGGCACTTTGCCTTCAACTTGATTTGTGAGTCTTAACATCTCAATTCATTACTTGATTGAAATCGATTTATTAATTTTAGGGTTCTTAGTTTTGGAATTTTACTTTTCAGATGCTCAATTAAGGTAATTACTTGGGGTTCTTAGTTAGGTTCTTCATTTCCGGTGTTATTCTTCACTTTTACAAATGAAGGTATATATTTTAAGTCTCAATTTATAAATTTATTGTTTCTTATTTAATTTTTTGTTCTTAGTTTATTTTAAATTTTTTTGTTCAGCTTCTATGAATCTGAATATATGTGTTTAATCACATAAATGATTTTCACAATTTTTCCTCAAATAGTCATAGGAATTTCAATTTCACGGCTTTGATGAATTTTTACATACATATACACTATTTGTTCTCAACAGCTTCCTGTGGCTGTGAAATAATTATATTGCGCATGACTTGATGTAATGAAAACTAAGAGGATGGTAACAAGAATTATATATCAACTCAAGTTCTGAACTAATCTCTTTATTGGCTAAATGTCAGATTGTGACCTGTACCATGGGCAATGGGTATATGACCAAAATGGTCCTTTATACTCCAACAACTCATGTCCTGTCGTGACGCAGATGCAAAACTGCCAGGGAAATAGTAGACCATATAAGGAATATGAAAATTGGCGATGGAAACCTGAACGGTGCAACCTACCCAGGTTTGATCCAAAGAAGTTTGTAGAATTGATGAGAGGAAAGACGTTAGCCTTTATTGGCGATTCAGTTGCTCAGAACCAAATGGAGTCAATGTTGTGCATCCTTTGGCAGGCAAGTATTCCAACCTCTAGATGTACATACAAGTATGGTAGTCTGTTTCAAATTAGTTTGAGCCCAGTTAACTAGCAAGGCTGCTGAAAAGTTCCTTGTTTAGTGATTCTTAAATGGATAAGTAGAAGCCTCTATTATTCCGGTGTTGTTTCTTATTATTGACTTAGTTTTAATTGTCTGGTATTTCTTAACCAATTTAAAGACATTTTTCTGAAAATTTGAAATTAAGTAATTTAGTGTGTCCAATTGAGTGCGCCTATCTGTTCCAATTAATTTACTTGCACTTGCAATGTACTTGTGTATGTGTTTGTATGTCCTTGGTAAAAAAAAGAAAAAAGGTGTATATATGTCTTTTAGGGTACAGTTGAAGTTAGCTTAATAGTGGCAAGAATATTATTCGGTTTCATGCCTGCACTTTACAACTTGACGTTAAGAAATTTTGTCACAACTAAATCAGACAGCTGAATTTATGAGCTAAAAACTAAGCAGATGCAGATTACGACGTGATGCAGAACATCTGACTAAATTAGTGTTTCTTTATACAGATTACATATTTTTGTAGTCATGATTTGAGCCTGATTGATGGGTGGTTAAAGATTGATTGTATGGTTAAGAAAGACACTGTTGTTTCTGTCAAAAAAAAGAAAAAGAAAGGCATTGTTGCTGACATGAATAAGAAATGTGTACAAGATCGTGAAAGACTAAAGAAATTTACGGAAATTAACCTTTTGACTCTGTATAGAAGTAGAGCCGAAGCAGAGCAGAAGTTATGGTCGTTCTCCTCCAAGGTAAATTAAAGTCAGTCAGCTCATGTTGCAAATGTTTCTCTTAGTCCATCTTTTATTTAAAATGACAAAAGAAATTTTATGTTTTCCTGGTCAATTTACTTCCAGGAAACTCATATCAAGTATGATCCTCTCCACTTTTATAACCTCTTAATATATAAAAACTACGACAACGGTTCATATGAGAAAAAAAACCATGTAAGGAATTAAAGTCTCATATTGGACTATGATCTTTTTAGTGAGGGTGAATATATCCTTTTATCACATTCACAAAAATATATCAGTGTATTATTATACTGCGTGCAACTAATATATCAAAATAGGGATGCGTCTTTCTGGAGATACACTACTTATTATAACTGAATCTTAATTAAAAGATAAAGCAATTTCCTTTAAATTTATATCATTAAACAATCTAAGAGATACTTGATTTCTACATTAAGGATTTATTGTGTGTATATCATGTGTTTGAGGTGCTTTCAACATCTTGAGATGCATATCTTGGTGGGACTTTGATAAGGTGCACATTATGTGGGCGTTTGGGGTATCAAGAATAAGTTGACTTATAGCTTAAAATGAGTAAGTGCTTTATAAGTGATAAGTAGAGCTGAGCTTATAAATCCCTAGAGTGTTTGGTAAATCAGAACTTATAAGCAGTAGAGTGTTTGGGTAAATCAGAAATTATAAGTTAACTTTTTTTTATTATTTTTAAAATATTTCTTTTTTAATATATATAAATGGATATCAATGGATAGATCTCGATGAGTAGAGAAATTTGATATATACATATCAATTTTTTAATGAACGGATCAAAAGATATATGGTTTTGAAGATTTGAAGGATATTATATATTGCGTGTATCGAGAATAAGTTATAAGTTATAAGTTGAATGTTAAGGATTCTTAACATTCAACTTATCCATTTTAAGTAGTCATAAGTTGGTTTCACTTATTTTGGCAAACACCCCCCATAAGCTGAAATGAGTTTATAAGCTGTAAGCTTATAAATAAGTTGAACCCCAAACAGGCCCTATATATCCTCCCTCTGTTCTTCATTGTGCTACATAATTAAGTTATTTGCTGAAGAAGTTGCTCATAAATTTTATGGTGGACAGAGAATTGTCGATTGGCTTGCCTTGAGTTTCAAGAATGATGAAGGCATTGATCTCTAAAGGACGAGCAAGCTCTACAACGTGTAACTGAGACAGCTGAGAAAGCCAAGATGGAGCTGTCATCTTTGACTCAGGCAAACGTTAGGTAAATGTGCATTTCCTGGAGTTGCAAATTTATAGTATTCTCACTTTGGTTGATGTTACTGAAACTGCTTTACTTTGGTTATGCTAGTTTTTAAAAAATTGTAAGGAAAAGTAGGCAAGAATAATAACCTGGCACGTTGGCTGCATTTTGATGAGTGTGGAAGATCATAACCCTAGTTGAAGTTAAATGGTTCACGGTTCAACATGAAAGTTAATGAAGTATCACAATTTTTAAAGTAGGCTCCTCCCTAAAGAAATTTTCTAGTTGTCCGACATGTTGGCATAAGTTGTGTGACCATTTCTTTCTTTTCATTTCTTGATATCTTTCACTTCCTATAGTCGATGACATACTTATTATGATTTTGCAACTTTTATAGGGAACCACATAGACAATTTGTTTAACAGTGATGACGTCCATTATATGCTTGGTGCTTTTAGAACGCTTGGCCTATGAGTGGAAGAAGAGGATAGTGCAAGTAAAAGAGCAATTAGTGAAGGTTCGTCTGGTCTCTTTCCAGCAGGAAAGGAATCTAAAGATGAAATTCAACTTTTCCTAGGAAATGCTGGAACAACAATGCGCCCATTGACTGCTGCTGTTATTGTAGCTGGAGGAAATTCTAGGTATTTATATAATTTACATTCACACATGTTTGTAGTACTCATGCCATAAAGTTGAAATAAGGTCAGTGCCTCAGAAACCTAGGCGCCTTGGCAAGGCAGCCACCCAGGTGCTGTGAAGTTCCTCATGTCGTGTCTTCTGCATCCTTGTCTGAGCAGCATAGCATTTGTATTCTGCTTGCACTTGTGTTTCCTTAACAATAGCTTGAAATTTTCATCTTTTTATATACGAGAAATTACTTGGTTTTTTTTGGTAGATATTGGCATACTAAATCACATGAATTAGATCGGATAAGTGGAATCTTAATACCTCACTGTCCTATCCTATGTGGTTTGTCAGAGACATTGCTCAGGACTTGCAAAATGCCAACATAAAATATTTTGTAAAATGGACTTAAGGATGTTTTACGACCATACGATATAGCTTCTGAGAACTTATCATGTATGTTACAACTAAACATGGCTCAAGAATCTTTCATCTGGAGAGGAATATTATATTTTGTTCCGATCGGTCATCTGACGAGGATTATAATCTTTATTTCCCCTGAAACCATGTCATGTGCACTCCAAAGATTATTTTAATTGTTTCTGAGTTTGGTTTTAATCCTTTATTGGTTATGTACTTATGCAGACTATTTACTGACAGTTGTATTGGAATTCCAGTTACATACTAGATGGGGTGCCCCGTATGAGAGAGGCCAATTGGTGATTTGGTTAAAGGTCTTAAGCAGGTTGGTGCAGATGTGGATTGTTTTCTTGGCACAAACCGCCCCCCAGTCCAATAGCTGGAAAGGGAGGCCTTCCTGGTGGAAAGGTAAAAGTCTGACGGCCTTTTAGGTGTATCCTTTAATGTCAGATATAGTCTTCATCTCTGTCGATCAATTGGCTGTCCAGTTTATGTTCTAGAATGTTGGATTTGTTCTGGTGCAAATTTTGATATCTTATTAACTCTATTTTTGGCTACGGCGCTACGCAATCAGTTTCTGTTCCCATGTATCTTTGTACTTTGTATCTTAAATGTCATCTTATAGATGGGATTGCTCGTAACAGTGGATGGATATGATTTTAGAAGACAGGTTTTTATTAATTGTAAGAACTAAGAAGTTTTTGGGGTGTTCTGAATTGTATCGGTTTAGATGTGATTCAATAAATGTTACTGTATTATGTTTTTTCATATTTGCACAGGTCATTATTCAACCCTTCCTCTTTTCCATCGACAGGTTAAGCTTTCTGGATCAGTTAGTAGTCAGTACCTGACTGCTTTGCTCATGGCAGCTCCCTTTGCTGTTGGGGACATCTAGATTGAGATAATAAATAACTGATTTCTGTACCATACGTTGAGATGACCCTGAAGTTGGTGGAACGATTTGGTATTACTGTAGAGCATACTGGTAACTGGGACAGGTTTTTCATTAAAGGAGGTCAAAAGTAAAAGTAAGTTTCTTCTAACACTGGTTTATGAAGCGTGGTCACATTGGAATCTAATGAAGTGAAAACAAATCAGCATTGGAATCTAGCATTGTATATTAATATTAGAGAAAATTACAATGCTTTATTCTAACACAACAACCCGTACATGATGAATAAACTAACATAAGATCCAAGCATGTCTAAATAAATCATGCTTAGGATAAAAGACTAAACAATCCAACTTACTACTTAGGTAGTTAGATAATACAATAAAAAGTTGTTTAGTCTTTTATCCTAAGCGTAATTCATTTAGGCATGTTTGGTTCTTATGTTAGTTTAGTTAACATCTACGGGTTGTTGTGTTAGATTAAAGTATTGTAATTTTACGGGTTGTTGTGTTAGATTAAAGTATTGTAATTTTCTCTAATATTAATATACAATGCTAGGCTTGTTAAATTTATGGTGCATTTTTTAGTTTATTTGCAATAGTAGATTGTGATGTGTTTGTATATTCAATTTAAAAATTAACAAGATTCGAATTTAGTACTAACTTTATTTTTTACCACTTGAGCTGAGCCGCGCCCTATACGAATTTTTTTTAAGTTCATGTAAATGTTACATGTTCAACTTGATTAAACCAAAGTATATCTTACAAAATAATATGCAAAATGCGTACATTTTTTTTTGATATAGTTAATTTACATCCTTGTGGATTCGGTTAAGGCCCAAAATATTGATAGGTTAAGGACGTGAAGATTTTGAATTTTGAGGGTCTCTGCTAAGAAGTCCCACATAACTTTAAAAGGACTTAAACAAAGCCCAATAGTCAACAACTCATACTCTTGGGTCAGGTCAAAGGTGGGTTGTTTGATGGTGAAATTGGGCTTTAATTTTAATGATGATTAGGCATAGATCATGACTTTTATGGGTTGAATGATATATAAAAGAAGCAGTAAGAAAAAAACGAGTAACCAAAACTCTCTTCTCTCTCACGTCTTTACTTTTCTATTCAAACTCTTCTTGACCCTGTCCATCTCTTTGCTTTACACACTTTACATAGCTACAACAAAAACAATATACTATTTTTATATACTATTTGTTATTTAATATAGAGTTTATTACGTTTTGCAAAAAGGATTTCTTGAATCCGTGGCGGTGAGTCTATGTAATATTTTATTTAAATTGCTTCATTTTCGAATTAGTAAATGAAATTTATTTGATTCATTAGCTATATATTGGATATAAATAGTAACAAGATTTGAATTTAGGACTAATTTTATTTTTTACCGCTTGACTATACTTTATTTTAAGTTCATGTATATGTTACATGTTCAACATGATTAAACCATAGTATATCTTACAAAATAATAAGCAAAATGCGTACATTTTTGTTTGATATAGATAATTCACATTCTTTGATATGTAGGACATTCTTTGATATGTAGGAGTATATATAGAGAAAAGGATTTGATACACTTGTACGTATGCATGCAGTCACAGGCTATGGTTGAACCGTTGGATAAACACATGCACTTCTCTATGTGTGCATGCTTTTTAGGGGTCATAAGTACCTAGGAGTATATATATACCTCGCTATCCTTTTGCCTACTCAAACTCATACAGAGAGAAAGAATTTGATATAAATTTGGGGTTGATAAGATCTTGATGAGATGTTTGCTTTTTGTATATTTCAAATTTAAAGGGTTGCAGTATTGGACATCGGGAACAACTGTTAAACTGCAATATATTATAATGGTGCCTTTTATTCCAATGTTTTGCAAGTTAACTGCGAAACGAAACAAGATGAAGTATATGAAAATTTGGCGCTATACTCTGAAGTCTGAACTCAACTATTAAAATTTAAATACTTAGCATAATACTTCCATGAATTTCTACATACAAAAAACAACATAATTATTAGACGTAAAATCATATAAAACCTAACTTAAAAGAGAACAATCGTCTAAAGTGTAACCTTCGAAGACGCAGACATGATGATGCTTTTACTACGCAGATCCTAAATGTAAATCACTTATGGTTGGGTTCTTTGATATGTAGGAGTATATATAGAGAAAAAGATTTGATACACTTGTACGTATGCATGCAGTCACAGGCTATGGTTGAACCGTTGGATAAACACATGCACTTCTCTATGTGTGTCTGCTTTTTAGGGGTCATAAGTACCTAGGAGTATATACTTACCTCGCTATCCTTTTCCCTACTCAAACTCATACTACTCAAACTCATACAGAGAGAAAGAATTTGATATAAATTTGGGGTTGATAAGATCTTGATGAGATGTTTGCTTTTTGTATATTTAAATACTTAGCATAATACTTCCATGAATTTCTACATACAAAAAACAACATAATTATTAGACGTAAAATCATATAAAACCTAACTTAAAAGAGAACAATCGTCTAAAGTGTAACCTTCGAAGACGCAGACATGATGATGCTTTTACTACGCAGATCCTGAATGTAAATCACTTATGGTTGGGTTCTTTGATATGTAGGAGTATATATAGAGAAAAAGATTTGATACACTTGTACGTATGCATGCAGTCACAGGCTATGGTTGAACCGTTGGATAAACACATGCACTTCTCTATGTGTGTCTGCTTTTTAGGGGTCATAAGTACCTAGGAGTATATATATACCTCGCTATCCTTTTGCCTACTCAAACTCATACAGAGAGAAAGAATTTGATATAAATTTGGGGTTGATAAGATCTTGATGAGATGTTTGCTTTTTGTATATTTCAAACTAGGTTACTAAGCCGCGCTTCGCAGCGGCATTAGAATATATTTGTTAAGAAAAAAAATGTTAGAATAAAAATTGTGAAATTAATATCTACAAAATTATTTAAATTATCAAATAAAATATATTCTATAAAATCAGCGACATTAGAATATGTTTGTTAAGAAAAAGAATATTAGAATAAAAATTGTGAAATAAATATCTACAAAATTATTTAAATTATCAAATAAAATATATTCTATAAAATTTGCATTTGGGTAGGTAATATTATAAATTATTTAAATATTCCTTTTGTTTATATAGTTTGATTTTTTATTTTTTTGGACCGCTACCATTGCCATATATATATAAAAGGAAATTTATATTGATAAAAAAATACTAATTATTTGTAATAATAAAAATTTAAATACTTAAATATAATTTTTTATCCATTTTATCTTTAATATGAAGATTTATTATGTATGTTAAAAGAATATGTTTAAACCCAAAATTTTGGATTTTGAAATAAATTTGTTGGGGCTTAAAGTAATTTTTTAATTAAAGTTGAAATTTTTTTGTTTGTGTAATAACTTAGAAAATGACTTAAAGTTAAAAAAACAGTTTAAAATCAGAAGTTTGTAGGAGGTACTTTTAAGTTTGTAGGAAGTTTGTTGAAATCAGAAGTTAAAGTACTTTTAACTTGAACCAAGTGACTAAATATTGACAAGACCAGCTATGTGCAACAAATTGGTGCACCAAGGTTAAAGAGGGTTTACACGCTTATTGTTCTGTAGATAAAAGAAATGAGTTTGTGCAGTACAATGATCACCTTTTATAAAGGCTAAGGTAATATATTTATATGACATCATTGCTAACGAAAGTAAATTTCTATAGGTGCAGTATCGTAAAAAGCGAGAATCGGAGTTAATCGGTGAAGGCACCGTCTACGGATTAATTAAATAATTGGGGATTAATTGTAAATTTTTAATTGTGTTTAGTAATAATTTTTCAGAATTATGTAATTATTAATTGTTGCGTGTTGTCTCATGGGTCATGCATTTATCGTATGATTGATAGTATGCTTATGGGATCGTTACGTTGACGGTGTTCCAGATCCTGAGACCCTTATGAACAACTTTTTTTTAGAAGAAATCACTGAAGTACATTCTGACTTCGTTGGCGTTGTTGGGCCTGTTCGTGCTGGCCAGGCCATAGTTTACAGTAAAAAGTCTTATTCTCCTAACAGTGTAAGTGTTAAGGTATATTGGACTTCTTAGCGGAGACCCTCAAATATTCAATATCTTCAACGTTCTAACTTATCAATATTTTGGGCCTAAACCGAATCCATCCACATAAGTGATTTACATTCAGGATCTGCGTAGTAAAAGCATCATCATGTCTGCGTCTTCGAAGGTTACACTTTAGACGATTGTTCTCTTTTAAGTTAGGTTTTATATGATTTTACGTCTAATAATTATGTTGTTTTTTGTATGTAGAAATTCATGGAAGTATTATGCTAAGTATTTAAATTTTAATAGTTGAGTTCAGACTTCAACTTCAGAGTATAGCGCCAAATTTTCATAGACCTTTTCTTTCGAATGTCATCTTGTTTCTTGTTTTGTTTCACAGTTAACTTGCAAAACATTGGAATAAAAGGCATCATTATAATATATTGCGGTTTAACAGTTGTTCCCGATATCCAATACTGCAACCCTTTAAATTTGAAATATACAAAAAGCAAACATCTCATCAAGATCTTATCAACCCCAAATTTATATCAAATTCTTTCTCTCTGTATGAGCTTGAGTAGGCAAAAGGATAGCGAGGTATATATATACTCCTAGGTACTTATGACCCCTAAAAAGCAGACACACATAGAGAAGTGCATGTGTTTATCCAACAGTTAATTCACATACCTTCCTGCGCAGCTCCTCCATTTGTTCAACCATAGCTTGTGACTGCATGCATACGTACAAGTGTATCAAATCCTTTTCTCTATATATACTCCTACATATCAAAGAACCCAACCATAAGTGATTTACATTCAGGATCTGCGTAGTAAAAGTATCATCATGTCTGCGTCTTCGAAGGTTACACTTTAGACGATTGTTCTCTTTTAAGTTAGGTTTTATATGATTTTACGTCTAATAATTATGTTGTTTTTTGTATGTAGAAATTCATGGAAGTTTGCTCCTCTACGGCAAAGTTCTTAGTGGCCATTTATGTTGTTAAACTTCCTGATCCAAAGGGAACTGAAGAAGAGCAACTTGCCGCCGAGAAGGGCCGAATACTTGTAGCATGTGCTCTCATGGCTCATGCAATTTTCTCAACAATTGCCTTAGGTTGTTGGGAACGATCCTTAGACCGTGTTCCGGAGGTTGAGGCGGTCGGAGAAGATGCAAGTCTACTGAATTGTTTAAAGAAAACCTGGGAGAGGTTCTTTCCTTACTATCCCAATCCACAAAATCCAGATGAGAAATTGTTTTACAAGAAATCGGTGAAGCACTTCCTAACTCCGTTGATGTTGGTAATGCCCTTCGTGCTGGCCATAATTTGCTTCAGGAAATCTTATTCTAGTCCTACCGATGTACGTGCTAGGACAGATGCTTACATATTAATGGTTGTGACCTATGCTGCTACATTGTTAACTAAATTGGTGGAGATTCTAACTGCTGATCCAGCTCGTCCAATTCCGAGCCCCCCCGCCAATCTTGTGCATGAAGCACATGTTTACCATCCTGATGCTGCTACTGCTCAACAAATTGCTGCTGCTCATATATTTAGGAACTAGTTTTCTCATGTTTAGTTAGTTGTTGTTAAAGCATTGTAATTTTCTTTTATAAACAATGTTCGGCTTGTTATCATTCAAGCATCTGAAGCTATGCCCCAGGCAAATGAAAAACTGTGCTTCTGTTACTTCAGTTTAAATTCTCCGTTTTCGTTGTAATATATTTTCAGTTATGAACTTCTTTAGACAACACGGTCAGTTGGGATTTATTTTATGTTGAGTTATTGTTGTTGAACCTGGTAGTCGCAAAATAAACACAAGTCTTTTACTGGAGAATATGGTTTTGCTTGGTGAAAATTTACACTTGATCTTGATAAATCTGGTGAGATCTGGGTTTGGTGGGCCGAAGATTTTAGGGACAATGATGAAACAATACTGCTGAAGCGCCCAAGCAGTGGATGTGGATATATGTCCTACGATATCGAGAAGGATGAGCCAACAGCGATCATAGATGATTTATCAAATTTATGTTTAGGTCTTTTGGATATTGTATTTGGGTTTGGGCCTACTACTCTTTTCCATGGGCCTGGACTATAATTGTTGATGGGTCATGTAATTGTGATTAAATCTTATCACAGGCATTTGATTAATTTTGCCGTTGAGTAGAAATAAGTTAGGCTTCAAGTACAACACAGGTCTCCGGGCTGTGACCATAACCTATCAAGCTGGTACTTGTTTGACTTTGTCTAGTGGGATCATCACTTTGGACCAAATTGTGTCAATTCACTCTAAAGTCGCTGTCAAAATAGTCAATATTTAATAGTTAATTTGTAGTTTTAGTCAATATTCATAAATTTTGAAACTGAAGCTCAGTAATCGTGAGTTACTGCAACATGCACATAAGTTTCTATTTACCAATTTACAATACATGAGTACATTGATATGATTATAATTATCTGATTAAATTTTTGTAATTATAAAAATAAACCTATGTATTCATATTCATATGATAAATCTTTTGTGCATCAACCTTTTAATTAAATTTGCTAATTAATTTAAGTATGAGAATATATTTTAACATACACATTCCTTAAAATTAAAAAATTAATTTAAGTTATATTATAAGTCGAATATGTGTTTGTGAATTGTAAGGCATGATGTATAATTAAAAAATTTATTGAAAGTAAAATAGGAGTGCGAATTTATATAAGTGTTTTTTCAACGAGAGATCGATTCATTAGAAAGGAATATATAAATAAGAAAATTAACATATGAGAAAAGTATTCAATATATAAAATTTGCAATTTCGATCTTAACAAGGAAAATGTGTTTAACGGGAGAATGGTTTATTAAAGAGAAATGGCTATAATACATTGAGGAGGAAGGTGCAAAGTGCAAACATGTTTATTTACTCACTCAAATATTTGTTTAATGTAAAAGGTTAATCAAATAGGCACCTTGTATCGTCAAGGGTAATTTTTTCGATCTTTCGTGATTTGTTTGTGTAGTTTTGTCGTCGATTGATGCCTTCGTTTGGATCACTAAGAAGTTACTTCATAATATTTAAAAGGGCTCAGTTTCACTGAACATAGGACTAGTTTCGCTGAACATAGAACTGTTAATGGATCGGATTGACCTAAATCCATATCCGTATTCATTTGATTTTATCGGATCGGATCGGATCACACCTCGGATATTTTAGAGGTCGATCCATATCCAATCCATTTAGTTTGGTTGTCCAAGACCGTACGATCAAAATTTTGGATAAGATCCCTATTATGCTTATTATATATAAGAGTTTAATATAATAAGTATATTAAGTATATACCGATTTAAGTATCTTACTAACTGCTTTTACTTTTAATGTTTCGGTTTTATTTACAGTGTATATAAAATTTTAAAATACATTATTACTTAAAAACTATTAAACAGAATAAAAATTATGTTATGATTATATAAAATTTTATTCTCATATTATTATATTCTTTATCGATTTGAATTTGTTCTTAATTAATTTCAATACTTTATTGAAAGAAACATAAAATTTCTATATTTAAAACAATTAGTGGAAAAATTAATAAATTGGTGCTAAAAAGTAAAAAAAAAATTATTAAAATTTATATACTCACTTTACTATTTGGGTTCTATCCTGAATTTTAGAAATTGAATTTTGACGATTTTACAACCAATGCGAAACTAACGAAATTATCTTTAATTTAATGATGATTTAATAATTATTATCTAACTTGACCAGTTGACCTACCCATAAACTGAAAAGAAAAGATTGTTAAGAATTTTTACATAAAGAATTCAATTCAATATAGAAAACTAATTTATAATTGGTTTAAATTATCAAAGCACACTTCTTAATATTTAAATATAATCCTACCTTTAATCAAATACACATTTTAATATAAGTATTATATTCAAAATTATCGTTTATGGATATGAAACCCTCAATATTTTAATAATATTTTGATATTATCCTTTTATGTTTGGTATATGTAAAATAATATAATTCTAATTTGGATTAATCAAATTGTTATGTTTCTGTAGAAAAAAAAGTGTTTAAATTTATTTATGTACATGAGTTCTAGTAAGTCTCTGTAGGTTCACGTGTATCATTGTTAGTATGATATACATGAGCATTATATTGATAATTTTTAATATTGTAATCAATATGAATTGTTATCTTGATATTTGGTTTAATAATTATTATCTAATTTGAACTATACATAAATTCAAGAGAAAAGATATTTAAGAATTTTTACATAGAAAACTTTTAAATTATCAAAATATACTTTTTAGTATTTAAATATAATTCTATTATTAATCAGATACACTTTTTAGTATTAGATCTAACAATTCCCATCGATCTATTTAAGATATAACTGTAATTATTAATTTGGTCGTATAGTGATCGTACACGGATCAGATCGATTTTAATATTTTATTAAAATAAAAATAGAATTTATAAATTTAAAAGAATTAGGAAAAAAATTAAATTGGTGCTACAATAATAATAAAAATATTTATTAAAATTTAGATAATCACTTTACTGTTTGGGCTCTATCTTGAGTTTTAGACAACAGATTTTAACGATTTTACAGCCCATGCGAAGCTAAAAAAATTATCTTTAATTTAATGATGGTTTAATAATTTTTATCTAACTGGAACTATCCATAAACTAAAGAGAAAAGATAATTACGAATTTTTACATAAAGATTTCTATTCAATATAGAAAACCAATTTATAATTGGTTTAAATTATCAAAATACACCTTTTAGTATTTAAATACTATCTTATTATTAATCAAATACAATTTTTAATATTATATCTAACGGTCCTCATCTATTTGAATATTTATAGTTTTATAATCGAACGGATCATATACTTTTGGTAGTACAGTGACCGACCAAAGTTTTGGATAAGATCTCCTTTACGCTTATTATATATAACTAGCTTATAGCCCGTGCGATGCACGGTTACTTAAAATTTATTTATAATTATTTTGTTTATAATTATATTTTAATTACCCATGGAACACACGATTGTTTTTTTAATATTTATAATTATATTTATTTATGAATATTTTAATATTTAAAAGTTATTAGTCTACATGATTAAATTATTGTTAAAAAAGATTTAGCCAAAAAAAATTATAGTTAAAAATTTGATATTTATTGTATTTTACACGCTCAATTTAATATTTGTTTATATTGAGTTATAAAAGTTACATTTGGCGAATTTTACGGTCCACATGAAATTCACAAAATAATCTTTAATTTAGTTGTGGTTTAATAGTTCTTTTTCAATTAAAAACTATTCTAAAACTAAAAAGAGAATAAAGTGACGAAATTTAATATTGAGAATTCTATTCGATTTAGGATATCTACTTATATGTAGTTAAGATTATTAGAATACCATTTATTAACCAAATACAGTTTTTAATGTGAAATCTAACGGTTTTCACCTATCTATTTAAGATTAAACGATTTTTATTATTTTGATATTAAATGGGTTTCCTTATTTAATTACAACTATTTTTATGTTTTAACTTTTTGGAAAATCCAATCCTAATATAATATCTTTTAACTTATATCATTTTTAGATAATAACTTCTTTTTATATGATATAATCTTGATCGTCTATTTTTAAAAGTATTGGATCTAACGGTTGAGAATGTTTTGGCGGTATTTAGGACCAAACTACCAGGATAACATCATTAATTTTTTTATATTTTTTTTAATTTATATTTTTTAAAAATATTCATTACTAAAATATAATATACTCTTTTTTGTAATATGTTAATGATGCGGGAACTTTGAACTTTTGAGAAAATAAATTATCAATTAAAATATAATTTTTTTTGTAATAGTTCTTGTTTTAATCAAAATTCTGTATAAAATTCATTTTTTATAGTATATCCGGTAAAAATCTATGTTATTATATTAAAGACTAAATAATGAAATCTTTCTTATAAGTCTGGTCGCTTGATCACTCAATTCATAATCGTTAGATATTTCAAATTAAATTGTTGAGAAACGTTAGATATAACAGTAAAATTATCACGTAGAATGATCTAAGGTTTGAATCTACCAACAACATATTAAAATTTACAGGGTTTTTCTGAAAAATAAGAATTTTTTCATTTTTTTTTCTTGTAGACATGGGTTATTTAATAATATTTTTTATAAAGTATGATTTTTCAAAAAAGTACTATACTAATTGATTAACAAACTTTTAAAGTTTCGAAATTAATAATTTACAATGTATATAGGTTAAAAAAGTTAGGCCTTTTCTGTAGCTGAGTCTAAAATTTCAAAATACGTTTTTTTAATATGAATATAGTCCTGCTAACAATGAAATTAGGTTTCTATGAGTTCTTATAAAACAAAATCACCATTTGCGTATAATTTATTATTTAATAATAAATAATATTTAATTAGTTATGATATAAAATTTAATAAAATAAGATAAAAAAATATGCACAATTTTATAAAATTTTATCCTCGTATTATTATATTCTTTGTTGATTTGAATTTTTCTTAGATTGATTTGAATTTTTGAACATAGATTTCAAAATTTAAAATAGTTAGAGAAAAGTAATTAAATTGACATTAAAATAATGATGACGTAATAATTATTATTAGAATTTAAATACCCACTTTACTAATTTGGGCTTTATCTTGTGTTTTAAAAATTAGATTTTGACGATTTAACACCCCACATGAAGATAACTAAATTATCTTTAATTAAAAGTTGGCTTAACAATTTTTATCTAACTGGAATTATCCATGAAAGAGAAAAGAAAGTCACGAATTTTTTACATGGAGAATTCTATTCAATATAGAAAACTTATTTATATTTGGTATATTTGGTTTAAATTATCAAAATACACTTTTTAGAATTTAAATATAATCTTATTATTAATAAAATACACTTTTTTAATATTTGATCTAACGATTTTCATTTATCTAGTTAAGATCTAATGGTCCTTATTAGTTTGGTTGTCCAAGACCGTACGGTCAAAAATTTGGATAAGATCCCTATTATGCTTATTATATACAAGGATTTTATATAATAAGGATATCAAGTATATACTCATAAGTATCTTACTAACTGCTTTTACTTTTAATGTTTCGGTTTTATTTACAGTCTATATAAAATTTTAAAATACATTATTACTTAAAAATTATTAAATAGAATAAAAATTATGTTATGATTATATAAAATTGTATTCTCATATTATTATATTCTTTATCGATTTGAATTTGTTCTTAATTAATTTTAATACTTTATTGAAAGAAACATGAAATTTCTATATTTAAAACAATTAGTGTAAAAATAAATAAATTGGTGCTACAAAAATAAAAAAAATATTTATTAAAATTTAGATACTCACTTTACTATTTGGGTTCTATCCTGAGTTTTAGAAATTGAATTTTGACGATTTTACAACTCATGCGAAACTAACGAAATTATCTTTAATTTAATGATGGATTAATAATTATTATCTAACTTGACCTGTTGACCTACCCATAAACCGAAAAGAAAAGATGGTTAAGAATTTTTACATAAAAAATTCAATTCAATATAGAAAACCAATTTATAATTGGTTTAAATTATCAAAACACACTTCTTAGTATTTAAATATAATCATACATTTAATCAAATACACAATTTAATATAAGTATTATATTCAAAATTATCGTTTATGAATATGAAACTCTCAATATTTTAATAATATTTTGATATTATCCTTTCATGTTTGTTATATGTAAAATAATATAATTATAATTTGGATTAATCAAATTGTTATGTTCCTTCAGAAAAAAAAGTGTTTAAATTTATTTATGTACATGAGTTCTAGTCTCTGTAGGTTCACGTGTATCATTGTTAGTATGATATACATCAGCATTATATTGATAATTTTTAATATTGTAATCAATATGAATTGTTATCTTGATATTTGGTTTAACAATTATTATCTAATTTGAACTATACATAAATTCAAGAGAAAAGATATTTAAGAATTTTTACATAAAAAACTTTTAAATTATCAAAATACACTTTTTAGTATTTAAATATAATTCTATTATTAATCATATACACTTTTTAATATTAGATCTAACAATTCTCATCGATCTATTTAAGATCTAACTATAATTATTAATTTGGTCGTATAGTGATCGTACACGGACCCAGATCGATTTTAATTTTTTCTTAAATTGATTTTAATTTTTTATTGAAATAAAAATAGAATTTATAAATTTAAAAGAATTAGGAAAAAAAATTAAATTGGTGCTACAATAAAAAAAATATTTATTAAAATTTAGATAATCACTTTACTGTTTGGGCTCTACCTTGAGTTTTAGACAACAGATTTTAACGATTTTACGGCCCATGCGAAGCTAACAAAATTATCTTTAATTTAATGATGGTTTAATAATTTTTATTTAACTGGAACTATCCATAAACTAAAGAGAAAAGATAATTTCGAATTTTTACATAAAGATTTCTATTTAATATAGAAACCCCATTTATAATTGGTTTAAATTATCAAAATACATCTTTTAGTATTTAAATACTATCCTATTATTAATCAAATACAATTTTTAATATTATATCTAATGGTCCTCATCTATTTAAATATTTATAATTTTATAATCCAACGGATCGTATACTTTTTGTAATACAGGGACCGACCAAAATTTTGGATACGGTCTCCCTTACGCTTATTATATATAAGGAGTTAATAAGGAGTTAATGAGAAAACAAATGGACCAGAACTTTAAACGAAACAAATTTCATAACAGAAAATCTAATTAGCTTTAAGGCCCAACACCGCAAACCAGCAGTAGCTTATATCAAGTTAATGTGAGAAAACAAACGGATAAAAACTTTAAACAAAACAAATTTTATAAAAGGAAATCTAAAAGGCTTTAAGGCCCAACATGGCAAACCAATAGCTTATCCAGTTAATGTGTTAAATTGCAGAAAGGTACCTAATCTTTTTCATATTCAACATGAAATCAAGCCAACGAATTTAACAAATCACAATCTAATGTCTATGTATGTAGAACAACTCACATGCATCCAAAATATTACAATTAATGCAGGTATGGCAGATCAACGAAATTAGCAAAAGTAAGATGGTTTAAATTCTAACCTCTCTTTATTTCAAAAGGAAAAAACTTTCCTTTCTTTCTCTATTTTTCTTATAGAAAAACTATCAAATAAATTGTGACATAATATATTCGAATAAATTAATAAAACAAATTTTGGAGAATAACCACAACTAAAGTAAACGAGCACATAGATCATCCCAACACTAAATTTATTAACCAAAATATACTAGCAAAGTAAAATTTGTACTAATAAAACAGGGAGCATGTAAATAACAAAATATAAATCCTTGCAGTGTAACTGTGTTTTGTTGTGTTTTGTGCTCTTAGTGCAACAACTTTGGCCAACTTTCTTACTCAAATAAAACGGGGAGCATGTAAATAAGAAAATATAAATCCTTGCAGCGTAACTACTATGATATTCGTCGGCACTGGTGATATTCGTCGGCACTGATGATAGAATTTAACTCACTTTAGAAATGTTTAACGATAAGGCCTAATCACAAAAGCCCAAAGCTCGTCTTATATTCTCTATTCCGGTCATGCATCGTTATTTCAATCGATACTGTCCTGTCTGCAACAAACGAGTTCATGCCTTGTGCTGGTCTTATTACTGTCACAAATGCACAATTTTTGTGCATATCAAATGTTCAACTTCCACAGTTTCTTTGGTGTTAGTCCCTATATTTTTTACATTTTGTTATCTACGTTAACAGTTTTCTAATTTGCCATGAGCTAATGTCTTCACAATTATAATCTGTCAACTAAATTCCAGTTTGTTGTTTTCAGAAATGAGATCGAAATAAGTGTGTTGATTATGAACCTGATTGGGTACAATTTCCTCTGCTTGACGAGGAATCACTATTTGATCTCATTATCACCCAGTGGAGCAATTCAAATTTTCGTTTTAAGATTTGGATAAAGTCTGGCCGAGTGGGTAAATTTTCATTGGTGTAAATAGAGCCTTGTAGTAACAAAGGCCTTTCAAAACCTGGGGACTGTAGAGTTGGTGTCAACCCAAGTCCCACATCGATAAGATAAAGAAGAATTATCTTGAATATAAACAGCCAAAAACAACTCCATTAGTACGAGGCCTTTTGGGAGGAGCCCAAAAACAAATCCGTACGGGCTTGGCCACGGCCCAGAGCTGACAATATCATACTAATGTGGAGTTAACGGGTGTTGCGCGGCCCAACAAGTGGTATCAGAGCCGATGGTTAAAAATTGATCCTGGGGTTGCGGGCTACAAGTTGCGTGGTGTGGGAAGGCTCTCCAGAACTACGGTGGAAGATCTTGGACAACTTGTGTCGAAAGTCTTCCTGACACTGAGGTGGTCGGGCGGCGTGTCCCGCAAGATGCGTAACAGATGAATGGCGGCGGTATAAGAGTTACAAGATTGGTGGTTCTTGGATTGAGGGGAGATTGTAGAGTTGGTGTCAACCCAAGTCCCACATCGATAAGATAAAGAAGAATTATCTTGAATATAAACAGCCAAAAACAACTCCATTAGTACGAGGCCTTTTGGGAGGAGCCCAAAAACAAATCCGTGCGGGCTTGGCCACGGCCCAGAGCGGACAATATCTTACTAATGTGGAGTTAACGGGTGTTGCGCGGCCCAACATGGACCTTTATAAACCAAATCCTGTACCTCAGATCCCATGCCCAAGGCTTAAGTTACTTTGACATATAGTTATGGGCCCAAACTCCACAAGTCCATTTCTTTATGAAACACATACCTCACAAAGTGAAGACGTATTTATACCATGATTATTGAGATTGTCATTTTAGATTTTTTTTTACGTAAATTATGCTTCAAGGTATCAGGTTTTCATTCATGCCTGGGAGAATTCTCACGTGTACTTAAAAGACCATATGGGGTTCATCCTTAACTCTTGGGTCATGTTTGTTTGAGAGGATTACAATCCCGGGATTATTATTCGGGGATAAATAATCTCCTCAATTAATGTGCTAGGGATTATAATCATTTAAATTATGCTAACCTATGTTTGTTTTTTAAGTATTAAGTTTAGGATTAGATTATAATCCTTTAAAATTTTATCCCATGTTTGTTTTGAGGGATAATCATGGGATTTGACTAGGGTTAATAGGCTAAAACATCACTGAACTAACCCAAAACTTGCAATTGGGTTACTGAACTTAAAAAACTTTCACTCAACTAACTGAACTAATATAAATTTCAATTAACTAACTGAACTAATAAAAAGTTGCAATCGAATAACTGAACTGATCCTCGACTTGCAATTGGGTAATCAAAGTCAAAAAATTATAAAACATCACATATTTTCATTCATATACATTTATTTACTCAATTAAAATTAATAATTTAGTTTTTAATTTAATTAACAATTGAAATCAACATTGTACTTATCCAAAATCATAAAAAAGATAATCATGTTAAAATTATATTATCGTATTCGAGATTAGATTGTTAGATTGAGAGATATTGTGTAATAACCCCAAATTTTAGACTTATTTAAAACCTTGATGAATAGTTTCTTTTGCCGATTAAATTAAAACCTTTCAGACCACACTATATACGTGTCGGAACATTGAAGTAGCAAAGATGTTTTGTTGATCTATGAGATAAATAAGTGAATGTAAACGCGATCAGAATCCGAAGATTCCAACTTTAATTTTATTCCACTATTCATCGGACAATCGAGGATTTATTAATTATTCATTATGAGAGTTAAGAAAACAAGAAAATCCATGATCATATATTAAACCAAGGCAATAAAAGATCAAGAGAATATCACCTAGCATTAGTGCAACAAAACGTTCTCGAAATCACTCGAACTTATAACGAGATTAAGCGACAAAGCGAAAGCGTAACGGATTATGAATTAAACCATAACAAAAGGAAAAGTACCTTGTAAGATCATCAAATGCAACATATAAGAGCATCCATGTGAAACCAAACAAGAAAAGAGAAGTGGTCTAGTGACGACAAGGTGATGAATCACCACCTTGTCACCATTTTAGTTCGAAGAATCACCCAATGCTTGACATGTGTCCTTGGGTGACTAAGTAGCATTTTAACCACAAGTAATTAGAAGTATTACTTGAGTTTTAACAAGGCAAAAGAAAAGAAAGCAAGAGCAAAACACAAACCCCTCCGAGAACAACAACATTCAGCCATTTCTTCATCCAAGAGATTGCAAGTTTATTTTTGTTCAGTACCCCAGTTGCAAGTTTATTTTTATTCAGTGCCCCAAGTTATAAGTTTTTAGAAATCTAGTAATGTAAATGCAAGTTGAGGTTGAGTTCAGTTTTGTAAGCTGCAAGTCCAGTTTTTATTCTGTTAGTGATGTTAGCGACAGTTACCTAAATGCAAGTTTTAATTCCTTGAGTTATGTAAATGCAAGCTTTTTGAGTTCAGTAACCCAATTGCAAGTTTTGGGTCAGTTTGATTATGTTTTAGCCTATTAACCCGATTTGACTACTATCCTTAAAATTTTCCAATCCTATGTTTGTTTTGCATAGAATTATAGTGAGGGGATTATAATTCTTTATAAAAATGACTTGTTCGAGGGGATTAAATAATATCTTCTCCAACCAAGTATTAGAGGGGATTAAATAATATCTTCTCCAACCAAGTATTAGAGGGGATTATAATCATATCCCCCACTCCAACAAAACAAACACGAGATATAAATTTTTTAAAGAATTATAATCCTTGGACTAATCTTAAATAAGTTTTTGAACAACAAACAAGGGATAGGAAAATTTACAGAATTATTATCATATCTTATACTTAATATCATGAAACAAACGTGGCCTTGAAGTGCTACTAATAACTATCTGGCTCGCCTGTGGGAGAAGTAGACCCGATAATTTTCAACACGACACGAAAACATGACACGAAACAACACGAAAATTTAGTGTTTGGGTTTGCATTTTTAGTATACGAAACGAAAGTACACGGTCGAGATTTAGTGTCGGTTTTGTGTCACCCTTTAAGTACACGACACGACACAAAGTACACGAAATAAATAAATATATATTTATATCAGATATTTTAACAGTTTTATTAGATATTTAACATTTATTTATGTGATTATACATAAATTTATAATATTATTTGTAAATATTATGTAAATATATATTTTTAATACACATTTGTAAAAATATTACCTAAATTTTAATATTTCAATATATTTACTTATTTATTTTTATTATTAATTTAAATTACACGAAAACACGAAACGAAAAGTACACGACACGAAAGTACACGAACACAAAATTACACGAAGCCTAAACTGATGGTTTTTAACATTTAGGTACACGAAAAACGAAAATACATGACACGAAAGTACACGACACGAACGAATTGTCAGGTCTAGGGAGAAGGTTGTACCTCCGTAGGTGGTAATAGTACCTCCATACTTAACTGAAATAATTAATTGTTTGCATTTTTTAGAGGAATTTCATTAAGCATGATGACAAGTAAATTTGAACTATTATGAAAGATAAGATGGCTTTAGCTTGACATATTATGACAGAACACTGGAGTCACCAAGGACCATCCATTAGTATTGCAAGTGCACTTAATCCAAGTAGAATGAAATACGGATATGATAATCACTTCCTAACGTTGAGGCACCCTCCATTATTTTACGAGGGAGTATTTTACTGTCAAATATGCGAAGAACAAGTTACTCCAATAAATTGTGACATACTATATTCGAATAAATTAATAAAAAAAATTTTGGAGAATAATCACAACTAAAGTAAAGGAGCACATAGATCTTCACTAGTAACTGTGTTTTGTGCTCTTAGTGCAACAACTTTGGCCAACTTTCTTACTCAAATAAAACGGGGAGCAAGTAAATAAGTAAATATAAATATTATGCATTGCAAAAGCACCAAAGGTGATATCCTAGTAGCAAACTGACAGACATAACAATAAGTCAAACCGAATCCTTTCAAAATATTTGGTTCATATTTTATTTTACAAATAAAATCACTTTCATGTTTTGATTTTAAACTCATGTATAATAATAATATTGATACATAATGTACTTCCTATATTTGTTTCGTTTTTCTTTGTTTCCAACTCTGGCATTGCACTTCCTTTTCTTTTTTGTTTTGGAGAAAATGGCGGTGAACTTGATGAGTCATACTATGCATATAGCTTGTGTGGGTTTAAGGACATAGCATAGAATACATCATACAAGTCGAGTCATATTTCGTCTTCAATTTTCAAATAACTTTGTTCTTTATTTTTTTTTAATTCAATTACAAAAATGTTTAAATATAATATATTTATATTTATAATTATTATAAAATTATACATTATAATAATTATTTTAATTATTTTTTCGAACTCCCCTCCCTGTCATGTCCCGTCCCTAAAACGTTGTTGAGACGGTAAAGGTCTCTATAAATCCTTTCACAATCCTAGGAATTTTTTGAATAGGCACACTAATATTGTTTATTAGGTAATGATAAAAATGTCTTCAAATATTATGAGGTTAACTTTATGATCCTTATTCAGAATGCATATTACTATTTGTATTGACTACTAAACGTGGTTGATATGATTTGACTTTTCGATAGTTAAATTTTAAAATTACATATATTATATAATTGAAAAAACCATAAAGTATATATCACAATAGGATAATATTTAATATATTTTCTAATTTATCTTTGAGATTTTCAAATTTATAAATATATTAAATTTAAATTTGAGTTAAAGTTGATTAAATTTGAACATTAAAAAGTTAAATGAGTCGTGGAAGGAAGACCGAAAGAGTATAGCATTAGATTAGGTACCTATAACACATAGCTTATGAAAAACTAACAAATAACAATGAATACGATGATGGTTCTCTAGTTTATTAAAATTGAAATCTCAATATTACAATTAACTTACATCCCTATGCTTGTTTGAAAGTTGAAACTAAAGAAAAAGTTGCAAGGAAAAACAAAAGAAAAGGAGCAACAAAAAACAGCAGTGAAACTGTCAAAGGGACTCGAACCCTTGTTTGCTGGGTAGAAAGCATCACTACTAACCATCCAAACAAACTACAGCTACAAAAAATAACGAGTACGTACTTTCTTCTTTATAAGCTCAGAGGGCATGGACCCCAACGGACCCACCTCAAATGTGAACGAATACTTTGTAGCAGTGTAAATCTTAATTCCTAACTACGCATTAGGAAATTATTCAAATACATTTCTAAATATTTCAAAAGTTAGATAGCGGAATCACTGAATCAGTGAAGAAATTCGAACTAAAACATTGGCTTCACGGTAACTAATACAATATAAATCAATAAAAAACTCTATACAGAAATTACAACTAAAATCCGTCAAGTGCATTCTTTGATATAAATATTTTCACCCTAACCCGTTGAACTTTGTAAATTTTATTTTTATATAGACAACTCACAAAGCTCTCTTTACAACATGCGAGGTATAATGGGCATGTTTGGCAACGGGTTTATAAGCCGACTTATGACTTATAAACCCGTAACAGCTTATGGGGGGTGTTTGATAACTTATAAGTTCATAAGTTGAATGTTAGAAATCACCAACATTTTACTTAATTTATCAACTTATTCTTTGATTTTTTTATTTTTCTAATATTTTATATTTTTACATTTGTGTTTTTAAATATTTTTTAATTTAAAATATAAGTGTTGAAATCATTGTATTTAATAATTATTTTTTCAAATTTAATTTAGCAAATTCTTCACTAACTTATAAGTAAATTTATCAAAACACCCATATAACTTATAAGAATTCATCAACTTATCACTTATATAACACTTACTCATTTTAAAATATAAGTCAACTTTTTTGTGATACCCCAAACACCCACAATATGAGATTTGTAGAAATAATTCTCTCTCAAACCAGAGTTTCAATTTTGAGCAAACGACAATAGTAAGCTTATTATAAATTTAATAATTGTTGATCTAACAATTTAGTAAAAATGTTACAATACACCCTTTATTTCTTTTTGTTAGTCATTGTACAATTTTTTACACAAACAAGTTATTTAATACATTGTAGTAGTATGATTAATGTTGGATCAATTTTACATATGTATTTGCAGCATAACTGTGTTGGAAGTAGGACTGTACGTTCAATCCGCTCAACCGCATCAATCGCGATAATCGATCGTAACTGACCCGCATATTGCGGATAACCGCGAAATGTGAATGGTCGCAGATGAAGTTTTAGGTAACCGCTAATTTGCGATTTGGTTGCATATTCGACATTTAAAAAATCGCAAAAGTCAAAACGCAACCGCCAACAACACATTATATAAAATTAATATATTTTTATTTAATATATACACAATGATATATATATTATATATATATATACATAAATTATGTATGTATTGAAATTCATGGTCAAGCCTAAAGACTCTAAACAAGGCCAAACTAAATAAAATGAATTAAAACCTTAATAAAGTCAACGTAGTCCTTCTTTCTAGCCGCGTTCATATTATTATAGAGTTTATTCATTTTTGTGAGTTTGTATATTAGGTATTAAAGTTAATTTTTTTTTTTGCAACTACTTTCGTGATTGAACCGTGAATTTCAACTATAAAAACCGCAATTACGCGGGTGAATATAATTGATTTTTTTATATTAATGATTTGGTTGCGAATGAAAATTTGAATAACCGCAAGTTGCGGTTTGGTTCGACTTTTATCCTAGAACTGGACCATATCCACCCGCAAGTACTCATTTTTATGCCTTCAAGGGTTAAAAAGGAACAAAAATAAAAACTTAAGAACAACTAACAAAACTCAAAAAACGAATGAAAGGAGTATTTTATTTTTACTCAATAAACTTCTGGAATCCAGAATAATATAATAGTTGGTTGGAACTTGGGGTGCCGCACCCATAAAAATATGACGTCACCTATAAGGACTAAGGACGTCAAAATTGAAATTCAAAGGTTCGGTCCCTCAACGTGTGCAAGTTTTAACTTTTTTATGTCAGGAAATACTTATAGGAGGGTTCGAAAAAATAATATATAAATAGATATACAAATTAAAATAAAACGAAACATCTTTTACAATTAAACCACACAAGCAAACTAAAAAAAAGCTTATTTGAAATTGAAAATTCTGACCCGAATATTTCGGGTAAATTTTTACCCAACCCGAACTCGACTCGAAACTCAAAATAGTCAACCTAAATTCGTACTTTTCCGTGTCGGGTTCGTGTCGGATTTCGGGGTTTGTTAAATTTTGCCACCCCTACCTATCACGCGCATGAGTCGTATCTGTTCTGCACGGCCTGCCTCCCACACCCAGATTAAATGTCAATTCGAATACTAAAAATTAGAAGACTTAATTGCACTATATTGGTCTCAATTATTATTTTTTTGCACAAAAATGACTATTTTATAAAAGTTAACATTTTAGGAACCAAACTATTTTCTTTTAAGCAAATAATTGCATTCCGTTAAAATTTACAAACGGACGTGAACTCATCGGGGGCATATTTGTCAAATTAAAATTTTACTTTATTTTACTTTTAACTATTTAACAAGCTATACAGTACACACCACCTAGACACATAAACACAATCACCGGTACACCCTCCCTACTGCAACTGTCACACACACATCCACATGTAGGGCTGTTCACGAACCGAGTCGAGTCGAGTCGAGTTTTGATGTAAACGAGTCGAGTTTTTTTTTTCTGACGAGCCGAGCCGAGCCGAGCTTCCTTACCGAACAAAAAATCTGTTCAAGCTCGAGCTCGTTAAGTAACGAGTCGAGCACGAGCTTTTATCGAACATTAACGAGCCGAGTCAAATCGAGCTTTTATCGAACAGCTCGTTAAGCCCGAATATTTTTAGTCTTTTAGCGGCCCAGCCCAATAAACTAAACAACCTAATCCCTAATCTCTCTCATTTTTTTCACTCATTCGCTCGCAGCCTCACCGCACATCCGCACACGGCACACCAACCTAATCCCTAAATCCCCAAATCCCTAAATCCCTAATTCCAAACCTAAATCCCTAATCCCTAAACTCATATCAGCAAATTTAAGGTTGGAGACATCGATTCCTCGGAGACATCTACCAGCGAATAAGGTTGTACCAGCGAATATCTACGACTTCTAATTTCAATTACACGTAATTACTTGTAAGTTCTTCAATCTTCTGTACTTGTCTTATACTCTGTTCGATTTGTGTTCGATTTATTTTCGATTTGTGCACTGCTGGTACTTATTCATTATTGAATATTAATGATTTGTCTGATTTTATATTTTATACTTACGGCTATATAAAGGGTATTATGTGTCTGCCGGCGCGCTGTTCACCAACAGTTTTGGGGGTCTTTGTCTTCCGTAAACCGTTATTAGGTACAATGGACGAGTCTAGCCGGGGTTTAAAAGTAATACAAAAATTTATACGATATCAATCTGAATATAAATCTTAAATCATATGTTAGTAAGATTTTTATTTTCCTTTAAATCACATTTTTCAGTTTCAAGTGATTTATATCAACTCGAAATTGATTTGTTTGCAAAAACAAATTGCCCGCATAAACAAACTAAACAAGCATAGCAATGCTGCAATTTGAAGTTGGATGATCAACAGCAAAGGAAGCTTAGAATTGTGATTTTATAATATGTATACTGATAATGTTATCTGATGAATTTGTGCAAGCCAGCAAAAGCACTAATATATATCTTCCTAATAATTCTCTGTTTTGTACTTGTTAGTCCTTATTTGCAGAACAACTTGGATGAACTATGTGTGCCAAAAACATGATCAGAAACTTAGTGAACATTGAGTTATCTTAATAGTATTTCTTAAATAAAACAAAGTTATGTACTGTTATTTTTTACAATGTGTATTTTTGAAATTAAATATTACATAATATATACATGATTGTTTTAAAGACAAATTGAGGCATGTTCTTTAATCGTTATGCCCTAGACCCTAGTGCGTGTGACCACATGCTTATATTTTCGCTTTTCTTTTTTGAAATTTGTGATGAATCTTATTGAGTTGTTTGACTAAAGGCTATGCTTTTTGTGGTTGTGTGAATCACTCAAGATTTATGTTGAAATGTTGAGACAAGATATTAGGTTTGAAATGTTGAGAGAGGAAAGTGTTTGATAAAATGTCCAGGAGAAATGTTGGATCTTGGTCTAGTTTTATTTAGGGGTGTGCTAAGAAGGTACAAAAATGACACACATGTTTTTTTTATACAAGCAGCAAGTTGGACCTGCGGATTATAAAAATGATGATGAAGGCAAAAGCGAGGACTACAACAACAAAAGAAACAGGCGAGCCTTCATGGAGGAAAAAGAGACAAGACTTCAAAAAGTGGTATACATTAGATTTCAAAGCAACAAGCAGGTGGGATCGAGGATAATACGGAATGGTAATGGGGCTTGAGAATTTTTGCATCTTGTCCTCTTCATATTGGTCCTTGCACTATATGCAATCATTTTATTATTTCATTTGCAAGGTTAGGGGCATCAGTTATCGTCAACTAATTTAGTTAGGCTAAATTTTTCAAGAGAAGAGTGTTCAGTACCTGTGTTATTTTTCCTTTTTTATATTAGATTAAAATAAAGTTTAATTTAATTTCTTATACTTGTTCAGTTGTTCTATGTTATGTACTCAGCTGACGGAGCAGAAAAATTAACACAGAAAGAGGAATGTTATATTTTATACTTGTATCTGTATATATAAATATAATTTCATGTCCATTATGCACATACACACACATCGGTATTTGCTTATATGCCATAATTTCACTCCTAACTAATCGGATGTATATCTGGGCTACAGAAGAGGCGATCAGGAAGTGGAAAAAAGATGAGATGGAGGCTTTAAGGTTTGTCATCATGCATATCCAGTTTCACTACATACAGTGCCAACATATATTGCCAATACTGAGACGAATTCCATCCATTATTTTCTTTGTTTGTCTTACATGGAGTCTGGATTCGTGAAGTGCCTCTAGAAGTGTATGACACGGGCTTTCCTAATTTTAAAAGAATTTCCAAAAAAACAAGACCAATGTTTGTTGTTAGAAATATGGATTATTTATGTCTCCGATTGTCTCATTTTGTATATTTTCGTTTTGAGTATCGCAAATGTTGAACCCATATCTAAGAGAGAATGAATTCTTGTACCTAAGTACCCAACCAACACACAACACTAAATAAATTTGCGTCGGCCATTTTTCGAATCGGTCATATAATATATGAATAAATATTATAACAGTATTATATTGGTATTATGATATTACTTCAATTGGTTGTAATAGTCTTGTATAATAATATTAATTTTAAAATGTTACTCCTTCCATTTCAATATAAGTGTCTTGTTCGACTTTTTACTGGTCAAACTGACCGAATTTTGACCGTACATTAAATATTATCCTTTTACAATTTTCAAAAACTGAAAAATACTTTTAAAGTAGATTCCGTACATTTTCTAATGACATAATTTTTAAAATTTTATTAATTATATATTATATGTAATGTTCGGTCATAAATTTGACCAACAAAAGTCAAAACATGACATATAATATGAGATTGGAGGGAGTAATCTCTGTTACTCTTTAACATTATAAGGATAATAATAATGATAAATTTATATGTAATCAGTTTAAATATTATAAATTTATTTTGTGTACTTGCGTGTCGTTTACTCGAAGTGTAAACTCAAGCACAACAGTTAATATGTTTGTATAAGATTTTTCACATCAAATGTTAAAGTCTTATGCTGTGTACAACGTTTCTGGGTCTACTTTGGTTGCGTTTGAAAATATTACAAGTCTATATGACACTATTTATTATATTTTTCAAACAATTTGTAGTGTATATATATATTAGCCTTTTATCTTATGCAAGCAACACAAAAGGTGGAATGGTTGATCTCTGTGTGTTTACAGGTTTTTTGTAAGACTTATTCTTTAGTGTATACTTAACCATCAATTACATGAAAAGTCTTTAGCTCTATTTAATATATGCCCTATAATCTAGAAGACATGTATACCAATAGTAGATAGGGACTCAACTCTATCGATTTGAAAAGGTAAGCCTATCCAAACCCACAGACATTACAAAGGTAGATTGTCAAGCCTTTCTTAACGTTTAAGAACATATATGTGTGTCTATATACACATTCTTTATTTAATAGTGTTTTTGTGTCTTATTTGCAAATAAGTCTATATACATATTGGCTAACTTGATAGTTAACTTTTTTTGCTTGTCATAAGAAAATTTGAAATATATAACATAGTGCAGTGACAAATCACCACGACCTCCCCCCTCACAGCCCCGGCTATATAATTTTCTAATCTCAACGACAAGGACAAGTACGAGACTTCCGTGTCAACTCCAAGACTCTTAAAGAACTCCATCATGTTTGGATAAGTGACCTGTATTGAATCACAGTCCCCAACTAATAAGACAAAAGCCGGAAAACAATTTACACAATATAAACGAGGGTTACTTTCTTTAATTCTGCAGAGAACAGCTGGAGCCTCCAATGCAGTTGCTGCATCAAACAACAATCCACCTACAAGCTCTGCGCAAGCCGCAAGGTACCAACTGTGGCTCTATTTTCTTACAACATGTATTTAGTTCCACTAACCATAAATCCCGCAATCGCTTGGTTTTATCCCGGGGGAATAAATATTAACACAAATGAATGTGATTATCCCCCGTTCTTTGCTTAGTTACTTGATTAACTTATTGTTTTACTAGATGTAATCAAATTATCTATTACCTCTTCTGAGCCATAGGACCCCATTTAAATATTTCCGGCAACCAGCACCACAAATGGTGCCATTTGATGTTAATGAAAATATGTTAGCATGTTATAGGCTTGCCACATCTTCCAAAAAAAATTCCCTAATTTTTAATTTTAAAATCTTGGGGTGATTATTTTATTGTTGCAAACAAATGAGGAGGCCGCCCAAGAAATTTGATAATGGTCATGACACAACTTCTGCATCTGACATCAAATTTTACTGGAGGTATCATTGGTGATATTGCTACTTTATTAAAGTTTTGATGCAAAACTGGAACCAAAATGCCAATAGAAAAGAAAACTAAATTCACAAAGGATTTTTTCCTGGACTGCATAAAGAAGACAAAATGATAGATATAGATGAACACAACCATTTCAGTTTTACATTAATACTGAAGAATATCAGGTTTGTCGTAGTTATGTCAAAAAAAATTCATGCGGGGTTACATCTCAATTACATCTCAGATCTGTAAAAAGCATCACACATTTTTTAATATATTCGAGTATTATTCTTATAATTTCGAAATTCACTCATTTTTTCAAGTAATTATCTAATTTCTAGGCTCTAATTTGTATCGATCCGTTGTTAGAGACGGTAATTTTTGTTTTTGATTTGAATTTACTTTGTTATGGTTTAATTTTGATGTTAGAGATGTGTATATGTGATTCATGAATATGTGTGTGTATATATGTTGTATGGAACTTTACATGACATTTCAGTTACATGAATTGCGTAATTTATGTTAGCAATATGGCCAAAGGGGTTCAAACACCTCATTCTTGTCCTAATTTGAATAAACCCAAGAACCCAAAATTTCAAAAGATTGTATCTTTTGGCTCAAATGTTAATGATTTTGCTAATTCTTGTGGTTTGAATTGTAAAAGGGTTGGTTTTAGTCCATTGGTTGGTGATTATAAAGGTCGGTATGCATTAAAAATTGCAGCTTTAGCTGCTACTACTACAGAGAGGCCATCAACTGTGCCTGAGATTGTCTTGTAGCCCATTAAAGAGATTTCTGGTACTGTTAAGTTGCCCGGGTCGAAGTCGCTTTCGAATATAATTTTGCTTCTTGCTGCTCTTTCTGAGGTAAAATTCGGTTATGTGTTTTGTTGTAGAATCTAAGATTGGTGTGTGTATATCAATGTATGTCTAGAGCCTGTATATTGGGATTATTTAGGAGAACTTGGAAAATGACATGTTACTCGTATATTTATTGGAATGTTGCAATTTAAAGAATGTACGAGGTTGATATCTGGTTAAGGTTATAAAGAAATTTTGGTTATGCTAGTTTTTAAAAAATTGCAAGGAAAAGTAGGCAAGAATAATAACCTGGCATGTTGGCTGCATTTTGATGAGTGTGGAAGATCATAACCCTAGTTGAAGTTAAATGGTTCATAGTTCAACATGAAAGTTAATGAAGTATCACAATTTTTAAAGTAGGCTCCTCCTCCCTAAAGAAATTTTCTAGTTGTCCGACTTGTTGGCATAAGTTTTGTGACCATTTCTTTCTTTTCATTTCTTGATATCTTTCACTTCCTATAGTCGATGACATACTTATTATGATTTTGCAACTTTTATAGGGAACCACATAGACAATTTGTTTAACAGTGATGACGTCCATTATATGCTTGGTGCTTTTAGAACGCTTGGCCTATGAGTGGAAGAAGAGGATAGTGCAAGTAAAAGAGCAATTGTTGAAGGTTCGTCTGGTCTCTTTCCAGCAGGAAAGGAATCTAAAGATGAAATTCAACTTTTCCTAGGAAATGCTGGAACAACAATGCGCCCATTGACTGCTGCTGTTATTGTAGCTGGAGGAAATTCTAGGTATTTATATAATTTACATTCACACATGTTTGTAGTACTCATGCCATAAAGTTGAAATAAGGTCAGTGCCTCAGAAACCTAGGCGCCTTGGCAAGGCAGCCACCCAGGTGCTGTGAAGTTCCTCATGTCGTGTCTTCTGCATCCTTGTCTGAGCAGCATAGCATTTGTATTCTGCTTGCACTTGTGTTTCCTTGACAATAGCTTGAAATTTTCTTCATCTTTTTATATACTAGAAATGACTTGGTTTTTTTGGTAGATATTGGCATACTAAATCACATGAATTAGATCGGATAAGTGGAATCTTAATACCTCACTGTCCTATCCTATGTGGTTTGTCAGAGACAGTGCTCAGGACTTGCAAAATGCCAACATAAAATATTTTGTAAAATGGACGTAAGGATGTTTTACGACCATACGATATAGCTTCTGAGAACTTATCATGTATGTTACAACTAAACATGGCTCAAGAATCGTTCATCTGGAGAAGATTATTATATTTTGTTCCGATCGGTCATCTGACGAGGATTATAATCTTTACTTCCCCTGAAACCATGTCATGTGCACTCCAAAGATTATTTTAATTGTTTCTGAGTTTGGTTTTAATCCTTTATTGGTTATGTACTTATGCAGACTATTAACTGACAGTTGTATTGGAATTCCAGTTACATACTAGATGGGGTGCCCCGTATGAGAGAGAGGCCAATTGGTGATTTGGTCACAGGTCTTAAGCAGCTTGGTGCAGATGTGGATTGTTTTCTTGGCACAAACCGCCCCCCAGTCCAATAGCTGGAAAGGGAGGCCTTCCTGGTGGAAAGGTAAAAGTCTGACAGCCTTTTAGGTGTATCCTTTAATGTCAGATATAGTCTTCATCTCTGTCGATAAACTGGCTGTCCAGTTTATGTTCTAGAATGTTGGATTTTTTTGGTGCAAATTTTGATGTCTTATTAACTCGGTCTATTTTTGGTACGGTGCTACGCAATCAGTTTCTGTTCCCATGTATCTTTGTACTTTGTATCTATCTTAAATGTCATCTTATAGATGGGATTGCTCGTAACAGTGGATGGATATGATTTTAGAAGACAGGTTTTTATTAATTGTAAGAACTAAGAAGTTTTTGGGGTGTTCTGAATTGTATCGGTTTAGATGTGATTCAATAAATGTTACTGTATTATGTTTTTTCATATTTGCACAGGTCATTATTCAACCCTTCCTCTTTTCCATCAACAGGATAAACTTTCTGGATCAGTTAGTAGTCAGTACCTGACTGCTTTGCTCATGGCAGCTCCCTTGGCTGTTGGGGACATCTAGATTGAGATAATAAATAACTGATTTCTGTACCATACGTTGAGATGACCCTGAAGTTGGTGGAACGATTTGGTATTACTGTAGAGCACACTGGTAGCTGGGACAGGTTTTTCATTAAAGGAGGTCAAAAGTAAAAGTAAGTTTCTTCTAACATTGGTTTATGAAGCGTGGTCACATTGGAATCTAATGAAGTGAAAACAATTCAGCATTGGAATCTAGCATTGTATATTAATATTAGAGAAAATTACAATGCTTTATTCTAACACAACAACCCGTACATGATGAATAAACTAACATAAGATTCAAGCATGCCTAAATAAATTATGTTTAGGATAAAAGACTAAACAATCCAACTAACTACTTGGGTAGTTAGATAATACAATAATAAAATTGTTTAGTCTTTTATCCTAATTCATTTAGGCATGTTTGGTTTTTATGTTAGTTTAGTTAACATCTACGAGTTGTTGTGTTCGATTAAAGTATTGTAATTTTCTCTAATATTAATATACAATGCTAGGCTTGTTAAATTTATGGTGCATTTTTTAGTTTATTTGCAAAAGTAGATTGTGTTGTGTTTGTATATTCAATTAAAAAATTAACAAGATTCGAATTTAGTACTAACTTTATTTTTTACCACTTGAGCTGCGCCCTATACGAATTTTTTTTAAGTTCATGTAAATGTTACATGTTCAACTTGATTAAACCAAAGTATATCTTACAAAATAATATGCAAAATGCGTACATTTTTTTTTTGATATAGTTAATTTACATCCTTGTGGATTCTTTTAAGGCCCAAAATATTGATAGGTTAAGGACGTGAAGATTTTGAATTTTGAGGGTCTCCGCTAAGAAGTCCAACATAACTTTAAAAGGACTTAAACAAAGCCCAATAGTCAACAACTCATACTCTTGGGTCAGGTCACTGTTTGATGGTGAAATTGGGCTTTAATTTTAATGATGATTAGGCATATATCATGACTTTTATGGGTTGAATGATATATAAAAGCAGTAAGAAAAAAACGAGTAACCAAAACTCTCTTCTCTCTCAAGTCTTTACTTTTCTATTCAAACTCTTCTTGACCCTGTCCCTCTCTTTGTTTTACACACTTTACACAACTACAACAAAAACAATATACTATTTTTATATAATATTTGTTATTTAATATAGAGTTTATTACGTTTTGCAAAAAGGATTTCTTGAATCCGTGGCGGTGAGTCTATGTAATATTTTATTTTATTTTATTATTATTTTTTTTTGCCAAAAATAGAGCAGATTTCATTAATACTTTGAAAGAGATTCAATCGGGACAAACCCCCAACTGATCATGCAATCAGGTTGAAAAACAAATAAACAAACTAAGTAATTAGTTGTTTTGTTTCCGGATTGCTTAACTAATTGAATACAAATATTCTTAAAATTAAAAATGAAGATAACAGTTTCCCGAACAATCCATCTTGCATCTCCCCTGAAAACACTAGCTTCACAATTGACCTTAAATTAACTTCATGGATAGTGCAATGTTCAGAGGACTCAGTTGCAAAAACTAAGCTTAGATACCTCATGTTATGAACAAATATTTTTTGTGAGAGGTGACCACATGCGATTTTCACCACCGTTCCAAACGCACCCCGGCTATCTACTTGCCGGACACCAGCTATAGACCTGCCGAAAGTGGTGTTGATGCGAGATATCCAGATCTCCCAATACACCGCAAAATTCATTTTCAACACAACCAACACATCGCACAAAGCGAGACAATCAAACACACACCTAATAACTCAAACAGAACGAAACGAAAAAACCAAAAATTCAAATATCTCGAAAATACACCAATTTTTAACATGATGTTAGATCAGAGATTTTGAATCCAAAACTGAATTTTATTATAAAATCCGAGCTCTTAACCTTAGTAGATCTGAAAACTAAAGTGAAGAAACTCAAATGGATTTTGCGAGTTTTGTGGAACAAATCTCGATTTTATTGAAAGAAAATTGAAAAAACAAGAGAAGAGGTGTTGTGTGGACAGAGATGGGGAGAAAGGGGATGGGGATGGAGATGGAGATGGGAAGAAAGGGGATGGGGATGAAGATGTTGGGGCTAGGGTTAGGGGAAGATGGGTCGGTCGACTCTCATTTGCAAATGGATCAATCACCTTTCTCTTTTTTAGATATTTGTCTGTAATATTTTATTTATACTGCTTCATTTTCGAATTAGTAAATGAAATTTATTTGATTCATTAGCTATATATTGGATTTAAATAGTAACAAGATTTGAATTTAGGACTAATTTTATTTTTAACCACTTGACTATACTTTATTTTAAGTTCATGTATATGTTACATGTTCAACATGATTAAACCATAGTATATCTTACAAAATAATAAGAAAAATGCGTACATTTTTGTTTGATATAGTTAATTCACATTCTTGTGGATGGATTCGGTTTAGGCCCAAAATATTGATAAGTTAGAACGTTGAAGATATTGAATATTTGAGGGTCTCCGCTAAGAAGTCCAATATACCTTAGCAATGATTCTGGCTTTTTATTGGCTTTTTACGATACTGCACCTATATAAATTTACTTTCGTTAGCAATGATGTCATATAAAGATATCACCTCAGCCTTTATAAAAGGTGATCATTGTACTGCACAAGCTCATTTCTTTTATCTACAGAACAATAAGCGTGTAAACCCTCTTTAACCTTGGTGTAATTTGTTGCACATAGCTGGTCTTGTCAATATTTAGTCACTTCGTTCAAGTTAAATTTTGTATTGCTTTAAATATTCATCAATAAACATGACTCAGATACGAGTGAGAAATAAAATTAAAGTGATTTAATTATGATAAATACTAGTGGTTTTTAGGTTTACTATGAGCTTGGGGCTGTGTATTGGAGTAGTATTAATGTACTCGGTATCTTCACCTTCGCTTTTCCCAATCCCATCTCTTTAACTCTTTTCCCCATCCCATCGTTTTAACTCTTTTTCTCATCTCTGTTTAGCTTTCTCCCTCACCTAGAAACTTTAATTTTCCCCAACCTCTCTTCCCAAACCCCTCTCTTCCCATCTTTTCGTTTCATTTCACTACACCTTTCAATCATATTTTCATTTCTGATCATAAAAATCTTTCTATATTTGATTACAATCTTTTTTTTTGAAATCTTCGTGAAAATGTCTACGCTGTGTAATGTTCAAATGAAATCTAAATGCATGAATTTGCCCTCTATAAATAATAGATCCTCAAAAACTGTTTCAACATCATCTCCATTCCATACTAAAACAATTATCAGTTTACTATCATGACATTTCCCAATATCATGGCATTTCCCAACTTCATTGCACTTCCTGCCTCCCTCCTTACAACAGCGCTTCTTGTTCAATCTTTTTTCATTCAAACTCCCAATCAGATTCTGGCCTTTCTCATTCAAGTGTTCCGTCGAATTCGAGCGGATGTCAATCAAGTTAATGAATGGTTGGATGTAAGACATGTATTTTGAATTTAATTTGTTCTTTTTCTAGATTTAAAATGAATATTTCGGACTTATTTTGTTTTTGTGAAGAAAAATTCGGAGATGGTCGTCTCTTTTTTGAAGTCTGCTCTCTTCGTTCTCTCGGTTGAGTTTCCCGGCACAAATCTTGCAATGTATTCTTTAGCAAGATTATAAATGTTCCACTCCCGATTCGGTCGCCTATCTCCATGATTAATAGCAAGCCATTTGTTACGAGCATATAAATGTAAACTCTTATCTCCTCGACTGCTATGTATTTGTCTTTCACACTCTGCTCACTGTCCTAATGTTTAAGCAAATCAATTCTCGTAAAAAGCTCCGATATTGACAGACCAGCAATACAAACAATAGCAAATGTCACAATAACATGTTTTAAATATTTCTTGTACAATACGGGATTTTTGAGTTCATCCTGGGCTTGATAGAAGAACAGCCGACTGACGCACCCACGATGGTACCAGTTAGGTCCATTTCTCAACACCGGACGGTTAACTATATCATCGTCACGTTCTTTTTTCATTGCAACTCAATAAAAAAAAAACAAGAAGCCCATCTGTTACAAATTCTGGTCAAAGTTCAGAGAATCAGGGTCCACGGATTCCGCAACCAATTATGGTTTATACGAGACGTCCCAGAAAAGATTGGAAGAGTGTTGAAGGGTAAACAAGATCAATGATATGTGATCTTGTATTAAGTAAAGAATATTTATAAATAAATGAGGAGATGCTGAAGTTAAGACAAAAGAAAATAAGATATGGAGATGAGATCAAATCCCATAAATCATGGAATATGATACTGATCAAATCCCATATGTCAAGGAAGATGATCCTTATTTTCATTAGTAGTTTACTGGTTTGTTCTATTTAAGTAGAAGTTGTATTTGCCTTGAGGGCATTCAGAAAATTATCAATAAACCTTTGGGACGAGGAGTTTTCTCTTGTTTATGTGTTTCGTTCTGTCTTTACTCTAACAAATTGGTCCGACCTGCCGGATCTGAATAGACACCACGGCAATGACGCTGACGCGTGGAACAACAGAATCTCGCCTTGAGGAGTTAGAGAAGACAGTGGCGACCCTTCAAGAACGTGTTGAACTTATTCCCACCATACAGAAGGATATTAAATTGACCCAAACATCCATATCAGAGTTATGTGTCATGGTCAAAGAACTACATGCCAATAAAATTATAGAGTTATGTGTTATGGGCTTGTTGTTTCTTTTTTATTGAGTTGCAATGAAAAAAGAACGTGACGATGATATAGTTAACGGTCCAGTGTTGAGAAATGGACCTAGCTGGTACCATCGTGGGTGCGTCGGTCGACTGTTCTTCTATCAAGCCCATGATGAACTCAAAAATCCCGTATTGTACAAGAAATCTTTAAAATATGTTATTGTGACGTTTGCTATTGTTTGTGTTGCGGATCTTTCAATATTAGAGCTTTTTACGAGAATTGATCTACTTAAACATAAGGACGGTGAGCAGAGTGTGAAAGACAAATACATAGCAGTCGAGGAGATGAGAGTTTACATTTATATGCTCGTGACAAATGGCTTACTATTAATCATGGAGATAAGCGACCGAATCGGGAGTGGAACATTTATAATCTTGCTAGAGAATACATTGCAAGATTTGTGCCAGGAAACTCAATCGAGAGAACGGAGAGAGCAGTCTTCAAAAAAGAGACGATCATCTCCGATTTTTTCTTCACGAAAACAAAATAAGTCATAAATATTCATTTTAAATCTAGAAAAAGAACAAATTAAATTCAAAATACATGGTCTTACATCCAACCATTCATTAACTTGATTGACACCCGCTCGAATCCGATGGAACACTTGAATGAGAAAGGACAGAATCTGATGGGGAGCTTGAATGAAAAAAGCTTGAACAAGAAGCGCTGTTGTAAGGAGGGAGACAGGAAGTGCAATGAAGTTGGGAAATGCCATGATATTAAGAAATGCCATGATAGTAAACTGATAATTGTTTTAGTATGGAATGGAGATGATGTTGAAACAGTTTTTGAGGATCTATTATTTATAGAGGGCAAATTCATGCATTTAGATTTCATTTGATCATTACACAGCGCAGACATTTTCACGAATATTTCAAAAAAGAGATTGTGATCAAATATAGAAAGATTTTTATGATCAGAAATGGAAATATAATTGAAAGGTGTAGTGAAATGAAACGAAAAGATGGGAAGATAGGGGTTTGGGGAAAATTAAAGTTTCTAGGTGAGGGAGAGCTAAACAGAGATGAGAAAAAGAGTTAAAGAGATGGGATGGGGAAAGGTGAAGATACCGAGTACATTAATACTGCTCCAATACACAGCCCATAGTAAACCTGAAAACCACTAGTATTTATCATAATTATTTCACTTTAATTTTTTTTCTCACTCGTAACTGAGTCATGTTTATTGATGAATATTTAAAGCAATACAAAATTTAACTTGAACCAAGTGACTAAATATTGACAAGACCAGCTATGTGCAACAAATTACACCAAGGTTAAACAATGATCACCTTTTATAAAGGCTGAGGTGATATCTTTATATGACATCATTGCTAACGAAAGTAAAGTTATATAGGTGCAATATCGTAAAAAGCGAGAATCGGAGTTAATCGGTGAAAGCACCGTCTATGGATTAATAAAAGAATTGGGGATTAATCGAATCATTAATCAGAATAAATTTAATATTATTTTTTATATATAATTATTTTGTTATTTCAACTAAACATACGTTTAAAATGTATATTTCTGTCTTATTTTGTTTGTGTTCCGTCCTATTCGACCGGGTGTCAATCAAGTTGATGAATGGTTGGATGTAAGACATGTATTTTGAATTTAATTTGTTCTTTTTCTAGATTTAAAATGTATATTTCTGTCTTATTTTGTTTTTGTGAAGGAAAAATCGGAGATGGTCGTCTCTTTTTTGAAAACTGCTCTCTCCGTTCTCTCGGTTGAGTTTCCCTGCATAAATCTTGCAATGTATTCTCTAGCAATATTATAAATGTTCCACTCCCGATTCGGTTGCCTATCTCCATGATTAATAGCAAGTCATTTGTCACGAGCATATAAATGTAAACTCTTATCTTCTCGACTACTATGTATTTGTCTTTCACACTCTGCTCACCGTCCTTATGTTTAAGCAGATCAATTCTTGTAAAAAGCTCCGATATTGAAAGATCAGCAACACAAACAATAACAAACGTCACAATAACATGTTTTAAAGATTTCTCGTAAAATACGGGATTTCTGAGTTCATCCTGGGCTTGATAGAAGAATAGCCGACCGACGCACCCACGATGGTACCAGCTAGGTCCATTTCTCAACACTGGACCTTTAACCATATCATCGTCACGTTCTTTTTTCATTGCAATTCAATGAAAAAAAAACAAGCCGATCATAGACAATTGAGCAATTATTCAATATAATCTTGATAGAGAATACATTGCAAGATTTTTGCCGGGAAACTCAACCGAGAGAACGGAGAGAGCATTCTTCAAAAAAGAGACGACCGACCATCTCCGAATTTCCTTCACAAAAACAAAATAAGTCAAAAATATACATTTTAAATCTAGAAAAAGAACAAATTAAAAAATGTTTATTTATGACTTATTTTGTTTTTTGGAAGGAAAATTCGGAGATGGTCGTCTTTTTTTTGAAGACTGCTCTCTCCGTTTTCTCGGTTGAGTTTTTCGGCACAAATTCTGCAATGTATTCTCTAGCAAGATTATATCGAATAATTGCTCAATTGTCTGTGGTCGGCTTGTTGTTTCTTTTTTATTGAGTTGCAATGAAAAAAGAACGTGACGATATATGGTTAAAGGTCCAATGTTGAGAAATGGACCTAGCTGGTACCATTGTGGGTGCGTCGGTCGGCTGTTCTTCTATCAAGCCCAGGATGAACTCAGAAATTCCGTATTTTACGAGAAATCTTTAAAACATGTTATTGTGACGTTTGTTATTGTTTGTGTTGATGGTCTGTCAATATCAGATGTTTTTACGAGAATTGATCTGCTTAAACATTAGGACAATGAGCAGAGTGTGAAAGACAAATACATAGCAGTCGAGGAGACGAGAGTTTACATTTATATGCTCGTGACAAATGGCTTGCTATTGATCATGGAGATAGGCGACCGAATCGAGAGTGGAACATTTATAATTTTGCTAGAGAATACATTGCAAGATTTGTGCCGGGAAACTCAACCGAGAGAACGGAGAGAGCCGTCTTCAAAAAAGAGACGACCATCTTCGAATTTTCCTTCACAAAAACAAAATAAGACAGAAATATACATTTTAAATCTAGAAAAAGAACAAATTAAATTCAAAATACATATGTCTGACATCCAACCATTCATCAACTTGATTGACACCCGCTCGAATCTGACGGAACACTTGAATGA
The DNA here is from genome assembly GCA_030848705.1 of Heracleum sosnowskyi. Taxonomy (NCBI): domain Eukaryota; kingdom Viridiplantae; phylum Streptophyta; class Magnoliopsida; order Apiales; family Apiaceae; genus Heracleum; species Heracleum sosnowskyi. Next base: position 129,858,738 of record CM061241.1, on the reverse strand, counting down.
GAAATGTCAGGATATGATGGGGAGCTTGAATGAAGAAAGCTTGAACAAGAAGCGCTGTTGGAAGGAGGGAGGCAGGAAGCGCAATGAAGTTGGGAAATGCCATGATAGTAAACTGATAATTGTTTTAGTATGGAGTGGAGATGATGTTGAAACAGTTTTTGAGGATCTATTTATAGAGGGCAAATTCATGCATTTAGATTTCATTTGATCATTACACATCGCAGTCATTTTCACGAAGATTTCAAAAAAAAGATTGTGATCAAATATAGAAAGATTTTTATGATCAGAAATGGAAATATGATTGAAGGGTGAAATGAAACGAAAAGATGGGAAAATAGGGGTTTGGGGAGAGAGGTTGGGGAAAATTATAGTTTCTAGGTGAGGGAGAAAGCTAAACAGAGATGAGAAAAAGAGTTAAAGAGATGGGATGGGGAAAGGTGAAGATACCGAGAACATTAATACTACTCCAATACACAACCCATAGTAAACCTAAAAACCACTAGTATTTATCATAATTAAATCACTTTAATTTTTTTTCTCACTCTCGTAACTGAGTAATGTTTATTGATGAATATTTAAAGCAATACAAAATTTAACTTGAACCAAGTGACTAAATATTGACAAGACCAGCTATGGGAAAATTTAACTTATTGTTTTGTAGATAAAAGAAATGAGCTTGTGCAGTACAATGATCACCTTTAATAAAGGCTGAGGTGATATCTTTATATGACATCATTGCTAACGAAAGAAAATTTATATAGTTTCAGTATCGTAAAAAGCGAGAATCGAAGTTAATCGGTGAACGCACCGTCTAGGGATTAATTGAAATGATTAATCGAATCATTTTTTTATATATAATTATTTTGTTATTTCAACTAAACATACGTTATTATCATATATTTATGCAAATATGTTAAAAATATTGTATAATTGAAATAAATAACCTTTTGAATTAAAGATCAATTTGAGAGGAAAAATTAAGAGAATTTACGATTTAGGCATCTAAAATTATATGTACAAAATTAATGTTTATACCTTTTAATTTTTAATTTTAACTATTTTTTATTTATTTGCCCGATTTTTGACCGTTTTTTTTAATCGACTAATTTTCGCTTAATCAGTTCGGTGGTCCGCCGTCTAGCGATTAATCGACGACTTTTAGAACACTGTATAGGTGGGATGCCAAGTTCCAACCAACCATTATAAGTATAGGTTTTATAAATTTAAGTAAAAATGAAATTTTATATTTTTTTTAGTAGTCGTTAGATCAATAAATATTAAATTTATAGTAAAATAATTATAATCGAATCCTCAAAAGTGAAATTTATATTTTTTTTCAAATAATAAAATAGCTTTGGTGTGAAAATATTTTTTCTCTAAGTCTCATATTATTTATGATACTAGCTTATAACTCCTTGAAACAAAACTGAGTAATCGGAGAGACTATATATAGACAACTAAAAATTAAAGAAGTGTGATGGTCGATACAGAAAATTAAAGACAACAAATTGATTTTACAAATCCACTGTGGTCTTCATACACCAAAAGAGGAATATTGATGCGAACTGATATATTAATTGTGAAGATGGGGAAGATGTTTGGAGAAAAGAGAGAAAGGGGAAAGGCAAGAGATGAAGATAAACGAAAATGGTAGAGAAATAGGGCAAAGAGAAAGCTGGTCAGATGTAGCAGAAAAGAGACAAAAAGGAAAAACGTATACTATGGTATTAGGAAAAAAAGAAAGACGTATAGAGTAGCCCTCTAGGCTAAAGACGTGTATAGAGAGTGAAAGAACTTTATGGTAGATATAAAATATTAACGACAACAGTCACTTGCACCTTCCTATATATTTCTGTTTTATATGAGTTGTAGACGCATAGAAGTAGTGTGAAAAGTCTTGTCAAGAATAAATTACCTGACCAAAGATCAAATATATATTCTCAACCAACTCTTCAAATGTAGTAGTAAAAGAATAGCTAGCTTTGTTGAGACTAGTTTTGATAAATGTCTACAAAAGGTTAAAACCTAATCAAACACATAAATAGCTCTATTTCAAGGACTATGGTGTAGTTTTGTTTTGTTGGCTTTTGGTTTTCATAGTTTAGTCATTAGTTGAAGGTTAGATGACTCGTCTGCAATAAAATATAGTTCCATAAATTATTTTTTAATTTTTTTTCTGAATAAAAATTTAGATTCTAAAGTTTTATTCAAAAAAGAAAATTTAAAAAATAATTTGTGGAGTTACGCTTTTTTTTTGCACCGCGTGCGAAAAGTAAAGTGGACAATTAAACCGGGACAGACGGATTACAGTACACAAAGGTCTATATATATATATATGTTAAATCTGTAGTCATAATGAGTACCAAAGACAATTCAAAAAAAATCTTTATTTTCAACTTGTGTTGTCATCTCCAAGATGACGCTGCAAATAGTAAAATTTTATGACTGACTAGTGAGTACACCCTCAGGCCTCAATGCAATTTGAAGATCAACACATATACTCAACTTTCCATTGCAGATGACATCTAACCATATCATCGTCACGTTCTTTTTTCATTGCAACTCAATGAAAAAGAAACAACAAGCCGACCACAGACAATTGAGCAATTATTCAATATAAGCTTGCTACAGAATACATTGCAAGATTTGTGCCGGGAAACTCAACCGAGAGAATGGAGAGAGCATTCTTCAAAAAAAAGACGACCATCTCCTAATTTTCCTTCACAAAAAAAAAAAGAGTAAAAAATATACATTTTAAATCTTGAAAAAGAACAAATTAAAATGTATATTTCTAACTTATTTTGTTTTTGTGAAGGAAAATTCGGAGATGGTCGTCTTTTTTTTAAGACTGCTCTCTCTGTTCTCTCGGTTGAGTTTCCCGGCACAAATCTTGCAATGTATTCTCTAGCAAGATTATATCAAATAATTGCTCAATTGTCTGTGGTCGGCTTGTTGTTTCTTTTTCATTGAGTTGCAATGAAAAAAGAACGTGACGATGCACTACGCCATAAGTGCTCATATGCAATGCTTTTTATGAGGGTTGCAACCAAAGTGTTGCAATAGTTATGCTTACATTGGGTCTTCTGCGACACTATCAAAAAAGTATTGCATTAAACCTCAATGCACAGTTGCGATGGGAATGTTAGTGTTGCGACGTGCAACACCATTTAAAAGCGTTGCATTACACTAAATTATTTTTATAATTATGAACATCAGACTTATGGTCAAAATATGTACAATGACATTTAAAGTTTGTTATACTTTTCTACTTTACAATTTTATAAATATTATATTTTAAGTTGTAACTATATATATATATATATATATTAAATAAGTATTTAAAATGTTTTTAATTTACTTATGAATTTAAAATTAAAATTTTAAGTTACGTTTACAAGAAAAAAATTGACAGCAATTAAAAAAATATAAAAAGATTACACCACAACACATACACTAATACACATCCACCAAGCACATGTCTCGAGGTGAAAATTTCGACGTCAATTTCCCCCCTTAACAAAATAATTCACAAACTTAGGGGGTGGTATTGTATTATAACTTTAAATGACTTTTATTGACTTCTAAAAAGTCAATGACTTTTGTTGATTTGATAAACTTTTAATGACTTTTATGGAGTTTGTATATTTCATCATTACTTTTACAGACTTTTTTATAATGACTTTTGAGGAGTTTTACTTATATCTAATGACTTTTGATCGTTAACTTATATTAGTATGAATATAAAATTATAAATACGTAACATATAGAAAAAGGTAATAAATAATAAGTTTATATTAAAAATTATATAACAAGAAGATCGAATTATTGATATTTCACCAATAATTTTTTTTATATACAATTGTAATATAAACTATTATTAAATTATTGATTTTTAATTTTTAATCTTGGATATATGTATGTAGAGGAATTTTAAACTTTCAAAGGTTTATCATCTAACCGAAGGATATGCAATGTATTCCCGGAAACTTTAGACAATAAGACTTTAATGTCTGAAAATAAACATCTTGAACTTCGAGCGCACGTGAGTGAAAAAACGACAATAAAACTAAGAAAATAGAATTCTTAAATAAAGTAAAAAAATTTTACAACAAAATCTAAACGAAAAGAAAATTATATAATTAATAATTAATACAAATAGAAATCCAACCAAGGGGATCCCTTTGGTTAGACTCGTCAAATATCCAAATGGTATAAAATCAAGTAAAAAGTACAATTCTAACCTCCAACATCAATATAATATAATTAAATTTAAAATAAAAAAAAAAGATAAGTAAAATAGGACTCAATAAGTTTTTTTGCAAATGAATATGTGTAAATATGAACATTAAGAATCTTAACATTCAAAATAAATACACAATAATTAAACTAAATCTAAACTAAAAAGATAGTAGAGCTAAAAACTTTCAAGTTAAAAAGTAAATCAGTTAAATCAAAGAGATAATATTTGACAAAAAAAAAATCAAAGAGATAATAACCATTGTTCATAATTTAAGAGAGAATATATTCTATTTGTGAAAGAGCAATGACAAAATTCTGAAATAAATGAAATTGAAGAAAATAAAATAATAATTTAAAAGTCATGTGAAATCTTACCCCAAACCTCATGACTTTTCACATTAGATCTCTAGTTATATTTTAAGTTAAAAGTCATTAAAAGTCATTAAATGTAATTGTCATTCCAAATTCATGACTTTTTGAATAACAGTCTACTTTTAAAGAGTTGTTAAAAGTTTAAATTGAATAACACCTTACTTTTAATGACTTTTTAAAAGTCGTTAAAAGTCTTAATTCAATAACACCATACTTTTAGATACTCTTTAAAAGTTAGAATTGAATAACACATGACTTTTTTTTTTTTTTTTTTTTTTTTTTTTATTTTTTTTGCCAAGAAAGAAAATAACTTTCATTACTTCAAAACGTTCATCAATACAATAATGAACTAAAGATGAGCATAACTCATCGTCCAGATACGATCAGCTATAAAACTACAATAACTCGCTACAAAGTGAGCTAAGTGGTTCGCAGACCGTTTAAAAAAATAAAAAACAATACAACACCAAGAACGACAAAAGGAATATCCATAATATCGAGGCATATGAACAAAAGAGCCCATAAACTTCAGAAATTACCGCATCTACATTGATCTGAATCCTGACTTCCGTTAAATTGATCTCGCGCTCTTTTTGAGCAGATATCCATAGATCCAAGATAAGCTTTATAGACATAATAACTCCCTCTGAAATGGAATCTCAATTAATCCACCCGCAAGCCTCTACAAAATGAGCCTTCATCGAACCAAAATGCCATACTGATAGACGAACAAAGCAAGACACATGCCAAAAGGCAAGACACATGCCAAAAAGCAAGACATTCAAACTGAAAATAAAACAACAACTAAAAAGACATATCGGCGAAGATCTAAGAAACAAACTGAAAAATCCGAATGGATTCTTCAAAGATTTCAGAAATCAAGCTCGATTTATTTGGAAAACTGAAAAAAGGAAGAAAACTTAATCGACTCTCATCGGAAATAAACTCCGACAAATCTGTGAAGAAGAGGAGGGCAGAAGAAAAAAGAAGAAGAGGGAAGGGGGCGGCGGCTTATTAGGGTTTTTTCGGTGGAGAGTTTTTTCGACCACTAGTAAGAGGAGGAATAACACATGACTTTTAAAATCCTTAAAAGTCATTAAAAGTTGGTATCGAATACCACCCCTTAACTTTTCCCAAATCCCTCAAATTTCCCTGTATACTCATTCTCCCCTCACTCGATAACTCTCTCTCCGGAAGAGCTTTGTCTGTGCTCCTCCGATTGGTAGTTAAATACAAACTCAATCTCTCTCCCCAAACTCGATTGAATTGTTATTCTTTCCGATTGGCATTTCCAATTGGCATGAACTCATTTTTTTTAAATTGCAGGTAATTAGGGCTTCAAATTTGGGCTTTCATTTTGGGATTTTATTTAGGTAAAATCTCCAACTTATTTAGGTTTTGTTTTGTGTGATTTGAACTTGATTTTTTTAATTAGGGTTTTGTATTTGAGTATTGGGGGTTTCATATATAACTTATATGTTTTGAATTTTTGTATGTATTTGAATATCAGGGGTTTCATGTGTAACTTATATGTGGGGCTAGTTTATTACTCTGCAAACATTTTTGTGCTGGTTTAGTGTTATAGTCATTTTTGCCCTGTATTGTAACGATTCCTTTAGGTTCTCTTTTCACCTTTTCTGCTATTTATTGTGCTTCTTCAGGTACACCTTTTTTTGTTCAATTATGTTTGATTTCAGTTAGGATTTGTGTAATTATTTACTTTTCTTGTCAGATTTGTGTGTTATTGGTTTTGTGCAAATGATGTTTGTTTACTTATTGGTGTTGATAGAGCTAGTTAGTAATGGTTTAATGTTTCTTTGCTAATATAACTACTTGTATGCAGCAGTTGTAGTCTATTATTTAAAATGTATAAACATCACTACCACCCGTTTAAATGGTTCTACTAAGTCAGAAATCTCGAGCATATTTAACCTTTATATATGTGAAATTGGAATGCCATCATTTGTTGCACATATGGTTTGAGTGAAGTCAAAAAGGTAGTTAATTTTGTATCCATTTAATGGTGGATATATACATTTTCTTTTAAAAAGATATTTTATAAATGATGAGGGGTTCATTAGTTTGATAATTATCATACATATTAATTTATTATACAGAAGTTTAAGTGAAAGGACAAAAGAAATGGGTGAAATGGGTTGGGAAGAAAGGTTCACGTGGCTAGTTAAATAGTAAAGCAACCACCCATAAATAATTGCTTTTCACAATATCGATGCAACCCTGTGCTGGTTTAATATGGCTTTGACATATTTCCCTTTCTGGACAAATGTTTGTTATCAGGTCTATGCAGTGGATGCCAGTGACATTGCAGCTCAGGTAACTTGTTTCTCCTTCTTTTATTATATGATGCTGCAAATTGGTAGAGTGTGATCTCTGTGGACTGTGTTTCCGGCCTTCTTCCATCCATATTGAAGATCTTGAACTGTTTCTTGTCATGCATTGTCTCTAATTTACACACGGATGAAAGCAGTGTACATAAAATTATTGAGGACCACGACAAGCAGGTATTGAGGACCACAGGTGTACCTTTTCTTAGTTAAATGCAAAGTTCAAACTCCCGTTGCTCATGAGGAACCTGGCTCAACTCTTTTTATATATCTTTTCTTCTTTAGAATCTGTTCTTTTTACCATAAAAGACATTTTGAAACTATTGTATGTTTTTTAATTTTTAATTCAACCCCTCTTATACCGAATTACGCATATGAACCTTTGCATCTTCTTTAGTCTCCCCCCCCCCCCCCCCCCCGCTCTCTCTCTCTCTGCAACCGTTTCTTTTATATGTACTGTGGCTAATTACGAATATGGTTTTTACTGGCACTTCTATCAGGCAAGTTGAGGCTCATAACTGAAAAACTTCTTCATAGCTTCTATTATTATAGGTCTTTAATGTTCATATGACTTATGAGTAAGCAGCTGGCTGTTCGTTTATAAATTCCCACAGTGAAAAATTCTTACCATCATGTTAAATTTCTCAGATTTCCATTATGGATTCTTTTTTTTTCTTTTTTCTTTTGTGATAAAGTGTCTAAACATAGGAATTATGATCTACTGCATAATCCAGTTGGACTTTGTATAGAGAAAATTTCCACAAGAATGGGCATATTAAAACAATAGTATTATCATATTCTTCCTACTCCAAAATAAAGATGATTCGATATCTTAATTAGTATATTCACATTTATTGATATTCATCCTGCACTTTCCAAATCTAAAAATGTCTTGAGTTACAACTTTAACAAATATATATTATAGGTGCTCTATAAGCACATTGCCTCTGCTTGATGATAGGACAGTTAGCAAACAACGATTTTTCCTACTTTTGATAAGGAAAACATAATTTTTCTAGAAGATTAACATATTGTTTTGCTACCTGCTACGCTTTACTTTTCTGAACAGGTCGTACACAAAATTTCGGGCTTTCAGCTACATTTCATTTTTTCGAATTTTATCGCTTTATGGTCCAATGATTTAAATGGAGGTGACATGAAAACTTTCACTTGATTGTAATCCCTACTTTAATTTTTGACTACAGGAGGAAAAATTGAAGCTGAAGTGAAACTTACTGGCATCCTCAGTTTAGGAGCATTGCAGCCTGGGGAGTCTCGAAAATATGGTACAACTATTGCACCAGGACTGTATGCACCAGTTCATCAACATTTTTTTATTGCTCGTATGGATATGGCTGTTGATTGCTCGTATATATTTAGAAACATACCTGTGCATATAATGGTTATGGTAAAAGCAATTATTTATGTGAAGAGCTCTTAGAAATGCTATTTTGTTGGGGTGTCCCTATTTACTGACAATTCTCAAACACTTACTGTTGTGGACTACATAAATCAAAGAGGTAGCTCTTACTCTTTTTCTCATCCTTTTTCCAATGGTACTGTATCTACTATTCTCATCTTCATAATGTATATGCTTCATAGTTGTTTGAGATCACTGGTAGAGGCAGGTAATGTGGCGATCTTTGTTGTCATCGCTGGTTTATTGGCCAAAGGTAAAAACTAGTGCACGATGATGCCACTCTAGCTCTACGATTAATTTAACAAAATAAATTTCTTACAAATAGACATATTGCTACATGTACCATTAAAGCTACTTTCCTTCTCTGAACTGCTCTAACCTTGAACACATTTATGAACTAACCCTGCAGAGTTTGCCTCTCTTTCAAGCATTATTGCCACAAGGACATATTCCAATATTGACTATGCACCACTAGATACTCTGAAACAACAGACGTCGGTCTCAAGTGGCAAAGCAGTGGGATCAACACCGCATCCTGTACTGATACAGTTTGTAAGCGTGGATGGCAACTCTGCCTTATCTACTAAATCTATCCTAGAGGTGCAAATTTAGAAGGGAGAGATGTAAGTAAACAAAATCATTATTTTATTACGAGCACAAAGGGAAGGTTTTTATACAGATCATCTACATAATACACAAAGTAGACATTTTTAACTGCCATGCTTTGCTGGATTGTCTATTTTAAAATTACTTGAGCTAACATTACATTTGCTTGAACTCTTTATTGTCACCACGTACTGGCTATGCAAGCTTTTATATTATTAAAAATTTTAATAAGTGCTGATTTGTAATTGCTTTATTGCATTGTTTAATCTGCTTGCAGTTGCCACCACCACGAGTGTTGATGAAGTATGAACTACACAGAATTGCGCGTATGCAAGAAAATGATGCAGTTTGTAAATCACTTGGGGTTCCCTCATTAGTTATTAGTTAGTAGTATGAGAGAGGTTGTAGCAGCAGAAAAGAATTTGAAGAATTTGTAATAATCTTTTAGGTATTTTGTTATGTTGTTTGGATGTGCCTTGGTTGCATGGTTTGGTTGGTATGTAGAATATTTGGGATGTTTTTTAGGACGGTTTCGATGGGATGATGAATGTTTTGGATGGATTCTTTTATGTACGAAATTGTTGTGGCCAAAATTTGAATTAAAGCGTTGCATTTGTCTTTTTCTTAATGTTGAATTTTCAAAAAAATGGTGTTGCATTCTTTGATATAACTATTTCCGCCCTAACTCGTTAAACTTTTGTATAGATAACTCACAAAGCTCTCTTTGCAACATGTCAGGTATAATATGAGATTTGTAGAAATAATGCTCTCTCAAATTAAAGCCATTTTATTATTATAGAAAATGTAAATTTCAATTTCGAGCATACGACAATAGTAAGCTTATTATAAATTTAATCATTATTGATCTAACACTTTAGTAAACATGTTACAATACTCCATCTATTTCTTTTTCGTTAATCGTTAGTCGTTTTACAATTTTTTACACAAACATGCTTATTTGATGCATTATAATATGATTAATAATGGACCAATTTTACATATGTATTCTTGCAGCGTAACTGTGTTGGAAGAAAAAGATTGTACGGTTCCGTACTGTTGTCTCTGGTTGAGAACAAGACTTTTGGGGCTTATCATCTCGAGGTTCTCCGGCTGAGCATAATGGATTATAAGCGGGGCAGGGAGAGAATAAAATTGTAGGTTAAGTAATTAAATTTCACTCGTATATATTGATATATTTAAAATAGTACAACAATATAATTCAACACTAGTAACTAAAGTAATTCTACAGCAGAATCAAATCTATCCAAAATGATTCTGCAGCAGAATCAAAATTTAAAATCAATGTTTTAATTCAAATTTTAAATGTTAATTTTTTTTATAAAGTTTGTATATGCTAATATTATATATTAGAATCAAATTACATATTTTATGTAAAAATATTTAAAATTATCTATGAGATTCTATAATAGAATATATGGTTCTCCCCGATTTTCTATATAAGGTTTTCTCCAGAACAATGATATATATAAGATATTACGTTTTCACATATAAATGCAATATATTTATTGAAGATGTTATCATGTTTCTGAAAAGAGTTTTTTTTTAAATTAAAATTATTTTGATAGGTAACAGAGGTTCATTCTATACTAAAACAGGTTAAATAGAGTTTGATTCACATTGAAGTCTAAATAAATTTAACTACAAATGGATGACACACTTGAGATTTATCTATCGGAGGTCAAGCTTAGCCCCAGCCTCAGTCAGTGCAGAAAGACACCAGGCCTCGAGAGTACACCAAGCACTGTCCTATGTGGACATTCTTTTTTAAGTACACCGTACACAAAGGTGTAGTGAGGAAGGCAGTACATTTGTAAACCTTTGCCCCAACATCAACAGATTTCAAGAATTGTCGACAATCAATTATAGAGCTCATAGGCAGTGCCCTGTTGGTTGTAATCACCAAATCCTATATTTTCTTTAATCTTCATCGAAGGGCTTAGTAATGAATGTGACAAGTTCCATATTGTAGTCACTTGCTAAATGTGCTATACTTAAAGAGGGTACTACTACATAGACAGACACCAAACACCTAAAACAAAAGGCCAAAGAACACCCCAGAAAAAGGTATATATATTTTTTTAGCGAATTAGAAAAAGGTATATTTGATGAAAGTAAAACAATGCCAATGATGCAACAAACAAATAGATTACTTGATCTTGTACATTAACAAGAGTGTTAATGGCAAGAGAAAAAAAAATTACATAATAAATACACGAAAGATACATGAAGCTTCAATCAGCTCATTGCCTATTAAGCGATTCGTAATCACACTTTGACACACACAAAATACCCCAAACAATCCCTAGAAGGAACATATCAAATGAAATTTGTACACTACTAATACATACCACTTCAGCCAAACAGTCAATTTGTTTGATACAAATTTCAACAGTTTCAGATTCTATTTCTTGAGACTGCAAGCCGAGAAGAGAAAGGCATTCTCAGAAGTTTGAATCATTTGAAGACAAAATTAGTCCTGCTAAAGTTCTGGCAAGAATAGATCACGTCATAACTGTGAATCCGAGGCAAGCAGAAGGTTAAAGTTAGCCACCAAATGTAATAAATTGACAGTCATACTTTGTTAAAGTTATTCTTCATCTTTGAATTATACGTAGCATCAAAGCAGTTGGTTTGTAGGAATCCTGATAATCAAGGGTCAGATGTATACGTGAAGTGCCAATCTACCTTTCTTGTGAAACTAAAATGGTTCATCAAAAAAGCTATTTTGATTTTTATTGTAGCAATTAGTGACTATTAACCACATATTTCTGATACGAACACAGCATCTGCGTTAATAGTTGTGTAGTCTTCCTCCTTTTACTTGTCATGAAAAACCTGTCACCTTATAGTTAACTTTTATGTGTCAAGTTTACCTCTGGTTTGGACATTACTAATGGATCGTGGAAACATTTCATTAGTTCCCTGAAAAAAAGAGTCCTTACCTTCAGTGTTTGTGTTTAACGGCTTTTTAAGTAAGACTTTGCTCAGTGGAGTCCATTTGCTATGCTATGCAGGTGGCAGTACGACACTGGCAGCATGTTAAGAAAAACAAATATTCTCTCCCTTTTTAGTTGTTCCTTTAAAAAAACTAGCATAATGACCCGTGTCATTTTCTAGAACTGTATTCATAAAAATGTGCAAAATACTTATATAGGTCCATGCTTCATCCTATCAACATCACAAAGCCTACAGTGAAAAAGTTACATATCAGATTTCAAGTCGCATTTTACCCGCGATGCCTTAATTGACGATTAACAAAGGTAAAAATTGTTCATTAAAAATGAGCCAAGACTACTCCCTACGTAGCTTGTTGTATGTGTAGAGCCATGTTTCTTTCCATATTCAGGATGGTCCATATTACCTATTCAACAAACTGGTCCATAGTATCTATTCAACAAACCAACAATTAACCAAAGCAACTGCACAATTCATTCCATAGCAAGAAGAATTCCGAAATTTAGATTTATCACTTGATTTTTCACATCTGATTCAGCCAACAGTTTTCATCCATGTTGATCATAGAAAGTTTGTAGTGAGTAACCTTTTTGCTGGTCCTAGATGTATAATCTGAACTCTGATAATGGCATACAGTTCCATTTAGAATTCTGACCTCTAGATGCCATCACAAGAGACCACTTTGTGTGAAATCCATTTGAATCCATAACATCCCCTAGAAAAACAATAGAAATATTAGAACTGCACAAATCCTGATTAAACAAATTATCAGCATCTAACAGCCTCATACCAAAAGAATGTTCTGTACAAATCCAATAAAAATGTGGATATTAAGTACCCACATTAGACCCTAACCGAACCTCCAAAATTGTTTTATTTTTTCTGAAATCCATTTAAACATTAAAATGATAGAATTATGCAATCAGAGTTAATGTCTAAACAGAGTGGCATCGGAAAACTCTTAACAAAAAGAAACATAAAACCTACCTCAGAGCAGATTCATATGCTATAACTGAGTTATAGTACGGTCAAATGATTGGTTTAGTAAATATATTTTACGATAACTTTTGAGTATATCTTACTTGTTGAAGCATCTTGCTTATTCTCACTTGAACAGCTAAACAGGAAATTTCTCAGATGCTATATTCCGATCAGCACTTGGTTTATGCAAATCCGCAAACCTTGTAGGAGGCTTAATGTGCTTTTTCACTTATGTGTGTACCCAAGACTATTGGTCACATATCTATATAACAAAGATTGAATAGGTTAAATTAGTGAGACGATTAACTTTTCTCATCCTTTTCTATTCTAATTTGGTGTAGTTCTTCTCACAATATATAAGTGTATTACTAAATAACTTTTGGTTGCAAACATAATTTTTTCTAGACACCTGCAATGTTAACAAACTAAGGAAAACTCATAATAAGCTAACTAAGGAAAATTGAAAAGAGTAGGAAAACCTTTGTGTTTTCTTGGCTCGGCCCCTGATCGTAAAAGCTAGAACAACAAAAAACAACGACCTCAAGGAGTACAACCTTTGAATACTACCTTATATATTTTTATAACTAATATTAAGCCTAATTTTACTCATGTGTTATCTGATTTTAAAAGCTGAGATTTAAATAGTTTCAGTAGTTAAATAAGTCACTATTATCGACTTTAATTCTTCCTACGATACAAGGTTAATTAGGAATATGCTCGGATAGATCAGGTGCAATTTTAGTGTCAGTAGCAAGAATGCATGGTTATCTCAGACGCAAAACTAAAAAATATAGTACATTAAGAGTAACAAGTCCTTAGTGGATTATAAGATAGGTATTAAGCAAATTATGGTTAACTAATTTTAAATGGCCTTATTAGTGACCAGAAATTTGCAGGCATAAAAAGAACTAAAAATATATAAAAATTAATTTTTTTGACAGAGTTACCTTGTATATATTCATGTTAAAAGCGAGACACTACTATAATCCAACAACAAATTCATTGTTGGCAACAGTTGTATCTACAGCTTTCACTATGTTAATTTCAGTCATTCCCAAGAAGAGGTTGCTCATGTTGCCCGACCTTGTTTCTGTCCTCAATTCCTACTCATTAAGCACCATGAAATTAAATTATCATAAAATTTCTCTCCAGTGATAAAGATCGATTTAGTTCATTGATGTGTTTATCATAAATATTTGAAATTTTTAAAAGAACACATGATTAACTGATGAGAGCTCTAAATAAGGTTATCGGAAATATAAGATTTCAAAGAACATGTAAGATTATAGAGACCCAACATTAATTTTGAGTTATTCTAACAATGGAAACTAAAATATACCAAAATGAGATTGGCATAATCCTCAGCTCACCTAACATCACCGTGGAAGTGACAGACGTTTAAGTTGGTGGAGCATAGAATATCTTAAAGGGGGTACTTTTAATGCAACTTAGTTGTCTTAAAATATGGAACAATCCTCAAGATCAAGCAACCAGTCATGATTACTGATTAGGGTCACTTTTTTACTGCAAGAATTATATGACAAAATGTATCAAAGTCATTAGAGAAAAATCGAACCAGAGTGACATGTTCATGGCATTGTGGAGTTGGTACAAGTGACATCTTTAAATGATCAACCTTAAAGATTACTTGCGGTATCAGTTTCATCTAAAAATAACTAATTTGCACTTTTAACTTGTACTTCTATATATAAATGTCATACATATTAATGAATTTACTATTCATAATTTTAAGACATGGCTTTAAGAGAACCTAGCTTAGCTCTTGATACATGCCTTCTAGCCTATGATCATGAAATACATATCAAAATGTTTGTGATTTAGAATACACTGTAATTACATACCTTGAGAACCCTGTGGTTTGAACCTAATGAAAAAAACAGACTTCAAATGTTCAAATGTGGTGGTTTTCCAATTCTATTGCCCTCACTGTTAACAAATAAGGCGTGTTGCAGCACCTAACTCACTTATAAGAAAATACATGACAGGAAAGGCGAACAATATATTTCGCTACTGTAAATCATGCACCTTCTTTCAAGCGCGCAGTTGACCTTTGGGTTGTACAACGCAGAATGAAGCACAAAATATAATGAAATTCTAAGTTTCCATAGAATTCAGACTATTCGTTTATAACTTTTCGATAGGTAATGGCACCTAAAGAATTTGTCAGTTAATTGCTGGTGGCGGTGGAATATGACTATTGAGGTACAGGGGAAGAGCTGTATGTATTCATAGGTTAGAGGGTATTTCAGTAACTCAAGAACATCTATTATCATTATCAAATAGAAGTCTTAGGAAATGAGTTATAACCTCTCTGCAAAACCTTGTAGGTAGTCCCCGATATCACGAGCATAGTCTTGTTAAAAATCATAAAGGTCTCCACGGTTGTCCCTTGAGCAAAATTACTTCAGAGGCCACACGGGAAGTGTAATGCTTGAAATCATCATTCCAAAGGGCTAAAAAATGGTAGGGAACCCTGAGATAAAAACAGCGTATGCATCAAAGACAGAGGGTGCTCCGGCGAACATGCAACTCTTTAATACCAAAGCAGTCAATGCATCACGAAATTTGTAGGTCTTACTTAGCTAATACGGACAAGGGAACCCACCGGCTGTTTTTGTATAGTTTGGACTTGATTTTTATGTAGTATGTTTTTCAGTGTTAATGAGGTCGCCAAGCGACATCCCAATTTAAGCATTCCCAAAATGGGTATTTATCTCTTCATTTCCCTCAATGGTAATCAAGGCATGTATTTTTCAGGACAGACTATAGAAATTTTATTAACACACCAAAACTGTAATTTCGGTATGAACCGAGATGTTTTACTTAAGAAGAAAATTTTGAGGTTCTCACATGTCTTTAGGGGTTTTTGGCTCCGCATTTGTCTCAACATGTAGTTAGCCCTATTTAACTTTGCTATGTCTCCTACGACAAGGCAAAGGGGAGGCCACATTCAAGGCCTAATGTTGGAACCTAAACAACAAAGCAAAACAGTACACCAGTTTAAAATATTACAAATATGTGTTCACTGTTCAACATTAAGCACTTAGCAAAATTTGAACAATATAGTCATATCGACAAAACAAAAGCACTTATTTACTGCTTATAAAACTATAATACTCTCTGGAACGTACTATTAATGCATATATGCATTGGGAAAATTAGAACTATGCCTGATCCATTAAAAATCCATCAATCATCTCTCTAGGAGGAGCGAGAGAACTTTAGCATCACATAGAATGAAAAGTTTAGAGGGTTTCTATAGAAAAGTCCATCACACCTTCAAAACAATTATGCAAAATCATTAAAAGCCAAAAATGATTATGACTGTAAATTGATTGTTTATACTTCAGGGCCATCATCAGCAGTGAGAAGGAAGTACGAAGATGTTAGTGTTTCCACCATTGTTGTCCTCCGTACTAACTTGTCTGATTTTGGGTCCATCTCTCTCTCTCTCTCTCTCTCTCTCTCTCAAGTTACAACAGATAGCACAGACATATATACAAGAGACAACAACTGATGAAGGAATACCAGACTGAACGATTGACTAATCATGGGAAAGATGCTATTATCAGGAAAGCACACAATAGAGTAAGAGGCATATAATTTGACAATTAATCAATTTTACAGCAAGTAAAGCTGCAGCTACATGATCATCAAAAAGATTAGTGAGCAAACCTGTATTAATTCGCCCAGGGCCGAGGCTAATGCCATCTTTTTGAAAGGAACTGATAAAACAATCAACTAATAGGTGAAAAAATAATCGTATAGATCTATGTTTAAGAAATTTTCTTGCTGCTTAGAACATGAATTGGTAGGAAATATCTAGACTCTTAAACATCTTTCTCAAGCTTTATCACTACCTTCAGAGATAGATGACCATTTTAGGTTGCGCATACACAGATCTTCTTTACAGTGCATAGCAACTCTGATTTTGGGTTAATTTCCAACTTTTCCACTCCCTCTCTCTGCTTTTGTTCTAAAGGGATTGGAAACAATTGTGAGTTGTTTCTACTGTTATTTCAGATTTAAAACTTTCTTACTCTAGTACTTGATGGTAGCTCATATATACCAACAAGAGTCCATAGCTCAGTGGTAGAGCAATTGACTGTTAATTGAAGACAACCTAGCTATGCTTGTTCATCAATAAATAAATATTTCAACCTCAACCAAAATCATACAGCAACATGCAGGCCATATCATATTTTACGAAATCAGAGATAGCATGAGGTGGATTAAAGAGGGGGATAGATACAAAGGATACATACAGGATCAAGAACATTGGGTTCAGCTCCATAATCAGCAGTGAGAAGGAAGTAAGAAGCTGTTAGTGTTGCTGCCATTGTTGCTTTTACAAGTGATCAAGTAATGAAGGATCTTGATATAAGATGTTATTCATATAAAGTTATATACTAAATTTTGTAAAACTTTATAAAAGGGGTATGTAGCTCATTGATAGGAGAACTGCAGTCTGCAGATCAATAGGTCACCGGTTCGAACCAGGTTGGGTCCTTTATCTTCTTATTTTTCGTGTTTGTACTGTCAATTTTTTTAGTGGAATTCCTAGTTCACAAAACCTTTGAACTGTCTAATGAACGTAGCAAAACACAACTCTAGGAAGTCCCCGTTCAACGCTAAAATTAATTATGTTTCCATAATTTGAAAGTAAATATAAACTTTTATTGCGATCAACTCCATAAGAATTCTATATATAAATGTCTTTTTAAATTTGAAATCCACAGTGCATATATACAACTAGCATTGATAAATAAGTTAATTATAAATAAAATCTATCTATTTATACTATTATTATATAAAAACCGAAATATTGAAAGTTTTAATTTTTGGTTTTCGGTTATTTATTATATTTAGTAAATAATAAAATAATATAAAAATAGTGACTAGCTAATTCATTTTTATAATTAAAAACATTTTTCTATTTTTTTCTAACAAAATCAATTACTTTTCCAAAAATATTATGGAAAATTACCTTTTTTAATTAAAACATGTTATCTTTTCTATTTGTCCCTTACTAAAATATCTATTTTTCCAAAAATATCACCTAATTTATTTTTAAAACCTAATTACATGCTTTTAATTATTTGAAAAAAATTACCTATTTTAATATGTCTACTTATTTTTTAACAAATACAATTAATAAAATATTAAAACGTAAATAATAAAATAGTAACTATTAAAAACAATCTGTGCATCGCAAGGGGCTTTTTTCTTGTCAAATTTAAAGCAAATTTCATTAACTTGAAAATTAACTTGAATTTTATTAAGGCATCTAGTTAGGATTAGGGGTCGACTCTCATTGAAAGAGATACTTTGAGCCAAATAATTAGATTAAGTTAATCAAACATAATAATATCGAACCGGTTTTAAGTTAATACATATTAACGTACTTTGGATGAAAGTTTGGACATAGACCAAAAATTAGTTAAACCTGAGAAAAGATGCTGATGTAATAAGATTTTATTACTAAGTACTTTCTGTGACAAATTATAAATTATTATAATTATTTTTCATCTAAAATTAAACTTAATATTACAAATATCATACGGACGTAATTGACAGAGGTTTTATTTTCTTATATAACATTGGAAATGTTGGATCGCGAACGAGCCTTAACTCTATAATAATATGATATGATCCGCATTGGGTCGATCCCGCACAAATTTATTTTTACGTACATCTCAAAAGGCCCTATCCCTTGGAGTTAATTGAATACTCTATAATATATAAGAGAATTTAATCTTATATTATCGATGTGGTACTAGGGTTAACATCACCCAACAATCCTTCCCTAAGAATCACAAATCCTCTCGCAGAACTTGTTACTTTTACACCATGAAGAACACTTTCGATACAAGGAACCTAACATGTACTCCCTCCGTCCGATTCATTTGTTACCATTTGAAATGGAGGGTCGGCACGCATTTTAAGACTCCTATAAAATATAATTCTATTATTTATTTTTAATTTTTTTCTTTTTTGAATAAAAATCCAAACATTTAATTTTTATTCAAAAGACAAAAAAATTTAAAACAATTAATGAAACTATACTTTAAAGGGGCTTTAAAATACGTGTCGAACATCCTCTTCTAAATGTTAATTTTCTGCGGGGACGGAGGGAGCAACACCTTAACCCAAAATTCTAGTTAATTAAATTATAGATATATTTACACCGTGTGTTGTTAGAATATATTTATAAAGAGTTAGTAGCTAAATATTATGTAATAACCACGAAAAATAGATTTGAGTGTTGTTTAAATATTAGAAGTTAAAAATATATTTCTTTAAGACTTCGTTTATCACTCGGCTGAGAACATACAATTAGAAAATGTGGTCAAGTGTTTAACATGGAAATGATATCACTTGGTGGCTTTATTAGCTTGAATATGATTAAGAAGTAAAAGAAAATGTAAGTTGGAGACTAGTACCTAATCTACATTGGCTTGTATAACATTTAGATAATGTGTTGAAAAAGAAAGAGTTAAAAATTGGGTTGGGCCAATATATTTAAGTTATTTTAGTATTTTTTTTTTTTTAATTATATAAAGACACACGGAATGAATTACAAGAATGAGCCTCATGAATAATTAATAAAATAAATTATTAATGAATGTTAAGTACGATGATATACGGAGGAATTAATGAGATTTCATGAAGTATTAGGGCAAGTTTAAGTGATTCATTTTCGAGCAACGGACCTAGTTATATTGGGTTTAATAATTTTTGGTGTGGGATTCTATATGTACAAGAAAATAATTGGGAAAAGAACATGGCTTGTAATGGGATAGGATTATGGGCCCGATATTATTTGATTTAGTTTGTGAAATAGCTAAGTGGAAAACATGGGCTAAATTAGTGGAAATGGGGTAAGCTAGAAGTTGGGCCTAGAAAACATAAGAATTGACTATCCTTGTTCTCAATAGTTGGGCCAAATGATAAAAAGGAAAAGAAAATGAAGAGAAGACAAAAGAATTGAGTTATCTTAATTTAGGCCCATATCAAGCCATGACATGTAGTGTGAGTATGTCGGTTACCCGGGACGTGATTAAAAGAAAATAAAATTTTGGATTACTAATAATCAAATGGGCAAGGGAACGTGGGCTAAAATGGAAGACATTTTCATAATTTTTTTTAGCGTTTTACTGCACCGAAATCACCCATCTTAAAATTTTTAAAATATGTATAAATATATTACAGTATATAACAAGATTCATATTGAATTTTTTTCACATATTCTTATCATAATAATATGTTCGCTTTGACCGAACTCGCGGATTTATTTTTGGTTACATCCCAGAAGAACTTACGAATACTATGTATACAAGAAAATTTACTCTTGTTTTATTGATATAGTACTTGATTAACATCACCTAACAAAAAAGATGCAGATATAGTAAGAAATCATTATGATTTATTTTATAAATGAAAGTATAATAATTAAACACAAAAAGTTAGAATTAAATATAAAGGAGGGTTTAAGAAGAAAAATATGAACTTTACTCAATTTGAGTATGGAATACAGAAATGACAATCGACGTGTATTACTTTAGGTGTGATACAAAATGTTGATTGACATGCTTCAAATTTTAATTTTAATTTAGAATTGTACTTGGGATTTTAAATTAAATTCCGAAATGATTCTCAAATATTAAGTGTTATAATTTAATTAATATTTGATAAATATTTAATGAAATGGACTTTCTACATCTATTATCTATTATATATATAATACCACAACAAGAGGTTTGGTATAAGCAATTTAAATCAAATGGATCATTTTACCCTTACTTATACTATACATTTTTAGGGTTATTTTGGTCTTTTAACATCAATAGATTTATTACATATTATTAAATGCTACAAAATTAATATGCATACTTATACATATATTTATTACATATTATTAAATGCTCCAAACTTATACATATATATTTATTACATATTATTAAATGCTGCAAATTAATATGCATATTTATATATACATACAACATTTACCTGAATATATATATAGGCTTTTGTTCAACTAGAAACTAAAATTAAAATAGAAACTAAAAACTAATCTAAGCCCTTAGATTAATCTAATCTAATGGCCCTCTACTGCACCACACACATGCACCACACACAGTTAAAATACACCCTCACATACACAATCCCACATAATTCCCTTCATTTTTAATTTGATTTTTCCCGTGAATCGGTGAACTTTTTTTGAAATCCGACTTCACTATATTTTTCTCCATCTTCCAACGATCAATATACATACCATATGTGCTATATTACGGAGTACTAAAATTTTAGTGGTTTCTGTAATAATAAATAGTGATTTCAGCATATATCTAGCAATTTATTTTTATATACGTATAAATTTAGTGATTTTTCAGTACAAAATTTGTAATTTAGGTATAGGTCTGGAGAAAAAATCACTACATTTACGCAGAAATCACTATTTATTCTTACATGAATCACCAACATTTTAGTGATTCTCGCAAGCATAAATAGTGATTTATCGTCGAAATATATCAAATATGGTATGCAAACTAATTGTTGTGAGATGAAAAAAAATACAGTGAAGTCAGATTTCAAAAAAAGATCACCAATTAACGGGAAAAATATAATTACTAATGGAGGGGATTAGGTGGGGTTGTATGTAAGAGAGTGTATTTAACTGTGTGTGGTGCAGTTTCTAGTTTTTAATTAGTACAAGTTTCTAGTTGAATAGGACCCTATATATATATACAGGTCAGTGTTGTAAAAAGCGGGAATCGGAGTTAATCGGTGAAGGCACCGTCCAGGGATTAATCGGGTAATCGGGGATTAATCGGAATAAATTTAATAATATTTTTTATATACAATTATAAAATTGTTTCGTTATTTCAACTAAACATATGTTATTATCATATATTTATGCGAATATGTTAAAAATGTTATATAATTGTAATAAATAAAATTTTGAAGGTTTAACTTTTCAATTAGAGATCAATTTAATAGAAAAACTTAAGAGAATTTACGATTTAGGCATCTAAAATTATAATTATATGTACAAAAATAATGTTTTTTATATTGTTTAATTAAGTTTCTACCTTTTAAATTTTTTATTGTTTTTTTAATTTTAACTATTTTTTTAATAATTAGTCCAATTTTTTACCGATTAATCCGATTTTTGACCGATTCAGCCGATTTTTGACCGTTTTTATGAAAAACGATTAATTGACCGATTTTCACTTAATCAGTTCGGTGACCCGCCGTCTAGCGATTAATCCCGATTAATCGCCGATTTTTAGAACAGACACGTATGTATACATATAAATACTTATATTTATGTAAATTTATGATAATATATGACCATATACACTTACATATTATATATCTCATACTATTATAGTATCATTTAGATTTATTGTAAATTTATGAATTAAGAAAATTTATAAATTAAAGCATGTATGTGAATTGTAATTATTTATCTCTATTAAATCAAACTATACATAATTTCTGACATGCCTTAAGTATTATATTTGTTACGATACAAATACGGTCCAAATTAGTACAAGCTAACAAAAAAAAAACTTTCATGTATATAAGTGTAATACAAACTTGTACTAATTTTAATGTCGTATAACTCATCAATTGCTACTATAATACGAGGACGTACAAAATTTTGCCGAAAAAATAAACAATTTACTCATATTTAAAGCATGTTGCACGGACTAAAGAGCTAGTTCACATGATCAGTTACTCCCTCCGTCCCATTCATTTCTATACACTTTCCATTTTGGGACGTCCCATTCATTTCTATACATTCCAAAAATAGTACTCCCTCCGTCCCAGTCATTTCTATACACTTTCCATTTTGGGACGTCCCATTCATTTCTATATATTCCAAAAATAGTAACTTTTAATAATATAAAACACTATTACACCCACTACTTTCTCCACTATCTCTATTCTATAACAATATAAATCACTATTACACCCACTACTTTCTTCCACTATCTCAAATCTATTATTAAATATTGATAGGTCCCGCCACTTTACCCATTTTCATCTAACTTTACTCATTTTTTATATCTTTTCTTAGTCTCCGTGCCCAATTTCTATGTATAGAACCCAGAGGGACGGAGGGAGTAACTTTTAATAATATAAAACACTATTACACCCACTACTTTCTCCACTATCTCTATTATATAACAATATAAATTACTATTACACCCACTACTTCCTCCATTATCTCAAATCTATTATTAAATATTGATAGGTCCCACCACTTTACTCACTTTTCATCTAATTTTACTCATTTTTTTATATCTTTTCTTAGTGTACGTGCCCAGTCCCAGTGTATAAAATTCACTGGGACGGAGGGAGTACTTGTCAAAGAAAAAAATATCAAGTCAATTAAAATATTCTCAACTTACATATCACTCATGGGTCATATCACGTAATTCTGTATTTCAATTTGATACCTGTAACCTGTACTCGTGTTAGATACTCCCTCTGTCCCATTTCATTTTTATACAATTTCTATTTTGGGATGTCCCTCTCATTTCTATACATTCCAAAAATAGTAACTTTTAATAATATAAAACACTATTACACTCACTACTTTCTCCACTATCTCTATTCTATAATAATATAAATACTATTACATCCACTATTTTTCTCTACTATCTCAAATCTATTATTAAATATTGATAGGTCCCACCACTTTACCCACTTTTCATCCAATTTTACTCAATTTTTATATCTTTTCTTGGTCTCCGTATCCAGTCCCATGTATATAATTCGTTGGGACAGAGAGAGTATGTAAATATGAGTAAAAGTTATTTATGTGAAGAAATATCATTTAACCAACATATAAACTTAAATCTCGTTTGACTTAACTCAAAATTATTGCTTATCTTAAGTCATAAGTTAAATGAATTTTTTTTTAATTAATATTTGTTTGGGTAATTTTGTATTATAAGTAACTTATGAGTTATTAAAAATATAAAAATAAAGTTAAGTTTGATAAATAATACATTTGAATGATGATATTAACTTTTATCAAATAAAATTACCAGAAAAATAAATTGTTTAAAAAAGTAACTCTCACTAACTTTTGAATTTAATTTTTTTTTTAATTCTAAGTCATTTTTTGATTAATACAGACATTTTTTTAGCTTAAAGTCAATAATCACTTTAAGCTGCAGTAGACAAAGCAGTACACGATTTATTATAACCAGTGTTCTAAAAGTCGGCGATTAATCGGCGGGCCACTGAACTGATAATAACATATGTTTAGTTGAAATAACGAAATAATTTTATAATTGTATATAAAAAATATTATTAAATTTATTCCGATTAATGATCTGATTAATCATTCCGATTAATCCCTGAACAGTGTCTTCACCGATTCCCGCTTTTTGCAACCCTGATTATAACTTATAATCTCTTCAACAATATTTTTAAAAATGAGATTGACGGTGTAGTAGCACCATATGAAATACTGAATTAGGGAGAGTGGGTTAATCCTGATAAATCCAGAATAACTTAATGATAAGTACTATGGTCATAAATGATACTCCCCGTGTCCCTCTCATTTTTTTACACTTTCCTTTTTGATTCGTCCCTCTCATTTCTTTACATATCAAAAATAGTAACATTTTATAATATAAAATCCAATCGCATTCACTACTTTCCTCCACTATACATACTTTATACTCACTTTATATATTAAATATTGATTGGTTCCACCACTTTACTCATTTTTTTACTTTTCCCTATTAATTTATATTTTTTCTTAACCTCCGTGCCGTCCTCTCAATGTAAAGAATTGGTGTCCCCCTCAATTCTTTACATTGGGGGACGAGGGTTCGGCACACATTTTAAGGCTCCTTTAATATATATTTTGATAAATTATTTTAAATTTTTTCTTCTTTTGAATAAAAATATTGAAAAAGAAAGTTTTAAAAATAAGTTGTAGAACTATATTTTATAGAAGTATTAAAATACATGTCAAGCAGTGTAAAAAAATTGTAAAGAAATGAGAGGGTCGAAGGGAGTAAGTATTAATGCTATTTAGATATAACTAGCTTTATTACCCGTGCGAGGCACGGGTTTATTCTAAAATATTTTATAATTTGTCATTAATTCCGGTATATTTGTTTGTGGTATATTCATATTGATGGTTTGATTACCGAAATATTTGAAAATTTAAGTTAGCAATGGTTATTGTAAAATTAATATATCTATTTTTTATTATATTTTATTTCTTTAAGCGGAAGTTCGTGTGATACACGTATATGATTTGGATGCGAATAGTTTGTTGTTGATTTTTGAGTAAGTAAATATTTTGATCTTTTTCTTTAAAAAACTTGATATGATTTTGTATACATATTCTTAATTAGTGTTGATGGTTTGGTGATTGAGATATTTGAAAATTTTAAGTTAGCCATAGTTGTTTGTAAAGTTAATATTCTTTTTTTTTATTGTATTGTATTCCTTGAATTAGAAGTTCGTGTTAGATATGTTTATGATTTGGATGTGAATAAGTTGATATTGATTTTCGAGTAAGTAAGTATTTGATGATTTTTTACTGCATAATTGTTTTTTTAAAAACTCGATATGTTTTTACATACATATTCTTAATTGGTTAACAATGAATAACTCTCTCGCAAATCACTTCGATCAGAATGAAGATAACATGAAACTATGTCATATTACTAACCATTCGATATCATAAATTTATGTTATGTATATTTATTCAAATATCATTAATATTTTAAATTATATTTTATTACTTTTTAAATAATATATTTCATTTAAAATATCATGTATGTAAACAATAAGTATTAATTACAAAACAGTTAATATACTTTAAAGAAGATTAGTAATTAATGTGCAGATATATATGTAATAATAATAGAGAATTAATATGAAATAATTAAGGAAGAAGTAATAATGTCATCCTATGATTTAAAGGGTATAATTGTAATTTCACTCTGATTTTTTTGTCTCACTCAACCCCGTAGTTGTTCTATTATATATATAATAGATTAAAAGATAATAGCAGACACGTTGAATGCAATAATTGTACAGTTGTGAATATACTTTATTTATAAAACTATTACTTAAACCTCTCAAGAAGCCGCTAAACTGATTCGTGATAAGTTACTCGTTTCACATTACAATTGTCACTGGGCACAAATAATTTAACAATTAATACTTTTAATATTTTATCATAGATATTCAAAAAATTTAAACCAATTTTAGTTAAGATTTGATTTAATCATACGGTGACAACTTCAACTTTTTTGTAAAAATCTCCAATACAAACTTTTTTATTAGTATACAAAGATAAAACTCTTTTGCATTTTTCGGGTTCAATACTTTATATACTAATAGTGTATTTTTCAAAAATGATCAACGTATAAAATTTATTTATTGAAGACGAGATTTATAATATATAGGATTGTAGTAAAACTAAAGTTTTAATCTATATTAGTATCTAAAATTTCAAAACTGCGTATATAATCTATAAGTTGTTAATATCTTATAACGAAGCATTAAAAAATGTTAAATGATGAATAAAATCCGTTTTACGCTTATTATATACAAGGATATAATTGGAATGGAGTAAATAGGTTGATAGTTTTAAATTTTAAAATAAAAATTAAAAAAGACTATAATAAGTGATAGTGACTATAGATGTCAACATTTGTCACATTATCACCTAGGTCATGGTTCAATTCTCATTAAAAACAATTTTTTATCATCAATATAAAATTAGAAGGGTAATTTAGTAATCTATTATCATCAATATAATATTGAAAAGGTAATCAGGAATCTAATATATATAATCTGATAGTATATAGAATTTGTAATATAATAGTATACATAATCTGAGTCATTACATATTTAATACAAATAAACATGATTTACAATATTAAAATATTAATATAATCTTTTTTTATGGATCAATTCCAATTTTTTAATATTTTGTATATCTTGCGCGAGTTTTTCTCTAATCTGGTCAAAATTATGATTTTAAGGCATTTGTGAAAATGAATTATCTACCTTATCAAGGAGATTACAAGAAGAGATCAAAATAGAATATAACATATTGAGTATTTGCGCATATTAATAAAGAGTTTTATGATATAATCAAAATTGATATCTAGCATAGTGGTAAGGAATGTTACTTCTAAGCAAGTGGTCAAGGGTTCAATTCCCATTTCAAACAATTTTTTTATCATTAATATAATATAGGAGGGGTAATTTAGTAATTTAACATTGAATAAATTGTCTCACTAAACCCCCTAGTTGCTCTATTATATATATAACTAGCGTAACAACCCGTGCAAGGCACGGGCCTGCATAGAGATGTCAATAATTTTTATTGTGAAAAAGTTGGTCGTGATCGATTTATTAGCTTAATGATTGTGTAGTCTTAAGTTTGAGAGCGTAAAATGAGAAGTATGGTTCATGCATAGTGAGGAGTAAAGAATTTTGTTGGCGAATAGTGTAATTACTTTGAATCACAAACGTAACTATGCCAAGGCTCTAAGACTTGTTTAAAGTGACTATTATTGATTTTGAGACCAGATTGAAATAGTGTAGAATTTGAAGCACGAGTGTACTATTGTTCTTCTTGCGATTAAAAGCAGGTTTACCTGAGTTTTGTGTGTCAGAGAAAGGATAGTTTGTAGATTGGTAATTTGCGTTAGAGAGCGGTTGTTATCTGTTTTTCGGGAATCGATTGGTTTTTTTTTTGCAATCTAGATTATGAATAGGTTATATGCATGCAATGTTGTTGTAATATAATCGAACATGCATGAATGAGATAGAGGATTTTAAAATGAAGCTGAAGGCCGACGCATCTTTGCACACTCTCACATCACTCAAGTTTGTGATAAACACTTTGAGAGATGAACACCTATTACAGTTTGGAGTATTCATGTCACCTATTTGTTTTTAGTTTTTTACTTGGGAACTGATTCTGCACTCCTCTCATGTGTTCGTCTTTATATCAAATTATATTAACACACTTAGTAAATGCATTAATAATGTGTTTGGAATATCGTTTTACAGTTACAAATTTTAATCCAATTTATTACTATATATTAAACCTCAACACAAGGGCAAAAGTTTCTAATTAAATGGCCGTCACAAAAATGTCACTCATATATTATTATGAAAAAATATATTAATAGTTGTT
The DNA here is from genome assembly GCA_030848705.1 of Heracleum sosnowskyi. Lineage (NCBI taxonomy): Eukaryota > Viridiplantae > Streptophyta > Magnoliopsida > Apiales > Apiaceae > Heracleum > Heracleum sosnowskyi. The sequence goes on along the minus strand of CM061241.1, from coordinate 129,830,573 downwards.
ATACAAAGAAACAAACCTCCAACCTCCTTCTAAGATGTTCATGGGTTTAACCACTATTCTACATGCCTGTTTGAGTTTACTTCAAAAAATTTATTAGATAATCCACGTCTTTCCTCTCTTATCTTATATTATTTTTACTTTGATTTTTAAATAAATAAAATATTGGTTTGTATTATTTATATAAATCAGTTTTTCTTTTCATCTTTTCGTAATTTTGGTCAAAAAGTGTATTTTCCGGACACCCCAACCGGTATCACGCCAGACCCTAGAGTGCAGGAAGAATTCCCCACACTCCCATGAATCGAACCTTGAATGCTTTGGTCAATAACCAGTGCTTTCACCAACTCATCTACAGGCCCAGCGGCTTCTTTTTGTAATTTTGTATACCTATATATTCAATCACTGAATTTCATTACAGTTGTATGTTTTCGATTAAATATATATTAATTATGTTGTTTAAAATTCATACTTTTATATTATATATCTTTATTATACTTTATTTGAATTAAATTAATTATTCATACATAAAATATCCTATTGAAATTCGACCTAATATAAGAAATATTGTAGATGTTGTAGATGATGTCGTCAAGGACCCACAAACCCTATTTAAAATTTCATTTTATTAAAATGATTATATGACATTACGAATCAATTTAATGTATTCTATAAAGTTCTATTATTATTCTGAAAGATTATACTTTTTTTAACATCGTACAATAATTTTTGGAATACAATTTGAAATTTTATTTTCAAAACTTGTAATTTTCAATTTTCCCAAACTTAATCGTCTACTAATAGTCAGATTGATCATTATGTAATTATATACTATGTAATATCCTATATTTTAAAAACTCACCCCGATTTTTGACACGAACGTCACTGGGGTTAAGGGGGATGGGGTTAGAAAGGTGGAAAAAGATATATATAAGTTAATAAAGAATGACATGTTACTTTAGAAAATGTTAACAAATGAACAATACATTCTGGAAAAGAAAATTGTTAAGAAATGGATGTGACGAACAGAGTAGGTACACAATTTTTTTGTATAATTTGAATGCTAATGTTCTTAATTTAAAAATTATAGAAATAACTAATAATGAGAGATATAATGTGTATAATACTTCTTATATTAGATCGAATTTTAATGGTATATTTTATGCATGAATAATTAATTTAATTCAAATAAAGTATAATATAAATATATAATATAAATTATGAATTACAATCAACATAATTAATATATATTAAATTGAAAACATACAACTGTAATAATATATAGTGATTGAATATATAGATATATAAAATTACGAAAAGGAAAAAAGAAAAACAAATTTATATAAATAATTCAAACCAATATTTTATTTATTCAAACATCAAAGTAAAAAAAATAATATAAGAGATAAAAGACATGGGTTATCTAATAAGTTTTTTGAAATAAACTCAAAAAGGCATGTAGCATAGTGGTTAAGCCCATGGATATCTTGGAAGTAGGTTGGAGGTTCGATTCTTTGTAGTAATACATCTATTAAAACATTTTTGTATAATAATATACGAGTGGCATTTTTGTTATTTTTCAAAAAAAAAAAGAGTAAAACAGTAATTTCGCGGCCATTTAATTGGCAACTTTTGCCCTTGTGTTGGCATATAATATATAGTAACTAGCGTAACAGCCCGTGCAAGGCACGGGCCTGCATAGAGATGTCAACAATTTTTATCGTGAAAAAGTTGGTCGTGATCGATTTATTAGATTAAGGATTGTGTAGTCTTAAGTTTGAGAGCGTAAAATGAGAAGTATGGTTCAAATAGTGAGGAGTAAAGAATTTTTTTGGCGAATAGTGTAATTACTTTGAATCACAAACGTAACTATGTCAAGGCTCTAAGACTTGTTTATAGTGACTATTATTGATTTTGAGACCAGATTGAAATAATGTAGAATTTGAAGCACGAATGTATTATTGTTCTTCTTGTGATTATAAGCAGGTTTACCTGTGTTTTGTGTGTCAGAGAAAGGATAGTTTGTAGATTGGTGATTTGCGTTAGAGAGCGGTTGTTATATGTTTTTCGGGAATTGATTGTTTTTTTTTTTTGCAATCTAGGTTATGAATAGGTTATATGCATGCAATGTTATTGTAATATAATCGAACATGCATGAATGAGATAGAGGATTTTAAAAATAAGCTGAAGGCCGACGCATCTTTGCACACCCTCACATCACCCAAGTTTGTGATAAACACCTTGGGAGATGAACACCTATTACAGTTTGGAGTATTCATGTCACCAATTTGTTTTTGGTTTTTTACTTGGGAACTGATTCTGCACTCCTCTCATGTGTTCATCTTTATATTAAATTATATTAACACACTTAGTAAATGCATTAAGAATATGTTTGGAATATCGTTTTACAGTTACACATTTTAATCCAATTTATTACTATATATTAAACCTCAACACAAGGGCAAAAATTTCCAATTAAATGGTCGTCACAAAAATGTCACTCATATATTATTATGCAAATATATATTAATAGTTGTTAGTACAAAGAAACAAACCTCCAACCTCCTTCTAAGATGTTCATGGGTTTAACCACTATTCTACATGTATGTTTGAGTTTACTTCAAAAAATTTATTAGATAATCCACGTCTTTCTTCTCTTCTCTTATATTATTTTTACTTTGATGTTTAAATAAATAAAATATTGGTTTGTATTATTTATATAAATCAGTTTTTCTTTTCAACTTTTCGTAATTTTGGTCAAAAAATTTATTTTCCGGACACCCCAATCGGTATCACGCCAGACCCTAGAGTGCAGGAAGAATTCCCCACGCTCCCATGAATCAAACCTTGAATTCTTTGGTCAATAACCAGTGCTCTCACCAACTCATCTACAGGTCTGGATGCTTCGTTTTGTAATTTTATATACCTATATATTCAATCACTGAATTTTATTACAGTTGTATGTTTTCGATTAAATATATATTAATTATGTTGTTTAAAATTCATACTTTTATATTATATATCTTTATTATACTTTATTTGAATTAAACTAATTATTCATACATAAAATATACTATTGAAATTCGACCTAATATAAGAAATATTGTATATGTTGTAGAAGATGTCGTCAAGGACCCACAAACCCTATGTAGAATTTAATTTTATCAAAATGATTATATGACATTACGAATCAATTTAATGTATTCTATAAAGTTCTATTATTATTATGAAAGATTATACTTTTTTTTAACATCGTACAATAATTTTTGGAATACAATTTGAAATTCTATTTTCAAAACTTGTAATTTTCAATTTTCCCAAACTTTATCGTCTACTAACAGTCTGACTGATCATTATGTAATTATATACTATATAATATCCTATATTTTAAAAACTCACCCCGATTTATGACACGAACGTCACTGGGGTTGAAGGGGAGGGGGTTAGAAAGGTGAAAAAAAATATAGATAAGTTAATAAATAATGACATGTTACTTTAGAAAATTTTAACAAATGAACAATACATTCTGGAAAAGAAAATTGTTAAGAAATGGATGCGACGAACAGAGTAGGTAGACGAATTTTTTGTATAATTTGAATGATAATGTTCTTAGTTTAAAAATTATAGAAATAACTAATAATGAGAGATATAATGTGTATAATATTTATTATATTAGATCGAATTTTAATAGTATATTTTATGCATGAATAATTAATTTAATTCAAATAAAGTATAATATAAATTATGAATTATAATCAACATAATTAATATATATTAAATTAAAAACATACAACTGCAATAATATATAGTGATTGAATATATAGATATATAAAATTACGAAAAGAAAAAAAGAAAAACAAATTTATATAAATAATTCAAACCAACATTTTATTTATTCAAACATCAAAGCAAAAAAAAATAATATAAGAGATAAAAGACGTGGATTGTCTAATAAGTTTTTTGAAATAAACTCAAAAAGACATGTAGCATAGTGGTTAAGTCCATGGATATCTTGGAAGGAGGTTGGAGGTTCGAATCTCTGTAGTGACACATCTATTAAAAATTTTTTGTATAATAATTTACAAGTGACATTTTTGTTATTTTTCAAAAGAAAATGGTAAAATGGTAATTTCACGATCATTTAATTGGCAACTTTTGACCTATTATATATAGTAATAGATAGATAGATGGATAGATAGATGCGAGAGGTTTATAGTTTCATCATATAAAACTCATGGGCACGTCAAGGGCTAGCTGCACTTTTTGGTAAGCTTCTACTTGAACTACAATATCTAATTCAAAAAGGCTGCCGAGCTTCCTGTTCAGTTTCTGCATATTGTTTGGCTTAGAGGTATCAAGCCTCGAAAGTTTAACTTACTACTGCATATTGCATAGGTTTGCAATGCTTTTAGAGTATCGCTATCCATAGAATTCAAAAATTAATTAGGATATTCATAGGAGTAGTGCTAAAGGTACAAAATTTGGTACAAAAATTTGTTACCAAATGACATGGCATAGGTGATGTGACAATTTGGAATGTTTTAATTGGGGTTGTTGGTGTGAATGCAGGGAGTTCACTTATTATTACAACGAATCAGGAATTTTGGGAACAAATTTTGTGCCTCTAGCATTTTTCTATTCATAAAGACAGTTAGCATAAGGCGTTTTTAATGTTGAAACAACAATACATTCATGCCTTAGAGCCCTTTTACCATGCTTTTTAAGTGAGATGCACTGTAGAGGACTGGTTGCTATAGGGCCAGGGTAAGGTCACAGAAACTCCATCCCTCCTCCGCGTTCTACAAAATTATAAGCTAGTTTAGTTGTTCAATCATTTTGGTAGTTTTGGGGTTATTAAAAGTTAAATCAGGACTATGAAGAATAACATAAGGCGTTTTCTCTTAGCCTTCGTTCCTTAGCGAGATTATTGGCTTCAAGGTTCCAGTCTCGTTTGATAAACACTACACAAATATTTGACTATGAATGAATTATATACTTGAAACTTAATTCTTCTTCTAAATTGGATTCTTATCCTACCTTGGCTTTTAAAAATGAGTCCTTGATGTATTTCTCTTTTCCCAGGACATCGCAGATGTAAGAAAATGCTTGTATTTCTGCCTCCTTAACATTCGTAACTTGACAAGGACCCCAGAAAATGAAAGATAACTCAAGATTATTTGCTAACAAACAATGATTTAGGGCTCTTGTCGTGGACTGCAGAACTGTTTTTGATGGATTCCATATTGAGCATCTAGGCAAAGCTTCTATATTAGCTTTCTCGAGAGTGCTTCCTCTCAGCTCAGTGTCTCCGCCTGCATTTTTTAGTCTGGTGACCATTCATTCTCAAACTTAACACTTTATCCCGAGAAGATCTCCCACAGTTGCATTTATTCCTTAACATTGGCAATCAATGATGTCATCAAACACCTGCCTTTTCGTGATGTTTGTCTGAGAGGTACTCCTGGTTTTTATGACATTGTGTCCGCTGATAGTACAAATTCCAAATTATCGATATGCTAGATTCAGTGGGTTACATGTGCATACGAAAGCCTTGGCATTAGTCCCTCTGTTAATTGCCACATGTGTTTGCACAGGATGATAGGAGTCCGGTGCCTGGACATGGCGAGTCAAAACTTCACTATGCACAAAATGAAGCAAATATTCTGGATAAACTGGTTCATGTTCTAGATACTCTGCAGCCTGCAAAGTTCCACTGGCAGGTTGTAATCTGGGAGGGCTAACACTGGGGTTGATACCATTGCTTTTTTGAGTTTTTGGAAAGCTCCATCCGCCTGTTCAGTCCATTCAAATGCCCCTTTTTTCAGCAAGGAAGTAAGTGGTCGACAAATGTCACCATAATTTTTAACAAAACGACGGTAATAACCCGTGAGGCCTAAGAACCCTCGTAAGTGCTGTTGGCCAATTCTGCATAACATCGATCTTACTAGGGTCGGTTGCAACACCTTTAGCAGAAATAATGTTTATTCCAGTCAAGTTGGCACAATCTCTAAAGGGGTTAGGCCGAGGAGTGTTGTTGGGTGGTTTGCCAGTTAGGCCACGCATGGCTGAAGCAGTTCCCGGTAAGAGTAAGAATAAGCGGGTTTAAAACACCAAGGCAGATATTTCAAAATTTGCACGTAAAATATACGAGATAATACTGCAGACCTTCTACTTTTGCCCGTATTCTCAAGGGGCTTGTGACAGAGATGGCGGCCGAAGCATGGCTTCCAGGTGGCATGTTGGCGTCCTGTGGGAAACCTGTTTGAAGTGGAAGTATATTTTTTCAATGGCCAGCTTACAAGTAGTAGGTTTAAAAGTATGGTACTATTCCACATGGACAGGATATTTTTAGACGTTTACACTACTTTCTAGAGCATTATGTATGCCGGCAGCAAAGGGTGAGTGGGTGACGGTGCTTTACGATGCACCCAGGCAAAGCGAGCAACATGGCACAAGAACATCAATAGGTCCATGTTAATACAGAGGATGAAATTAAACCTATGCTAGTTTTGTACGTTTTGCATTCTTAATGATTGTTTCATTTGCTGGGCTCCTTTCTGCAAAAGCAAAGGATCTATAAACAGTTATAGGATTACAAAGTCAGTTAACTTACAACCCTGATATACAGAGAGACAAGGAGTACCTGCTAATGTGGTAGGCCGCCAAATAGTTGGGTACGCCTCATTTTCTTTTTGATAAATAAATAAAATTAATTCCTCAGAAAAACAAAGAACAAAGGCTAGGGGCATACCCTGTGGAGAAGGGAAGAACAAGCTCAACCCCTCGAATAAAAAGAAAATGAGCAAAGCTACATTAGCACTGAAACCAAATGAGAGCATTCGATCCTTGGTTAAAAGTCTGTCTTTAAAAGCCAGCCAGAGAAGAAAATAAAAGTTTCTAACTGAAAGAGGGTGCCCTAGCACCTTCACCCAAGGAGGTGCCGGAGCTGATGTGCAAATAGAACTATAAACGATAGAAGTTTTGATTTTCTTCTGCCCAAATCAAGTAAGTTCATCAGATGTGGAGATAGAGATGGCCTGAAGTTTAAGTCTCAATTCAATGGCAAGTTGATGGGTGGAATGAGGAGTGTGCCAGACAGAACCATTCATAAAAGAGTTTGCTTTATCCAGAAAATGAGTTTACATGATCGGAATGATGCATGGATCAAATTTCTGCAGCAATGTTGAGTTTGCAAGCCACGGATCATGCCAAAACAAGAATTCAGAAATTTGGCCTAAGAACTGCCTAGCAAGAGATCTTGAGTTAAGAATCTCCTTTACAGTCCATGAGCAAGAAGAAGGAAGTTTCATAGTCCAAAACTCTTTTTTACGAAGCATAAATATTTGATCCAAGAAATCCAGAGGGAAGTGTCTTGTACCTGAATTACTCTGCATAGTTGACAAAGAATAGAAGCCTGGTTCCACCCAAATAAGTATCTAATGCCCAGACCACCTTCTTCAAATGGCAAACAGCAATTTGACCAGGATACCTTGTGCTGTGCTCTGCTGTTACTAGAGCCATCCCAAAGAAAATTGGCGCAGATAGATTGTAATTTCTGCAACAGAGTAATTATGCAGCCCAATTACCCTGGATGCCAAACAAAATTGATTTTTTTAATTGGAGAGCCAAGAAAAACTGAAAAATCTGCAAGTCCAAGTCGTAGATAAGAAGACATTAAATTTACTTTGATCGTGTAATATAAACACGCAAATATAAGTTTTTATCAAAAAATATGATGGTGGATTCGCATTAAAGGCATCACTAATAATAACAAAACATAATTGATGCATAGCCTAATAGTGAAAAAATAAAAGAGATCTTGTCATATTACAATGATTAATAAAATTTTTGATTTGTATTGCCTATGCTTGGAGGTGGAGGTCAACTCCCGTGAAGAAAACTGAAATAGGCAAATCAAAATCATCTTTACGGAACACAAGAGAGGATACTATAGTCTATAGCTCCATAAACTATGAAACTGAGAAGAGCAAGCAAGCTGCCAACCCCCTAGTTTATCAGTTCACCTGCCAACTGACTCAAGTCAGAACCAGCTAATAAGTCGGCTTCACCATTCTCATCATCTACACATGGCTTCCAATTCGGAGACACACCACCCGAATCAGTTAATAATTCCAGCTACATGTTCATCAACTCCTGACATTGTGCTATGTTAGTGTTACTGCGATTCAGTTAACTATATGTATAAGGTGTTAATTCTGATGTAAATTAATGATTTGTAATTTTGTAGTGAATTAGGATTGTAAGCAAGATAGGGTAGGCCTAATTTTGATTATCATCCTGGAAAAGTGTATTTAAATCTTTAATAACCTTTTTGATGATACCAATCATCCAACCACTCAATCTAACATAAACTGCTTGCCAAAACATCTTGATGAAACAATACAATGCTTGAATTTTAAAACTGTGGTCTGTGCTAAGTGAGTTATCTATGAAAAATATTACATTTGTACATGCTGCTACCAATAAAAATTTACACTTCTTCAAAATACAAGATCTTCTTCTGCATGCTGCCATCCAAACTTTGCTGTGAATACACTAAACCAAACCATCGGAAATCTTTTCTTATCTATGTCCTAGAACAGTGTAGCAACACTTCGAACAAATTAAATTGATATTCACATCGGTCATGCACTGTTAATACGTTAAATCAATGCCAATATGAACATTGCTATGGGATAGTAAGAGAAGCTAACCTGTTCAAAATTTTTCTTTGGGCCGAGGTGGAATCGCCATTTTGGAGTGGTCTTCTTCTCGTATGCCTAAGCAAAAACCAAGTCATTTGTAATTTAACAACTAAAAGACCAGCTGCGTATTTTCCAGTTCATTTATTTTATAATCCTCGAGGGATGTTGGACACAATTCGAAACAGATCATCTGCATAGATTATTTCTTAAAGAAAATGCAACTACGAAGACCACGCTCATCATTTAAGTTTAACAAGATATGAAAAAATAACTAATACCTCAATCGCTGTAGTATTACCAGCCACCAATGATATATATATGCATTATCAGGAACCCAAAAACACTCAACGCAAAAGCCAGATTTAGTACTGGATACAATAAAATAATCATGTTAATATGTGAAAGAAGGGGCACTGACAAAAGAAAACTAAACAATGCTACAGCAATGTAAGTCATCCAACACAGGTAGTGGTAGTAAATCTTACCAAACGCAAGGAAAGTGGTCGCAAGACTGCTTGGCGATCCAGGTATCTCATCGTCACTAAAGAACATTATAAAATGTGGTAGCAACGATAAGGTCACAAGAGTGGTCTCAAGAAAAGTGTAGAAATGTATAACAAACAAAAGAAATCCATTAGCTTCACTATTTGGCATATTTGTGAACAAGAGTTTGTAAATGTCTATGGTCATAGTGACATGCAACAGAAAGAAATGAAGCTAATCTTAATGAATATGCAGTCACACTCGAGTCCAGAGCATACAATGTAGGAAATATGAAATGTACTTCTTGAAGTAGGAACATTAAGTAAAGTATCTGCCTCTCCAGTAATTAAACCAATCTGTCTCACATACTTTACCTTGAATCTCATGGAAACAATGAACCAGAATGCAGTTTACAACAGAACACCATAAATTGCAGTGCAGTAACATCTCCCCATATGTTCTTAGGTACACAAATGCGTACGACATATCCATATAATCAATGTATGCTAGCTAGGTATGTATACATAGGTACAAAGTATACATTCCAAACTTAACCTAAAAACCCGTTATCGAATTTTGGCTATAACAAGCTGTGATGTGTTGTTGCTTTTCGGATCTCCGGATAAGACACTGCATCTATGTTGAAGACTGATAATCCAGGGTGCATTGTGGTTGATCCTTCATGTTATGCAACAGATGCATGTTATCCTTCATGTTAATTTGCAAGAATAAGTTGGGAAACCAACTACTTTATTATATATCTGCGATAGTAGGTCGGTATATTTTTCATATGTAACTTTTGGTATTATGCTGTCATTAGTAATAGGATTCAGATTTTTTTTTATCAATACAGTATCAGTATCAGTATTAGTATTAAAATGTTGCTAATTATGTTACCTGAAACCATCCGAACATGACAGATTAGTACATGTGCTTAACATGACAGATGCTTTGTACATAGGCTTAACATCCCTATAAAAAGCTAGTGTAGTATTTTGCAGATAATTGGCATTCATCTTGCTGCAATACAAATCTAAACTAATCTTAAAATTTTGTATAAAATGCCCCCTTTCAGTTCCATTACCATACAATTAAAAGCCAGAGCCATCTCATTATCCTTAATTATATAACATATTGCAGTGCCTTATATTGCATTATAAAATTTATTCACTGACTAAAATCAATAGCTCGGTTACAAATAATTTGTTCTCTACTGTGTTTAGTATTAAAGAACAATCCATGCATACAACATTGGGCTGGTACAGGTACAAGAAAACATAAACGAACTTAACTTTGCTTAAGTAATTGCTACAGGGCCAGGGTAAGGTCACAGAAACTCCATCCCTCCTCCGCGTTCTACAAAATTATAAGCTAGTTTAGTTGTTCAATCATTTTGGTAGTTTGGGGGTTATTAAAAGTTGAATCAGGACTATGAAGAATAACATAAGGCGTTTTCTCTTAGCCTTCCTTCCTTAGCGAGATTATTGGCTTCAAGGTTCCAGTCTCGTTTGATAAACACTACACAAATATTTGACTATGACTGAATTATATACTTGAAACTTAATTCTTCTTCTAAATTGGATTCTTATCCTACCTTGGCTTTTAAAAATGAGTCCTTGATGTATTTCAGGACAACACAAATTAAACAGGAAGGCCTAGTTTTCTCTTTTCCCAGGACATCGCAGATGTAAGAAAATGCTTGTATTTCTGCCTCCTTAACATTCGTAACTTGACAAGGACCCCAGAAAATGAAAGATAACTCAAGATTATTTGCTAACAAACAATGATTTAGGGCTCTTGTCGTAGACTGCAGAACTGTTTTTGATGGATTCCATATTGAGCATCTAGACAAAGCTTCTATATTAGCTTTCTCGAGAGTGCTTCCTCTCAGCTTAGTGTCTCCACCTGCATTTTTTAGTCTGGAGGCCATTCATTCTCAAACTTAACACTTTAGCCCGAGAAGATCTCCCACAGTTGCATCATTCCTTAACATTGGCAATCAATGATGTCATCAAACACCTGCCTCTTCGTGATGTTTGTCTGATAGGTACTCCTGATTTTTATGACATTGTGTCCGCTGATAGTACCAACTCCAAATTATCGCTATGCTAGATTCAGTGGGTTACATGTGCATACGAAAGCCTTGGCATTAGTCCCTCTGTTAATTGCCACATGTGTTTGCACAGGATGATAGGAGTCCGGTGCCTGGACATGGCGAGTCAAAACTTCACTATGCACAAAATGAAGCAAATATTCTGGATAAACTGGTTCATGTTCTAGATACTCTGCAGCCTGCAAAGTTCCACTGGCAGCGGGTTGAGCTTTTAGACTTCTTTTGAATGTGCAAGCCCTGGTTATAAAACTGAAATCTCTGATAACTCCCTAGTAGAGGCTATCGATTTGTTATATTCCGATCCTGATAAAGTTGCTGCTTCTGAGATTGAAAATAATTTCATTGAAATCGTCCTTATATGGTTGCTGGTAAGACCTGATGCAGCCTGTCTCTATTCAGAGGTGGTACATCTTTTTGGGATGTGAGGTGATCACTTGAGGAGTCGATGCTTTTGGAACCAAATGGGTTTTTAATGGCTCTGATGTGTTGTTCGGAAGTAATTCTATCAGGCAAAGGCTGATCAGTATTGCTGAATGTATAGGTCTGTCGACTAACGCTCAGTTCCGGAGGCCGTGGGGATGGTACAGTTCTAGTGCTAGTTGATGAAGGTATTGACTCGAATCATAACAGTAAAGGCAAAGGGACATCAGAGTTGTTAGATGTGAAGAATAATAATATTGTCTACCAGCAACATGAAACGGAAATCTCACAACACTTTTGCTATTTGAATATTTGATTACTAATGACCAGCAGGAAAGTTATAAGTAGTAAATAGTGTCTCTAAAGTCTGAAGTGCTCCATTTCATCAATTTGGTTTCCCGTGGAGCAAATCATACATGTTAAGTAAATCCCACAATATGGGCCACCAAAATAAGAGTTGGGCTTCTGATTTTTTTTTTGATTTATTTAATAGTAAAATTAAAATGCAGTATTATTTTTATTATAAATAAATTTGATCAAAAATATGATCCAATTTTCTAGTAAAATAGAAAAAGGAAATCAGATTTATGATGGTATAAGGAAATAAAAATTTTATTTCAAATTCAAAGATCATTTTATTATGATTTAACAAAATAAGGTAACAGTAAAAAAAGTAATGATATCCGGAATGAAAGTACTCCCTCCGTTTCAGTTTTATTGTCCAGAATTTTTGTTCGCTCGTCCCAAAATTGTTGTCCATTTTTAGTTTATATGTGTTAATTATGTTAATTTTTATGAAAAGCAATACAACTTTTAGGTAATTATCAGTTTATTTCATATAATTGAATAAAATGTGGGTTTTTTATGATGAACATGGGACCGTGAGAGTAATATTTTTTGTGGTGCAAAAAGTTGAGAGAAATTTTGAGCGCCTTTCGATAAGTTGATTTTTAGATATCATGGATGCAAGATGTTAATTATAAAATTCAAGAGTCATGTCATGTTAGCCGGCCATTCGTCTACATTAAAAACCAATTGTTGGGCCGAAAGCCCACACGAAGATAAATAGTAAATAGTAGAATGTAGATAGTCTCATATGTAATAGGAGAATAGCTCAAAAGCCCATTTGTAATAGGCTTTCTTGTACGTTTTTTTTTTTTTTTGGGTTCTTGTCAGGGCTTTAAGATACTATAGTTAAATTTAAGATACTGACTCCTGCAAAGTGTTTTTGTAACAAAGAAATCAAGGGGTACTATAGTTTTACACAAACCAGAATTTTACTTGTTTAGCCAGCCTACTGATATACAAGTATTTCATTCTTGCGTTGTGAGATTTTCTTTGAAAGAAAAGAAAAGAAAAAAAGAAAAGAATGAGAAAGATTTGATTTCTTTAATTTTATTCTGAATGATACTTTTAGAAGGAAAGAAGAAAATAATTCTAAACAGCTGGGAAGAAATCCTTTATATATTTGTGCCAAAAAATTTAAAGAAATTAATCAATTTTTCGTTCTTTTCTTTTCTTTCCTCACCTCGGAAACACGTATAAAGAGCTCTGACATTGTGCATGTTTCATAATTAGATATACGAACCGAAGCTATCACGTACTTCACAAAGATGTGCAGGTAATTATTCGAAATTATTTATATATGTTCATTTTTGTGGAGCTATATAACTTCTCCCCATATATCGATGGTTTTTACTCTTTGCATATATTCAAACGTCTGCTTCTTGCATTCTTAAGGACACAGTGGAGATTACAACACATTCAACTGCAGTGATTTTGCACCAATCTTTTGTCACTAGATGATATTCAGGGTATGATGCCGCTTATCAAATGTCCAATTACTTATGTTAAATAGTTGAATTTGATTATGTAATAAGGGAACTCAGGTAAGCCACTCAAGTGATCCCTTTCAGTATAAACTTTTATAATTGTCAAGAAGTAAGACCCAGTGTCAAGTGTAATACGGGGCACAAGCAAGATTTAATATATTTTGTATCTCAGTGGCTTTTTTTGATAAAAATTTCAACAAATTCAAATTCTATTTCTTGAGACGGCAAACCAATAAGAGAAACTGTGAATCTCAGGCAAGCAGAATGTCAAAGTTAAACCATCAAATGTAATCCATCGACAGTCGCACGTCGTTAGAGTTACTTTTCATCTTTCAATTATCAGAAGCATCAGAGCAGTTGGCTTATAGGAATCCTGATAATCAAGGGTCAGATGTATACTAACAGCAACATGTTATGTTCATGCATGAAGTGCCAATTTACCTTTTCCTCTGAAACTAAAATGGTTTATCATAAAGCTAATTTTATTTTTATTGTACCACTTACTGACTATTAACCACTTACGATACAAACGCAACATCTGCGTTAATAGTTATGGACGTTACTAAAGATTAATGAATAATGGCAAGTTCTAACAGCTTTTTGAGCAAGACTTTGCTCAGTTGCGTCCATTTGCTATATATGCAGATGGCGGTATTTGGCAGCATGTTACAACTACACCGGCTACCACAACATCTTGGTTATGGGTGTTGCTACATTACGTTACACTAGGTATGCTATTTTCAGCCTACTAAAACATTTCATTTTTTGTGTTACCTTAGCCACAAATATGATGTTGCTTTAGCTAAAAAGTGTTGGACGTTGAAAAATGCATGAATATGTTATCTTAGATCATTAAGAAACAAAATTCAATTTCTTAACTAAAAATTAAATAATTATTTTTATAAAAATTACATTTATCATTAAATTAATTTATTTTTATGGAAAGTAAGAGGTTATAAAATAAAAAAATTATATTGAATATTATGGTATTTATTTTCTCACTCCGTCCCATTCATTTCTATACACTTTCTATTTTGGGATGTCCCTCTCATTTCTATACATTCCAAAAATAATAACTTTTAATAATATAAAACACTATTACACTCACTACTTTCTCCACTATCTCTATTCTATAATAATATAAACACTATTACACCCACTATTTTTCTCCACTATCTCAAATCTATTATTAAATATTGATAGGTCCCACCACTTTACCAATTTTTCCTCTAATTTTACTCATTTTTTATATATTTTCTTGGTCTCCGTGTCCAGTCCCAGTGTATAGAATTCACTGGGACAGAGGGAGTAATTATTTTTTCAAGTTCATCTATTTGTTAAATCATCAATACTATTATATAAAGGAGAAGACGGGGCGGTGAGGTGGTGCTCTCAGATCGCTTCGTTCTATTTTTCTAATTTTCTCAATTTTTTGAATTAATAATATTAAAAATTCGATATTTCTTTTCAAATTAAATTAACATCTTAACATTCTTTTCTCCTAAACTTTCTTTTTTAATGTCATATAATATAAAATATATGAACGTTTTGGTAAATAAGAAGTTAATAAATTAAATCGGTCTTGTATAAGAAATTAAGTAACTAATACCAAAAATTAAAAAAATTCTCAATTCCCTTTTAAATATTTACTAATGGAGAAAACTAAATATACAATTTCAATATTCTTACATTTAAAATCTCTACTAATGGAGGAAAGTAAATATAATATTCTTGCATTTAAAATCTCTACTAATGGAGAAAGTAAATATACAATAGATCTTTACTGATGGAGGAAACTAAATATCACTGATGGAGGAAACTAAATATTCGATTATAATATTCTTGCCTTCAAAATATCTAAATTATAAAAAAAAATGTATTACCTTACTTTATTTTAAACTTTCCTCTATTATTATCTAAATATTCTCATAATATTTTCTTTCAAATGAAATTAACATCTTAACATTCCATTCTCCTAAACTTTCTTCTTTTTTTATGTGATATAATAGAAAATACAGGAACGTTTTGGTAAATAAGAAGTTAAGAAATTAGATCGGTATTGTATAAGAAATTAAGTAATTAATACCAAAGATTAAAAAAAATCTCAATTGCCTTTTAAATATTTAATAATGGAGGAAACTAAATATACAATTTCAATATTCTTGCATTTAAAATCTCTACTAATGAAGGAAAGTAAATATAATATTCTTGCATTTAAAATCTCTACTAATGGAGAAAGTAAATATACAATAGATCTTTACAAATGGAGGAAACTAAATATTACAAATGAAGGAAACTAAATATTCAATTATAATATTCTTGCCTTCAAATATCTAAATTAAAAAAAAAGTGTATTACTTTACATTATTTTGAACTTCCTTTTATTATTATCTAGATATTCTCATAATATTTATTTTCAAATGAAATTACCATCTTAACATTATGCTCTCCTAAACTTTCTTTTTTAATGTAATGTAATAGAAAATACTTTAATACTACTTTAATACTTTAAATTTAAATTTTTTAATAGATTTTATAATAGTTTATTAGCTTAGTAAGCATGTCAGTAAAGATAACCGTCAAAATTATCAATATATTTTGTTGTATATAAATATAAATATATTCTAAAAAAAAGTCGTGTTTTTGAATTTTAAGTAAAGTATAATTAAAAGAGTTTGTAGTTATGTTATATATGTGAGAAAATCGAAAATCAAAACTTTCAATCTTTCGGCTATTATATAATAGTACAGATAGATAGATTAAATAGAATAAATTACCGAAAATTGAAATCAAAACTTTCAATGTTTCGGTTATTATATAATAGTATAGTATAGATAGATATCGTCTGCGATAATTTTAGAAAAAGAGAAATTTTAGTTAAAAATTATATAAAAAAATATACGTTTTGGCTAACAAAGGTAATCGGTTAATTATTAGTATTTATAATATTACTATTTAATGTTACTAAATGAAATTACATGTGATATTTTTAAAAAATGTGAGATTTACTTAGGAAAAATTTTAGTTAGAAAATATAAAAAAGAATATACGCTTTGGGAAAAAAAGCTAATCGGTTAGTTATTAGAAATTATAAATATTATTATTTTATTTCATTAAAAAGAACCACCCGTGATATTTTTGGAAAATGAGAGGTTTTAGTTAGAAAAAATAGAAAAGTAAAAATTTTAGTTAGAAAATATAAAAAAGAATATACACTTTGGCTAAAATAGGTAATTGGTTAGTTATTAACAATTATTATTTTATTTTAATAAATAGAACTGTGTGTGATATTTTTGAAAAATAAGAGATTTTAGTAAGCAAAAATAAAAAGCTTATATGTTTTAGTTAAAAAGGTAATTACTTGTGATATTTTTGAAAAGGTAAGGGAATTTTTCAGAAAAAATAAAAAATAAAATATTTTAGGTGTAAAAGGTAATTGGTTATAAATAGATAATATTATTATTTAATAATATTTTTTATAAATAAGTAAGGGTAATTAAGTAAAAACACGAAGTACAATTTAGTACGGACAATTAAGTAAAATAACAACATATCAAAAAATATTTAGTATTATATCCAATGACTCTTATTAATTTAATTTAAAAGATCTAACGGTTAGAGATTGGATGACCAAACTATGGAGGACCAGACTATAAACCTGCTACAAAAACTTTTAATGTTTAATCTTTAATATAATAGTATAGATATATGGGTTTCGGTCCACAGCCCCCGTTGGTTATGAAATGTTGTACAACCAACCCAACCGTACAAATTTGAATTTAACGAATACGATTTGTTGGTTGCATTTCCCTTCCCAACCAATCGAGGTTGTGGAAGGGCACTATATATATATATATATAGGGGAAAGATCCAGGGAGAACCTATCTTTTTTAGAGAACCGAGAGAACTAACCAATCACCCTTGATTTACCACACCATCCAACGGCTGATATGTTTTAAAAAATTTCTATTATAATTTTATTAGTATTTTAAGATTCTTTTAAGTGTTTTAATAATTTTATAAGATTCTTTTAAGTGTTTTAATAATTATATTAAAATTAGGATTCTGTTAAGTATTCTATAAATGGTTTATAATATTTTTCAATATAAAATTTATTTATAATAAATTTCAATTGATAATCAAGATTCTTTTAAGTGTTTTATTAAGATTCATTAATTATATTATAGTATATCAATGGTCTTAGAAGGGTTCTCTCGGTTCTCTCGATAAAATGGTTCTCTCTGGAACCTTACTCATATATATATATATATATAATTCAAAACAAAACTTAATTTTATATTAGAAATATTATTTTATTTAAAAACGTATTTCGTAGAATAATTTTGGAGGAAATTTAGAGATATTATTATAAAACCGCTGCGAAGCGCGGCTTAATAAACTAGTAAATTTAAATTGGACAACTTTTAAAATTAAATAAAATATACATAATATATTTAATAATATTGAAGGGCTCGTGGATCGGTGAAATTTTATAGCGGCAAAGAATACCGCCTGTTCAAAACATTTCGCTCTCTCACGTTTAAGTTGAACAGGTTGTAATATTTCCTATTTGGCCCAAGACTTGAAAAACAGTTCGAATCACACAAGGATACGGCCCATTAAAATTAATGGATCTGTCTAGTTAAGTAGTCTGTAGTATTTGGGCTTGGCCATTGCTATGAATGAATTAGACAGCTAGTCGATTGCTATGAATGAATTAGACAACTAGCCGACTACACTGTATAAACTATAAAGCGACTATCAAAAAAACTATACTGCTTTTTTTCTTTCTGAAAAGATAATAACATATATCTTGTTTTCAAAAAAAAAAAAACATATATCTTTAAACATTTTACATAACAATCATAATTAAATTATTAAAGAACTCAATTTTTTTCTCAATTATACATGTGTTAAAGTTGGAGCTTATATAGTAAAAATAGGAGCTTATTTATCGATTCCATATTTAAAATTTGATTCAGTATGTGATGAGATATAATAAATGATAAGAAATTACCTATTGTCGTTTTTCTGAAATTAGGAGCTATATATTCAAAAATCAAAATATTTAAATCCATTTTTTTAAATAATTAAGTTGCCTTACAAATGAGTAGGCAACCTAATTATTGAAATAAAAGTGCTTTTTATATTTTGAATTTTGAATATATGTCCATGATTTTATTTTATTTTTAACTATACGTCCATCTCAATTTGTTTTTGACAAACCCAGATTGTTTATGCCGTGTTTGAACGTCCTAAATATTCTTTAATTAGACCAGGCCGAGCTATGCATTGCAGAAGATTATTTGTTTGTCATTTTCACATAGACCGGACTAGGGGTGAGCAGAAATCCGAAAAAATCCGAATCCGAATCCGAATTCGAAACCGTTGAAAACTGCTAAAAACCGATCCGTATAAAACCGATCCGAATCCGAAATCGAAAAATTCAAAACCGAAACCGAATCGGTTTCGGTTATATGTTAGAACCGATCCGAAAAAACCCGAACCGATCCGAAATTTAAAATAAATAAATATTATATATATATATATATATATATTATGGCTGTGGAAGAGCACCCTATTATATATTATATATTATATTAATTTTAAATAAGGAAGTACATATACTGATATACATATTTTATGACGGACTATAGATGAATATTGTTGGGCTTTATATGTGCTACCGGACCAAGTTAATTATACATCCAGTCCACTAGTCCAGTACAATTCATTTACAATAGAAATAGGTCAGTCCAAACTCCAAAGAAACTGTCAAACTGCGAGTTAACAATCCAGAGGCGACTCGGGAGGCGACTCGGTAGCGACTCGGTAGGCGACTCGGGAGCTAGTTGCAATGGATGATGGAGATGGACAAATTTCTAAACAAGGTGAAGGTATCTCTGAAAAGGAAGCAGTTGATCTTAATCCTCAAGTGGTAATATACTGATCTTACTCAAGTTGATTTAAGTTGTTAATGACTTTATTAATTACAATTACTTGATTTTAAAACTCGGATTCCATGTTCTTTACTTTATACTAGGTTTTATTAGTTCTTTAAATTTCAGAAATTATTTTTTTCATTTGTAGATACATGTGAATTTGGAAGATGAAGAAGTAAAATGTGATGAAAAACTAGATGAAAATTGCGAGAAGGGTAAAAAGGGTTCAGTTGTGTGGGATTATTTTAATAGAATTCCGGGCTTACCCGTTGGTAAAGAGAAAGCTAAATGCGGTCTATGTAATGTTATAATTGGTTGTTATTCAAGAAATGGTACATCCGCAATGATGAATCATTTGAAAACCGTGTGTCCTAAATCACCTCTTCGTAACAATCTTGATAAATTGCAAAAGACATTGCGATTTGAAATAATATCAAAGGAAGATAAAACTCACAACGTTAAAGCTCACACCTTTAATCAAGAAAGGTTAAGGAGAAAAATTGCTTTAATGTGTATCAAAGACAATCAATCCTTTAAGATTGTAGAACATGAAGGGTTTAGAGAGTTATTGAATGAAGCGGAACCAAGATTTAAGATGCCAAGTAGATGGACCGTTGCAAGAGATTGTCTCAAAATATATGGAGAAGAGTTCTCTTTCACCAAAGACAGCTGAGGCATTAGTTTGTAGCCAAGATTGGCTAAGAACTTCCGAGATTGTCATTGACCTAAGAGGAGAACCAGAGGAGTATCTACAGCATGAGAAATTAGAAAATGGTAATTTCTTATTATTTTTTTTACATTCTGTTTACAATCTGGCAATCTGCTACTTCTGCTATAATCTGTCTAAGTTTCTGTTTACTGCTGGAATCTGTCTAAGTTTCTGTTTACTGCTGGAATCTGTCTAAGTTTCTGTTTACTGCTATAAGTTTCTGTTTCCATGGACTTTGAAGTTTTTCTGGATTGTCTATATCTGTTGATGTTTGGATTGCTGCTTTATCTAAGCACCTGGGAAGGTTATTTTAACAAGAATTAGTAATAATACTATAGTTTGCCAGGTCACATGAAAAAATGAATTTCTTACATACTATATTTTGGTGTAATAGTCTCACCTGAAAACTTCTCTGTGAGGAAGAAATTCTAGCTCTAGTGCAGCTTCCTTGTCCATAATCCATATTGATTTCATACAGTTCCGTAGCATTATCAGGAAGTTCAAGCTTTCTGTTGCGGAAAGCTGCTACATACACCTGCAGTCCTGTTGGGAGTGATGCCTTTAATCCAGCATTATTGATAGTATTTTAGTATATAGTATTATTGATGTTCCATCTATTCTGCTGGAAATTGTATTCTGTTGCTGGAAATTGTATACTGTTTTGCTGGAAATTGTATTCTGCTGCTTTTTGCTGTTGTGCAATCTGCTATTTACCGACTCAGTTTATGTTATTTCATGTTTATAGATGAGGTAAAATGTGTTGGAAAGTCAATGGAATACCTGGATATCGATGAGTAGAGCGTAGAGGTAACCTTTTCATTATCTGTATTGGCATTTGGCAATATATGCTCCTGTGATATTTACATTTTCTAACCTTTTCAGACTACTGTCTTCCTTCATTTTGTAACAAAGCTTTTTACTGAAATGCAGAAGGTCTATAGAGGTTGCAAATGCAGATTGCAGGTGGTCTAGCTCAGCTACCAGCAACTCTTGTTATTTCCACTTTCCACCAGACTTAAGTATTTAATTTTTAAAACTTTGTATGATTATTTCGCGGAAACAAATGTAATTCATGGATGTAATCTTAAATTTTATGTACCTTTTAATTAAGTAGAGTATGATTGTCTAGTCAATTATTTTGAGGCGGTTTTAAAACCGAAACCGATCCGATTGTAACCGATCCGATAATTTTGAATCCGAAACCGAACCGTCGGTTTCAGTTGCGGTTTCGGTTTTCAATTTTAAAAACCGAAGATTTTCGGTTTTGGTTTTACCATAAAACCGCACCGAACCGATCCGTGCTCACCCCTAGACTGGACAATAGACATAACAATCTGATAAAGTTGACTCCTGATAAAGTAAGCGCATTAAAAATGTTATTCCCCTCAACCCCCCCCCCCCCCTCTCTCTCAACTCTCACTCTGAGATCTCTCTCGTACAACTCCCACCTTCAAATACTCATTATTTTTTTCAAATTAGTACTTATTTTGTTTCAAATTACAGCTTCTCAATTGATTGATTAGGGCTTCGGTTTGACACTTTGGTTTCTTCAAATTAGGCCCTTTCAAATTAGGGGTCCTTCATTTTGAGTTCAATTGATTCAATTTTTTGACTTAAACTTCAACTAATTGTTCTCTCTGTTCGATTTCAGGGCTTGTTAAGTGGATTTGAAGCTTTTTCAGTCGATTTGGGGATAATACTTTTTCTAGCTTTTCTCTCTTTATATCTCGTAGGTATGGTCTCCGTCTCCCTTTCTCTCGTTTCTTCTAATTAGGGTTTGAGGCCTCTCAAATGATTCAGTTCAATCTATTTCTTTTTAACCTTTTCAATCGATTTGGTTCTCTGTGTCTATGTATAGTGCTAAGTGTGTATGTATACATATTTGTGTTCTATGTGTCATAAAGTTTTGTGTTCGATCTTCATATAAAGTGTATACTTGATTGTATATGTTCATTAATTATAAATGTGTTTTGTGATAAGCAGTTTTGAAAATTGTTCAGTTATGAAGCAGTGTGTGAAGCCTCGACCAGCTCCTCCATTTTTTTACATATAGATTATAGATTTGGTATCGATTTGCGAGGTATATTAATTCATTAAAAATTTGCAGGCATTAACTCCGAGAGAGTGAGAGATTTTACTGAAGAATTCTTTGTGAGACATCTAAGTGTTTGTTTTAAAACTTAAAATGAGTTCTTGCACTTGGTAAAAAAACAATAAAGTTCTTTCTTATGAATTTAAAATTACAGAGAAATTGTCAATGCCTTTTCTTTCTATGTAGTTACCACTAAATTTAAGCATTCCTAAACTTTAGGTATGATCTTTTCTGACCATACATTTGGTCTTCTACAGCAAGCAGCAGTTGTTCTTAATTCTTCACGTCGATTTCGCTACACCTTGGGTTTACAAGGTCAAGAAGTGAGAGAGAAAATAAGAGGGCTGATCAGAGCACATGCCCAAGTCATAAGGTTAAATCCGAAACTTTTAAAGCATAATTCATGTCTTTAGCTCTGTTGTCTCTCATTAGGACGATATGTGTGGATTTTGGGCAAAATTTGATTCAATTTAAAACGTTAGGCTGCTCAAAGTTTGAGGTCGTCCATGGAAATTTTTGTACCCTCAAATTTTACTACATATGGTTGTGACATGTTGAAACTTTGCAGTGAACAAACCAACATTTGTGCAAGTATAACAGCCAAGAAGGCTTTGTGGCTGTGTTTCGCTGTTCCCCAACTCTCCATGCTGATTCTCATAGGATAAACAAGTCACTCATGCTCCCTTCTCAAAATTTTCTCAATATATTACGCTATAAATTTTGTTTGATAAATAATCTTTATTTTAGTTGACTTCTGACTCTGCCAATACATTTCGTCGTATCTAATAAAAGAAATATTTCAATGTATACCTAACTTTGGTTTTTGCTAATTCCTCTAATTTTGTAAAAATCGCTTACTTTAAATCCTTCAGCTCTCTATTTTTTTTACATGAATATAAGTGCAGTAGTATATGATTACATGTTCCTGTTCATTATCATATGGCACTTCCAGTTTAGGGATCAGAAAATTTGCGTTCTTATCTGCAGGTTTAACATGTAGCATCTCAATGCAAGAAGTGGAGATACACAGGTACAAATTACATATCTAGCTCTTTTGAAAAGTTTAAAATTATTTTAGTCATTGACATTTCATTTTAAAAACAGAGCTCTGACCGCAAAACACATAATGCGATAGAAAAAAAATCAGTACTGCTTGATGATCATATATTTGCATATAGTTATCAATTTGTGTCTATACTGAATTGGAAGATATGTTATTACAAAGGAGAATCTCATTCTGCAGATGGTGAATTCTCGGGCCAAGACATCAAAAATTTTGCAGTTCAGGAAGAAGGTGGTTAGGGGTACACGCCTACAAAATTTGCAACCTTACATTAAGATGAGTTTGCGTTCAAATAGCTATATTAGTATATCTCTTATTTAGGCTACCAACGATAACAGATATGCCCGTCAACACGTGTTACATTTTATTGAGCAATCTACCTGATAGTATTTTCATACATATTTTTCCTGGTAACTAATCGTACAAATGTGTCGTACATATATGTCTCTTATTTACTTTTAATAAGTTTTAGGGTTGCACGATTAATCTTATGGATTCAGGAGTGATTTGATGTCAAAGGGATCTATTATCTATTATCTATCTAATAGCACAATTCTTTGAGACAATTTATTCCAAATCACACAGCCACGTCACATAACTTAGGACACGTCATATCTGACAACGCCAATGCATATACATACACAAAGCTACTCACCTACTCAGCCTCTGCCCTCTCCAGCTATCTCCTCTCTCTGTTGCATAATTAAACAAATGCCACCACAATCACATTTACGCTCCCTGTTATCCCTTTAAGCTCAAACATGAACCCATTTCCTCCGCCGGGTAATTGTACAATTTACGCTACCCGTTTTCTTTCTATAAATTAGGGCCCCTTTTGATTGATCAATCATGGAATAAAATTGATGATTAATCATGCATAGAAGATATTGATTATTTTTTGTGCGCAGCGAAAGTGGAAAGGAAGAGATCAAAGAAAGATCAGTTAAGGTACAGGGCCCTGTGCTACAGGTTACATATATAATATAAATATATTGACACTTGTGATAGCTTTACTTTTGTTCTTTTTTTTTGCTAAATATTTACTTTTGTTCTTGTAAGTAGCTAAAATTAATTATTTTTTCCTGGCTCGTGTATGTCACAAAGGAAGATGCTTCAACACTGCGCAACTTGGTCGTGATATCATGATGTTCCGTTCGACAATGATTTAGTCTGCTACCAAAGGTACTGCCTAACTTTACCTTTCGGATCAAAACTATAAATGTTTCTTATTAATTGTAACCATTTAGTTGCCCATTCTTATTTTCACTTTCTTTGCTTCCAACCGAAGAAAGTAGAGTCTGTAGCCCTGTACTTCACCTTTTTAGTTAAAAAAAATCTCGTGCAAAGGTGCTCTCATTCCATTTAATTTGAGCTCCTGCATCATATCATATAACTTTGAATGATAATGTCGGTTGAAAATCTACAGAACACAAGTACCTTCTTAACATAAGTATCTGTATTGACCCTAAAATTTTGCGGGCAAAGGAGCAAGTGTTAAAGCTACATTCTGGGATATATACAGTGGTACTAGATGTAGGAATTTTAAATTTCATACTGACTAAATTCACATATAATCTTTGTCATTCTAAAAATTGGATAATGATATTGAGACTAATATTGCTTAGCTCATACTGAGGAGAGTCTAGGAAAAGATAGGTGCATTGTTTAAGAGTTAAGACCCTTGTCAAGTTAAAAATTCCAAATTAAGGATCAAAACAAAGACGTTTATTGATCATCTTCAGTGATAGTATTACCTAATATAATTTTAGTCTAAATTGTTAAAGGGGAGGATTGGAGTTAATGTTACTTGAGAAACAAATGGGTTCACCAAATGGTTACTTGTGAAAAGAACCAAGCATGCAATTAAATGAAAGCCATAGATTCCGTTGTATTCATGGTGTTGATTGTTGTTGACTTTGGTTGTCAATTCTTTGCATTGGGTATTTATAAGAATTAAACGTGAATAGGTTCTTGTAATAGCTTTCAGGAACCAACATTAAACAAAGCAATGTTTAGAGGGAATAACTGTGCATGTAAACTTATCCACGAGGTTCTGAGTCGGATCATAGCTCAAACACCCATGCCAGAACAGACATTATGTATAAATTATGCTCTCACTTCCAATACCGCTTCTACAGTCTCATGTACAGTTATATTGCTTACTTTTTCTCTCATATATAGTACTGCAACATTGTCTTTTAACTAAAAGAAAAAACCATCAGTAGCTGCAATTTCAGTAGCTGCAATTGATGGCATTGCTATCTGAGTGCTTGCAGGCTAGGAACTCTTTTTTGTATTTCTTATATGACCTTTTGGCCCTCTTGAATTGCAGTCTTTCTGTGCACACATTTTCGTGGTATGTTAAATACTTAATACTTCACGAAAGAGATGCCTATATGCGTGCTTGTATCTCTTTCTATTTTTAGGTCAAGTGCTGTTTTTTCGGCCAACTGCAGCTGCCAAGCATCTCGGCTTTTGATCTCTCGCACTTCCGAGAAGCCTGCCTATGCACAATCTTATGAAGTCTGCGTCTGTACACCCTCAGGTAAGGGCCCATTATGTATATAATGTGTTGTTAAATACGTTTATATATATGCTATTCTTTTCTATGTCTCTAGCCACCAGATACGAATAACTCACATCAAGCATATCTAAATACAATACTTAAAAAATATATATCATACAATTGTATAGAACAATGCCTCATTCCCAGCCTTTTATCTTAGGCAAAAAGAAGAAAAAGAAAATACTTTTTACGCGTAACCTAACTCTTTCTTTTTACTTCTCTTGGGATTTTAAGATTTAACCATCAAGTCAATTAAAGAAAATGTAAGTTTTTAGTTTATACTTATTTTATGTTGACCATGTCCCATTTGCAATCCCAGAAATATTTATTGAGATTAAGCCAAAAAATAAGAAAAGAAATCTATTGAAATATGGTGCTCTCTGTTTTATTGATAACACAATTTAATTCAGTTTTTTCCCTACATTCTTGCTGGTGGTTTAAGGCCTTCTTTTAAAGGACTTGATTATGAATAACAATGAGCTTTTTACAATTGTTTCCTCGAGTGTACTCTATTACATTAATTCGGATTTACTCTATTACATTAATTCTGATTCTATTTTCTTATTTACATAAAGTTAATTTTTGGTTTTCCTTTTTCATTTGTTGGCCTATAATCATCGAAAGTTGTTGGTACTATTATAATTTTCAATTTTGCCCCTACTTCTGAACTGTAGTCATATATCGTCTGTGCATATCAGTTTTAATTTGCTGTTGATTTGCATGCTAAAAGAATGACACCATCTGACCTGATCTTGATTTTTACAATATATTTGTCCCCGTAAAGGTTCAAGGTTACCCTCCCAGACCCTTGCTCATGACTCATGCGTACATAAGATGTTTGAGTTTATTTATTATACCAAATTTCTGCATAACTAGAGGTTACATCTCCTTATCTGATTTTTTTAATTAAAAAGTGGGACAGTCTTCTAAAGAAAAGGGTGATCTAGGATCATGATTACTCCACTCTTGCACCTTCGAATAATATATATAATTACCATGGAATCTTCAAATCCGGAGTGTTATAATTGTGAAATTAGCTTTTACTTGTTGGGTGGGTAGTTTATGGTCTAGAATGTTGGATTTGTTCTTCTAATGCAAATTATAATATTTTACTAACTCAGTCTATTTTTGGCTACGCAATCAGTTTTTGTAACCATTTATCTTTGTAGTTTCTATATTAGATGTCATCTTATAGACGGTACTCCTTGTAGCAGTGAATGGATATGATTTTAGAAGACATGTCTTTGTTTATTTAAAGAAGTTTTTGGGGATTCTGACATTATAGGCTGCTGTATGGGTTTACATGTGATTATGTCAATACTCCCTTAAATATGTATTTTCATATTTGCACAGGCCATTATTCAACCCTTCCTCTTTTCGATTGACAGGTCAAGCTTTCTGGATCTGTAAGTAGTCAGTACCTGACTGCTTTGCTCATGGCAGCCCCCTTGGCTGTTGGGGACATCGAAATTGAAATAATCGATAAACTGATTTCTGTGCCATATGTTGAGATGACCCTGAAGTTGATGGAACGATTTGGTGTTGCTGTAGAGCATACTGGTAACTGGGACAGGTTTTTCATTAAAGGAGGTCAAAAGTACAAGTAAGTTTCTTTTAAAACTGGTTTATGAACCGTGGCTGCTTTAGAATCTAATGAAGTGAAATAAATCAGGTCCCCGGGTAGTGCTTATGTAGAAGGTGATGCCTCAAGTGCTAGTTACTTTTTAGCTGGTGCAGCCCAGTAACTGGTGGAACCATAACTGTTGAAGGTTGTGGGACAAGCAGCTTACAGGTATTGTAATTTGTACATATCAAAAAATCATTGCTGATTACTTGCATGGTTTTACTTGTATTATTTTGTAAATATGCTCATTCAATCTCGTAGATTTTAATACCTATAAAACTTTACTAGTTCAATTCAATCCATCATTTCATTTCTCAATAGTTTGCTACAAAAATTGTACCAAACACCTCTAACAACAAAACCCATATTTCTCCATAACCTCAAAAAACCTACATTTCGAGAATGGCGCAGGTTAGCAATATGGCCAAAGGGGTTCAAACACCTCATTCTTGTCCTAATTTGAATATATTAGTAAAAATAAATAAATAAATATATTATATATTCTACTAGACCAATTTTTATGAGTAGCGGGAGTAGATTAATAAAGATCCTGACATTCCTTTTAATAATTACACTATTTTGTTCTTGTTTTTGAAGTTTTAATTTGTATTAGTTGATTAATAAATGTAGTTTACTAAATTTCTATATCTAGGTGTTTTATATGTTTGCTTTATTTTTTGATGTGACGATTTTTCTTGGCTTTCGTGAAAAACTCTTTACTTATACAAAGACTTCATATATGCTCGAGATTGTTGCATTTCTAACATTGTCTTATATACATCTCAAAAAAAATATTTTTGAAGATCATGTTAAATTTCCATTATTCTCGGATCATGTTGGACTTAAATAATTTATTATGAAAACTTTGTATGTTTATTTTGGACGAAAAAATAATTTGTAACTTTGCAGGCTTAAAAAGCTTAAAAATTCGAAGTCATTTTATTTATTTTGTTATATTTATTTGAGGCGGTTTTAAAACCGAAACCGAATCGATCCGATCATTTTAAAACCGAAACCGAACCGTTGGTTTTGGTTGCGGTTTCGGTTTTCGATTTTAAAAATCGAGGATATGCAGTTTCTGTTTTGGTTTTAACCTAAAACCGAACCGATCCAACCCGCGTTCCCCTTAGTAAAAATTGGGAACTTTCCGGCCAAGGTACCGATTTATGATTAATCTGGTAAATCAGGGATCAATCAGAAGGATTAATTGAAGTAAAAATTGGATGTATTTAAATATTATAATATTATTTAATGTATTATTCCGATTTTATTAGTTATTTATTAACTAATATGTATATATTGTATTATAAGTTTATAATTATTCAAATTTGATTACAATATTATTTTAATTCTAGTAAGTTATTTATAATATTTCGATTATTAAATACTTGTAAGGATTAATTGGATTTCAAAAATCAAATCCATCGATCACCTTGTAGAGGATTAATCGGTAAAATCGGAGATTTTTAGAACCATGATTGTGGTTGTGGACAATAAATGATAGTCAAGTCGAGGGTTTAAAATTTTAGCTAAGATAAGGTACATGAAAAAGAAGAAAATATAGTTGTGATAAATACATTAATATAAAGCTAAATTATAATTCTGAAAAGTTAGTTTTTTCCACATTAATGGGTCGAGTCAAAATTAATTATTGTAAATATACTTTTTCTTGCGGAGTTGAGGTTGAATTTTTGATTATATTTTTTAAAATTGTTTGAACATATAAAAATTTTGAACTTCACAAAAATTAGACAGTACACCAACTATATCATTCTTGTGATCCGTCTACATTTTTTTCTTCTTTTCACTTTTTGATTACTTTCCCTTTATTTTTACTGGAATGAGACCAAAATTTGTGCTCATAGTACCAACTTTGGCCAATTTTTGACTGTGCTATTGACGTGAAGGTCTAAGGTTCGATCGGAAGCACCTAATAGGTTTAATAACTTTTTATATTTTGAATTTATCTTCTCCGAATAATCTTTTTCACGAACTGTTTAGAATTTGAATTTCCAGACATAAAACTTGATTTTGATTTTTTCAAAATTAGTTCCCATGATTTGAATAATATATATATAATGGCCTCGAGGACACCCTCAGGGATCTTACCTAAGGTTAGGTGTTTTTTCAATATAAAAGGTATTTTGTAATAAAATAACAGATCTCCCTGTATTTACAAAAATAACCCTACTCTTATTTGTATTTTGTTTTAACCTCAGGGTTGTTACCTGATGGTGAGGGTGACCTGAGGGCCATCAATCCCTAATATATATATATATATATATATAAACAAGTGTTCATATAAAAACCCTCGCCAAAGATCCTTTTGTTCTCTTTTTGTATGTTAAATTAGTCAACATCTTGGACGAGAGAGTTATTTGTCCAGTTTGTTAATTTTATACTTCATGTTATTGGACGAGATTGGACGAGGAATACATAAACTGATGATCCTGAAAATATTGTTATGTTAGGCATTCAGTTTCTTTTCAGCCTGTTTTAAAATATAAGTTAGTTTTCGGTGTTCAAAAAACCAATGCAAGCCTAGTGCTATAGTTGATACTACATATCATTTCTTTACCAAACGAATCAAAAGCCACAGAGAAACAAAATATACTGAATCATAAGAAGCACTGAATGTTGAGAATGAAAAAATAGCAAAGTCCAACTTAGATATTTCATTACATAAAACTCATTACATTAAACTCATTACATTAAACATACGAACTGCTACATAATATGTCATTGTTGAAACATAATCAATGACATTTTAATTCAAACTACACTAAACTCAATAAAACCATCAAATCTAACTTAATAAATTGAGACTAAACAAGTCCAATAATTTCGCTTCTCTCCACGTCTAGACGGGTTTTCTAAAAATATCACTGACATTTCTATTTAATAAAATAATAATATTATAATTACTAATGACTAACCTATTAGCTTTTTTTCCAAAACGTATATTCATTTTTATATTTTCTAACTAAAATTTTCCAATATTAGGGGCAATTTCATTTAGTAATATAAAATACTAATAATTAACCAATTAACTTTATTAGCCATATTAGCCAAAGCATATATTCTTTTTTATAACTTAAATTTCAATTTTTTTATTTTTCCTAAATAAAACCTTTTATTTTCTAAAAATATCACGAGCATTATAATTATAATTACTAATAACTAACCGATTAGCTTTTTTTGCCAAAGTGTATATATATGTACTTATATCCCGTGCGATGCACGGTCTTTTTTAATATTTTTTTATTTAATTTTTTGTAATTATATATAATTTTAATATAGATATATACATATGTATAATTAATTGGATTTATATATCTAACAATATAAATATTTAAATTTAATATATTGTTGACGTGACCTTACTAGTATTTTGGATATTAAAATAGTAAATGTTTTGAAATAATAGATGTAATAGTTTGTATTTATTTTGAAAATTTTAAAAACTTATAATAAACATGGATTTTATAAGTTTAATATAATAATATTATCAACATGTATATGTTAACCTTGATATTTTTAGTTAGAAAATATAAAAAGGAAATTTGCTTAAAAAGGCAATTAGTTATTTATTTATAATTATATAAAATTATATTACCTTTTTATATATATGTTGCACATGTCATTTTTAGAATATTAGTTGTTTAAGTTAAAAAAATTATAAAACATGTAATATGCGGTTTTCTATAATATTTTATTATTTTTATTTAGATTTTAGTAATTATATCTTTTTTGATGAAATTTTAATATATATTTATATGTGTATATAATAAATTGGATTTATATATCTAACAATATAAGTATTTTAATTTAATAAATTGTTGAAGTGCAATTAATAAAATATGTGCCCTGAAATGTGCCGAGTTTCTTTTAACATATGCTATTACTTTTATTTTTTATTCATTATCTTATTTAAATTGAATATTATAAAAAATTATATTAAACATGAATTTTATAAGTTTAATATAATAATATTTTCATTATTTCTATATTTTGCCCGTGTTTTTTTTAATTCGAATATGAGTTGTTTCAATTAAAAAATATAAAATAGACAACGTCCTTAAAAAGACAGTTAGTTACTTATTAATAATTATATAAAATTATATTACATATATATATATATGTTGCTCGTGTTACTTTTAGAAAATTAATTGTTTAAATTAGAAAATAGAAAATTATATTAACTTTCTATATATATGTTGCTCTTGTTAGTAGTTAGAAAAAATAAAAAAGTTATGTGTTAGTTATGTTTAGAACATGAGTTGTTTTAGTTAGAAAATGTAAAACATATAATGTGTTTTAGTTGAAAAAGGTAATGAGTTATAAATATGTAATAATATTATCATTTTATTTATATGTTACCTATTTTATTTTTATAAGATGAGTTATTTTAGTTAGAAAAATAGATAAAATAGGTAATATATTTTAGCTGGAAAAAGCAATTGGTTATAAAGAAATTGGTTATATATAGGCCCGACCCAAATACCGACAGACCGACCGACCAAAACTTTTAATATTTCGTCTTTAATACTATATACTAGCTTAAAACCCGTGCGATGCACAGATTGTTAATTATTATTTTTTATTATTTTTTTAATATTTTATTAATTGTAGTTGTGCAAAAAATAAGTAGGCATGTTAAAATAGCTAAACACTTTTAATTAATTAAAAAAATTAAAATAGATTTTAAAATAAATAAGTATGGGTTTGCCGTTATATTTTTGAAAAATGAGGGGTTTTAGTAAGAAAAAATAAAAAAGGTAACATATATTTAGTTTAAAAAGGTAAATGCATATATTTAGTAATTGCATTTGTTAAAAAAAATAAGTAGACATGTTAAAATAGGTAAACTTTTAAAAATTAATTATAATATTAAAATAGGTTTAAAAATAAACAACTAAAGGTTTGTTCGTGATATTTTTGGAAAAGGATGAGTTTTAGTAAAGAAAAATAGAAAAACAAACATGTTTTAGTTAAAAAAGGTAATTGCCCGTGATATATTTGAAAAAGTAGGGGAATTTGTTAGAAAAAATAATGTATTTTAAATGAAAAAGGTAATTGGTTATAAATAGGTAATATTATTATTTAATAATATATTTCTATAAATAAATAAGGTTAATTAAGTAAAAACACGAAGTACAGTTAATTAAGGGCAATTAAGTAAAATCACATTATACCATACTGACCAACCAAAATTTTAATGTTTGAAGGCAAGCTCCTCGAACCTTGAATGAGAGTGGGTTGAAAGAAAACTGTACATTAAGTGAGAGTAGCTCGAACATAAACAAACAGTTGAATTAGGGATGCTAAAGCAGGAAGCGCCATATAGGAGTAGATTTTTTTGGATTAAGTGATTGTGGTGAAATATTAGTATTCGATGGTTGTATTTATAGTGAAAAAATCAGATTTTTGAATTCCACTTAACAACCCTAAACAGTGTTGTGAAAATCGCGATTAATCGCGCTTCTCGATTGGGCGAAGGTCCTGCGAGTTGCGTATGAGCGATTTAGTGCGATTATGAAATTGGCAAAAAATCGCGAGTCAATCGCAATAAAATCGCAAAAACTCGCACAGTACGTAAAAATACTGGAATACCCTTAAGTTAAAAAACCCTACTTATCTATTTATCTTTATAACCGTTCACATCCTCACAAGTTTTGCACAACCGCAGTCAAAGAGGTATGTCTTATATTTTATTATCTCCATAACTCTGTCTCTTTTTCTCTGCCCTCTTTCTCTATCTCTAAACTCTGTCTCTTTTTCTCTGCCCTATTTCTCTATCTCTCTCTCTGCCCCCTTGGCCCTTTCTCTTCATCTCTATATTCTCAAATTCTCAAACATCTCTATATTCTCAAATTCTCAAATTCTGATTATACATATATAGTATATATGCTATATATCGAGTGCCTTCTTTTGTGCTTGTTAGGTGTTTGACAAAATTCCCCTTAGAAAAATTCTGAAGTACATACTAATTACTCGGAAACTAGTTGGAAAATGACTCGTACGATTGACATTGGGTGGAAATATGGGAGTCCTGTACTGAAAAAAAAAGCCATTTAAGCACAATAACTGCGTGGAATTAATCGTTTCAAACACTCTTTTTCTCATCTCTGTTTAGCTTTCTCCCTCACCTAGAAACTTTAATTTTCCCCAACCTCTCTCCCCAAACCCTTCTTTTCTCATCTTTTCGTTTCATTTCACTACACCCTTCAATCATATTTCTATATTTGATCACAATCTTTTTTTTTTTGAAATCTTCGTGAAAATGATTGCGTTGTGTAATGATCAAATGAAATCTAAATGCATGAATTTGCCCTCTATAAATAGATCCTCAACAACTGTTTCAACATCATCTCCACTCCATACTAAAACAATTATTAGTTTACTATCATGGCATTTCCCAACTTCATTGCACTTCCTGCCTCCCTCCTTCCAACAGCGCTTCTTGTTCAAGCTTTCTTCATTCAAGCTCCCCATCAGATCCTGGCCTTTCTCATTCAAGTGTTCCGTCATATTCGACCGGGTGTCAATCAAGTTGATGAATGGTTGGATGTAAGACATATGTATTTTGAATTTAATTTGTTCTTTTTCTAGATTTAAAATGTATATTTCTGTCTTATTTTGTTTTTGTGAAGGAAAAATCGGAGATGGTCGTCTCTTTTTTGAAAACTGCTCTCTCCATTCTCTCGGTTGAGTTTCCCTGCATAAATCTTGCAATGTATTCTCTAGCAAGATTATAAATGTTCCACTCCCGATTCGGTCGCCTATCTCCATGATTAATAGCAAGTCATTTGTCACGAGCATATAAATGTAAACTCTTATCTTCTCGACTACTATGTATTTGTCTTTCACACTCTGCTCACCGTCCTTATGTTTAAGCAGATCAATTCTTGTAAAAAGCTCCGATATTGAAAGATCAGCAACACAAACAATAACAAACGTCACAATAACATGTTTTAAAGATTTCTCGTAAAATACGGGATTTCTGAGTTCATCTTGGGCTTGATAGAAGAATAGCCGACCGACGCACCCACGATGGTACCAGCTAGGTCCATTTCTCAACACTGGACCTTTAACCATATCATCGTCACGTTCTTTTTTCATTGCAATCCAATGAAAAAGAAACAAGCCGATCATAGCGATCATAGACAATTGAGCAATTATTCAATATAATCTTGATAGAGAATACATTGCAAGATTTTTGCCGGGAAACTCAACCGAGAGAACGGAGAGAGCATTCTTCAAAAAAGAGACGACCGACCATCTCCGAATTTCCTTCACAAAAACAAAATAAGTCAAAAATATACATTTTAAATCTAGAAAAAGAACAAATTAAAAAATGTATATTTATGACTTATTTTGTTTTTTGGAAGGAAAATTCGGAGATGGTCGTCTTTTTTTTGAAGACTGCTCTCTCCGTTTTCTCGGTTGAGTTTTTCGGCACAAATTCTGCAATGTATTCTCTAGCAAGATTATATCGAATAATTGCTCAATTGTCTGTGGTCGGCTTGTTGTTTCTTTTTTATTGAGTTGCAATGAAAAAAGAACGTGACGATATATGGTTAAAGGTCCAATGTTGAGAAATGGACCTAGCTGGTACCATTGTGGGTGCGTCGGTCGGCTGTTCTTCTATCAAGCCCAGGATGAACTCAGAAATTCCGTATTTTACGAGAAATCTTTAAAACATGTTATTGTGACGTTTGTTATTGTTTGTGTTGATGGTCTGTCAATATCAGATGTTTTTACGAGAATTGATCTGCTTAAACATTAGGACAATGAGCAGAGTGTGAAAGACAAATACATAGCAGTCGAGGAGACGAGAGTTTACATTTATATGCTCGTGACAAATGGCTTGCTATTGATCATGGAGATAGGCGACCGAATCGAGAGTGGAACATTTATAATTTTGCTAGAGAATACATTGCAAGATTTGTGCCGGGAAACTCAACCGAGAGAACGGAGAGAGCCGTCTTCAAAAAAGAGACGACCATCTTCGAATTTTCCTTCACAAAAACAAAATAAGACAGTAATATACATTTTAAATCTAGAAAAAGAACAAATTAAATTCAAAATACATATGTCTGACATCCAACCATTCATCAACTTGATTGACACCCGCTCGAATCTGACGGAACACTTGAATGAGAAATGTCAGGATATGATGGGGAGCTTGAATGAAGAAAGCTTGAACAAGAAGCGCTGTTGGAAGGAGGGAGGCAGGAAGTGCAATGAAGTTGGGAAATGCCATGATAGTAAACTGATAATTGTTTTAGTATGGAGTGGAGATGATGTTGAAACAGTTTTTGAGGATCTATTTATAGAGGGCAAATTCATGCATTTAGATTTCATTTGATCATTACACATCGCAGTCATTTTCACGAAGATTTCAAAAAAAAGATTGTGATCAAATATAGAAAGATTTTTATGATCAGAAATGGAAATATGATTGAAGGGTGAAATGAAACGAAAAGATGGGAAAATAGGGGTTTGGGGAGAGAGGTTGGGGAAAATTATAGTTTCTAGGTGAGGGAGAAAGCTAAACAGAGATGAGAAAAAGAGTTAAAGAGATGGGATGGGAAAAGGTGAAGATATCGAGAACATTAATACTACTCCAATACACAACCCATAGTAAACCTAAAAACCACTAGTATTTATCATAATTAAATCACTTTAATTTTTTTTCTCACTCTCGTAACTGAGTAATGTTTATTGATGAATATTTAAAGCAATACAAAATTTAACTTGAACCAAGTGACTAAATATTGACAAGACCAGCTATGGGAAAATTTAACTTATTGTTTTGTAGATAAAAGAAATGAGCTTGTGCAGTACAATGATCACCTTTAATAAAGGCTGAGGTGATATCTTTATATGACATCATTGCTAACGAAAGAAAATTTATATAGTTTCAGTATCGTAAAAAGCGAGAATCGAAGTTAATCGGTGAACGCACCGTCTAGGGATTAATTGAAATGATTAATCGAATCATTTTTTTATATATAATTATTTTGTTATTTCAACTAAACATACGTTATTATCATATATTTATGCAAATATGTTAAAAATATTGTATAATTGAAATAAATAACCTTTTGAATTAAAGATCAATTTGAGAGGAAAAATTAAGAGAATTTACGATTTAGGCATCTAAAATTATATGTACAAAATTAATGTTTCTACCTTTTAATTTTTAATTTTAACTATTTTTTATTTATTTGCCCGATTTTTGACCGTTTTTTTTAATCGACTAATTTTCGCTTAATCAGTTCGGTGGTCCGCCGTCTAGCGATTAATCGACGACTTTTAGAACACTGTATAGGTGGGATGCCAAGTTCCAACCAACCATTATAAGTATAGGTTTTATAAATTTAAGTAAAAATGAAATTTTATATTTTTTTTAGTAGTCGTTAGATCAATAAATATTAAATTTATAGTAAAATAATTATAATCGAATCCTCAAAAGTGAAATTTATATTTTTTTTCAAATAATAAAATAGCTTTGGTGTGAAAATATTTTTTCTCTAAGTCTCATATTATTTATGATACTAGCTTATAACTCCTTGAAACAAAACTGAGTAATCGGAGAGACTATATATAGACAACTAAAAATTAAAGAAGTGTGATGGTCGATACAGAAAATTAAAGACAACAAATTGATTTTACAAATCCACTGTGGTCTTCATACACCAAAAGAGGAATATTGATGCGAACTGATATATTAATTGTGAAGATGGGGAAGATGTTTGGAGAAAAGAGAGAAAGGGGAAAGGCAAGAGATGAAGATAAACGAAAATGGTAGAGAAATAGGGCAAAGAGAAAGCTGGTCAGATGTAGCAGAAAAGAGACAAAAAGGAAAAACGTATACTATGGTATTAGGAAAAAAAGAAAGACGTATACCATGGTATTAGAGTAGCCCTCTAGGCTAAAGACGTGTATAGAGAGTGAAAGAACTTTATGGTAGATATAAAATATTAACGACAACAGTCACTTGCACCTTCCTATATATTTCTGTTTTATATGAGTTGTAGACGCATAGAAGTAGTGTGAAAAGTCTTGTCAAGAATAAATTACCTTACCAAAGATCAAATATATATTCTCAACCAACTCTTCAAATGTAGTAGTACAAGAATAGCTAGCTTTGTTGAGACTAGTTTTGATAAATGTCTACAAAAGGTTAAAAACCTAACCAAACACATTAATAGCTTTGTTTCAAGGACTAGGGTGTAGTTTTGTTTTGTTGGCTTTTGGTTTTCATAGTTCAGTCATTAGTTGAAGGTTAGATGAGTCATTTGCAATAAAAAATAGTTCCATAAATTATTTTTTAATTTTTTTTCTGAATAAAAATTTAGATTCTAAAGTTTTATTCAAAAAAAGAAAATTTTAAAAATAATTTGTGGAGTTACGCTTTTTTTTGCACCGCGTCCGAAAAGTAAAGTTGGCAATTAAACCGGGACGGAGGGAGTACAGTACACAAAGGTCTATATATATGTGTGTGTGTGTTAAATCTGTTGGCATAATGAGTACGAAAGACAATTAAAAAAAAATCTTTATTTTCAACTTTGTGTTGTCACGCTGCAAAATAGTAAAATTTTATGACTGACTGATATTTGAAATTACTGCAGTCATTTTAACATGATAACTGCACTTGGCTCCAGGATCTTAAATCTTGATCCGTTTTAGGCTGCATTTCAGATAATTTTTTAGTATCTTGTTATCAGAGTTTTGGAAAATCAATATCAAGACAATATTTATTCTTCTCTATCCTGTTTTTTATTTCCTTCTAAAGTTAGGCGGGACTCTTGCAACATTTGGAGATAAATACCACACCACTGGTTTACAGATAAGTAAAGACTTATAGTGGCAGTTGTATACTTGTATTTAAGAAGGAAAAAGTAAGCTCATCAATCAATTCACCACTTTTGCACTTTAGGATCATTGAAAATATTAAAGGCTCGGTTCTTGATGTGTAATTTTTTTCAACAATGATTTGCATACTTATTGTTTCAAAAATCTAACTTTAAAAATGTTAAATTAATTACAAAAATTTCCCGAGGATAAGGATAATTAGTATAACATTCATTAGTTGATTACCCGTGCCAAGCACGAGCCGAGCATATTAAAATATTAATATTAATAAATTATTAATAAATATTATTAACAAATGTATTTGTCGAGAGTTGAGTGATAAAAATAATATAATAAATAACTACTATTTAATTATGTAGTTTTAGACAATCAAATTGTGGGTAAAACTAAAGAAATTAAAGTAAATTAATAAATCTTGTAAGATTACGTAGGTGCAAGGAATCAAATGCTCGATGAAACTAATGAATTTAAAGTAAATAAATTAGTCTTATATAATTACATATTTTTAAGGAATAGAACCCTAGATGAAAGATAAAGAATTTAAAGTAGATAAATCTTGGTTGCGAGAAATTGAATCCAGGTTTAGTGATAACCAAATTGCGAGGAATCGAACCGAGATTTAGTGATAACCAAATTTGATATTTTTGTATTATTTTGGTTATTAATAAAAAGTATAGATACACTAAGGATAATTATGTGATGAAATACATAAATTGTGATGGTAAATTGGTACTCAAGGTCCCTGATGACAAAGAGGTATTGCTTTCTTTCTAGGGGTGTAAAATGATCCTGGTAGAACCGGACATCCCTTTGCTCAAGTCTTGGATCATTTTACTTTTATAATGTCCGATTTGGGTCCGGATCATTTTATTCGGATATAAACTGATTCCGGGTATTGAGTTCCGGATCCAAACCAAATATGAGCCAGTACCGTATTTTATTTTTTCTAACTGGGTAGTTAGTGATCTATAGGATACGAGTCAAATATGAACCAATATTGTATTTTATTTGAACTAAATAAATGATCATTTATTCCAAATAATAATATTATTATTAAAAACATAATAATCATGAATTCAAAGGTTAAATATATGATGTATCAAGTATATATGATGATAATATTTATATTATAAGAATGAATAAATCTTATTTTGTGAAAATTTAAACTCATAAAAATATTAAGTATATATGATGTATTTCTTTCTCGTATTTATTCGAGTAAATTGTGCTAATTTGAATATAAAATTCCAAAAAATTTTAAAATAATAAATATTCAAAACGTTAGAGTCAAACGAATTCTGGTCTTCCCCTGTTAACAGGTGAGTTGGACACACGTGGATGTCCAATGGCACAGCTGATGTGGAACAAAAC
Source organism: Heracleum sosnowskyi (assembly GCA_030848705.1). NCBI lineage: Eukaryota > Viridiplantae > Streptophyta > Magnoliopsida > Apiales > Apiaceae > Heracleum > Heracleum sosnowskyi. The sequence goes on along the minus strand of CM061241.1, from coordinate 129,790,772 downwards.
TGTTTAATAAAATCCTAATTTCATTTATTTTCGATCGAAAGATTGTACTCTCTCCGTTCCAATTTAATTTATAGAGGATTTTGCTTCTTGCTGCTCCTTAACTTTTACCTCTCAGTGTTGTTGAAACTGAATCATACAGATCCAAAAACAATCCTCTGAATCTATACACACACACGCATCTGTGTATCTATAATTTGGTGTATTAACGTTGTACAATATGGTTTATATTACATCATGGGACGACTTTGTAGAACGATCAGTTCAGTTGTTTCCTGCTCATCCAGACAAGGTAATAATCTATATTTGTTTTTTATATTTATGGATTTTATTTTTTGTAAGTTTGAATTTTTTGTGTTTTATTTATGAATTGTTGAATTAATATTATGTTTTTTTTTTAATTTGTAGACACGTTATGTGATGAAATACAGAAATTGTTGTGGTAAATTGGTACTCAAGGTCACTGATGACAAAGAGGTATTGCTTTCTTTAGTAAATTGTGAATTTGGGGCTGGAATTTGCGTAATGAAGCTCTTTTCGTAGTTGGATTTTTCTAGTTCTTGATTTTGTAGCCAGGTGTTGTTTTCGTGTTTTAAAAAAGGGTATGCCCTTTTTGGATTTGTAAAAGGGTTGGTTTTAGTCCATTGCTTGGTGATTATAAAGGTGGGTTGGTGATTTGTAAATTGATTGCAATGTTGCAATTTAAAGAGTGTACTAGGTTTATATCTAGTTAAGGTTATATAGAAATTTTGGTTATGCTAGTTTCTTAAAATTTGTAAGGCAAAGTAGGCAACCCTAGTTAAAGTTAAATGGTTCATGGTGTTAGATTCTAAGAATAATGTACCTTCATAGATGTTAGTTTCTCATGCACTCTAGTAACTTCTGAAGTTTGAAGGGGGGGGGGGGGGGGGGGGGTGTCAATAATAATTAAAGTTCAAGTGTGCATTTTTTCCCTACTTTGTCAGAAGTCGCATTACATTGAACTGATAGGCAATCAGAATTAACTGGAAGGCATAGTTGGTCACTCAGGTACTGAAACTTTAGGATTGTACCGGCAAAGTATTAAATTCTTTGTACATCTTAAATAAGCAGTTTTATTTTCGTGAGAATCAATTGTTTTGCGTGGTTGATAAAACATGAACCGTTGTTCGTGTTTTCTTGCTTATCGTAGCTAATTAGGTATTTAGCAAAACAAAACTATCAGATTGCTTTTTTCAAAGCCTTAGAAATGAGACTTTTCACGCTTTAACTTTGATGATTTTGAAGCATCACAAGTTTCTTTCAGTAGGCTCCTCCCTCGAGAAGTTTTCTATTTCTGTAATTAGTTGTATAACCATTAGTTCATTTTCATTTTTTGATATTTTTGGATTCCTATGATATCAATGACATACCAATTATGACTTTGTAAATTATATAGGCAACCACTGTTGTAGACAATTTACTTAACAGTGAATCAGTGATGACGTCCATTACATTCTTCGTGCTTAACGCTTGGACTACGAGTGGAAGAGGATAGTGCAAGTAAAAGAGCAATAATTGAAGGTTCGTCTGGTCTCTTTTCGGCAGGAAAGGAATCTACAGATGAAACAACTTTTCCTCGGAAATGCTGGAACAGCAATGCACCCATTAACTGCTGCTGTCACAGTAGCCGGAGGAAATTCTAGGTATATATGTAATTTACATTGGCACACATAATTGTAGTAGTCATGCCATCAAGCTGCATCGAGGTCAGTGCCTCAGACACATAGGTGCCTTAAGAATTTTTGCCTGTCGTGTCTTCTGTACCCTAGTCCGAGCAACATAGCATTTCTATTCTGCTTGCCTTTATGTGTCCTTGACAAAAGCTTGTAATTTTCTTCATCTGTATTTATAGTCGACATGATGTGGTTTCTTGGTAGATATTGGCATACTTATTTGCATGAATTAGATCCTAAAAGTCTGACGGCTTTTTAAGTGTACCCTTTCACGTTATAATATTTTACTAACTCTGTCTATTCTTGGCTACGCAATCAGTTTTTGTAACCATTTATCTTTGTAGTTTCTATATTATATGTCATCTTATAGATGGTACTGCTTGTAGCAGTGAATGGATATGATTTTAGAAGACAGGTCTTTGTTTATTTAAAGAAGTTTTTGGGGATTCTGACATTATAGGCTGCTATATGGGTTTACATGTTATTATGTCAATACTCCCTTAAATATGTATTTTCATATTTTGCACAGGCCATTATTCAACCCTTCCTCTTTTCGATTGACAGGTCAAGCTTTCTGGATCTGTAAGTAGTCAGTACCTGAAGTTGATGGAACGATTTGGTGTTGCTGTAGAGCATACTGGTAACTGGGACAGGTTTTTCATCAAAGGAGGTCAAAAGTACAAGTAAGTTTCTTCTAAAACTGGTTTATGAACCGTGGCTGCTTTAGAATCTAATGTAGTGAAATAAATCAGGTCCCCGGGTAGCGCTTATGTAGAAGGTGATGCCTCAAGTGCTAGTTACTTTTCAGCTGGTGCAGCAGTGACTGGTGGAACCATAACTGTTGAAGGTTTGTGGGACAAGCAGCTTACAGGTATTGTAATTTGTACATATCAAAAAATCATTGCTGATTACTTGCATGGTTTTACTTGTATTATTTTGTAAATATGCTCATCATTCAATCTCGTAGATTTAAATACCTATAAGACTTTACTAGTTCAATTCAATCCATCATTTCATTTCTCAATAGTTTGCTACAAAAATTGTACCAAACACCTCTAACAACAAAACCCATATTTCTCCATAAGATCAAAAAAACCTGCATTTCTTGAGGTTTCGGTTTCGGTTTTAGGTCCAAACCGAACCAAAAAAAACCGAACCGATCCGATTAATAAAAATATTATATATTCTACTAGACCAATTTTTATGAGTAGTGGGAGTAGATTAATAAAGATCCTGACATTCCTTTTAATTTGTAATAGTTGATTAATAAATGTGGTTTACTAAATTTCTATATCTAGGTGTTTTATATGTTTGCTTTATTTTTTGACGTGACGATTTTTCTTGGCTTTTCTGAAAAACTATTTACTTATTCAAAGACTTCAGATAGGCTCGAGATTGTTGAATTTCTAACATTGTCTTGTATACATCTCAAAGAAAATATTTTTGAAGATCATGTTAAATTTCCATTATTCTCAGATCATGTTGGACTTCAATAATTTATTATGAAAACTTTGTATGTTTATTTTGGACGAAAAAATAATTTGCAACTTTGCATGCTTAAAAATTCGAAGTCATTTTATTTATTTTGTTATGTTTATTTGATGCGATTTTAAAACCGAAACCGATCCGATCATTTTAAAACCGAAACCGAACCGTCGGTTTCGGTTTTCGATTTTAAAAACCGAGGACATGCGGAAACCGAACCGATCCGACCCGCACTCCCCCGGGTAAAAATTAGGAACTTTCCGGCCAAGGTACCGATTTATGATTAATCGGTCAATCAGGGAGGGATGTATTATTTAATGTATTATTCCGATTTTATTAGTTATTTATTAACTAATATGTATATATTGTATTATAAGTTTATAATTATTCATATTTGATTACGATATTATTTTAATTCTAGTAAGTTATTTATAACATTTTGATTAATAAATACTTGTAAGGATTAATTGGATTTCAAAAATTGAATCGATCGATCACCTTGTGGAGGATTAATCGGGGTTTAATCGGTAAAATCGGAGATTTTTAGAACCATGATTGTGGTTGTGGACAATAAATGATAGTCAAGTTGAGGGTTTAAAATTTTAGCTAAAATAAAGTAGATGAAAAAGAAGAAAATATAGTAGTGATACATACATTAATATAAAGCTAAATTATAATTCTGAAAAGTTAGTTTTTTCCACATTAATGGCTCGAGTCAAAATTAATTATTGTAAATATACTTTTTCTTGCGGAGTTGAGGTTGAATTTTTTATTATATTTTTTAAAATTGTTTGAACATATAAAAATTTTAAACTTCACAAAAATTAGACAATACAACAACTATATCATTCTTGTGATCCGTGTACATTTTTTTCTTCTTTTCACTTTTTGATTACTTTCCATTTATTTTTACTGCAATGAGACCAAAATTTGTGCTCATAGCACCAACTTTGGCCAACTTGTGACTGTGCTATTGACGTGAAGGTCTGACTGTGCTATTGACGTGAAGGTCTAAGGTTCGATCGAAAGCACCTGGCAGTTTTAATAACTTTTTATATTTTGAATTTATCTTCTCTGAATAATCTTGTTCACGAACTGTTTAGAATTTGAATTTGAATTTCCAGACATAAAACTTGATTTTGATTTTTTCAAAATTAGTTCCCATGATTTGAATAATATATATTCGGGGATCTTAACCCATGGTTAGGTGTTTTTTCAATATAAAAGGTGAATGACAATTTTGTAATAAAATAACACAGGCCCCTGTATTTACAAAAATAACCCTACTCTTATTTGTATTTTGTTTTAACCTCAGCCCTGAGGCTGACCAGAGGGCCATCATGGCCATCAATCCCTAATGTTGAGAATGAAAAAACAACAAAGTCCAAATTAGATATTTCCATACATAAAACTCATTACATTAAACATATGAACTGTTACATAATATGTCATTGTTGAAACATAATCAATAACATTTTAATTCAAATTACACTAAACTCAGTAAAACCATCAAATCTAACTTAATAAATTGAGACTAAACATGTCTAATAATTCTGCTCCTCTCCACGTCTAGACGGGCCTCCGCAAGTTGAAAGAAGGTGTTTGCTCCCACCGGTGGCATCCGGATCGGAATTAAATTCCTAGCCAAGGGAGGCAAAAGGTTTCTCCTTTCAAGCACATGGGGAACTGTAGGAGCCCTCCGATCCAACATCTCCCACACCAGCATAAAAAAACTGTTAACAATCATGATTGTATAGGCATTCTTGTCCAACATATCTTTATAGACTGACCAATTCTCGTACTTGCTTTGAGCAAACCATATCTTGATTTCAGTTTCGAATGTCCAAGCACCAATAAAAATTACTACGAGAGAAGATAGTAGGTGTTTTACACTTTTTTTGTAAAACACAGTCTCTCTCAATTCGTTGGGAGCTCATAAAAGAGATGCCACCTGATCAGTTTCTGATATCATCGAGCTTCATTTCCTAGGCGTGAAACACCACCACCAACCATATCTTCAGCCCGTTCTTTCAGGATTGCAAGAAGATGCAACGCAACCAAGACAGAAAAAGCTGCGACTTGAAGACGATGTCCCTTAGCTTCTAAGCTCTCCACAGCATGTTCAGATTCACTGGGAAATTGCACGAGGAGAACCTGGAATGCAGCCTTGAGTATAGTGTTGATGATGCCCAAATTTCGCTACACAAGACAAAAAAAATAATCAGAAAACAAATATTTCAAGGCTGCATTCCAGGTTCTCCTCGTGCAATTTCCCAGTGAATCTGAACATGTTGTGGAGAGCTTAGAAGCTAAGCGACATCGTCATCAAGTCGCAGTTTTTTCTGTCTTGGTTGCGTTGCATCTTCTTGCAATCTTGAAAGAACGGGCTGAAGATATGGTTGGTGGTGGTGTTCCACGCCTAGGAAATGAAGCTTGATGGTATCAAAAACTGGTCAGGTGGCATCTCTTTTATGAGCTCCCCAACGAATTGGGAGAGGCTGTGTTTTACAAAAAAAGTGTAAAACACCTACTATTTTCTCTCGTAGTAATTTTTATTGGTGCTTGGACATTCGAAAATGAAATCAAGATATCATTTGCTCAAAGCAAGTACGAGAATTGGTTAGTCTATAAAGATATGTTGGACAAGCCTATACAATCATGATTGTTAACAGTTTTTTTATGTTGGTGTGGAGATGTTGGATCGGAGGGCTCCTACAGTTCCCCATGTGCTTGAAAGGAGAAACCTTTTGCCTCCCTTGGCTAGGAATTTAATTCCGATCCGGATGCCACCGGTGGGAGCAAACACCTTTCTTTGAACTTGCGGAGGCCCGTCTACACGAGGAGCGGAATTATTGGACTTGTTTAGTCTCAATTTATTAAGTTAGATTTGATGATTACTTTAGTGTAGTTTGAATTAAAATGTCATTGATTATGTTTCAACAATGACATATTATGTAGCAGTTTGTATGTTTAATGTAATGAAATATCTAAGTTGGACTTTGTTGTTTTTTCATTCTCAACATTCAGTGCTGCTTATGATTCAGTATATTTTGTTTCTCTATGGCTTTTGATTCGTTTGGTAAAGAAATGGTATGTCGTATCAACTATAGCACTAGGCTTGCATTGTTTCTTTGAACACCGAAAACTAACTCATATTTTAAAACAGGCTGAATAGAAACTAAATGCTTAACATAACAATATTTTCAGGATCATCAGTTTATGGCAACTTACAGTAATAAAACAGTAGAAGTTTGTAACGCTGATTCATAACTTATTACAACTCCAGTAATACACACCTGGATTGTCCATTATTTATGATACGTATAAAATGAAAAAACGTAGTGAAGCTAGGTCTGAGCATTCAAGTTATAAGGTATCATGTTTGCTGTTATAACTTGCTCTTCCTTACCGGTCCCATCTCCTTCGCCTTTGCTTGCAACACATGCTTCTGTACTTTTCCAGTAGCAGTCTTTGGCAATGGGCCAAAGACTACTGATTTTGGCACCCTATATGCAGGCAGATTGGACCTGCAGAATTTCATTACATCCTCGCTCATCTTGCGTTCATTAGATTGATCGACCCCGGGCTTCAAAGTGATAAATGCACATGGAGATTCTCCCCATTATTGGTCTGGCCTGGCCACTATTGATGCTTCCATAACCGAGGGGTCTTTGTACATAATATTTTCAACCTCCACGCTACTGATATTTTCTCCTCCCGAAATTATGATGTCTTTTGATCTATCTTTAATTTCGATATAGCCATCTGGATGTTTCACAGCAAGATCCCGGAATGCTACCAACCGTTTGCAAAAGCCTCTGCATTGGATTTAGGGTTCTTTAGGTAACCTTTCATGACAACATTACCCCGAAATACAATCTCCCGGATAGTGGTTCCGTCTGCTGGGACAGGTTTCGTGTCTTTGTCGACAACTTCCAAGCCCTCGAAACCAACATACCGTACTCCTTGCCGCGAATTCAATTTAGCTTGTTCTTCTGGGGAGTTTGTCCCACTCAGGTTTCAATGCATTTACCGTCGATGGACCAAAGGTTTCAGATAAACCATAGGTATGTGTGACACGAAATCCATGTTGGGCCATAGCATGTAGAACAGAGGATGGCGGAGCGGCACCATCTGTCATTACATGTACAAGTCGAGGGAGGGGAACAACTTTCTCCTTTTGTGGGGCATTTACCAGAGTATTGAGCACCACTGGTGCAGCACAGAAATGAGTTACCCAGTTGTTGACAATGGCAGAATAAACACCCTCTGCTGTTACCTGCAAGAAACCCGATAACACATTGTAGCGAAACATATGTTACTATAGGAAGCGGCCAAATTTTTATTTAAGTTGATAGATTTAAAAAATCTTTCACCAATATTACAGCCGATTTGGAAATGAGGGCAAGTCTTAGTTTCATCTGGAATCATAGTTTTAGCACAAGGGAGGAAGAAAACTAGTCGCTTAGTCAAAAGTATGCTAATTACGATACAGTGGGGGAGGATAAGTAATAACTAGTTTTTTGACTTTAAATTTATTGATCTGAATATTGTTGTCCACTAACAATTTATGTATGGACTGGACAGAGTTTAGTCTCATATATGAGATACGTCTGCGCCGGATAGAGTATGTTTTGCTACTACATAGGTCTGTCTCAATCATATAGAACAAAGGAAATTATAATCAGAGCAAGCTCTACATCCTTTGTTATATCAATAGAAGAGATCAAAAAAATCACCTGTCGAAGGCAAATGCTTGTACCAGAAGTATAACCCAGAGCAATAGTCTTCCACTCATCTTGTGGTGGTTTCCATGGGAAACCTGGATCACTGGTCTCAAGGAATTTCTCATATTCAACTGCTCCTCTTTCTAAAGCATACTAAAGTGACTTTTATCACAGTTTTCATCCGCAATCACAATCACAAGTGGCGGCTTGAAGTTGCTCTTGGATTTGTCTGCCAAATTTTTTAAACCTTCCTCTGCCATTTTAAAGAACTCTTGGTCCACCATAACAACTGCAGAACCTGAATGCTCTAGAAGGAAAGAAGTAGCTCCTGCATTTAAACGAACGTTGACAGTGTTGATGACATCCCCAGCCATTGGGATTCCAAAATTAGCTTCATACAGGGCGGGATGTTTGGTGCAATAATTGCTACCTGCAAATGCAGACAATGAAATTTAGTAAAGTGGTAAATAATTAAGGTAATTCATCATGTTTTACATACTTTCAAACCATTATAAGACTTAGCGAATTAGAAAAAGGTATATATTTTCTTTAGCGAATTAGAAAAAGGTATATTTGATGAAAGTAAAACAATGCCAATGATGCAACAAACAAATAGATTACTTGATCTTGTACATTAACACGAGTGTTAATGGCAAGAGAAAAAAAATTACATAATAAATACACGAAAGATGCATGAAGCTTCAATCAGCTCATTGCCTATTTAGCGATTCGTATTCACACTTTGACACACACAAAATACCCCAAACAATCCCTAGAAGGAACACATCAAATGAAATTTGTACACTATTAATACATACCACTTGAGCCAAACAGTCAATTTGTTTGATACAAGTTTCAACAGTTTCAGATTCTATTTCTTGAGACTGCAACCCAACCGAACTTCATTTAAATTATAATATATTATTTTATTTTATTTAAATTTATTGTTCTGGACAATTAGACAGTAGATGTTGAACATTTACGCTTCACTCTACTGTACATACAAAGTACAAACAGATAATAAGTAGTAAGCTGAATTACTGTTTTTTTAGGAGTTGGATCGTTAAGAAAGACTCTTCTCCTTCACTTCTTGTTTGTGCGTTGCTCTTTCGCTTCCGGATCGTCTCAGCTCTCTCTCTCTCTCTCTCTCTCTCTCTCTCTCTCTCTCTCTCTCTCTCTCTCTCTCTCTCTCTCTCTCTCTCTGTGAGTTGGTTTCATCTCTATTTTAGGCAAATTTGTTATAGTTTAAGCTCAAATTAGTTGTTCGAGAATTGTTAATTTAGCTCAGATTTAGTAATAGATTATTGCATTTTAATCAAGAAGGATTTGTAGCTTCTGTTTTGAGCAGCACGATGTGCAAAGTTTATTACCTGTTGAGAGTGAGGTAACATATCGCTAATCTTATTAAACTTTAGGTGCTTGACTAGAAAAATTTTCTCAGTCAAAAACATGGTTTTGTTATCTATTAACTGAATTCAGTTTCTATATGCGTCAAACATAATCAAACATGTGACACTGAGGTTATGTATATTGTATACATCAGAATCCGCGTGAGGATATGTATTTAGTTTCCAAAAATACAAAATTCATGTGATGCTGGTTGAGTTTTTACCAAATATCTACTGCTTGGGCATTTATGAAAAAAAAATTATGTTCGTTTTCTTGATAAGAGCGAATTTCAAAGTAGTTATTTTAAGTCTGGGCTCTTGGTTTTCAGTGTATATACGAGGCTCTGGCAATTGTCATATTGTGGCACGCGAGATTTCTGTTTTTCTTTTCATCCCTTCTGCACACATAATAACATCAAAATATCAAATCATGCTGCATACCGTAGATCATCATATTTTTACATTTACCCTGAGTAATCCATCTTTTAGGTGCTCAGCCCTTTGATTCTGTAAACAAATTGATTATGTGGACTGTGGTTTTCAGACGAATGATTTACAAGATCATATAATATTATGTGGATTCGGATGTGTCGGCCAGGTATTGCCACAATCTTAAAACTAAGTCTATTAACTGTTTAATATGAGAGATTGAGGAACTTTATGAGTCTCGACTAATTCAGTATTTAGATCTTTGCTCAGCTAGAAGCTGAAAGACTAATTCCATTTGTTGCTCTGGATGTCAAGGAGGTGTGAGCGTGTACTCTGTCTAACCTTTATTCAAAGTAGACTGATAATCTGTAGAATCTCGCTCCTAAACTCTGGACCCTCCTTTATCCAAAGTAGACTAATAAATCTGTAAAAATCTTGCTCCTAAAGTACAGATTCTGCAAATATTTAGCTGAACTATAAGAGATTTAAGTTCCCCTCTATCGATAGATCTATAAATGCAACTTCAATATATAATGTTGTGCTTTCCTTCAGTGATCGAATATCAGTTGGGCGTGCCCTTGACCTTCTTGTGTACTTCGGTGATGCTGGCAGTAGAGAGAGGTATGGTTAAGGGAAATTAGCTGTGCCTTTTTAATTCTTTCCCAGACATGCTAATCTGCTTGGTGCCTACCTGGTTGACAGGTTCAGCATAAAGTTGGAGTTGAAAGAGCATGTGCTGCAGCAATAACTATGGATACTTCAGGTGCAAATTAAGAACTGTCTGGGCTCTGAACAAGTATTTTCCCAATCTCAAGACCTTTGTGCGTGCTCATGATGCTGATCATGGGATCAATTTGGAAAAAGCTGGTGCAGCAGCGAAATTTTTCTTGTTGGATTGATTTTGCAAATTACTATTTTTCTAATAATTTGGATTACATAATCTTTTTAGTTTTCTTTTTTTCTTTGAACATAAATGCTTGAAAAGGTGATTGTCTTCAACCTACCCCCAACTAGTAGGAACAAAGGAATAATTAATAATAGATCAGCATTGATATAGTTTCACAGCCAATATGTAATAGTAACGATAAGACTTAGTTTACTTTTCCTTCATACGTTGTGGAATCTGGAATAGGCTAGCTAATGAATGACTAAGAATTTTTATATGTGTATATTAATCTATGTTGCTTGGACTCTTCATTTTAGATTCAAGTACCCGTGTCGGACACTCGACACTTGGACTCAGACACTTATTTTAGGCCAAAAACATGCATATTTTTCAAAATCTTGCCGAGTCCGGTACTTGGACATGTATCCATGTCCGACACTTCTAGCCGAGTCCTAGTAACATAGATATTAATCAATAAATTGACAACAGTGAATTCCCTGTGCATGTATATGCAAGTCTGCTTAACTAAGAGCTTAAAACATTGCATTTGTATTGTGATGGTCGTTTTTAACCATTGGAGGAAGGGACAAAGGAGAAAAAGGTGGAGGAGACTGATTCAGTTATGAGGAACGATAATCCATCAGGTTGAATAGAACACCAATCATGTTGAAATTTTATGCTGGATAGGACTGTTGTTTAATAAATTTATTTATTCAAATAAATTTAAATTAAAGGGACGAGGGATAAAGATGTAATTAGATGAGGACAGTTTCATGGTCAGTGAAAAATAAAAATGGTAAAACAAGAAATGCATGCTTGCTCTTGCACAACGTGTTAGACTTTTATAAAGCTAAAAATTTGATTGAGATGTGTTTCTTCAATACTGAATGACACCAAGTCAATGGGTTCACCACCTAAAAGTTACCAGTCTACCATATCACCACCTAAAAATTACCAGTCTACCATAGTCGCACCGTTTGGTAAAATATAGATTTTTTTGGAAATATCATGCATCTTTTTCTGATATATATGGTGATTAGCTATAAATGGGCGTGTGTCCTCTGAATCTATAATTTGTGGAGTGATTGATACTGTAGTTTGGATGTGGATTATTCGTTTTATATTTGCTGCGAGAAGTATATTGTATTTTTTTGGTTAAATTACTAGGATTATTTTCTTTTATTAGTTAAAGTAGCTACGATTATTATTATGCAAGTTAAGTTTTAGCTCCTACATGAGGAGAGATATCTTCATTTTTAATTGTAATTGATTTATTATTAAAATTTAGTGTTCTTTTTGGAAATTTTTAATCGTTGTACGATTTATGTGAGGCGATCCTGAATCCTATTTTCGATTTCTGTCTTGCTTCAGTTGGGGGGAGTGTCCCTTTCTTCTCACTCAAAAGTAGCATCTTTATCGAACCGTTGAACCTTGCATATTTTAAATTGAAGATTTATGTTGCTGAGTTTTTGTTTTCAGCAGACGTTCAATTTCTTAAAGGAGCATCTGCATGTATGCCTTTGCACATCAATATATGTTCAATTCACTTGAGAGAATATCACAATTTTACAAGTATTTGCTCTTTTCATCTCGATTCCCTATATACTGAAACTGAATCCTTTACATGTCAGTTTGTGGGAGTTCAATTAATTTTTAGCGCAGGTTTAGCTAGGCATCTATATTAGGACCATTGTGAGGGCTAAGTTATTAAAATTTAGATTTGTTCTATTGCATCCTAAACTTCCAATCTTCATGTAGGTTAAATATTCTTGCTGAGATTCTTCGTTTTGGTTATTGTGAGTTTTACAAAGATTGGTTGAATGCAAAATCTGCGGAGGAGGTATTTTCTTATGTTCTGTACGAGTTGAAAAAACTTTCGTCGCCTCCACTGCTACACATGACCGACAATTTGGAGAAAGTGGAATATGGTAATCTCTCTTGCTCGTGTGATTGTGATGTTTTCTCCACATTAGTCTAATTCTTGTCAGGATAGCAGTTCTATGGTAGAACATAAGAAATATTGAGTTGCATTTGTTGACAATGCCTGTGTCAAGAAGGAATACCCTGTGTCAAGTGTGATAGGGGAAACATGCAAGATTCAATATATTTTGTTTCTCTGTGGCTTTCTTTGATACAATTTTCAACAGTTTCAGATTCTATTTTTTGAGACTGCAAGCCGAGAAGAGGAAGGCATTCGCCTTAGAAGTTGGAATCATTTGAAGACAAAATTAGGCCTGCTAAGTTCTGGCAAGAATAGATCATAACTGCGAATGCGAGGTAAGCAGAATGTTATAGTTAGCCACCAAATGTAATAAATTGTAATAAAAGTTATTTACGATATGAACACAGCATCTGCGTTAATGGTTGTGTAGTCTTCCTCCTTTTACTTGTCATGAAAAACCTGTCACCTTAAAGTTAACTTTTATGTGTCAAGTTTACCTCTGGTTTGGACATTACTAATGGATCATGGAAACATTTCATTAGTTCCCTGAAAAAAAAAGAGTCCTTACCCCAGTGCTTGTGTTCAACAATGATTTGCATATTTGCTAGCTTATATCCCGTGCAATGCACGGTTTTCTTTAATATTTCATTATTTTTATTAAAATTTTTGAAATTATATCTTTTTTGAAGAAATTTTAATATATATTTATATGTGTATATAATAAATTGAATTTATATATCTAACAATATAAGTATTTTAATTTAATAAATTGTTGACGTAATCTTTAGTAGTATTTTAGATATTAAAATAGAAAAATATTTTTAAATAATAAATATAACGGTTCGTATGAACACAGCATCTGCGTTAATGATTGTGTAGTCTTCCTCCTTTTACTTGTCATGAAAAACCTGTCACCTTAAAGTTAACTTTTATGTGTCAAGTTTACCTCTTGTGTGGACATTACTAATGGATCATGGAAACATTTCATTTGTTTCCCTGAAAAAAAGAGAGTCCTTACCTTCAGTGTTTGTGTTTAACGGCTTTTTAAGTAAGACTTTGCTCAGTTGAGTCCATTTGCTATGCTATGCAAAAAAAACTAGCATAATGACCCGTGTCATTTTCTAGAACTGTATTCATAAAAATGTGCAAAATACTTATATAGGTCCATGCTTCATCCTATCAACATCACAAAGCCTACAGTGAAAAAGTTACATATCAGATTTCAAGTCGCATTTTACCCGCGATGCCTTAATTGACGATTAACAAAGGTAAAAATTGTTCATTAAAAATGAGCCAAGACTACTCCCTACGTAGCTTGTTGTATGTGTAGAGCCATGTTTCTTTCCATATTCAGGATGGTCCATATTACCTATTCAACAAACTGGTCCATAGTATCTATTCAACAAACCAACAATTAACCAAAGCATGTTAAGAAAAACATGCTCAGTTGAGTCCATTTGCTATGCTATGCAGGTGGTAGTACGACATTGACAGCATGTTAAGAAAAACAAATATTCTCTCCCTTTTTATTTGTTCCTTTAGAAAAAAATTGTTTCTAAATACTTGTCTCTATATATTTTAATAGCTAACATATTCTTGATGTGTAATTTGTTTCAACAATGATTTGCATACTTATTGTTTCAAAATTTTAACTTAAAAAATGTTAAATTAATTACAAAAATTTCTCGAGGATAAGGATAATTAGTATAACATTCATTAGCCGATTACCCGTGTCAAGCACGAGCCGAGCACATTAAAATATTAATATTAATAAATTAATAATAAATATTATTAATAATTGTATTTGTCGAGAATTGAGTGATAAAAATGATATAATAAATAACCACTATTTAATTATGTAGTTTTAGATAATCAAATTGTGGGTAAAACTAAAGAAATTAAAGTAAATTAATAAATCTTGTAATATTACGTAGGTGCAAGGAATCAAATGCTCGATGAAACTAATTAATTTAAAGTAAATAAATTAATTTTATATAATTACATATTTTTAAGTAATAGAACCCTAGATGAAAGATAAAGAATTTAAAGTAGATAAATCTTAGTTGCGAGAAATCGAATCCAAATTTAGTGATAATCAAATTGCGAGGAATCGAACTGAGATTTAGTGATAACCAAATTTGATACTTTTGTTTATTAATAAAGAGTATAGATACGCTAGCATAAGGATAATTATGCGATGAAATGCATAAATTGTGATGGTAAATTGGTACTCAAGGTCAATGATGACAAAGAGGTATTGCTTTCTTTCTCGTATTTATTCGAGTAAATTGTGAATTTGGGGCTGGAATTTGCGTAATGAAGCTCTTTTCGTAGTTGGATTTTTCAAGTTCTTGATTTTGTAGCCGGCTGTTGTTTTCGTGTTTTTAAAAAGGGTACGGCCCTTTTTGATGTGTAAAAGGGTTGGTTTTAGTCCAGGTGATTATAAAGGTGGGTACGCATTAATGATTATAGCTTCAGCTGCTACTAAAAATTGATTTTAAAAATCTAAAAATTTTGGAAAGAAAAAAAAAGTGTAAATAAATAAATTAGAGAAAAAAAATATTTTTTAAAAATATTTACAAAAATATGGTACCATAAGTAATCAAATAAATTTTTTTTTTACGATTTGTAACAAAAAATAATACAATATAATTTATTTTTACATTTTTCTGAAAAATAATTACAATAACTTTTGCATTTAAGATTGCATAAAATAATAGCACATCACTGTAAAGAAGGCAAAGGATAAAAAAAACCGGGTCGAAGTCGAACCGGGTCATTAAAACAACAAAATTGGGGTCAAATTAGATATTGTAGAGAGAAAGAAAGAGACCTAGAAAGAGAGAGAAGGGGGTTAGGGTTTAATAAAAGAAAAAGGGGGAAATCATTTCATTAGGGGAAAAAGGGGCGCGCAAAATCCTAATTTCATTTCTTTTCAATCAAAAGATTGTACTCTCTCCGTTCCAATTTAATTTGTATAGGATTTTGCTTCTTGCTGCTCCTTAACTTTTACCCCTCAGTGTTGTTGAAACTGAATCATACAGATCCAAAAACAATCCTCTGAATCTATACACACACGCATCTGTGTATCTATAATTTGGTGTATTAACGTTGTACATATTAACCTTACTTATTTATAGAAATATATTATTAAATAATAATATTACTTATTTATAACCAAATACCTTTTTCACCTAAAATACATTATTTTTTCTAACAAAATCCCATACTTTTTCAAATATATCATGGGCAATTACCTTTTTTTAACTAAAACATGTTAGTTTTTCTATTTTTCCTTACTAAAACCCCTCATTTTCCAAAAATATTACGGACAAACATTTAGTTATTTATTTTTAAACCTATTTTAATATTATAATATTTTTAAAAGTTTACCTATTTTAACATGTCTACTTATTTTAAATATTTTTTAAAATATTAAAATATTATTTTTGTTATGCCATATTTTCGGCTGCCTCAATTATCTCCTAATTTCCCAATATTGATTTAATAATGATTAATTGCTTAACCACTAAGTAATATCCTCTCTCTGAAACGAGGAAACAATCAATCTAATTCAATCAGTTACTAAAAATATCTTCAAACGATTCTTTCAAATCAGGAAAGAATCACAACGCTAATATAACTCTAAAAAGATAAAATCAACTTATCTCAACATATCCCTTAACAATCACAGAGATTAAAAATATTATCCTATCACAGAACTGCGTTGGCTTGATACCTATATATAAACAGGGTACGCAGGCATCTTGGAATAGGATCCGACACATCTAACAAGTCGAGACACCTTTCAAGTCCAGCCCCAAAACATCCAAAAATCCCAAATCCCCCTATTTTCATAATTCGTTATTCCAGCAATTCCCCGAAATTTGTTATCACCAAATTCCTCCGTTAACAATTGGCGCTAGAAGGAGGGGATGATTTTTGATTGTGGAGGACAATCAATCTATAAAATACACATGAGGGGTTATTATGGATCTGTAGCGGCTTTAATGGAGGAGCAGAACGGTGGAGGCGTTCGTTCGTGGTTATGTTCAAAATTAAGATAAGTTTTCTTATGATTTTGTCCGTACAAATAAGCTATCTTATAAAATTCGTAGTAAATTTATTACATGTTAGATTTTGATGATTTTTTATGATCCGGAAAGCTTTTGTGATTTCCTGCAACTTTCGTTATTGGTGTTTTCTGAGATTATGTTTCCATCTATTCTCGAAACCACAAAACATAATCAGATCCCGTTTTTCAGTATTGAGAAGTTAATCAGCAGACGTTTTATTTGATTCCCGATTCGTTATAAGTCCGTTTCTGACGAGCCATATATCATCGGAAAGATCTTTTCGTTTCCTACAACTTTCATGTTTTGTGTTTTCCAAGAAAATATCGTTTACAGGGCCAAAAAGGTAAAAAACATATCTTGACAGAATCTGAATCACGGAGATGTTAAAGAATTGTGATGCAATATTCGTAGCACATGATTTGATTACTTCACTAGCTCGTGCATGGACAAAAATAAGTGTGGAAAATCCTTATCTGATAAGGGTAATGTTTTTTAAAGCTCTATTTTCCAAGGAGGATAATATTTTTGAAGAACCTATTTCGAGTAGGATAATATTTTTGAAGACCCTCTTTCGAAGAAGGATAATATTTTTGAAGACCCTCTTTCGAAGAGGATAATATTTTAGAAGACCCTCTTTTGAAGATGATAATCTTGTTTGAAGTCCCTACGGGGTGATCGTCTTGTGAAGGCCCTTCGGGATAATCTTGTTTTGAAGGCCCTGCATCATTCACATCATGCATTCATTAATCATCATGTGCATCATTCGCATCATGCATTCATTCATATCATCATGTGCATCATACATTTAATCGTAAACATTGGACACTCTTAGATTCTATGGTTGTCTCTGTGTGATATTTTCGAAGACCCTTATTTGCGTAGGGTATTGCTTGAATTATTTTTGAAGACCCTTCTTTAAGGTGTTGCTTGAAAATTATTTTTGAAGGCCCTTCTTTGATGAAGGTGTTGCTTGGAATTATTTTTGAAGGCCCTTTTTTAAGGTGTTGCTTGAACATTATTTTTGAAGGTCCTTCTTTAAGGTGTTGCTTGGAAATTATTTTTGAAGGACCTTCTTTAAGGTGTTGCTTGAGAATTATTTTTGAAGGCCCTTCTTTAAGGTGTTGCTTGGAAATTATTTTTGAAGACCCTTCTTTAAGGTGTTGCTTAGAGATTATTTTTTAAGACCTTCTTTATGAAGGTGTTGCTTGGAGTACCTTGGTAAACCCGTACTTCCGGGGTGCTTATCCGTACTTCCGGAAAGCTCACCCAGAAGAGAGTTCTACCTCTTAAGAAGGCGAGGTTACTCTTCCCTTTTCTTAAACTCTGCTTTGCATAGAGTGTATAAGAAGGCGAGGTTACTCTTCCCTTTTCTTAAACTCTGCTTTGCATAGAGTGTATAAGAAGGCGAGGTTACTCTTCCTTTTTTCTTAAACTCTGCTTTGCATAGAGTGTATAAGAAGGCGAGGTTACTCTTCCCTTTTCTTAAACTCTGCTTTGCATAGAGTGTATAAGAAGGCGAGGTTACTCTTAACTAATTCTTAAACTCTGCTTTTCATAGTGTGTATAAGAAGGCGAGGTTACTCTTCCCTTTTCTTAAACTCTACTTTGCATAGAGTGTATAAGAAGGCGAGGTTACTCTTCCCTTTTCTTAAACTCTGCTTTGCATAGAGTGTATAAGAAGGCGAGGTTACTCTTAACTAATTCTTAAACTCTGCTTTGCATAGAGTGTATAAGAAGGCGAGGTTACTCTTAACTAATTCTTAAACTCTGCTTTGCATAGAGTGTATAAGAAGGCGAGGTTACTCTTCACTTTTCTTAAACTCTGCTTAGCATAGAGTGTATAAGAAGGCGAGGTTACTCTTCCCTTTTCTTAAACTCTGCTTTGCATGAGTGTATAAGAAGGCGAGGTAATTATCTTATTCTCATTCTCCTACACTTACAAAGTTACTCGTACATATGTTCTTCTCACATCTCGCATGTTGTCTCTCTCGCAAGCACAGACATATTACGGGCACATCATGTTGTCTCTCTCGATTTTACAGGCATATTACGGGTAATTATTTTCTTCATATTATCAGCTAATCTTCTACTCCTAGTTGTTTCATTGACTCAGGAAATTCAGAAGATCAAAACACACTTAGTTCTCCAGTCCATCAAGCTGCACTGAAGAACTGGGGGTAGTTGTTATGCCATATTTTCGGCTGCCTCAATTATCTCCTAATTTCCCAATATTGATCTAATAATGATTAATTGCTTAACCACTAAGTAATATCCTCTCTCTGAAACGAGGAAACAATCAATCTAATTCAATCAGTTACTAAAAATATCTCCAAACGATTCTTTCAAATCAGGAAAGAATCACAACGCTAAAATAACTCTAAAAAGATAAAATCAACTTATCTCAACATATCCCTTAACAATCACAGGGATTAAAAATATTATCCTATCACAGAACTGCGTTGGCTTGATCCCTATATATAAACAGGGTACGCAGGCATCTTGTAATAGGATCCGACACATCTAACAAGTCGAGACACCTTTCAAGTCCAGCCCCAAAACATCCAAAAATCCCAAATCCCCCTATTTTCATAATTCGTTATTCCAGCAATTCCCCGAAATTTGTTATCACCAAATTCCTCCGTTAACAATAGCGTACGATTAGCCAGCCTTGCGGCGATACGCTAGTATAAGGATAATTAGTATCAATAATGCACGTATAGGTATGATGTTCCGTTATCATTTACATGAAATATCCTTAATCAAAAAATTAATGTTGTATTCTTACAATTTACTTAGAATCATGTCAATGTTTTACATGATTTTAGCAACATAATCAGTATTTTATGTGATTTTAGTCAATAATTTTAGCTAGTTGGAAATGCAATTATTAATGCAATTATTAAGACCAATCGAGTGAAAAAATAATTCAACTCATATTTTCTTAAAATGTGTGATTTTCAACAAAGGAAAATGCACATAAGTTTCTATTTACCAATTTACAATACATGAGTACATTGATATGATTATAATTATCTGATTAAATTTTTGTAATTATAAAAATAAACCTCTGTATTCATATTCATATGATAAATCTTTTGTGCATCAATCTCTTAATTGAATTTACTAATTAATTTGAGTATGGGAATATATTTTAGGATAGATAAGAAAAATTAGCATCAATGATTCAGGAAAGATCATAAAAAGAGGGTAAAAAAATGAGAACTTACCTTCTCCGTTGTCACCTGCATGAAATATATACATCATTCCTTAAAATTAAAAAATTAAAACCAGTTTATTAGGTGGTACATATATACGACACACATACACATACATCTTATTCATCACATCTTTGCGGGATTGTTTGCTACAATTTGCTTAGAACCATGACGGTTTACCCTGATGATCTCAACTTGCCGGCTTCACGACCCGAAACTATGAAACGAGTATTCTACGTTTTTCTAGGATATATCTGCGTTGGGATCCCTATTGCGTACCTTCTTGATACTTTTATAATTAGGGTACTGACAACGAACTTATACAGCGAGATTCCAACTATGAAAATTGACTCGATTACAGTTTCCAACTTCAACCTCTCAAATCCTGTTTCTGCCCATTGGAACATCAACATGACCATGCATAGTACTCGTTCATCTTTCGAGTTTTCGGACAGCACAGTGTCGATTTTTCACAAAAGCAAAGAGGATGCACTTTGGATGACTAGGCTCAATGGGTTCGATATGAGGCCAGAAAACACTACTTTTCACTTTGCACTTAGACTTTGGGGGATTAGTAGATGTAAACGATACGACTGTAAGAGCGATTGGAGACAAAATTACAAATAACCTTGGAGCAGTTGAATTTAATGTTCAGTTTAAGGCTGATCATCCGAGAGGCAGGAGAGTAAGTCAGCTAAAACAGAATATGTATGGTTCTGCATACAAGGTCAAAATGATGGAAATAAGCTGTGATGTGTTGTTGCTTTTCGGATCTCCGGATAAGACACGGGCATCTATGTTGATGACTAGTAAATATCCAGCGTGCATTGTGGTTCATCCTTCACGTTATGCAACGGGTGCATGTTAGTTTGTCGTTAATTTGCAAGAATATATAAGTTGCGAAACAAACGACTCTATTAGATTATAGATATCTATCACAGCTCGGTATAATATTCTTTCTTCATATGTAACTTTAAGTATTATGCTGTCATTAATATTAGGATTCATTTTTTTTTTTTGATCAATACAGTATTAGTTTAGTTTATATGCAATAAAAATCTACTTTTCATGAGAATGGACACCAATCAAACGGCTCAGTGGCCTTTTACTGAACCTGCAAAGGCCACAACTTCGTAGAGGACGAGCATTTTAGCTACGCCAGGACCAGCGTTACACTCTTCTTTGTTCTCCAGGCTGATAGCACCTGGTAAAGCCTGACATTATTAACAAGATCATCTAGTGTTTTACTATGAGCTTCTCTCCTATCTTTCTCTGTTTTTTTATGTTCATCAATCACCTGTGCATTATCTGGACACACCTTAACACCCATCTGCAATAAAAAACTAAGAATATACTCACTTTGATTCAAAAGTACTTGTGTTTTAGATAAACTTGATACTTGACGGGCCTCATATATATATACATACATGCAAGGAAAAGAGAAGCAGATACTGAATTGTGAGCAAGTACCACGTAGTTTTTTTAAAATAAACATGTTGTCTTCTCTATGGACTTGCATGTCTATTGACTACTGCTACGCCTCCTTCAATAATAATACTTCAATATGTTATATGCATCAATCATAGTCTTCTACGCAAAGAACGGTCAAGAATCTAATTTATATTTGGTTGTGTTGATTCAACAATAATAATGTCACTTAGGTGTTAATCAAGTTCCCATTAGATAATGTACTAATGCGTAGGCGTCAGATAAGGTTCTGAGGTAGCATTCGGTACGCTCCAAATGTAGAGTCGAATACCAGTGCCATTTGTGCCACAACCGTGACAGACTCAAATACCAGCACCTCCCACATTTTGCCTAAATCTACTTGAAAAGGTCGTCTCACTATATTCGTCGACTCTGTTATTTCAATAGGATAATGTGAAGGGAGTGCCTTTGGTGCCGTTTTTATAGTAACACCAAAATTTCCAACCACAATGGTACCGTGAGGGCTCAAAAAAGATATGCTACTAGTGTCCCGTGAAGATCATTTTTGGGAGCCGGAAGATAGATTTTGTAAAATATCCAAGCCCTCCAAACCAACATACCGTACCCCTTACCACGAATTCAATTTAGCTTGTTCTTCTGGGGATAGTTTGTCCCATTCAGGTTTCCATGCATTTACTGTCGATGGACCAAAGGTTTCAGATAAACCATAGGTATGTGTGACACGAAATCCATGTTGGGCCATAGCATGTAGAACAGAGGATGGCGGAGCAGCACCAGCTGTCATTACATGTACAAGTTGAGGGAGGGGAACAACTTTCTCCTTTTGTGGGGCATTTACCAGAGTATTGAGCACCACTGGTGCAGCACAGAAATGAGTTACCCAGTTGTTGGCAATGGCAGAATAAACACCCTCTGCTGTTACCTGCAAGAAACCCGATAACACATTGTAGCCAAACATAGATATTACTATAGGAAGCGGCCAACTTTTTATTTAAGTTGATATATTTAAAAATCTTTTACCAATATTACAGCCGATTTGGAAATGACGGCAAGTCTTAGTTTCATCTGGAATCATAGTTTTAGCACAAGGGAGGAAGAAAACTAGTCGCATAGTCAAAAGTATGCTAATTACGATACAGTGGGGGAGGATAAGTAATAACTAGTTTTTTGACTTTAAATTTATTGATCTGAATATTGTTGTCCGCTAACAATTTGTGTATGGACAGAGTTTAGTCTCAGATATGAGATACGTCTGCGCCGGATAGAGTATGTTTTGCTACTACATAGGTCTGTCTCAATCATATAGAACAAAGGAAATTATAATCAGAGCAAGCTCTACATCCTTTGTTATATCAATAGAAGAGATAAAAAAAAATCACCTGTCGAAGGCAAATGCTGGTCCCACATAGAGCAGCCAGCGTCCAAGGAAAACACCAACCATTGCAATGAAACATGGGCGACGTCCATAAATACACAGCTCCTTCAGTCATTCTCCATATGACTACATTACTCAATGCCATGAGATACGCTCCTCTATGATGCAAAACCACACCCTTGGGGCTGGCTGTTGTACCAGAAGTATAACCCAGAGCAATAGTCTTCCACTCATCTTGTGGTGGTTTCCATGGGAAACCTGGATCACCAGTCTCAAGGAATTTCTCATATTCAACTGCTCCTCTTTCTAAAGCATACTAAAGTGACTTTTGATCACAGTTTTCATCCGCAATCACAATCACAAGTGGGGGCTTGAAGTTGCTCTTGGATTTGTCTGCCAAAATTTTTTAACCTTCCTCTGCCATTTTAAAGAACTCTTGGTCCACCATAACAACTGCAGAACCTGAATGTTCTAGAAGGAAAGAAGTAGCTCCTGCATTTAAACGAACGTTGACAGTGTTGATGACAGTTATAGGTTTATCTCCTAGCATTTTTTCTCATACCTCAAACTAAACGAGGCTAAAAGTACGGGTTACCAAACCAAATGATTAAGTCCACTCTTTTAGCAGCAACTAGCAATAATAAATTAAACAGAGTGAACTAAATTTTCGGGATAGCATTATAAATTTATATACACATGAGTCGGAAAAACATGTTACAATTGGCATCATGTAGGAGGATTTGTTTATTAAATTGGTGATACTTGTAAATATAATCACACAGAAGTGAACTGAACAAAGATAAAAGCTATTTTAATTGTAGCAATTAGTGACTATTAACCACATATTTACGATGCGAACACAGCATCCGCGTTAATGGTTGTGTAGTCTTCCTCCTTTTACTTGTCATGAAAAACTTGTTACCTTAAAGTTAACTTTTATGTGTCAAGTTTACCTCTGCTTTGGACATTACTAATGGATCATGAAAACATTTCATTAGTTCCCTGAAAAAAAGAGTCCTTACCCCGGTGCTTGTGTTTAACGGCTTTTTAAGAGCATGTTGAGAAAAACAAATATTCTCTCCCTTTTTATTTGTTCCTTTAGAAAAAATTGTTTCTAAATACTTGTCTCGATATAATTTAATAAATTGTTGACGTAATCTTTAGTAATATTTTAGATATTAAAATAGAAAAATATTTTTAAATAATAGATCTAACGGTTCGTATGAACACAGCATCTGCGTTAATGGTTGTGTAGTCTTCCTCCTTTTACTTGTCATGAAAAACTTGTCACCTTAAAATTAACTTTTATGTGTCAAGTTTACCTCTGGTGTGGACATTACTAATGGATCATGGAAACATTTCATTTGTTTCCCTGAAAAAAAGAGAGTCCTTACCTTCAGTGCTTGTGTTTAACGGCTATTTAAGTAAGACTTTGCTCAGTTTAGTCCATTTGCTATGCTATGCAGGTGGCAGTACGAGCAGTAAGACATTGACAGCATGTTAAGAAAAACAAATATTCTCTTCCTTTTTATTTGTTCCTTTAGAAAAAATTGTTTCTAAATACTTGTCTCGATATAATTTAATAGCTAACATATTCTTGATGTGTAATTTTTTTCAACAATGATTTGCATATTTGCTAGCTTATATCCCGTGCTAGCACGGTTTTCTTTAATATTTCATTATTTTTATTTAAATTTTTGTAATTATATCTTTTTTGAAGAAATTTTAATATATATTTATATGTGTGTATAATAAATTGAATTTATATATCTAACAATATAAGTATTTTAATTTAATAAATTGTTGACGTAATCTTTAGTAGTATTTTAGATATTAAAATAGAAAAATATTTTTAAATAATAGATCTAACAGTTCGTATTTATTTGCCAGGAACAGGAACAATCAGAACAACAAACAGCTTTTTCACAGTCCAATAGGAACAATAATTTCTGTTTCCACGGTACTAGGTTTAATATAAAGTGATCACCTTATATATGTTATCTATTTACTTTTACATTTAATTTTTTTTAGTATAATTCTGAGTATAATTCTAAAAGATTTAAAAAAAACATATATCATAATAAACATATTAATATTAATGATTATTTCAATTATTATTATTTCTTACTTGTTTTTATAATTCTATCATTTATTTGTTTTATTATTGTACTTTTCATTTATTTTATTAGTGTTATTTTTTTTTATACAATTTCACGTGTACAATTTCTGTAGCTAGTGCACAGCCTTCAATAGGTTGTGCTAGAGGCTTTAATTTCTTATTGCAGTTATAATCTGTGTGGCTTTGCTAATATTTGTATGATGCAGACTGCAGTTATGCATTGCTGTTCCGTTCCATATATTCAAGTTTTGGTGTTTCATGGGAATGATGTTGCAGGTATTTTTAATACAGATACATCATGCATTAAAATCCAGTTACAGCTGATGCATATAAAATACACGAGGTTAGCATGTGTTGCGAATATTAAAATAACTTATTTAAGAGGGTTCTTTAGCTTAATGTAGTCCCTCGAAACTGCTCTTAGAATTTGGAAGAACATTAAAATGTACCAGCTCGTAGTTAAACTTTTAACAAGCATGGGCATTATTAGCCTATTTGCTATTTGAGCTGTAGGTCTTCTGAGTGCCTTTCTTTTACTGTAATAGGTCCCACTGGTCTTGTTCACAAAGTATTTGCAAGAAGTACACGAATTCGATGGTATGGCTTTCTTTTTCATCTTACACATGGCTGACCGCAGTTTCAATTGTTTTCACCATATCACTCCTTTTACTTCACAAACAAAAGTTAAAAAACCACAGAACTTTGCAAGAAGCAGTTGTTGGAAGTCTTTTTTGTAATGTTATTTGATGTTTTTAATTTGACTTGATAAATTTAAATCGAATCAATGTTGCAGACCCGGAATTATCTATGCATCGAGTTAATCAGACTCAGAATGCCTAATTAAAAATGAAAAATCTTAACATCGCTGCATAAAATTGTTAAACAAACCATCTTTTGTTTCTAGGCTACTTATAACTGAGGCAGGAAGTGAAAATTTTGAACTGTATTGCTTTGGTAATCAATTAGTTTTATTCTTGTAACTGAGAATTGGGCCTGTTCTTTTGGGCGCACTGTATGTTGTTGGATGGTACGGCTATCATAATGTTCAAGTGGTTACTGCAACATTTGCAATCATCTAGTTTATATTTTACATTCCGAGGGTAAGAGATTAATACTGTATTAGTGATGCGGATGAAGCAGTTCTATGGTAGAACATAAGAAATATTGAGTTGCATTTGTTGACAATGCCTGTGTCAAGAAGGAATACCCCGTGTCAACTGTGATAGGGGAAACATGCAAGATTCAATATATTTTGTTTCTCTGTGGCTTTCTTTGATACAATTTTCAACAGTTTCAGATTCTATTTTTTGAGACTGCAAGCCGAGAAGAGGAAGGCATTCGCCTTAGAAGTTTGAATCATTTGAAGACAAAATTAGGCCTGCTAAGTTCTGGCAAGAATAGATCATAACTGCGAATGCCAGGCAAGCAGAATGTTATAGTTAGCCACCAAATGTAATAAATTGTAATAAAAGTTATTTACGATATGAACACAGCATCTGCGTTAATGGTTGTGTAGTCTTCCTCCTTTTACTTGTCATGAAAAACCTGTCACCTTAAAGTTAGCTTTTATGTGTCAAGTTTACCTCTGGTTTGGACATTACTAATGGATCATGGAAACATTTCATTAGTTCCCTGAAAAAAAGAGTCCTTACCCCAGTGCTTGTGTTCAACAATGATTTGCATATTTGCTAGCTTATATCCAGTGCGATGCACGGTTTTCTTTAATATTTCATTATTTTTATTTAAATTTTTGAAATTATATCTTTTTTGAAGAAATTTTAATATATATTTATATGTGTATATAATAAATTGAATTTATATATCTAACAATATAAGTATTTTAATTTAATAAATTGTTGACGTAATATTTAGTAGTATTTTAGATATTAAAATAGTAAAATATTTTTAAATAATAGATCTAACGGTTCGTATGAACACAGCATCTGCGTTAATGGTTGTGTAGTCTTCCTCCTTTTACTTGTCATGAAAAACCCGTCGCCTTAAAGTTAACTTTTATGTGTCAAGTTTACCTCTGATGTGGACATTACTAATGGATCATGGAAACATTTCATTTGTTTCCCTGAAAAAAAGAGAGTCCTTGCCTTCAGTGCTTGTGTTTAACGGCTTTTTAAGTAAGACTTTGCTGAGTTGAGTCCATTTGCTATGCTATGCAGGTGACAGTACGACATTGACAGCATGTTAAGAAAAACAAATAGTCTCTCCCTTTTTATTTGTTCCTTTAGAAAAAATTGTTTCTAATTACTTGTCTCGATATATTTTAATAGCTAACATTTTCTTGATGTGTAATTTGTTTCAACAATGATTTGCATACTTATTGTTTCAAAATTTTAACTTTAAAAATGTTAAATTAATTACAAAAATTTCCCGAGGATAAGGATAATTAGTATAACATTCATTAGCCGATTACCCGTGCCAAGCACGAGGCGAGCACATTAAAATATTAATATTAATAAATTAATAATAAATATTATTAATAAATGTATTTGTCGAGAATTGACCGATAAAAATAATATAATAAATAATCACTATTTAATTATGTAGTTTTAGATAATCAAATTGTGGGTAAAACTAAAGAAATTAAAGTAAATTAATAAATCTTGTAAGATTACGTAGGTGCAAGGAATCAAATGCTCGATGAAACTAATGAATTTAAAATAAATAAATTAATTTAATATAATTACATATTTTTAAGTAATAGAACCTTAGATGAAAGATAAAGAATTTAAAGTAGATAAATCTTAGTTGCGAGAAATCGAATCCAGATTTAGTGATAATCAAATTGCGAGGAATCGAACCGAGATTTAGTGATAACTAAATTTGATACTTTTGTATTATTTTGTTTATTAATAAAGAGTATAGATACGCTAGCATAAGGATAATTATGTGATGAAATACATAAATTGTGATGGTAAATTGGTACTCAAGGTCAATGATGACAAAGAGGTATTGCTTTCTTTCTCGTATTTATTCGAGTAAATTGTGAATTTGGGGCTGGAATTTGCGTAATGAAGCTCTTTTCGTAGTTGGATTTTTCAAGAGCTTGATTTTGTAGCCAGGTGTTTTCGTGTTTTTAAAAAGGGTACGGCCCTTTTTGATGTGTAAAAGGGTTGGTTTTAGTGAGACCTGGCAATTGGACCATGTCGTGTACTTTCGTATTTTCGTGTACTTATTGTAAAACTCATATCCGACCCGTTTTGGATTCGTGTACTAAATTTGAAACACATATCCAATTTAAAACGTGTCGTGTACTTTACGTGTCGTATTCGTGTACATTAAACAAAAATATAAATATAATTTAATTAAAATTTATATATTATAAAACTATTTTAATTATGTAAATTTTTATGAAATGTGTATTAAATATGTAATACATACAATTTTACAAAAATTTGTAAATATAACTTATATATATAAATGTATACTTTTTATATATAAATGTATAACTTACTGCTAATCAGTGGTGAAACTTTTATTTATTTTTCATATGTAATTCCTTATATATTTTCTAAATATGCAATACTATAAATAATATATATTTTTTAAAATTATTTATTTACTTCATTAATTCGTGTACTTTCGTTTCGTGTCGTGTACCTATAGTGAAAACCCAAACCCGACACTAATTATATTCGTGTTTTTTCGTGTTC
Organism: Heracleum sosnowskyi; assembly: GCA_030848705.1. Taxonomy (NCBI): domain Eukaryota; kingdom Viridiplantae; phylum Streptophyta; class Magnoliopsida; order Apiales; family Apiaceae; genus Heracleum; species Heracleum sosnowskyi. Next base: position 129,762,322 of record CM061241.1, on the reverse strand, counting down.
GTGTACCAAATTTTTGCAATCAAACACTAATTATCCGTGTCGTGTTCGTACCGTGTTCACGTGTCGTGTATCAAATTGCCAGCTCTAGTTTTAGTTTTAGTCCCGGTGATTATAAAGGTGGGTATGCATTAATGATTACAGCTTCAGCTGCTACTAAAAATTGATTTTAAAAATCTAAAATTTTTGGAAAGAAAAGAAAAGCGTAAATAAATAAATGAGTGAAAAAGAATATTTTTTGAAAATATTTACAAAAATATGGTACCATAAGCAATCAAATATAATTTTTTTTTACGATTTGTAAGAAAAAATAATACAATATAATTTATTTTTACATTTTTCTGAAAAATAATTACAATAACTTTTGAATAAAATAATGAGCAATGCTAGAGGTACCGAATTGGGGTACAAAATTTAGGTACCGAATGATGGGGCATTGATGATATGTCAATTTAGAATGTTTTAATTGATGATATTGATGTGAATGCAGGTGGTTCCATTAATTTATAGCCAATTAAATGAAGACACGTGTCATTTTGTACATATTTTTGTACACAATTCGGTACCTCTGACATTATTCTAAAATAATAGCACATCACTGTAAAGAAGGCAAAGGATAAAAAAAACCGGGTCGAAGTCGAACCGGGTCATTAAAACAACAAAATTGGGGTCAAATTAGATATTGTAGTGAGAAAGAAAGAAACCTAGAAAGAGAGAGAAGGGGGTTAGGGTTTAATAAAAGAAAAAGGGGGAAATCATTTCATTAGGGGAAAAAGGGGCGCGCAAAATCCTAATTTCATTTCTTTTCAATCAAAAGATTGTACTCTCTCCGTTCCAATTTAATTTGTATAGGATTTTGCTTCTTGCTGCTCCTTAACTTTTACCCCTCAGTGTTGTTGAAACTGAATCATACAGATCCAAAAACAATCCTCTGAATCTATACACACACACGCATCTGTGTATCTATAATTTGGTGTATTAACGTTGTATAATATGGTTTATATTACATCATGGGACGACTTTGTAGAACGATCAGTTCAGTTGTTTCGTGCTCATCCCTTGTCTAATAATCTATATTTGTTTTTTATATTTATGGATTTTATTTTTTGTAAGTTTGAATTTCTTGTGTTTTATTTATGAATTGTTGAATTAATATTATGTTTTTTTAAATTTGTAGACACGTTATGTGATGAAATACAGAAATTGTTATGGTAAATTGGTACTCAAGGTCACTGATGACAAAGAGGTATTGCTTTCTTTCTCGTATTTATTCGAGTAAATTGTGAATTTGGGGCTGGAATTTGCGTAATGAAGCTCTTTTCGTAGTTGGATTTTTCTACTTCTTGATTTTGTAGCCAGGTGTTGTTTTCGTGTTTTTAAAAAGGGTATGGCCCTTTTTGGATGTGTAAAAGGGTTGGTTTTAGTCCATTGGTTGGTGATTATAAAGGTGGGTTGGTGATTTGTAAATTGATTGCAATGTTGCAATTTAAAGAGTGTACTAGGTTGATATCTAGTTAAGGTTATATAGAAATTTTGGTTATGCTAGTTTCTTAAAATTTGTAAGGCAAAGTAGGCAACCCTATTTAAAGTAAAATGGTTCATGGTGTTAGATTCTAAGAATAATGTACCTTCATAGATGTTAGTTTCTCATGCACTCTAGTAACTTCTGAAGTTTGAAGAGGGGGGGGGGGGTGTCAATAATAATTAAAGTTCAACTTGCTAATGAGATAATGATTTGGACCAACTTGCTAATGTTGCTAACTGAGATATGCGATCGCATTGGAAGTAATCCAGTTCCACATGTTCTGGAAAGAAGAGTAAATGCCCTTCCGATCGCCAAAATACTGATTTCTGAGCCGGTTCCGACTCGACCAGTAGGAAGAAATGTCTTCTTTGGACTCGCGGAACCTAATATGGAGTTGCAAAGGGATGAAATTGTGGGCCTTGTTTAATGTTTAAACAAGATGTCTTCTATTAGAATAATTTATGGAATATAGTTTAGTTTATGTAAGGAACTCTTTAATGTGTTTAATGCATGCTCTTAATTTAATGAATGAACTCTGCAATCTATTCTATATATAATACTGCAACATGGTACTTCAGTGAATCATTTTATTCTACGTCATCGCTCTGTTTATTTCTGCTGGCCTGCTGTGTATGTATAATATTTATATATATTGTGACCCTTCCCACTTCCGATTCTGCTTGTTCAAGTGTCTCAATGCCGGTGCCATATTCAAACGTCAAATCTATTCGATAAAAAGGAGATGAGATGGTGACAGAAGAATTTGACCCCAAAAAGATAATCAGGTGCATCAAATATGGAGCGGCACCACTGTATGATGATATGATTGAATCTTTTATGCATGGACTCTATTCTTCTGCTGGTATAACAAGAATTTGGCGGGACGTAAAGCTTCACCTCGAGTTAATCGTGCCTAATATACTCAGGTATTTTAATTGGCATTCATTCAATGTACAGGATACTATACAATAAGATTTTCTACCTCAAGGTTAATTATAAAAAGAAAGTTAAAAGAATCAATTTTTACACTTTTTATCGATTTACTGGCTAGAGAATATTAACTATTTATCTTTCATATCTGGTATGGTATTTTTATCTGTTTACGGATCTTATGACTTCTTTCATAATGTTTGAGAAGGAGACCTAAAATTGGTAACATGATTCACTAATAACTATGTGAGTTGAACCAAGCCTATGTATTCATTCTCAGTGGTTTTAATTCTTAAGTGGTTTGAGGTTACATTCAAATGCCATGTTTAGTTTATTAAGTCCAGAGTTTTATGTTTTATAATGATGAACCTGAGTGGACGCATACGTAATGCATTAGAACTTAAAAGAGTGTTCGTTGGAGTCATTACACTCTCCTGCAATATATCATGATTTATTTTGTTAAATATGTCAAGCTTGCGATTAAGCAACTGAGATTTCATGGTGTTTTAGTGTTAGAAATGACAAGTGTTAGGGAAGAACTGGATTACAATTTACAACACCCTTTGTGCCGGTTCTATGATTTTTTTTTTTTTTGGTTTCAGTTAACTATATAGAGCCCTTTTTGCTACAGTTGTGTCAATCAAATAAATTTATGAAGGAAGCTCTTGGACATCTGACCTGCAGCCTCCCGGGTAGCTATCTATATTCCTTGAATCCCTGACCATTTTTAAAATTTATTGTTTAAAGCATAATTCATGTCTTTAGCTCTGTTGTCTCTCATTAGGACGCTATGTGTGGATTTTGGGCAAAATTTGATTCAATTTAAAACGTTAGGCTGCTCAAAGTTTGAGGTCGTCCATGGAAATTTTTGTACCCTCAAATTTTACTACATATGGTTGTGACATGTTGAAACTTTGCAGTGAACAAGCCAACATTAGTGCAAGTATAACAGCCAAGAAGGCTTTGTGGCTGTGTTTCGCTGTTCCCCAACTCTCCATGCTGATTCTCATAGGATAAACAAGTCACTCATGCTTCCTTCTCAAAATTTTCTCAATATATTACGCTATAATTTTTGTTTGATAAATAATCTTTATTTTAGTTGACTTCTGACTCTGCCAACTAGGGGTGTTCACGGGTCGGGTTGGCCGGGTTGAAGGCATTTTGCAACTCGACCCAATTAGATCGGTTTGAAAAAATTTCAACCCAACCCGTAAAAAATAAATTCATAACCCAACCCTGCCCATTGTATATCGGTTTGGGTCGGTTTGAACGGTTTAAATAATTTTTGAAAAAAGTTTAAATATATACGATATCGCTCATTTTGAAAATTTAAGTAAAATTAAAGTACGTTTAACTTAAGATTTTAGTAGTAATATTTTATTTTGATTAACATTATAAATTTTGTAAAGTAAATTATGTCTTAAGTCATATGTAAACACAAAATATAATTATATATCTATAAATGAAAGTATAATACATTGTATAATGTATTGTAATAAATGATATATACATAAAATTTTAAATTATCGAACAAAATTGTAACTTAAATCAGGTTGGGTTGGGTTGGCCGAAAAAACATAGAACCCATACCCAACCCATTTAAGTCGGTTTGAAAATTTTCCAACCCGATTAAGTATCGGGTTTTTTTCGTCGGGTTGGTTCGGCCGAAAAGAGGGTCGGGTTGGTTCGGTTTGACGAACCATGAACACCCCTACTGCCAATACATTTCGTCGTGTATACCTAACTTTGGTTTTTGCTAATTCCTCTAATTTTGTAAAAATCGCTTACTTTAAATCCTTCAGCTCTCTATTTTTTTTACATGAATATAAGTGCAGTAGTATATGATTACATGTTCCTGTTCATTATCATATGGCACTTCCAGTTTAGGGATCAGAAAATTTGCGTTCTTATCTACAGGTTTAACATGTAGCATCTCAATGCAAGAAGTGGAGATGCACATGTACAAATTACATATCTAGCTCTTTTGAAAAGTTTAAAATTATTTTAGTCATTGACATTTCATTTGAAAAACAGAGCTCTGACCGCAAAACACATAATGCGATAGAAAAAAAATCAGTACTGCTTGATGATCATATATTTGCATATAGTTATCAATTTGTGTCTATACTGAATTGGAAGATGTGTTATTACAAAGGAGAATCTCATTCTGCAGATGGTGAATTCTCGGGCCAAGACATCAAAAATTTTGCAGTTCAGGAAGAAGGTGGTTAGGGGTACACGCCTACAAAATTTGCAACCTTACATCAAGATGAGTTTGCGTTCAAATAGCTATATTAGTATATCTCCTATTTAGGCTACCAACGATAACAAATAGCTATATTAATTATTTTTTCCTGGCTAGTGTATGTCACAAAGGAAGATGCTTCAACACTGCGCAACTTGGTCGTGATATCATGATGTTCCGTTCGACAATGATTTAGTCTGCTATCAAAGGTACTGCCTAACTTCACCTTTCAGATCAAAACTATAAATGTTTCTTATTAATTGTAACCATTTAGTTGCCCATTCTTATTTTCACTTTCTTTGCTTCCAACCGAAGATAGTAGAGTCTGTAGCCCTGTACTTCACCTTTTTAGTTAAAAAAAATCTCGTGCAAAGGTGCTCTCATTCCATTTAATTTGAGCTCCTGCATCATATCATATAACTTTGAATGATAATGTCGGTTGAAAATCTACAAAACACAAGTACCTTCTTAACTTAAGTATCTGTATTGACCCTAAAATTTTGCGGGCAAAGGAGCAAGTGTTAAAGCTACATTCTGGGATATATACATTGGTACTAGATGTAGGAATTTTAAATTTCATACTGACTAAATTCACATATAATCTTTGTCATTCTAAAAATTGGATAATGATATTGAGACTAATATTGCTTAGCTCATACTGAGGAGAGTCTAGGAAAAGATAGGTGCATTGTTTAAGAGTTAAGACCCTTGTCAAGTTAAAAATTCCAAATTAAGGATCAAAAGAAGGACGTTTATTGATCATCTTCAGTGATAGTATTACCTAATATAATTTTAGTCTAAATTGTTAAAGGGGAGGATTGGAGTTGATGTTACTTGAGAAACAAATGGGTTCACCAAATGGTTACTTGTAAAAAGAACCAAGCATGCAATTAAATGAAAGCCATAGATTCCGTTGTATTCATGGTGTTGATTGTTGTCGACTTTGGTTGTCAATTCTTTGCATTGGGTATTTATAAGAATTAACCGTGAATAGGTTCTTGTAATAGCTTTCGGGAACCAACATTAAACAAAGCAATGTTTAGAGGGAATAACTGTGCATGTAAACTTATCCACGAAGGTTCTGAGTCGGATCATAGCTCAAACACCCATGCCAGAACATACATTATGTATAAATTATGCTCTCACTTCCAATACCGCTTCTACAGTCTCAAGTACAGTTATATTGCTTACTTTTTCTCTCATATATAGTACTGCAACATTGTCTTTTAACTAAAAGAAAAAACCATCGGTAGCTGCAATTGATGGCATTGCTATCTGAGTGCTTGCAGGCTAGGAACTCTTTTTTGTATTTCTTATATGACCTTTTGGCCCTCTTGAATTGCAGTCTTTCTGTGCGCACATTTTCGTGGTATGTTAAATACTTAATACTTCACGAAAGAGATTCCTATATGCCTTCTTGTATCTCTTTCTATCTTTAGGTCAAATGCTGTTTTTTCGGCCAACTGCAGCTGCCAAGCATCTCGGCTTCTGATCTCTCGCACTCCCGAGAAGCCTGCCTATGCACAATCTTATGAAGTCTGCCTCTGTACACCCTCAGGTAAGGGCCCATTATGTATATAATGTGTTGTTAAATATGTTTATATATATGCTATTCTTTTCTATGTCTCTAGCCACCAGATATGAATAACTCACATCAGGCATATCTAAATATTATACTTAAAAAATATATATCATACAATTGTTTAGAACAATGGCCCATTCCCAGCCTTTTATCTTAAGCAAAAAGAAGAAAAAGAAAATACTTTTTACGCGTAACCTAACTCTTTCTTTTTACTTCTCTTGGGATTTTAAGATTTAACCATCAAGTCAATTAAAGAAAATGTAAGTTTTTAGTTTATACTTATTTTATGTTGACCATGTCCCATTTGCAATCCCAGAAATATTTATTGAGATTAAGCCAAAAAATAAGAAAATAAATCTGTTGAAATATGGTGCTCTCTGTTTTATTGATAACACAATTTAATTCAGTTTTTTCCCTACATTCTTGCCGGTGGTTTAAGGCCTTTTTTTAAAGGACATGATTATGAATAACAATGAGCTCTTTACAATTGTTTCCTCGAGCGTACTCTATTACATTAATTCGGATTTACTCTATTACATTAATTCTGATTCTATTTTCTTATTTACATAAAGTTAATTTTTGGTTTTCCTTTTTCATTTGTTCGCCTATAATCATCGAAAGTTGTTGGTACTATTATAATTTTCAATTTTGCCCCTACTTCTGAACTGTAGTCATATATCGTCTGTGCATATCAGTTTTAATTTGCTGTTGATTTGCATGCTAAAAGAATGACACCATCTGAACTGATCTTGATTTTTACAATATATTTGTCCCCGTAAAGGTTCAAGGTTACCCTCCCAGACCCTTGCTCATGACTCATGTGTACATAAGATGTTTGAGTTTATTTATTATACCAAATTTCTGCATAACTAGAGGTTACATCTCCTTATCTGATTTTTTTAATTAAAAAGTGGGACAGTCTTCTAAAGAAAAGGGTGATCTAGGATCATGATTACTCCACTCTTGCAACTTCGAATAATATATATAATTACCATGGAATCTTCAAATCCGGAGGTTTAAAAAAACTTAACTTTTGTTATAATTGTGAAATTAGCTTTTTACTTGTTGGGTGGGTAGTTTATGTTCTAGAATGTTGGATTTGTTCTTCTAATGCAAATTATAATATTTTACTAACTCAGTCAATTTTTGTAACCATTTATCTTTGTAGTTTCTATATTAGATGTCATCTTATAGATGGTACTGCTTGTAGCAGTGAATGGATATGATTTTAGAAGACATGTCTTTGTTTATTTAAAGAAGTTTTTGGGGATTCTGACATTATAGGCTGCTGTATGGGTTTACATGTGATTATGTCAATACTACCTTAAATATGTATTTTCATATTTGCCCTGGCCATTATTCAACCCTTACTCTTTTCGATTGACAGGTTAAGCTTTCTGGATCTGTAAGTAGTCAGTACCTGACTGCTTTGCTCATGGCAGCCCCCTTGGCTGTTGGGGACATCGAAATTGAAATAATCGATAAACTGATTTCTGTGCCATATGTTGAGATGACCCTGAAGTTGATGGAACGATTTGGTGTTGCTGTAGAGCATACTGGTAACTGGGACAGGTTTTTCATCAAAGGAGGTCAAAAGTACAAGTAAGTTTCTTCTAAAACTGGTTTATGAACCGTGGCTGCTTTAGAATCTAATGAAGTGCAATAAATCAGGTCCCCGGGTAGCGCTTATGTAGAAGGTGATGCCTTAGTGCTAGTTACTTTTTAGCTGGTGCAGCAGTGACTGGTGGAACCATAACTGTTGAAGGTTGTGGGACAAGCAGCTTACAGGTATTGTAATTTGTACATATCAAAAAATCATTGCTGATTACTTGCATGGTTTTACTTGTATTATTTTGTAATATGCTCATTCAATCTCATAGATTTTAATACCTATAAAACTTTACTAGTTCAATTCAATCCATCATTTCATTTCTCAATAGTTTGCTACAAAAATTGTACCAAACACCTCTAACAACAAAACCCATATTTCTCCATAACCTAAAAAAAATCTACATTTCGAGAATGGCGCAGGTTAGCAATATGGCCAAAGGGGTTCAAACACCTCATTCTTGTCCTAATTTGAATAAACCCAAGAACCCAAAATTTCAAAAGATTGTATCTTTTGGCTCAAATGTTAATGATTTTGCTAAATCTTGTGGTTTGAATTGTAAAAGGGTTGGTTTTAGTCCATTGGTTGGTGATTATAAAGGTCGGTATGCATTAATAATTGCAGCTTTAGCTGCGACTACTACAGAGAGGCCATCAACTGTGCCTGAGATTGTCTTGTAGCCCATTAAAGAGATTTCTGGTACTGTTAAGTTGCTCGGGTCGAAGTCGCTTTCGAATATAATTTTGCTTCTTGCTGCTCTGTCTGAGGTAAAATTTGGTTCTGTGTTTTGTTGTAGAATCTAAGATTGGTGTGTGTATATCAATGTATGTCTAGAGCCTGTATATTGGGATTATTTAGGAGAACTTGGAAAATGACATGTTACTCGTATATTGATTGGAATGTTGCAATTTAAAGAATGTACGAGGAAAAGTAGGCAAGAATAATAACCTGGCATGTTGGCTGCATTTTGATGAGTGTGGAAGTTATAACCCTAGTTGAAGTTAAATGATTCATGGTTCAACATGAAAGTTAATGAAGTATCACAATTTTTAAAGTAGGCTCCTCCCTAAAGAAATTTTCTAGTTGTCCGACTTGTTGGCATAAGTTGTGTGACCATTTCTTTCTTTTCATTTCTTGATATCAGTTTTTAAGAATATTGATAAACCGTACAACTAAATAAGGTTTCTTTTTCATTTTCCTACCCACTGTCCCACTCAGATAAACCCAATGTCCAATACTGTAACCTGTTATACTGGATTTTCGATAATGGGCCCTAAACAGGTCCATAAGTGGTTTGGACCTAAGAATGAGTCATGTTTTAGAAAGATTGGTGCGAGCTGGGCTTCGGCTCGCACCATGAGTTCATATGTTGAACTAAGTCCTAAATAAAGATGATCCCTCTAATGGGCTCGCACCATCTATGCATGATGGGCTCGCACCGATTTATGGTAATGGAGATGACTGGGCATTGATGAGCTTGTGTTGCTTAACAGAAATGAAAATGGTTTAGCATGTGTGAGCTCACACCCCTTGGTGGAGGAAGGGTAAAATTTAACTTAAGTATTTTATATTGAATTGTGTGGTGCGAGCCTGGCCAACTCGCATCATGGGTGAATCCCAAATATGGAATTTTTTTTATGGAATTGATGTTTCTTGGTTGACATGGGACATTCCTATAATCACGAGAAGAAACGCGGAGATGCCGCGAGATTATAGGATAACGTTTGTGACCGGACGTGATGTGGATGAATAATCTTGACTATTAATGGGCTTTGGGCTGAGTGAGTGAGCTAGAGAAAACCCTAGCCCTATTCAGTGATTTGTTCCCCAAGAACTACGTGAGACTTGATCCCTATATAAAGGGGTACGTAGGCACCTTGTATGATATAATAATTGACACTTAGCAAGAGTAGGAGAAAGAAAACCTAATTCTCTATTCAATTTCTAAGGAGTCATCATACAAGTTCAGCCACCACTTACCATAAACCTCCAAAACACTGTTATACGAAATTCTCCCCATAACACAACCTTTTAAGTTTGAAATATACAAAACGCAAACATCTCATCAAGATCTTATCACCCCCAAATTTATATCAAATTCTTCTCTCTATATGAGTTTGAGTAGGTAAAAGGATAGCTAGGTATATATATACTCCTATATATTTTTAGATAGGTATCTTAGCTAAAGCCTAAAAGCAATTGGTATTATTTAGTGTGACTATTGGCCTATTATAAGTTTTAGGGCAAAATCCAAACATCAATATTTTATAAGCTAAAAATGTGAATATAAATCTGTAAGGCATAATGTAGCAGATTAACTTCTAGCAAAAAGTTTGAAGGTTTCAGTTTGAGAGGAGATGGTGATTTTCAGATTTTTAGAATGAAATTGAGGTGATCGTCATTTATCAGTGAGCATCAGTTTTTATCTCATTTGTTGATATGCATGTGCGGAATCTCATTTCAATGGGTAACCTTTGTAATTTGCACAGAAAGGAAAGGACTATGTGGTTACATTTAAAGTTTTTAATATGCTAAAAGGGTTAAATGGTGTTTTGGTCACACAACTCACTATAAACTTTCAATTGGGTCATCGAACTCAAAATGCTTTCAGTCACATCATGTACTCTTAAAAAATTTCATTCAGGTCACTGGCTCTTCCACTCCGTTAAAAATTAGACGGAAAGCTCACTAAGTTTGGTGAGTTGGCTTGAATAAATCCACCGTGGCATGTATAGTCAACTCAAGCGGCGTTTTGGTCACTCAACCGACTACAAACTTGCAATCGGGTCATCAAACTCAAGAAAATTTCATTCAGGTCACTGACTTGAATTGGACGAGCTGCATCAGCAGTTAGAATCTCCACCAATTTGGTTAACAATGTAGCAGCATATGTCACAACCATTAATATGTAAGTATCTATCCTAGCATGTACATCGGTAGGACTAGAATAAGATTTCCTGAAGTAAATTATGGCCAGCACGAAGGGCATTACCAACATCAATGGAGTTAGGAAGTGCTTCATCGATTTCTTGTAAAACAATTTCTCATCTGGATTTTGTGGATTGGGATAGTAAGGAAAAAACCTCTCCCAGGTTTTCTTTAAACAATCCAGTAGACTTGCATCTTCTCCGACCGCCTCAACCTCCGTAACACGGTCTAAGGATCGTTCCCAAAAAATTGCATGAGCCATGAGACAACATGCTACAAGTATTCGGCCCTTCTCGGCGGCAAATATTCACCAAACTTTGTTGCCGAAGAAAATGGGGAAAGGGAAGGATGACATTGGATCTGCTTCACAAGAATTTTAGAGCTTCTGGGAGATCTCGTGACTGACTTTTTCTTAACCTCCATGTCCGGAGGGAGTACTTGCATTCTCACTATTTAAACTCTGTCTAATATATTACGGTTTAGCAGTTGTTCCCGATGTCCAATACTGCAACCCTTTAAACTTGAAATATACAAAAAAGCAAACATCTCATCAAGATCTTATCACCCCCAAATTTATATCAAATTCTTTTCTCTCTGTATGAGTTTGAAATATATATACTCCTAAGTACCTATGACCCCTAAAAAGCAGAAACACATAGAGAAGTGCATGTGTTTATCTAATAGTTAATTCACATACCTTCCTGCGCAGCTCCTCCATTTGTTCAACCATAGCCTGTGACTGCATGCATACGTAGAAGTGTATCAAATCCTTTTCTCTATATATACTCTACATATCAAAGAACCCAACCATAAGTGATTTACATTCAGGATCTGCGTAGTAAAAGCATCATCATGTCTGCGTCTTCGAAGGCAACACTTTAGACGATTGTTCTCTTTTAAGTTTGGTTTTATATGATTTACGTCTAATAATTATGTTTTTTGTATGTAGAAATTCATGGAAGCTTACTCCTCTACGGCAAAGTTCTTAGTGGCCATTTCTGTTGTTAAACTTCCTAATCCAAAGGGAACTGAAGAAGAGCAACTTGCCGCCGAGAAGGGCCGAATACTTGTAGCATGTTGTCTCATGGCTCATGCAATTTTTTGGGAACGATCTTTAGACCGTGTTACGGAGGTTGAGGCGGTCGGAGAAGATGCAAGTCTACTGGATTGTTTAAAAAAAACCTGGGAGAGGTTCTTTCCTTACTATCCCAATCCACAAAATCCAGATGAGAAATTGTTTTACAAGAAATCGGTGAAACACTTCCGAACTCCATTGATGTTGGTAATGCCCTTCGTGCTGGCCATAATTTACTTCAGGAAATCTTATTCTAGTCCTACCGATGTACATGCTAGGATAGATGCTTACATATTAATGGTTGTGACATATGCTGCTACATTGTTAACTAAATTGGTGGAGATTCTAACTGCTGATGCAGCTCGTCCAATTCCGTGCCCCCCCTCGCCAATCGTGTGCATGAAGCACATCCTGATGATGTTACTGCTCAACAAATTGCTGCTGCTCATATATTTAGGAACTAGTTTTCTCATGTTTAGTTAGTTGTTAAAGCATTATAATTTTCTTTTATAAACAATGTTCGGCCTGTTATCATTCAAGCATCTGAAGGGCGTTACTCCTCCTATCACCTATGCCCCAGGCAAATGAAAAACTGTGCTTCTGTTACTTCAGTTTAAATTCTCCGTTTTCGTTGCTAATATATTTTCAGTTTTGAACTTCTTTAGACCTGTCTCTCCTCTTCCTTGTATCGTCTTTCACTTGTCAGCCTCGAGAGCCATCTTGTCGTCACAACATGGTTCCGTATATTGTATTTGGGTTTGGGCCTACTACTCTTTTCCATGGGCCTGGACTATAATTGTTGATGGGTCATGTAATTGTGATTAAATCTTATCACAGGCATTTGATTAATTTTGTCGTTGAGTAGAAATAAGTTAGGCTTCAAGTACAACACAGGTCTCCGGGTTGTGACCATAGCCTATCAAGCTGTACTTGTTTGACTTCGTCTAGTGGGATCATCACTTTGGACCAAATTGTGTCGATACTCTTCACTCTAAAGTCGCTGTCAAAATAGTCTATATTTAATAGTTAATTTGTAGTTTTAGTCAATATTCATAAATTTTGAAACTGAAGCTCAGTAATCGTTGGATAACTTGGAGTGAAACAGTTACTGCAAGCTGCACTTAGGTAATTTAACTGCTATAATACATTGAGGAGGAAGGTGCAAAGTGCAAACATGTTTATTTACTCGCTCAAATATTTGTTTAATGTAATTTTGATGCTTCTTGAATGAATTCATTGTTTTGTTTCAAAAAAAAAAAAAAAAGGCACCTTGTATCGTCAAGGGTATTTTTTTCAATCTTTCGTGATTTGTTTGTCTAGTTTTGTCGTCGATTGATGCCTTCGTTTGGATACTAAGAAGTTACTTCCTAATATTTAAGAGGGCTCAACAATATTGGCCAGTTAATGGATCGGATTCGGATCACATGCATGAATTATTATTTTATATAATTGTAAATTCATAAATCACATGCGTATGTAGTTGTATAAATATTAAAAATAGTGTTATATAATTTGTCATATTTGTCACATTAGTAAGAATGTTAAATTTATTTATTATTTTATGATTAGATTGAGTTGGGAGCTTACATCAGATATTTGGTATTTATTGGATTTAGTTTACTAGATTTTCAGGTACGAATTCTTTATTCTCGCATTTTAAATTATAAATATTCCTTATATATTGTTGATCTAGATTTATAAACTATCACTTTTTTGTACTCTTTGTTACCTAATGGTATTCTTTTCTCTTTGCATTTCAATTATAAAAATATTCATTGAATTTATTGTTAAGTCAATTTTATAAAATTGTGAGTTTTGTATTCTATGTGTACTTTTCAGTGCACATTCATATATTCGTTTTGTATTCCTTATTTTTGGAATTTGTATTGCCAGCTTATATATATATTATTTGTTTCGATATTGTCATTTTATTCTGTTATATGCTCTGAGCTTGGCAATATTTTGAAACCTATGTATTGGGCTCTTAAACCGATCTGCGTGGGTTAATCACAGACAATGTTCACATGGAGCTCGAAGTAAAGGTGAACTAGGCACTTACTCGTATCGTGTTGTGAGTATACGAGCACGTTTCTGGGGTATGAGATTGTGTATTGATCATGATCGTTATTGTGTGTTTTCTTTTCCTGGGTTACGGGGAAAGGATTCTCTGTATTGTAGAAATGCTTTGTGCATTTCATGTGTTTTCTTCTCGTGGATTACCGGAGAAGAATTCTCTGTTTTTTACTTCGCTTTGTGCGATTACATATTCATATAAGAGACCATTTTATGGATACATACCTTACTTGATTCAGCCTTATATTTGTTCAATTTCAATTCAGTGCACTTATTATGGTGTTTTTATCTCCGTTGACTATCTTGCTTCATTTTATATTGATACTTGATTTGGAAACTCTGTGTTGGTGAGACACAATTCAACCAGTTATTTGAAAGTTTTATTTTCTTTTAAAATTATATTTGTACCGGACAATTTGGCTCACTCGTATTATTTTCTTTTCGTAGGTAACTAGGGATTAAGCGGGGGATTGAGATGAGTGCTACGCAGACCTTAGATTCAGACTCAGTTTATTTAGTTGATTTAATAAATCCGAGAACTTGTTTTATTTATTTTAGACTTATCAGTATTTTCATTTCAGAGATTGAGACTTTGATATTTGTCAGGATCATCGGTTTTCTGTTTCGATTTATTAGATTTTAAATTTTGTTTCGATATTTGTCTATTCGTTAATGGTCCGAAAAATCAGGCTATTAAAGTTGGTATCTGAGCCTAGGCTCCAGATTCTGTAGATAGACCTTTTAGGCACTTGACCTGTGAGTTTTGGGTTGACTTCGATGGGTAGACTTAAGATATTTGATTTTCGATTGACTTGAACATTGTAATATATTTGTGTGTTATTTGTGCGCTCATTGAAAGTTTTGCAGGATGCCGCCAGGAGAGCCAGCACTAGGCAAAACAATGATGCAAGTGTTAATCCGCAAATTGTGATGGACCGAAACACTTTTATCGACATGGTGCAGGAGGTTGCAGCTCGGCAAGCACAAAATACGGGTGGCACCAACGCGCAAAATCAGGGAGGTCAAAATATGTTTGATCGTTTTATGAAATAGAGACCTAACAGTTTTACGGAAACTAAGACCCTACAAGTGCCGAGGCATGGATCGACCACATGAAAAAAAATTTTAGGGTACTTAATTGTGCAGAGGTGAAAAAGGCACGCTTCGCTACTTACCGTCTTGAGGGGGATGCTAATACTTGGTGGAAGTCAGTGGTGGCTTAACATGCAGCTGGTTATGTGAACACGCTTACTTGGGATGTATTTAAGACTCAATTTGACCAGAGATATTTTCCGGCTAGTGTTCGTGAGGAGTATGCTCGAGAATATAAGAGTATAGCTCAGAGGGAAGATGAGTCAGTTGCAGATTTTCATGTCCGATTTCAAAGGTTAGTTGGCTACGCAAGATCTATTGTTGGGGATGAGGTGGACAAGATCATGAAGTTTAAATGGGCTCTGAAGAATTCAATTCGCAATCACATCATCTCCAACCACTATACTACCAAGGATAGTTTTGTTGACAGTACTAGGGACCAGGAACTTCATCAAGTTGATTATGCCAAACAGCTGGAAGTACAGAATCAGAAAAGAAAGAGGGATGATGACTCCACTGAGCAAAAACAAAGCTTTCAAAAGAATGATGGATCATCTAGTGGATTTAAGCAAAATAATCGAAGGTACAATACTCGAAGTTCGCAAAAGGAGTGGAACAGTTTGTCTAATGGAAATCAGAATGGTGGAAAGTCTCGTTGTCAGCGTTGTGGAAAGATGCACGGCGAAAATACTTGTCGTTGGATTACAGGCGCATGTTTCAGACGCGTAGAAAAGGGCACACTATTCGAGATTGCAAGGTTCCATACAATAAAGGCAATGACTATGATGATCAGGGTGAACGCAACAATCAGAAGACTACCTCAAATGACGCTGCAAATAATTAAGGTATTATTTTCGAAACCACTTTATGTTGTTACGATTTATGACATAAATTTTTCAGATTGTGTATGGTAAGATGATTGTACTCGTCAAATCTGTATAAAAAAATGATATTTGTGATGTGATATGTTTTTTTGGCTATCGACGTGTGAGTTCTTTTGAGGTGTTAACATTTTTAGAATCATGTATGTTTCTTCAATTTTGAGGACGAAATTCTTATAAGTGGGGAAGAATATAATATCCCATTATTTTATTTTTATTTTTTTTGTTTGTTTATATTTATTTTTTTAATAAATTATTTGATTTTATTCATATTTATTTCAGTTGTCATGTATATTTGTCTGAATTTATTTATTAGATATTTGTTTGAACTTATTTATTGTGTATTTAATAATTGTTAATTGTTAATATCAATTATGGGTTAGCCCATAAGGTTGCAGCCCATCAGATGTAGTAGTAGTTTGGTTGGTTTCTATCGTGTTTAGGTTATCAATTTTATATTATAAAGTACACTACAGCTGAGCCGCACAGAAAGCTAATTGAGATTAGAAGAGAGAGATGCTAAGAACAAAGCTTTTGCAGGTATATGATTTCGTTGATCTGTGTTGTTAATTTTCTATACATTCAATGAAACTATACGTTTGACAATTATGTAATTTCTTTTACGATCCGTATTGTTAATTTTCAGACCCTTCGGTTAAAGGTCTTGGCATGCTAATATCTATATATTGGTTTGGCCATAATATCATGTAAATTGTTTCCTAGTTAATAATTTCGTTAGTAGCCATGTTAATATGCAAGCAGGTAGTCATCCTGGTTTTTCTTTGATTGGAACAACTCCCCTGTTTGTCCTCTTGATTCATATTTAATTATATAATTTCTTTCATGTGATAAACTGAATATGATGTAATGTGTGAATTTAATTATTTAATTAATTCTAATTTCACAAAATATGCAATTATATTGTTATCAAATACTTTTAGATTTTGGTATTAATTAGAGTAGAAATATTCATGCAACATCAATTTTGTGACCGAATTTGTATAAAATATCTTAGTACAATTTTATAATACTAAATTTGATTATCAAAATTATTAACAATGTGTTAATGACAAGGCATGCATAATTCACATACATGAGTTAAAATTATATTTACTTGTGCTGTCTAAAGTGTGAGTATTAGTGGTCAACACTAGATGCATTAATCTTATATAAAATGGTTTATTAATAAATTTAAGTATTACATGTTTACATCCATTCTTTTGTAACTGCTTCCTAGGTCTTGCCATGCATGTACGTTATTAAAAAGTAAATTAGATAGTTGGAACCATGGGGGTACTATCTCTTCATTTACTAGCCGAGTAGTGTAGTGAGACATAACAACACATGCATGAATTATTGTTTTATATAATTGTAAATTCATAAATCACATGCGTAGTTGTATAAATATTAAAAACAGTGTTACATAATTTGTCATATTTGTCACATTTGTCACATTAGTAAGAATGTTAAATTTATTTATTATTTTATGATTAGATTGAGTTGGGAGTTTACATATGATATTTGGTATTTATTGGATTTAGTTTACTAGATTTTCAGGTACGAATTCTTTATTCTTTATTCTCGCATTTTAAATTATAAATATTCCTTATATATTGTTGATCTAGATTTATAAATTGTTACTTTTTTGTACTCTTTGTTACATAATGGTATTCTTTTCTCTTTGCATTTCAATTATAAAAATATTCATTGAATTTATTGTTAAGTCAATTTTATAAATTGTGATCTTTGTACTCTATGTGTACTTGTCAGTGCACATTCATATATTCGTTTCGTATTCTTTATTTTTGGAATTTGTATTGCCAGCTCATATATATTTTATTTGTTTCGATTCGCAATTGTATTGCGATATTGTCATTTTATTATGTTATGTGCTATGAGCTTGGCAATATTTTGAAACCTATGTATTGGGCTCTTAAACCGATCTGTGTGGGTTAATCACAGACAATGTAGACAATGTTCACATGGAGTTTGGAGTAAAGGTGAACTAGACACTTACTCGTATCGCGCTGTGAGTATACGAGCACGTCTCTGGGGTATGAGATTGTGTATTGATCATGATCGTTATTGTGTGTTTTCTTTTCCTGGTTACGGGAAAAAGGATTCTCTGTATTGTAGAAATGCATTTGTTTTCTTCTCTTGGATTACCGGATTACCGGAGAAGAATTCTCTGTTTTGTACTTCGCTTTGTGTGATTACATATTCGTATAAGAGACCCTTTTATGGATACATGCCTTACTTGATTCAGCGTTATATTTGTTCAATTTCAATTCAGTGCACTTATTATGGTGTTTTTATCTCCGTTGGCTATCTTGCTTCATTTTATATTGATACTTGATTTGGAAACTCTGTGTTGGTGAGACACAATTCAACCAGTTATTTGAAAGTTTTATTTTCTTTTAAAATTATATTTGTACCGGACAATTTGGCTCACTCGTATTATTTTCTTTTCGTAGGTAACTAGGGATTAAGCGGGGGATTGAGATGAGTGCTACGCAGACCTTAGATTCAGACTCAGTTTATTTAATTGATTTAATAAATCCGAGAACTTGTTTTATTTATTTTAGACTTATGAGTATTTTCATTTTAGAGATTCCGACTTTGATATTTACCAGGATCATCGGTTTTCTATTTCGATTTATTAGATTTTATATTTTGTTTCGATATTTGTCTATTTGTTAATGATCCTGAAAAATCGGGCTCTTACATTTATACTATAATCATATAAAACTCATGGGCACTAGAAGTGTCAAGGGCTAGCTGCACTTTTTGGTAAGCTTCTACTTGAACTACAATATCTAATTCAAAAAGGCTGCCGAGCTTCCTGTTCAGTTTCTGCATATTGCTTGGCTTGGAGGTATCAAGCCTCGAAACTTTAACTTAATACTGCAGATTGCATAGGTTTGCAATGCTTTTAGAGTATCGCTATCTATAGAATTCAAAAATTAATTAGGATATTCATAGAGACGGTTAGCATTAGGCGTTTTTAATGTTGAAACAACAATACATTCATGCCTTAGAGCCCTTTACCATGCTTTTTAAGTGAGATGCACTATAGAGGACTGGTTGCTATAGGGCCAGGTTAAGGTCACAGAAACTCCATCCCTCCTCCGCGTTCTACAAAATTATAAGCTAGTTTAGTTGTTCAATCATTTTGGTAGTTTGGGGGTTATTAAAAGTTGAATCAGGACTATGAAGAATAACACAAATTAAATAGGAAGGCCTACCTTGGGTTTTATAATTCTTCTTCTAAATTGGATTCTTATCCTACCTTGGCTTTTAAAAATGAGTCCTTGATGTATTTCAGGACAACACAAATTAAACAGGAAGGCCTAGTTTTCTCTTTTCTCAGGACATCGCAGATGTAAGAAAATGCTTGTATTTCTGCCTCCTTACCATTCGTAACTTGACAAGGCCCCGAGAAAATGAAATATAACTCAAGATTATTTGCTAACAAACAATGATTTAGGGCTCTTGTGAGTCTTGTCGTGGACTACAGAACTGTTTTTGATGGATTCCATATTGAGCATCTAGGCAAAGCTTCTATATTAGCTTTCTCGAGAGTGCTTCCTCTTAGCTTAGTGTCTCCACCTGCATTTTTTAGTCTGGAGGCCATTCATTCTCAAACTTTACACTTTATCCCGAGAAGATCTCCCACAGTTGCATCATTCCTTAACATTGGCAATCAATGATGTCATCAAACACCTGCCTTTTCGTGATGTTTGTCTGAGAGGTACTCTTGGTTTTGATGACATTGTGTCCGCTGATAGTACCAACTCCAAATTATCGCTATGCTAGATTCAGTGGGTTACATGTGCATACGAAAGCCTTGGCATTAGTCCCTCTGTCAATTGCCACATGTGTTTGCACAGGATGAAAGGAGTCCGGTGCCTGGAAATGGCGAGTCAAAACTTCACTATGCAGAAAATGAAGCAAATATTCTGGATAAACTGGTTCATGTTCTAGATACTCTGCAGCCTGCGAAGTATTTCAGGACAAGCCCGGGTTATAAAACTGAAATCTGATAATTCCCTAGTAGAGGCTATCGATTTGTTATATTCCGATCCGGATAAAGTTGCTGCTTCTGAGATTGAAAATAATTTCATTGAAATCAAATCATAACAGTAAAGGCAAAGGGACATCAGAGTTGTTAGATGTGCAGAATAATAGCTCTAAATGAATTAGTTGTCCCGTGCATTCATCGAAGTTCTGATGATCTTACAACACTTTTGCTATTTGAATATTTGATTACTAATGACCAGCAGGTAAGTTATAAGTAGTAAATAGTGTCTCTAAAGTCTGAAGTGCTCCATTTCATCAATTTGGTTTCCCATGGAGCAAATCATACATGTCAAGTAAATCCCACAATATGGGCCACCAAAATAAGAATTGGGTTTCTGATTTTTTTTTTGATTTATTTAATAGTAAAATTAAATGCAGTATTATTTTTATTATAAATAAATTTGATCAAAAATATGATCCAATTTTCTAGTAAAATAGAAAAAGGAAATCAGATTTATGGTATAAGGAAATAAAAATTTTATTTCAAATTCAAAGATCATTTTATTATGATCTAACAAAATAAGGTAACGGTAAAAAAAAAAGTAATGATATCTCGAATGGAAGTAGTATGTTTTGTGGTGCAAAAAGTTGAGACAAATTTTGAGCGTCGCCTTTCGAGGAATTGATTTTTAGATATGATGGATGTATGCCTGTTAATGGTGTGTCAATGGAGCGGAGATCCGATCCGATCCGAGACCGTTTTAATGGATATAGATTTGGCAAAAAAAAATTCCGATCAGATAAGAAAAATCTGATAATAAATGGAGCGGATATGAATTTAGGTCGATTTGATCCGTTAATGATCCGATCCGAATATAATATATATAAATATATTATATATAATATTTATATAAATATATTGTATAATATGTATTATGGAAAAATTATTTTCAATTTTTAATAGTCTATACTTTGTAGTCTATACAATCACTACTAATTAAAATGTGAGATACAAATTTTCCGAAGTATAATATCATTGTTTGGTCTATGAATCATCGTGTTTTTCTCAATATTATTCTAAATTTTCAATTTTTATTTGTTTTTAAATTTCTAATATTATGTTAGAGTTCATATTTTAAACTTTAGAGTTATTATTTAATTTTTTTGTTTACCATTACAAGATATTGTAAAAAAATCAATATTAAGTGGAATTTTAATTTAAATCAAAACTTTTAAGGAAAAATATAAATGGATCGGATATCCGATCCGCGATCCGTGATCCGAACGGATCCGGATATGGATTTGCTTACAAAAAAATCCGATCATGATCCGATCCGAATCCGAATCTGCTAAAATAAATGGATATGGATTTAGACCGATCCATTGACCGGCCTACGCGTGGATGTAAGATTTTAATTATAAAATTCTAGAGCCCTGCCATGTTAGTCGGCCATTCGTCTAGATTAAAAACCAATTGTTGGGCCCACACGAAGATAAATAGTAAATAGTAGAATGTAGATAGACTCACTTGTAATAAGATCACTTGCAATAAGAGAATAGCTCAAAAGCCTATTTGTAATAAGCTTTCTTGTAAGTTTTTTTTTTCTTGTCCGGACTTTCTTGTAAGTTAAATAAATAGAAAAGTGGTTGAAAAAATAGATAAGAAAGAGACTTCTAGAGTGTACAGATTATTATTAATAAATATATAAATTTTCCTATTATTATCATTGATCGATTATTCGTTAATCATATTAGATCGAATATTACACTCATCACCAACATTGCTAATTTGTGGTTAAAGATTTATCTTTTGTAGTCTACCTCTAAATTTGTTAGAACTATACTGTACTAACTTGTAAGGCATGTATGTGTACTTTTTTATTTTTATTTTAAAGTTAACTAAATTTGCCGAGTAATTCATGTTTTTTTATTTTTAATAACGTAAAAACAAATACAATCATACAAATAAATATATTTTGGAATATATATATATATATATATATATATATATATATATATATATATATACTAGCTTAAAACCCGTGCGATGCACGGATTATTTTAATGATTGTTATTTTATTTTTTAAGTTTTAATATTTTATTAATTGCATTTGTTAAAAATTATAGGCATGTTAAAATATGTAAAAAAAAATTATAATTAAAAGTATTAAAGTATGTTTTAAAATAAATAGCTTAAACACGTGTGATGCACGAATTATTTTAATAATAATTATTTTATTTTTCAAGTTTTATTATTTTATTAATTGTATTTGTTAAAAACAATTGGTATGTTAAAATATGTAAACTTTTTTATATAACTAAAAACATTAAAATATGTTTTGAAATAAATAAGTAAAGATTTTCCGTGATATTTTTGGAAAAGAAGTGGTTTTAGAAAGAAAAAATTAGAAAATATAGCATGTTTTAGTTGAAAAGGGTAATTGTCCAAGATATTTTAGTAGAAGGAGGGGATTTTATTTGAATACAAAATAGAAATTACATTTTAATATTTTATTAATTATATTTGTTAAATAATTTAAGTAGGCATGTTAAAATATGTAAATATTTTTAAATAATTAAAAATATTTAAATAGGTTTAAAAAATAAATAAGTAAGGGTTTGTCAGTGATATTTTTGGAAAAGGGAGGGTTTTAGTTAGAAATAACATGTTTTAGTTAAAAAAAAGAATATAATTATCATTTTTCGTTCGTCCCAAAATTGTTGTCCACTCTTAGTTTATATGATAAATTATGTGTTAATTATGTTAATTTTTATGAAAAGTAATACAACTTTTTGGTAACTATCAGTTTATTTCATTTTATTGAATAAAATGTAATAAAATGGGACGGAGGGAGTAGTATATATAATATAGATTTTATAGTTTTATGGGATGCAGTTTGACTAAATCATTTTAAGATCCTTACGTTGATTAGAAAAAGATATCATAATTATTCTTTCTAACAAAATTTTAAAATTTTATTTTATCTTTTTAATTATTGATTCTAATGAATTTGTTAGGAGTTAAGTATTTAAAAATTAAGTTGCAAACTCTATGAAACACATATAATAATGAATAAACATTCAAACGCAAACTATTTTTAACTTAATGAGTAAACACAACGCAGAGAACACACTAATCAAAGTTTCTACAAATTAGTATCCAAAAAGTTACTTGATTAAATTCGTTGCTCCTATGTTTTCGGAAGAAAAAACCTGTTGCTCGTATTTGAAATTACATCATTATACAAAATTGCATGATAAATTTAGTGTGGCAAAAAGAACAAATCAGGTTTAGTTTGAGAGGTTTATATGTTTCAAATACTTATAAAATATTTGTATATTGTCCATTTTTAATTATGTAATAGGATATGATATAAATTTTATAGTTTAAAACTCATGCGATGCACATATTGTTTTTAATAATTGTTATTTTTATTATTTATGTTTTAATATTTTATTAATTCCATTTGTTAAAACCAGAAAAGTAGGTGTATTAAACTTTTTAAAATAATTAAAAGCATTAAAATCAATTTTAAAATAAATAAGTAACTGTTTGCTTTGATATTTTTGGAAAATGAGGGGTTTTAGTAAAGAAAAATAAAAAAAGTAACATGTTTTAGTTGAAAGTAATTATTCGTATTTAAAAGTATTAAAATAGGTTTTAAATAAATAAGTAAAGATTTGTCCGTGATATTTTTAAAAAAGGAGAGATTTTAGTAAGGAAAAATAGAAAAAGTAACATGTTTTAGTTTAAAAAGGTAAATTGCCTATGATTTTTTTAGAAAAAGAGGGGATTCTGTTAAAAAAAATAGAAAAAGTAATGTATTTTAGCCGAAAAGATAATTGGTTATATATAATGTTATTATTTAAAAATAAGTACCGACTGACCAAACTTTTAATATTTCGTCTATTATATAATGTTCTTATGTATTCTGGATTCTAGTTTTTTTTTTTTTTTTTAACGAATGGATTCTAGTTTTTAGTGATTGTTTCTTTTGTAAAATTTTCCTTTTTCTTGATATTAATATACTAACTTTTCAAAAAAGAAAAAATATTATGTATGTACTCCCTCCGTCCCTCTCATTTTTTATAGTTTTTTACACTATTTGACACGTATTTTAAGGCTCCTATAAAATATAGTTCTACAACTTATTTTTAAAACTTTCTTTTTCTAAATAAAAATTTAAACATTATATTTTTATTCAGAAGAAGAAAAAATGTAAAATAATTTATCGAATCTATATATTATAAATTTCTGCATAACCCATTCCTTAGGTTCGGTATCCATATTTAGGTTTGGATGAAAATTTTAACTTAATTTTGACCCACTGGATAATCCATATTTTGGTTTGGTATCCATATTTGGTTTGGATATGATCCACATCTAATATTTGACCCATTGATAATTATAGAAAGTTTGTATACAAATGTAAACATCATTAATATAATTTTTAATATTTATGGTAAGTTTTATTAATAAAAATTTGAATTGATCTTTTGATTTTGGTAATCTCATTAATGCATATTATCACATAGAATATAGCATAATACAATACCCGATTAGTAATTTTACTTTTACATGTATTTGTTATATTATTTAAAAATAACATTGTATTTATATTTTTTATTTCAAAATCATATTATTTAATTTTAAATATAAAATATTTTAATTATTAATAGTACTATTATTATATATATTATTATTAAATAAAATTTTAAAATACCGTGTGCGTAGCACAGGCTATAACCTAGTTATATATTAAAAGAGCCTTAAAAATTGAGGGAGATGGAGGGAGTATAAATTAAAAAAATGTTCAATTGAAAGCCTGATCCAACCCAATAGCCTAAAACGGACCCATATTTTCAACAAAACAACTTTTGATCCCGCCTAATATCAATAAGTGTCCGGTATGTAACCTAGCTGAAGAAACGGTTTTTCATGCACTAGTAATATGTCCTGTAGCGCAATTATGTTGGCAAAAGCTGGGACACACTTGGGGTTCTAGCTCGTGTTTGGAGGACTGGATAGGAGAGATTTTACAGCATAGCAGGCGCAATGATATGAACAAAGTGTTTATGGTAGCATGGGCAATCTGGAAGAATAGAAATGATATTGTGTGGAGTCAGAAAAGTCAGGAGTACGATGACATTGTAACATCAGCTTTACGAGTCCTTTAACAACTGGGAGAGTGCACAAGACAAGTCCTTTGACAATACTGTTGGGTTCTTAACCCAAACGGACGGAGATGTGCATTGGAAACAACCACAGAATGGAGCTGTTAAGGTGAACACTGATGCGGCTTTGTTTGATAACTCTAATTGTTATAGTTATGCAATGGTAGCTAGAGACCAGTCAGGAGCAATGCTGGAAGCTGTCTTTTGTTGTAGATCAGGTCGACCGAATCCAGAAATTGCAGAAGCTATTGGGACAAGGGAAGCCTTAAGTTGGGTTAAGCAAAAAAGCTGGTCATCGATTATTGTGGAGTCTGATTGTCTTGGAGCAGTTCAAGCTATTAGATGTTCGTCAATTAACCTCTCTTACTTTGGTCGTGTAATTGATGAATGTAAGAAGCTACTTGGTGATTTAGAGTCGCGTAATGTGACTTTAAAATTTGTTAAACGGTCCGCGAACATGGTGGCTCACTATATAGCGAGAAACTCAAGTTCATTAGCTGATCGTAATTGGGGAAGGGGAGATGCTTATCCGGATTTATTGCATGTATTAATGAATGATTTGAGAGATTAATAAAATCATTTTCTTTCTGGCAAAAAAAAAAAAAAAGCCTAGCCAACCCAATTTTTAAAAAACCAGAACTTTTTAAAATTCGGATAACGACCCACCCGTGAGCTTTTTTTTTTTTTACCAATTCGTGACAATAATGACAAAATTGATCACTGTCTTCAACCTGGGGACTTGTGCGGTTTAAATGTTTAATCTCTTGTTAAAAGTAAAAATCGAAAAACACATTTTACGGTAAAGAGTGGTACACGTTCATATAGTTACTGCGATTTATGTTCCCGAATACTCCGACACTAATCATTATTTTTTAATTTTTTACTATGCACGAATTATTTTTAATAATTGTTATTTTTATTATTTGCATATTAAAATTTTATCAATTGTATTTGTCACAAAAAATAAGTAGACATGTTAAATGTTTTTAATAATTAAAAGTATTAAAATAAATTTTAAAATAAATAAGTAACGATTTGCCAGTGATATTTTTGGAAAAAGAGGATTTTTGTAAGGAAAAATAGAAAAAGTAACATATGTTAGTTGAAAAAGGTAATTTCCCGTAATTAAAATAGGTTTTAAAATAAATAAGTAAGGCTTTGTCCGTGATATTTTTGAAAAAAGAGGGATTTTAGTAAGAAAAAATAGAAAAAGTAATGTATTTTAACTGAAAAGGTAATTGGTTAAAAACAATGTTATTATTTAATAATTTTTTTAAAAAAATAAGTAAGGGTAATTAAGTAAAATGTAAAACAGATAATGTGTTTTAGCTGAAAAAGGTAATCGGTTATAAATATGTAATAATATTACAATTTTATATATATATATATTGCATATTTTCATTTTTAGAAGACAAGTTGTTTTAGTTTGAAAAATATATAAAATAGGTAATGTGTTTTAGTGAAAAAAGCAATTGGTTATAAATAAATTGGTTATAGACAGACCCGACCCAAATTATAGATATGACCGGCCTAAATACCGGCCGACCAAAACTTTTAATGTTTCATCTTTATATTAATAATATAGTATAGACCTTTTTATATATATGTTGCACCTGTTACTTTTAGAAAATTAGTTGTTTAATTTAGAAAAAAATAAAAAAGGTTATGTGGTTTAGCTAAAAAAGGTAAGTGATTATTTATTAATAATTATATATAACAATATTACCATGTTAGATATAATTGCTAATGTTTGTTTAATCAGTGTTTAAGTAACATGTACTGTTCAGAGTTTAGTCTGAAGTACTTATCAGAGTTTACATGGAAGCCGGTCAGAGTTTGTTAAAGTCTGACAGGGTGAAAGTTGATTTAGCTGTCGGTGCATATCATGAAGATTCTAGAAGCAATATATTCTGAAGATGGAAAGAAGCAGAATATATTGATACAGCTAAGGAGACTGGACAGAGGACTGAAGCAATTCTAATTGATTACAAATTGTATAGCTAATTTGTAGGAGTATCAATTAGAGATTGATTGTAACTGTGTACTATATAAACACAGATAGGTTATCCCTAGAAGGGATGCGATTATTGAAAATATTATTCTTGTAACCTAGTAGCTCTTTGTGATTCATTAACATCACTAAGAGAGAATTATTTAATATAATTCAGTTTTGTTGATTTACAAACTTGTGTTCTTGATTGATTATTCTCATACATATTTGATTATATTGTGTATTCGGCCTAACAATTGGTATCAGAGCCAAGCCTGTTTAATATATACAGTTTTTCGATTCAAACACAGTAATAATCATGTCTGAAGAAAATCAAGCTCCTCCCAAGGTTGAACAGGTTAAACCTAATTCTGTGAGTCGATATGAAACAATCAGGGTTTCAATTCTCAGGCCAGTGGAGTATCCAATTTGGAAGGTGAAGATGACCATGTTTCTGGAGGCTACAGATCCAGAATACCTTGACAGAATATATGATGGTCCTCATATGCCGACTAAATTGTCTCCTGTTGTTGATGGTCAAGAACAAAAGACTGTTCCAAAGGAAAAGAAAGATATGACTCCTGAGGACATCTCATCAATTGCAAAAGATGCAAAGGTTAGACATCTTCTCCACAGTGCTTTAGATAATGTTATGTCTAACAGAGTGATTGGTTGCAAAACTGCAAAAGAAATCTGGGATGCTTTGGAAGTCAGGTGTCAAGGAACCACTGCTATAAAGAAGAACAGGAAAACAATACTCACTCAGGAGTATGAGCACTTTGATTCAAGAGCCAATGAAACCTTGACTGAGACATATGACAGATTCTGTAAACTGCTGAATGATTTATCTCTAGTTGATAAAGAATATGATCTTGAAGAATCAAATCTCAAATTTCTCTTATCTTTACCTGAAAGATGGGATTTGAAGACAACAACTATAAGAGATAATTACGAACTTGCTGAAACTGAACTTGATGAGATTTATGGGTTACTGAAAACTCATGAATTGGAAATAGAACAAAGAAACAGAAGATCAAGCAAGAAGACAAAATCTGTTGCTCTCAAAGTTGAGGAGAAGCCCATCAAGAAGGAATCATCAAGGAAGAAAGCCATGGGAAAGGCTTTGGTCATTAAATCTGAAAGTGAGTCATCAAACTCTGATAATGACTCAAACTCTGATGAAGCTTCTGACTCTGAGGATGATGAAGAACAGATGATGCAAATGGCTGCATTGATGGTGAAGACCTTCAAGAAGATGGGATTCAAGAACTTTAAGAAAGGAAAGAGATTCTCAAGGAAAGATTCAAACTCTGAAAGGAAAGGTTTTAGAAAGTCTGATGGAAGGGAGACCAAGTCTGGCAAGAAGGATAAATCTGAAATCCAGTGCTACAAGTGTAAGGAGATGGGTCACTATGCTCCAGAGTGCAAGAAAGGCAAATCTGAGAAAGCACTCATCTCTAAAGGCAAAGACTGGGCAGATACTTCAGACTCTGATGATGGAGAAAATTATGCTCTTATGGCAACTGTCAAAGATGAGACTGAATCATCTGAAAATAAGGGCATAAAAGAGAGCACCCTTATCTTGGACAGTGGATGCTCAGGACACATGACTGGAAATAAAGCCCTGCTATCAGATTTTGAGGAGAAGGCTGGCCCAAAAGTATCTTATGGAGATGGCAACATAGGACTTACTCTGGGATATGGCAATATAAATCTTGGAAGTGTCATCATATCGAATGTAGCTCTAGTCTCAGGACTCAAGCATAATCTGCTATCTGTGAGTCAAATCTGTAATAGAGGAAACCATGTAGATTTTCATACTGAATACTGTGAAGTTATCAGTAAATCTACTGGAAAAGTTGTTCTAGTTGGACACAGGCACAACAACATTTATGAAGCAAGTTTGGTAACAAACTCTGATGGAAAAACAGTGTGTCTGACTGCAAGAATGTCAAATGAAGAGAGTTGGAACTGGCATAAGAAGCTCTCTCATCTCAATTTGAACAACATTAATGAGCTAATAAGAAAGGATCTTGTAAGGGGACTTCCCAAGTCAATACTTAGCTTAGATGGCCTATGTGATTCTTGTCAAAAGGCCAAGCAAAGGAAGTCATCTTTCAAGAGCAAATCTGAATCATCAGTAGTGGAACCTTATCATCTTCTACATGTTGATCTCTTTGGACCAGTGAATGTGATGTCTATGGGCAGAAAGAAATATGCTCTAGTAATTGTTGATGAATATACTAGATATACATGGGTGTATTTCTTATCAAAGAAGGATGAAACTGCTCAAACTCTGATGGATCATGTAAATCTACTGGACAAAGGATCACATCACAAAGTCAAAATTATAAGGAGTGATAATGGAACTGAATTCAGAAACTCAATAATGGAAGCTTTCTGCAAAGAAAGAGGAGTGAAACAAGAATTTTCTGCACCTGGAACTCCACAGCAAAATGGTGTAGTCGAAAGAAAGAACAGAACTTTAATTGAAGCAGCCAGAACTATGCTTGACGAAGCAAAATTGCCAACTTATTTCTGGGCAGAAGCTGTTCAAACTGCTTGTTTTACTCAAAATGCTACACTGATCAACAAGCATGGGAAAACACCATATGAGATGGTGAAAAATAAGAAGCCAAATTTGAAATATTTTCATATATTTGGATGCAAATGCTTTGTGTTGAAGACTCATCCTGAACAGTTGACTAAGTTCGAGTTAAAAGCTGATGAAGGAATCTTTGTTGGCTATCCAGTGTCAACAAAAGCATTCAGAGTTTACAATCTGAGAACTAAAGTGATCATGGAATCCATACATGTGTCATTTGATGACAAGAAAATAACTGGACTTGATGAATTAGATGAATATGATCAACTGCGTTTTGAAAATGAAGGTTTATTCTCTGATGATGTAAACTCTGATGAAGCAGTATCGACAAACTCTGATGAAGCGGTTCTGACAAACTCTGACGAAGCATACTCTGAACCTCTACTGGTAAATACTGGAGAAACTGGAAATTCTCAAATTGAACAAAATAGAGAACCAGTTGAGGGGGAGCGTGAAGAAGCTCAACAAGACACTGCAAATGAGTCAGTTGAGGAAACTGATTCAAACTCTGACAGTTTAAACTCTGAGTCATCTAATTCAGGGGGAGCCTCAAATGCTGCAGAAAGTCAACATATGAATCAGGAAAGCATGGATCAAGGGGGAGGATCAAATCATAATGCAAGAAACCACTTACCAACAGCAAGAAAGTGGACACAGGCACACACACCTGATCTCATAATTGGAGATCCTGATGCTAGTGTAAGAACTAGAAGTGCAACAAATAATGAGTGTCTGTATCATGCTTTCTTGTCTCAAACAGAACCAAAGAAAGTGGAAGAAGCTCTTCAAGATGCAAACTGGATAACAGCAATGCAAGAAGAGTTAAATGAATTTGAAAGAAATGAAGTCTGGACACTTGTACCTAGACCAAAGAATAGATCAATTGTAGGTACAAAGTGGGTTTTCAGAAACAAGACTGACAGTGAAGGTGTGATTACAAGAAACAAGGCTAGACTTGTGGCTAAAGGTTATTCACAACAGGAAGGAATTGACTATGATGAAACCTTTGCTCCAGTTGCAAGATTGGAGGCCATAAGAATTTTTCTGGCCTATGCTGCACACAAGAAGTTTAAAGTCTTTCAGATGGATGTGAAAAGTGCTTTTCTCAATGGGAAGCTTGAAGAAGAAGTGTTTGTTGAACAACCACCAGGATTTGTAGATTCCAAACATCCAGATTATGTCTACAGGCTTGATAAGGCATTATATGGACTAAAGCAAGCACCTAGAGCATGGTATGAAACTCTGGCTCAATTTCTTTTAGAAAGTGGGTTCACTAGAGGTACAATTGACAAAACCTTGTTCTATTTTAATCATGGTGATGACTTGCTGTTAGTTCAAATCTATGTGGATGACATAATTTTTGGATCTACTAATGACAAACTCTGTAAGAAATTTGCAAAGCTTATGCAGTCAAGATATCAAATGAGCATGATGGGAGAGCTTAGTTACTTTCTAGGCTTACAAGTCAAGCAAACAGATGATGGTATTTTTATCAATCAAGCAAAATATACCAGAAATCTTCTCAAGAAATTTGGTATGCTTGATAGTTCATCTGCTACAACTCCCATGGCTACAGCAACAAAGCTAGACAAAGACACAGGTGCTACAGTGGATATGACAACCTATAGAGGCATGATAGGGTCTCTTCTGTATCTCACAGCAAGTAGACCTGATATCATGTATGCCACATGTCTTTGTGCAAGATTTCAAGCAGATCCCAGAGAGCCTCATCTAACAGCTGTAAAAAGGATTTTCAAATATCTCAAAGGAACCATAACCTTGTGTTTGTGGTATCCTAGAGAATCAGAGTTTAAGCTAATTGGTTACTCTGATGCAGATTTTGCAGGCTGTAAGATAGACAGAAAAAGTACAAGTGGAAGCTGTCAATTCTTAGGTGACAGATTGGTTTCTTGGTATAGCAAGAAACAGAAATCAATTTCTACATCCACTGCAGAAGCAGAGTATATAGCTGCTGGTAGCTGTTGTGCACAGATTCTGTGGATGAAGAATCAGTTGCTGGATTATGGGTTAAGGTACTCTAAAATACCTATTTACTGTGATAACCAAAGTGCTATTGCTATGACAGGTAACCCAGTACAGCATTCCATGACCAAGCACATCAGCATAAGGTATCATTTTATCAGGGAACATGTGGAAGAAGGAGATATTGAGCTTCATTTTGTGTCTACAGACCAACAACTTGCAGATATCTTCACCAAACCTTTGAGTGAAGCTACTTTTACAAGATTGGTAAATGAACTTGGAATGATCTCTGGTTTTGACTAGAGATACGGGTTAGACTCAAAAACTATACATGTTTGATTTTTATGCTCATGATTTCCTGCATGTATTAACTGTTATGAGTACCAGTGCCATAAACTCTGAAAGTAAACTCTGATGCTAAACTCTGTTAGTCATAAAAGTGTTGGTCATACTCTGATAGTTACAGTCTAATGCTATACTCTGATTGTAATTTTGTCTGAAACATATGGACCAATGAAGAAATTTGTATGAAGCATAATTCTCAGTAAGTAATTATGAATCCTTAAGAGTTGTATAGATTCTGATCTCAAATGTGCAGGAAGTTAACACAGCATGATACTGTCTCTGTATTTATAGCATCTCTTAGTTTATTGATCCTATACACTGAGTCTGTATTAGCTGTTTGCATTTTCTCTCATAAATTAATTGCATTAACTGATGAAAAGTCTAAACTCTGATTATTAATTGTAAATAATTCACCCTCAAATCAAAAGATGCCAAAAGGAGCACAAATTCCTTTGAGATCATGTTGTGCCTAGGAAGATCCAGGAACTTATTGTATGAAATAAGGGCTAAAATCTTTGATTTTTGGTGACTAGTGCCAACCACTGATTACTGGAAAAATAAAAAAAAAAAAAAAAAAAAAAATAAATATAAATATATATATATATATATAAAGGGGGTGAAGAATAAAAGATATCCAAATGAAAGGATATCAAAATACAGAGTTTAGATATAAAAATCAGATTTTATGTTTTACATGAGAGTTTAGGCAACCAGTTTTTACTGCTTAAGTTTGTGGATTTTATGCACTTTGAGATGATCTAAATATTGATTTCGGTAAACTCTGCTATAGCACACACAATTATTCACACCTGTACAGTCATGAGAAAAGAGTTTATTGACAAAGAAGGACAAATGGTAAACACTGATGTATTGTGCGAAATACGCCGAGGTAATTTTGTTTTAATCTTTGATGGTTAAAATGATTTTTTTTTTGTTTCAGACAATTTATAATTTTGAGATTAGACATTTGTTTAGAAATTCGAAAGAGTATGAGTACAAACGGTTCATATTTATATTAAACAGAGGAGAGAGAGGTTGAGTGTTTTGAACAGTGTGAAAAGCGGTAATTATGGCTATTTTTACTGCGCGTGTGTATTGGAAGTTGTTACATACAGCTGTCAGCGTATACATGTTTGACATCTGTCCCACTCACACATTTTTCAAAGACGCCTGTTGTGTGTAGTGATGATTAAAACGATTGGGTTTTAATTTTCATTGTTATTATTTAAACTTACTACACATAAACGGTTCATTCTTTTACACACTTCATCTTTTCATAAGTTTTTACTCACAAACACTGTCTCAAACACTTTCACTGCATACATTCTACACTTTTCTCTGTCTTATTTCTTACTTTCTTCTAAAACTTTTTAATGGCTACTACCATGTTTACTGCTTCTGGGTTAGAATTTGTCCCAAACAACTATGCTGCTCCTTTGGCAAATGAGAACGCACCGGAGGCGTTTCATTTGATTCAGAGTTTCTTGTCAAACTCTGATATTGGTACTGCTCTCACCGCTCCATCGAAGCTGTCTGCATCTCAAATCAGATCTCTTTGGCAGACAGGTACTTATGACAATGGAGGAGAGACTGGCTCTCCATCCATAATCTTTGAATTTCAAGAAGCAGAGTTTACAGTTACTCCAACAACTGTTCGTGATGCTCTGGGCCTTGAGGACTTTAATGCTTTCACAATCTCTGTTGGAGATTCTGAGTTAGTTCGTATGATGAGGGAGATAGGCTACTCTGGACCATTGACAAAGATTGGTCAACTCAAAAGGCCGTTTTTGCGCAAGGAATGGAGTTTCTTTTTCGATTGCATCACCAGGGCTTTTGGAAAGAAATGCACGAATTGGGATGCTATTCCCACGGATAGTCTGCAACTCGGGTATTCTCTTCTTTATGGTAGTCAATTTGATGTTGCTAGACTAGTTCTAAATAATATAGGTGAGAAAATGAATGAAAACAGAGGTGTAGTCTATTTTGCAAGATTCTGTCAATTGATATTCTCTGAATGTGTTTCTGAAGTAGATATAGATGAGAATGATGTGATTCCATGTTTTAAATTACATAAACGCATATTCTCTGATCTCACAAATAAAGATAACAAGAAAGGAGATGTTGGTGTTTTGTTGCTACCTGATTCTGTGCAACAATTCCTGATCAATTTACAACAACAACAACTAGCAAACGCTGAAGCTGGACCTTCTGTGTCTCCATCACAGAGGTCAAAGAAGTCAAAGGTAAGAGCTGTTAAGTCTGCTAGAGTACATCAATCAAATGCTGAAGCTGGGGTATCAAATACTGATGATATGCCTCAGAAGAAAAGGATAAAGAAAAGAAGGGCCAACAGGGCAAAGGCTGATGCTGCTAATGAGGAGAGTGAAACTGATGATGAAACTCTTCATCAGAGAAAAAGAAGATTAGTAGCAGCACATCTCTTTGGTGCAGAGAATATTTCTTCACCAGTTGAGGATGAAGCTGTCCATATGGATAGAGTTTCTATGGAGGATGTAGCTCCTGAAGTTGTTCTTCAAGAGGAGATTTTTGATACTCCTGTGCCTACTGAGGACAGAGTAAATGCTGATGCTGGCATGATGAATTTTGAGAGAGAAGCTCCTACATCAAAGACTGATGATGTAGTTGAGGAAGATGCTGATCATTCTGACAGCAGAGTTTTTGAGAAAATGGATTTCTTTGTTGATGAAGATATTCCAGATGCACATCCTACTATCAGTACCTGTGATACTGAGGATGTAGAAGCTGATCAAGCCACCTTAGTCATTGAAGACTCTGTTGCTACTCACACAGAGGTTCTTTCTGTTAACAATCTAAATTCTGACACAGGTGAGGAGGTTGATCAAGTTGTTGAAGCTGTTGCAGAACAATTTGATGCAATTGCAGCAGAAGATGCTAATTTGCTTGAAGCTCTACAACAATCTGTTGTTGAGGTTGTAACAAAAGAAACAGAGTTAATGCAAACTGCAAACTCTGAGATTCCAGAACCTGTTGCAGAGAAAGTTATTGTTGAAGCTGCACAGAGAAATTTTGAAACTACTGCTGAGAATGTTCCTGCAGAGAATACAGCAGAGAATGAAAATGTTGAAGATAGTCCTGCTCATTCACACCCCAGTATTCAAATTTCATTGTCTGATGGTGTAAATACTGATGAAGAAAGAGAGATAAATAGAGAGACTGAAGAGCATTTTCAGAATATGTACTATAACAGATGGGCTGATGCAGATTGTATCTTTTCAGCACAGAGGGCTGCTGATTTTCTTGGTGATTCTGTGAAGACAATTTCAAATCCTGATGTAATTACAAATCTAAAGGCCACTGTGATTCAAATTAAATCTCTTCACAACAGATTTGATGAGACTCATACGGAGGTTACTGCTTTGAGGAATGAAGTTGGTATGAGAGATCTTACTCTAAAGAATGATAGATCTTACTACAATTCTATGTTCAAGAAGCAAGCTAAGGACTCTGATGACATTCAGAAGAGGCTTGGGAAAATTGAGGACAACCAGACTGCTATGTCTGATCAACTGACTTCAATTTCTACTGCAATTGAGTTGCTGACATCAGTACTACTTTCTGATGATGTCAAAAAAGGGGAGAGTGTACCAAGTGACAAATGCAAAGACACTCCAACTCTGAGACGGAGGGATGATGGTAATGATGATGGAAACAAGGGAGATGGAAGGAGTTTAAAATTAAATTCTGATAGAAGATTACCAAGAAGATCAAACTCTGATAGAAGATCAAACTCTGGTAAGGGAAATGCAAACTCTGCCAGTGGTTCAAAACTCAAAAGTTTGATAATCTCTGATAAGCCTACCACAGATGAGGAAATTGCTACTAAGATGTTTTTAGAAGAGCATGGTAATGAAGCTACAGTTGAAGACATGGAAGCTGAAATGCTGAGTCTTGCTGAAGAGCATGCGAAGAGATTGAAAGATGGTACTTACAAAAGGAAAGCTGTCAAGGTTCCTAGAAAAATAGAAATGGGTATCTCTATCAAAGAGAATTCTCAACAGAGTATACAAGACTCAAGGAAGCCTGTGATAGCAAACTCTGATAAAGGTAAGGGTAAACTGGTAGATGAAGAACAGTTACCAAAGAAGACTTATTCAACCTCTGACATTGCTCAAGTTGAATCAAGGATAAACAAATCAACCTCTGACGTTGCTCATGTTGATATTGCTACTAAAGTTGTGACAACCTCTGACAAGGCTCAAGTTGTACAAACTCAACTCAAAGGTTTCTTAAGACCTGTACTTCCTGAAACTCTGACATTAGAACCTGTGGATTTTTCTCAAACCAGGACAGTACATGGAAAACAATCTTATGACAAGTCTGGTTTAGGTTCACACAGAGAGAAGAGGATAAATAACAGTCCAATGGATCAAACTTCACTGGCAGAACCTGGTGGTGGGGTTACTCAAGAGAGCCTTGACAAGCTAGAGTCTGTTCAGTTAATCTATCATAAGGGACTTAGGAAGGACTTTCTGTTATACTTCATGGCTGATGGCAGAGTATACAGAATAGGTGAAAATGATATACATTTGAAAATGGCTGAAGAGTTAGAATATGTCTTATATCTACTCAAAGTCAGAAATCAAAGGACTCAAAATGCTGCTGAAGTTTTGAGAGTAAGGATGATGAGAGCAAAGGTTCTCAGTAGTGCTAAAATTACAAGTGCTTACATCCCTAAGTATAAAGATGCTCATGGAAAGATTGTAGAAATGAAAAGAAACAGTGCAAGACTAAGGACTGATCTGGGAGTTAAAGTCTTAGAATTCAATCTAGACTCTGATAAACCATATTTTATTAGGCTAGGGAATGAGATGAGGAAAAATTCCATCTATTCTTTGAGAGCTGCAATTTATCAGACTGGAGAATCTGATCCAGAGTTGAGAGAGTTGAAGAAAGTTATGGTTGAAGAGCTGGAAAGGGCTGAAAGAAGACTTCTCATGGATTATCTCAGAACTGTTCCTGATATTCAAGAAATCAAATAAAGTCTGACTGTAAGTTTTTAAAGTTTTCTGTTCTAAGTTAAAATTAAACTCTGTTATGATTAAACACTGTATTTGTTATATGTTTTGACATCATCAATTATCTGTTTAACTTGTACATTTTTATTATGCACAAGTTGGGGGAGATTGTTAGATATAATTGCTAATGTTTGTTTAATTAGTGTTTAAGTAACATGTACTGTTCAGAGTTTAGTCTGAAGTACTTATCAGAGTTTACATGGAAGCCGGTCAGAGTTTGTTAAAGTCTGACAGGGTGAAAGTTGATTTAGCTGTCGGTGCATATCATGAAGATTCTAGAAGCAATATATTCTGAAGATGGAAAGAAGCAGAATATATTGATACAGCTAAGGAGACTGGACAGAGGACTGAAGCAATTCTAATTGATTACAAATTGTATAGCTAATTTGTAGGAGTATCAATTAGAGATTGATTGTAACTGTGTACTATATAAACACAGATAGGTTATCCCTAGAAGGGATGCGATTATTGAAAATATTATTCTTGTAACCTAGTAGCTCTTTGTGATTCATTAACATCACTAAGAGAGAATTATTTAATATAATTCAGTTTTGTTGATTTACAAACTTGTGTTCTTGATTGATTATTCTCATACATATTTGATTATATTGCGTATTCGGCCTAACATACCACTACATATTGTTGTGGATCAAAAAACGTGCTTGTGAATTTAATGCTAGGGTTTGGTGAGCTTCGAGCTTTAATGGCTGCACTTGTGTTTTGAGACTAAATCGGTCCTCACAAGATGCCTACGTATCTCAAATCGTTATTGAGAATCAAGCCAAAGACGTAGTTCTGATTGTAGGATCAGAGTCCTTATATAGGCGTCTGGAGCCTTGTATTTATGGTACGTTTAGGAGACTTAGTGGATAAGTCTTCTTATTGATAACTGATAAGGATTGTATTACTTGGCGGGCAAGTCTTTTCCTTGTTGATAAAGGCTGTGACTCATTAATTGCCTTTAATTGGGATTCTGGATCCT
Organism: Heracleum sosnowskyi; assembly: GCA_030848705.1. Taxonomy (NCBI): domain Eukaryota; kingdom Viridiplantae; phylum Streptophyta; class Magnoliopsida; order Apiales; family Apiaceae; genus Heracleum; species Heracleum sosnowskyi. Next base: position 129,724,228 of record CM061241.1, on the reverse strand, counting down.
TCTTTGACCAATTTTTCATAATTTGGGCTCTTTTAATGAGCTGTATAATTTCCCTATTTATTAATTACGAATTTAATAAATAATCAGGGATTTGGGCATTAAATATCGAGCCTTTTCATTGGACCGTCAATTATATTTCTATAATTACTTTTCTGTCCATATCATTTGCCCCCCAATTTTTAGGAAAACTTTTTAAGCTTTCGTAGAAATTATATTGACCTTTCTCGAGGTTCGGGGTCTTTTTATTGTCATTCTTTATCAAGGGAATATTTAAATAAATCACCTTGTATTTTTCCGTAATTTTCCTAATATTTTAGGAATTTTTATTGTACCCACAGGTATTTTTAGAAATATTTCTTGAAATATTTCAAAAGTGTATAAAATATTTTCCCAAAATCAAAAAAATAATTTTAAAAATTATTTTCTATTTTTTCAGGTATTTTCTGAATTTTTAGAAATTTTCTAAAATTTTTAAATAGCTTTTGGCTATTTATTTGCAATTTCTGAATTTTTCTTTTGTTTTTGTATTCCTTGTCTCCTCCCACACATAGCAGCATAATGTTTTGTTCCCCGTGGGGGGACATCGGTATTGACACGTGTCAGCCATCTACAGCCTTGGGGGTTTTTTGTTTGCTTGAGCATGCAGATGTGCGGAAGGCGTTCATGAGCCCCGCGTACAAGGCAAACAAAGAAAACACGCGTCCGCACGCGTCCGCACGCGCCCAGGACGCGTCCCAGGCTGCTTCCTGGGCGCGGTTCGAGAATTAATAATTTTTTTTTTATAAAAAAAAATCGTGGCCAGCTGCTATTGTCTTCTGGGCGGGGTTGAGCACCGCCTAGGAGGTTCGTCCGCAAACCGCGCGTAGGAGACTGCCTCCTAGGCGAGTTTCAATTTTCAAAAATATATTATTATTATTTTTTTTAAATGTGGCCAGTTCTTGATGTCTTCTAGGCGGGGTTGAGCACCGCCTGGAAGGTCCTCTTGTAAACCACGCGCAGGAGACTGCTTTCTAGGCGTTTTGCCAATTTCATTTTTGCTGCTTCCCAGGCGTTTTTAGCCAATTTTTGTTTATATATAAAAATATATAATTAACAAAATCTTTATTGGGTCCTTCCAGAATTTGATGGAATTTCAAGGGATGTTCTAGAACCTCAATTATCCCTCCAGAATTTCATTTGAATTTCAAATGTATGGGCTTTGGCGCCTAAAATAGGCCCAGTCACCTGTTCTTCAGCCCAATTACCTGCTATAGTAGGTAAGTTAGGGATTTCCACCTGCAAATCTTTCCTATAAATTGAGGGGAAATGAGAGCTTCCTTCTCACTTTCACCTCTCACAACTTCTAAATTTCTTTACTTCTCAAATTCTCTCTGAAGAGTTCTCTAAAGAGTTCTGCTAGGGTTCTTTCAACTTTCAACTTTCTTTGAAGTTTTTGTTTGAAGACTTATCTTCTCTAGCATTTTTTCGGGTTCAAGCATTCTTCCCAAGAATTTCAATGACAGATTCCGATTCCTCTCAACAGTCTCAACTTTCTCAACCTCCACAAGGTTCTACCCGTGCTCCCCGGGCCGCCACTAGAGGTAACAAATGTTCCCTTGTTCATGCCTATGTTTTTTCCCTTAGAGATTTATTAGATGAATTTGGGGAAGCCTTCCCTAACCTCCTTCATTTAGAGGCTTACAACTTTCCTTCAAAATACCAACAGAAAGATATAGATGCAATATCTGTTTTATTTGGCATAAATGGGCCTTATCGGGCTGAAGTTCCCGGCCCAAATGATAGGGCTTGTTATCACAAACCTGGTGCAATTAGGATCTATAAAGAAACCTTTTATGCTGGGTTTAGATTACCTCCTCCTCCTTTCGTTTTTAGACTTTTAGCTGAAGCCCAAGTCTGTCCAACTCAACTCCAACCCAATGCTTGGAGATTTATTTACAGCTTTATGGTTCAATGCAAGAAGCATGGCTTTGAACCTAGTGTCTCTGTTTTTAGGTATCTCTTTAAGTTTGTCAACGCTTCTCATAGAGCGGGTTGGGTTAAAATTCAACATAGGAGTCTCAACCGTAGTTGCTTTATCTCCGATAGTGGACCAGACTCTTTGCCCAAATGGAAAAAAGAATGGTTCTATGTATACATAGAGGGAGATAGTTGGGATAATTATTTTAGGACCGGATTCTGTGAAGCCCAAGATGGGTCTGTTCGTAGTTTAAAACTTGGAATTGAGGAGGCTGCAGTTTTCGAAGCCCTTACTTCAGACAATCTTCATCACTGTAACCTTTTAGTTTCTGAGGCTTCCCTTCAGGCACATGGCCTTAGTGATTTGGGTCCCGAGGGTAATTTATTCAGCCAACTAACTTGTTTATTCATTTCATTGACTATCTTGCTTTGTAACTAATGTTATCTTTTTGTACTTTTCAGCTCAAAACTTGCTTGCCCAAGTTTTCAAGAGGAGAGAAGCTGCTGCTGTTTCTGGGACCTCTGTTGCTGTGGAGAGGGTTTCCAAAAGGGGCCGTACTGAAAGTGGCTCTTCCACAGGGAAGATACCTGTTTTTCTTGCTGAACCGCCAACAAGGGTTGACGAAGATCCCAACCCTTTTGTTGTTAAGTGGGGTCTTCGTAACAAAGACACCGCAGTTGGGGATTCTCGGGCCGCTGCAGAGTGGTCCAAAAATGTGGTTACTCCACGGGACTGGGCTCATATTGTGGATTCCTCCGAGGATCTACAAATCGAGCTTATGGGCTCCCAGGCCATTGCTACGGTATGCTTTCAAACTCAAATTACTTTTATTTACTTCGTATTTATCTGTGAATTTATTCTTAAATCCACACTTTATTTCGTAGGCCAACGCTTATCATCAGGCTTCCTTACGAAACCTGAGGACGTCTAGGGCCGAAAAGGCTATTGCTGAGAGAGACAGGGATCGATACTTTGCTGCTTCCGAGGCTAATTTTGAGAGGTTTAGAGTTGCTGAGAGGGAGCTGGTAGATGAGAAAGAAAAAGTTCGTCAGCTAGAGGCACGCCTTCAAAGAGGCCGTGAAGAGGTGATATCTGAGTATAAAGCTTCAAAGGAGTTTGATGACCTCCTTACTGCGGAGTATGATGCTAACTTCCCCGGCACTTTCGAAAAGTGCTGGGAAGAGATTATTGGCCAACTAGGAACGCAGATTGAGGGTGTTAGCTTGGAGAAGTATCTTGTGCCAGTTTTTCCAGGCGTTGCGGTCACTACTACTTTAGCCTCTTCACAACCTGGTGATGATTCTCAGCCCATGGTGGACTCCGAGCCTGCTTACGACTTTTTTGAGGATTTAGACGTTCCTCATGGGGATGTTCCTGGCCTTGACAAGGATCCGTCTAATGACTTAGAGTAGACTTTGTTGGCCCTTCGTGGCTTTATCTATCTTTTATTTAAACTTTCTCTTTGGAAGTCTAGTTTGTATGCAACTTTTAAGTTACGACTTGTGTTATTTTAAGTCTTTCTTGTGAGCTTTACTTGATATCTTTTGATTCAATCAAGTTTGCATTTGTCGATGCTTGATAGATATTAGTTGTCAGAAAAACACAACAATATTCAGAAATATCATTCATAAATAATTTGAAAATGGGTTCAACCCTTACATAATACTCAAGTTTAAAAACTTGGATTGGTTTCGTCGACCTTATTTATACTTGTCCTAATAGTTAGTCCAATCAAGACTTAAACATAGTAGACTTTCAAGTTTGCAGCATGCCAAGTCCTTGGCACTTCGATCCCTTCCAGGGTCTCTAATTTGTAGGAACCTCGACCAAATACGCTTTTGACGCTATATGGTCCTTCCCAATTTGGGGCTAACTTGCCTTTTTGTCCAACTCCAGATGCTTCAATCTTTCTGAGAACCAAGTCTCCTTGACGGAAGAACCTTTCTTTAACCCTTAGGTTGTAATAGAAAGATGTTCGTTTCTGATGTTCAACTATCTTGGCATTTGCCTCATCTCTAACTTCATCAATTAGATCTAAAGCTAACCTCAAGCCTTCTTCATTAGCTTCTGGTTCATAAGCCTCAACTCTTGGAGACGTGTGAGTAATCTCCACTGGAACCACTGCCTCTGCCCCATATGCCAACATGAAAGGGGTAGCTCCAGTGGTGACTTTACAAGTAGTACGATATGCCCATAGTATGGGGAGCAATTCGTCTACCCAAGTGTTTCTGGAGCGTTCAACTCTTTTCTTCAGTCCATCCAGGATTATTCGATTTGCAACCTCAGATTGCCCATTTGCTTGTGGATGGGCAACAGAAGTGAAGCGCAACTTGATATCATTCTCATCACAATACTTCTTGAATTCATCATTGTTGAATTGAGTTCCATTGTCCGTTACCAAGACTCGTGGAATTCCATACCTGCATATCACATTCTCCCAGAAGAAATGCATCACTTGCTTGGTGGTTATCTTGGCTAAAGGTTTAGCCTCAATCCATTTGGTGAAGTAGTCGATTGCTACTATCAAGAACTTTCTTTGAGCACTTGCCATTGGAAATGGCCCAAGTATATCCATTCCCCACATAGCAAAAGGGATAGGAGAGTTAATGGATGTCATCATCTATGGTGGTTGTCTAACCAATGGTGCATGTTTCTGGCACCGTTCACACTTTCTCACATAGCTTTTAGCATCAGCAAGCATGCTTGGCCAATAGAAACCTAGACGGGTGACTTTATGAGCAAGGGCTCTGCCCCCCAAGTGCTGCCCACAAATTCCTTCATGTACTTCCTTTAGGGCCAATTCTGCCTCTTGGGGTCTCAAACACTTCAAATAAGGAACAATGAACGACTTTTTGTATAGGATTCCCTCAATCAGGGTATATCTTAATGCTCTCACATACAACTTTTGTGCTTCTGAAGTGTCGTTGGGTAGCCACCCAGTTTCTAGATGAGCTTTGATGGGATCCATCCAACAACTAGCAACATCAATAGGTGCTACCAACTTTCTATTGATGCTTGGGGTCTTCAAGACTTGGAAGTATACACTTCCTGCGTAGTTCTCGATTCCTGAAGAAGCAAACTTAGACAAGGCATCGGCCTTCATGTTCTCTTCCCTTGGAATATGTTCCACATAGCATTCATCAAACTGAGTCATGATGGCCTTGACAAGTTTCAAGTACTTGGACATCACTTCATATCTGGCCTCAAACTCCCCATTTACTTGGGAAACCACTAGCCTCGAGTCTCCACATACTTTCAGAGTTTTGACTCTCAAGGCTCCAGCCAGCCCTAAACCAGCTATCAGAGCTTCGTATTCAGCTTCATTGTTTGTCGTTGGGAAGTCCAGTTTTAGTGCGTACTCTATGAGAAATCCATCAGGACTTTGTAGCACCAAACCTGCTCCACTTGATTTTGTTTTTGATGCTCCATAAAAATAGAGCACCCAATATTCTTTGAACTCCATCTCTTGGTCCTTCTCGTCTTCCACTATTACTTCCTGCCCCCCGACTTCTTGGTTGTCAATGGTGCATTCAACCATGAAGTCAGCAAGTGCTTGAGCTTTTATGGCCGTTCGAGGCTTATACTTGATGTCAAATTCACCCAATTCGATATCCCATTTGATCAGCCTTCCACTAACTTGAGGGCTATGCAAGATGTTTCTCAGAGGTTGATCAGTCAAGACCTCTATCTTGTGAGCCTGGAAGTAGGGGCGTAGCTTTCTTGAGGCCATTATCAAGGCTAAAGCAAACTTCTCAATCGTTGAGTAGTTTATTTATGCCCCATGTAGAATCTTGCTCACATAGTAGATGGGTTTCTGAATCTTCATTTCTTTTTTTACCAAAACGGCACCCAAGGCTGTGTTAGAAACCGCCAAGTACAAATAGAGAATTTCCCCTGGCTTTGGCTTTGCCAACAGTGGTGCCTCAGCCATGTATTTCTTCAGGGCCTCAAAGGCCTCTTGGCTTTCAATTGTCCATTCAAAGTTTTTCACATTCTTGAGTGCTTTGAAGAAGGATAAGCACTTCTCTCCTGACTTGGAGATAAATCTTCCCAATGCTGCCACTCTTCCCGTGAGCTTTTGGACATCCTTGACAGTCTTTGGTGGTTCCATGTCTAAAATTGCTTTGATTTTGTCGGGATTAGCCTCGATTCCTCTCTTGGAAACCATCAGGCCTAAGAACTTTCCCGAGCCTACACCAAAGGCACACTTAGCTGGATTCAATATCATTTTGTGGTGCCTTAGCACTTCAAATGCCTCTCGGAGGTGCTCTATGTGATCGGCCTTATTGAGGCTTTTGACTAACATGTCATCTACGTAGACCTCCATGGTTTTTCCAATTAGGTGTCCAAAAATTTTGTTCACCAGCCTTTGGTAGGTTGCTCCTGCATTCTTAAGTCCAAATGCCATGACTAGATAACAGAAAACACCAAAGTCAGTTATGAATGATACCTTGGAGACGTCATCCTTGTGCATCTTAATTTGATTGTATCCACTGAAGCCATCCATGAAGCTGAGCATCTCGTGTCCAGCTGTAGCATCTATTAATGCATCAATCCTTGGTAAGGGGAAACAATCCTTAGGACATGCATCATTCAAGTCAGTGAAGTCTACACACATCCTCCATTTCCCGTTAGCTTTTTTGACCATCACGGGGTTAGCCAACCATTCTAGGAATTGTATCTCTTCAATGAACCCAGCCTCTAGAAGTTTTTCAACTTCTTGTTTAATGGCCTCTTGCCTTTCCGGAGCAAAATTTCTCTTCTTTTGTTTCACCGTCTTTTTTTCTGGATCCACATTCAACTTGTGGGTTATCAATTGGGGATCAATCCCTGGCATGTCGGCCGCTGTCCAAGCAAAAACGTCATGGTTTTCTTGAAGAAAAGTCGTGAGTTTGCTTTTCAATGATTCGGGTAGTAGTGCCCCAACATAAGTCACCTTCTCCGGTTCACCTGGGACTAAAGGAATTGGGACCAAGTCCTCGGCCGGTTTCCCTCTTCGGTCCTCATTGTCACTTATATTCATATCTTCAATTGGGAGAACCTGCCCCCCGATTCCATCAGGCCTCAACGCGGCTACATAACAGCTTCTAGCCATCTTTTGGTCTCCCCGTTCTTCTCCAATCCCATTCCTCGTTGGGAATTTGATTTTCAGATGATAAGATGAGGCAACAGCCTTGAACGCATGAAGACCAGTCCTTCCTAGGATTGCATTGGCGGAAGACTACGCGACAGCAACTTTAGCCCTCGACAGCAAGTTTGGAAACCTCGACAGCACTCTATGCGGGGAACTCATACTGTCACCAAAAGTACATTCCTGTGACAGCAAGCTTTGTGGCAAAAGTAACTGTCTCAAGAAAGATCCCTGTTCTAGGTATCTTGTTAGATATAATTGCTGACGTTTGTTTATCAGTGTTTAAGCAACAGGTACTGACCAGAGTTTATCAGAAGCCGGTCAGAGTTTAATTAAACTCTGACAGGGTGAAGAGTTTAAAGGAAGCCGGTCAGAGTTTATTTAAAGTCTGACAGGGTGATAATTGAATTAGCTGTCGGTGCTGAATTGAAGATTCTAGAAGTAATATATTCTGAAGATGGAAAGAAGCAGAATATATTGATACAGCTAAGGAAACAGAATATAAGATAAGAAGCAATCCTTAATTGATATAACTTGTATAGCTAATTTGTAGGAATATCAATTAGATAAGGATTGTGTAACTGTGTACTATATAAACACAGATAGGTTATCCCTAGAAGGGATGCGATCATTGAATATATTATTCTTGTAACCTAGAAGCTCTTTGTGATTCATTAACATCACTAAGAGAGAATTATTTAATATAATTCAGTTTGTTGATTTACAAACCTGTGTTCTTAATTGTTATTCTCATACATACTTGATTATATATTGTGTATTCGGCCTAACAATTGGTATCAGAGCCAAGGCTGTTTAATATATACAGTTTTACGATTCAAACACAGTAATAATCATGTCTGAAGAAAATCAAACTGCTCCCAAGGCTGAACAGGTTAAGCCTAATTCTGTGAGTCGATATGAAACAATCAGGGTTCCAATTCTCAGGCCTGTAGAGTATCCAATTTGGAAGGTGAAGATGACCATGTTTCTGGAGGCTACAGATCCAGAATATCTTGACAGAATTAATGATGGTCCTCATATGCCGACTAAATTGTCCCCTGTTGTTGATGGTCAAGAACAAAAGACTGTTCCAAAGGAAAAGAAAGATATGACTCCTGAGGACATCTCATCAATTGCAAAGGATGCAAAGGTTAGACATCTTCTCCACAGTGCTTTAGATAATGTTATGTCTAACAGAGTAATTGGCTGCAAAACTGCCAAAGAGATATGGGATGCTTTAGAAGTCAGATGCCAGGGAACAGGTGCTATTAAGAAGAACAGAAAGACAATACTCACACAGGAGTATGAGCACTTTGATTCAAGACCTAATGAAACCTTGACTGAGACTTATGACAGATTTTGCAAACTATTGAATGATCTGTCTCTGGTTGATAAAGAATATGAGCTTGAAGAGTCTAATCTCAAGTTTCTGTTATCTCTACCTGAAAAGTGGGATCTAAAGACAACCACAATAAGAGATAATTATGAGCTTGCTGATACAGATCTTGATGAAATCTATGGGTTATTGAAAACTCATGAACTGGAGATAGAACAAAGGAATAGAAGATTGAGTAAAAAGACAAAATCTGTTGCTCTCAAAGTCGAGGAGAAGCCCATTAAGAAGGAATCATCAAGGAAGAAAGCCAAGGGAAAGGCTTTAGTCATTAAATCTGAGAGTGAGTCATCAAACACTGATGATGACTCAAACTCTGATGAAGCTTCTGACTCTGAGGATGATGAAGAACAGATGATGCAAATGGCTGCATTGATGGTAAAGACTTTCAAGAAGATGGGATTCAAGAACTTCAAGAAAGGAAAGAGATTCTCAAGGAAAGATTCAAACTCTGATAAGAGAAGTTTCAGAAAGTCTGATGGAAGGGAAACCAAGTCAGGCAAGAAGGATAAATCTGAAATCCAGTGCTACAGGTGTAAGGAGATGGGTCACTATGCCCCAGAGTGCAAGAAAGGCAAATCTGAGAAAGCACTCATCTCTAAAGGCAAAGACTGGGCAGATACTTCAGACTCTAATGATGGAGAAAATTATGCTCTTATGGCAACTGTCAGAGATGAGACTGAATCATCTGAAAATAAGGTACCCCTAACTACTTATGCTTATGATACTGATAATATATCTGAGTTAAGAGTATATCTGAAAAGTGTTCATGTTAGCTATAGGGATCAGACTTTAGAGAATGAGAGAATTAAAGCTGAGAATCTTAGTCTTAAAGATAGAAACAAGTTTCTTGAAGGAGAACTTGAAAATATGAAGCAGATTCAAAAAGAAAGAGATGATGCTGTTTATGTAGAACAGGAGTTGCTGAAAAGATATAGGCAACTAGAATCTGATTTAGAGAAGGAAAGAAAAATAATCAAGACTTGGACAGATTCTGGAAGAGACACTCATCAAGTGTTTCAGACTGATTCTGTAGGTTTAGGTTATTGTGAAAATGATGAACTTAGGTTTAAAGACAAGGTTAAGGTAAAACCACAACTTAAACCTGTGAAATTTGTTCCAGAAGCCAATAAGTTAAAATCTGTTGTAATAAGGGAAGCTGATAAGGAATCAGATGAAGCCTGTGAAAAACAGGAAAATATTATAACAGAAAATCTTATGGAAGTAGAAGCTGTGAGAAAGCCAGTAAAAACTTGTGATAAACAGGTTAATGTTGGCTTGATGACAGGAAAACAGTTCAATCATAAGTTGAAAGAGGTAAAATCTGCCATGAAACCTAAAGGATCCAAGAAAAATAGGAATGGAAAAATAGGCATAAATAACAGAAATAATCATTTGCCTAATGCTGGTGCTTCAAGGAAAACATGTTACAATTGTGGAAGTTCTAATCATCTTGCTAGATTTTGCACTAAGAACAAACATATTAATTCTTTATCTTCTACATCAGGAGTAAAGAATGATTATGTAAGAGTTAAACCACAAACTTTATGCACACACTGTGGGAGCACTTGGCATTCCATTTATACTTGCAAGAGTTATCATGCCATTTATCATAATTATTATGAGCTAAAACCCAACTTGAAATGGGTTAGAGCAAACTCTGCTAGTGTAAAATCTGACAATGTTAGTTTAAACTCTGATAATACTGATTCCGCTGCAAAAGCTAACACTGTTAAGAAAGGCAAAGGATCCAAGCAAGTCTGGATCCTTAAAACTAACACTTAGTGTTTGTTTGTGATTGCAGGGCATAAGAGAGAGCACACTTATCTTGGACAGTGGATGCTCATGACACATGACTGGAAATAAAGCCCTGCTATCAGACTTTAAGGAGAAGGCTGGCCCAAAAGTTTCCTATGGAGATGGCAACATAGGACACACTCTGGGATATGGCAATATCAATCTTGGAAGTGTCATCATCACAAATGTAGCTCTAGTCTCAGGACTCAAGCATAATCTGTTATCTGTGAGTCAAATCTGTGACAGAGGAAACCATGTAGATTTTCATAGTGAATACTGTGAAGTCATCAGTAAATCTACTGGAAAAGTTGTTCTAGTTGGACACATGCATAACAACATTTATGAAGCAAGTTTGGTAACAAACTCTGATGGAAAAACAGTGTGTCTGACTGCTAAAATGTCAAATGAAGAGAGTTGGAATTGGCATAAGAAGCTCTCTCATCTCAATTTGAACAACATAAATGAGCTAATAAGAAAGGATCTTGTAAGGGGACTTCCAAAATCAATACTCAGTCTAGATGGCTTATGTGATTCTTGTCAAAAAGCCAAGCAAAGGAAGTCATCTTTCAAGAGCAAATCTGAATCTTCAGTAGTGGAACCTTATCATCTTCTACATGTTGATCTCTTTGGACCAGTGAATGTGATGTCCATGGGCAGAAAGAAATATGCTCTAGTAATTGTTGATGAATATACTAGATATACATGGGTGTATTTCTTGTCAAAGAAGGATGAAACTGCTCAAACTCTGATGGATCATGTAAATCTACTGGATAAAGGATCACAGCACAAAGTCAAAATTATAAGGAGTGATAATGGAACTGAATTCAGAAATTCAATCATGGAAGCTTTCTGCAAGGAAAGAGGAGTGAAACAAGAGTTTTCTGCACCTGGAACTCCACAGCAAAATGGTGTAGTTGAAAGGAAGAACAGAACTTTAATTGAAGCAGCCAGAACTATGCTTGATGAAGCAAAATTACCAACATACTTCTGGGCAGAAGCTGTTCAAACTGCTTGCTTTACTCAAAATGCAACATTGATCAACAAGCATGGGAAAACACCATATGAGATGGTGAAAAATAAGAAGCCAAATTTGAAATATTTTCATATATTTGGATGCAAATGCTTTATGTTGAAGACTCATCCTGAACAGTTGACAAAGTTCGAGTTAAAAGCTGATGAAGGAATCTTTGTTGGCTATCCATTGTCAACAAAAGCATTCAGAGTTTACAATCTAAGAACTAAGGTGATCATGGAATCCATACATGTGTCATTTGATGACAAGAAAATAATTGGACTTGAAGACAAGGATGGATATGATCAACTACGTTTTGAAAATGAAGGTTTATTCTCTGATGATGTAAACTCTGATGAAGCAGTACCGACAAACTCTGTTGAAGCGGTTCTGACAAACTCTGACGAAGCATACTCTGAACCTCTACTGGTAAATACTGGAGAAACTGGAAATTCTCAAATTGAACAAAATAGAGAACCAGTTGAGGGGGAGCGTGAAGAAGCTCAACAAGACACAGCAAGTGAGTCAGTTGAGGAAACTGATTCAAACTCTGACAGTTCAAACTCTGAGCCATCCAATTCAGGGGGAGCCTCAGATGCTACAGAAAGTCAACATATGAATCAGGAGAGCATGGATCAAGGGGGAGGATCCAGTAATGATGCAAGAAACCACTTACCAACAGCAAGAAAGTGGACACAGGCACACACACCTGATCTCATAATTGGAGATCCTGATGCTAGTGTGAGAACTAGAAGTGCAACAAATAATGAGTGTCTGTATCATGCTTTCTTGTCTCAAACAGAACCAAAGAAAGTGGAAGAAGCTCTTCAAGATGCTAATTGTATTACAGCAATGCAAGAAGAGTTAAATGAATTTGAAAGAAATGAAGTCTGGACACTTGTACCTAGACCAAAGAATAGATCAATAGTAGGTACAAAGTGGGTTTTCAGAAACAAGACTGACAGTGAAGGTGTGATTACAAGAAACAAGGCTAGACTTGTGGCTAAAGGTTATTCACAACAGGAAGGAATTGAATATGATGAAACCTTTGCTCCAGTTGCAAGATTGGAGGCCATAAGAATTTTTCTGGCCTATGCTGCACACAAGAAGTTTAAAGTCTTTCAGATGGATGTAAAGAGTGCTTTTCTCAATGGGAAGCTTGAAGAAGAAGTGTTTGTTGAACAACCACCAGGATTTGTAGATCCCAAGCATCCAGATTATGTCTACAGGCTTGACAAGGCATTATATGGACTAAAGCAAGCACCAAGAGCATGGTATGAAACTCTTGCTCAATTTCTTTTAGAAAGTGGGTTCACAAGAGGTACAATTGATAAAACCTTGTTTTATTTCAATTCTGGTGATGATTTGCTGTTAGTTCAAATTTATGTAGATGATATTATTTTTGGATCTACTAATGACAAACTCTGTAAGAAGTTTGCAAAGCTTATGCAATCCAGGTATCAAATGAGCATGATGGGAGAGCTTAGTTATTTTCTAGGCTTACAGGTCAAGCAAACAGATGATGGTATTTTTATCAATCAAGCAAAATATACCAGAAATCTTCTCAAGAAATTTGGTATGCTTGATAGTTCATCTGTTACAACTCCCATGGCTACAGCAACAAAGCTAGACAAAGACACAGGAGCCTCAGTAGATATGACAATCTACAGAGGAATGATAGGGTCTTTACTGTATCTTACTGCAAGTAGACCTGATATCATGTATGCAACATGTCTTTGTGCAAGATTTCAAGCAGATCCAAGAGAGCCTCATCTAACAGCTGTAAAAAGGATTTTCAAATATCTCAAAGGAACCATAACCTTGGGTTTGTGGTATCCTAGAGAATCAGAGTTTAAGTTAATTGGTTACTCTGATGCAGATTTTGCAGGCTGTAAGATAGACAGAAAAAGTACAAGTGGAAGCTGTCAATTTTTAGGTGACAGATTGGTTTCTTGGTACAGTAAGAAACAGAAATCAATTTCTACATCCACAGCAGAAGCAGAGTATATAGCAGCTGGTAGCTGTTGTGCACAGATTTTATGGATGAAGAATCAATTGCTGGATTATGAGTTAAGGTACTCTAAAATACCTATTTTCTGTGATAACCAAAGTGCTATTGCTATGACAGGTAATCCAGTACAGCACTCCATGACCAAGCACATCAGCATAAGGTATCATTTTATCAGGGAACATGTGGAAGAAGGAAACATTGAGCTTCATTTTGTGTCTACAGACCAACAACTTGCAGATATCTTCACCAAACCTTTGAGTGAAGCTACTTTTACAAGATTGGTAAATGAACTTGGAATGATCTCTGGTTTTGACTAGAGATACGGGTTAGACTCAAAACCTATACATGTTTGATTTTTAAATGCTCATGATTCCTTGCATGTATTAACTGTTCTGTGTACCAGTGTTATAAACTCTGACAGTAAACTCTGATGCTAAACTCTGTTAGTCATAAAGTGTTGATCATACTCTGATTGTTACAGTTAAATGCTATACTCTGATTGTACTTTTGTCTGAAACATATGGACCAATGAAGAAATTTGTATGAAGCATAATTCTCAGTAAGTAACTGTAAATCCTTAAGAGTTGTATAGATTCTGATCTCAAATATGTGCAGTAAGTTAACACAGCATGATACTGTCTCTGTATTTATACCATCTCTTAGTTTATTGATCCTATACACTGAGTCTGTATTAGCTGTTTGCATTTTCTCTCATAAATTAATTGTATTAACTGATGAAAAGTCTGAACTCTGATTATTAATTGCAAATAATTCACCCTCAAATCAAAAGATGCCAAACAGAGCACAAATTCCTTTGAGATCATGTTGAGCCTAGGAAGATCCAGGAACTTATTGTATGAAATAAGGGCTAAAATCTTTGATTTTTGGTGACTAGTGCCAACCACTGATTACTGGAAAAATAAAAATAAAAAAAAATAAAAAAAATAAAGAAAGGGGGTGAAAAATAAAAGACATATCCAAATGAAAGGATATCAGTATACAGAGTTTAGATATAAAATCAGATTTTATGTTATACATGAGAGTTTAGGCAACCAGTTTTTACTAATTTAGTTTGTGGATTTTATGCACTTTGAGATGATCTAAATATTGATTTCGGTAAACTCTGCTATTGCACACACATATTTTCACACCTGTACAGTTTGAGAAAAGATTTTATTGACAAAGAAGGACAAATGGTAAACACTGATGTATTGTGTGACATATGCCGAGGTAACTTTGTTTTAATCTTTGATGGTTAAAATAATTTCTTTGTTTCAGACATTTTATAATTTTGAGATTAGACATTTGTTTTTCGAAAAAGTATGATTGGTAACGAATCTATTTTGCATTAAACAGAGAAAAGAAAGAGTGTGTTTGATAAGACCTGATGGTGATTAGTAGCGCTGATGAGTATGTTAGTTTATTGTTTAAAGTGATATCATTTCTTTCACTTTACAATTACTATGAGATACTGATGACTGTAGTTCTGATAATTCATTTATGATTATACATTCATCATAACATTAATACTGATATGTAAAGCAAAACAATGGATCTTTTTCATTAAACGATTCAAACTTTGTTTACATTCAGACAATTTCATACTCTTGTCTAGCTACTTGTTCGGTTATCTGATCATTATACCATCTGGGATTTCCAAGGCTTGACAACCCCCTGATGTTGAATCATCATCATCATCCTCTCGAATTCTCTTTCTGGTTTGCAGCTTGCAGGATTCCAAGAAGAATTTCTTCTTCGAACCCGTCAAGTAGCTCTGATAAAAGAGCATCATACAAATCTCCACAGCTTCATCATCTGCAAGGATGGGCACATCATATGGACCAGGACGAATGATGTACACATAAGGATTGGAGATAGGTCCTTCAGCTATTTCATCATCAGCTATGAGACCTTCATCATTCAGAAATGACAAAACAAGAAACTCATCAATAATATAGTTTGCTTGTTGACGCCAGTTCATATTCAAGAATGACTCTACATCCATGAATTCAAAGGTTCCTGCCATTTGATGTATGGTATTGTTTTTTTAATATATGTATTGCCTGTTGTTACAATGCTCCAGCTTTTATAGCATCCAACAGGGCAACTGAAAGGTTTTGCTTGGCTCGAAGCTATGGGGATAGTAAAGTGCGGAGTTCCAAGACAATCATTATTCTTCTGACTGTTGAGCTCCTTCGTACTTTGTTATTATGTTTCTCAAATATTAAAATCGATAATTTTATTATTATTGATTTTTTTTATAAGCGGTTATGTGATGCCAGGCGTCTCCTCGTCTGCACGTGTGTATTGGAAGTTGTTCAATACAGCTGTCAGCGTATGCACGTTTGACATGTGTCCCACTCACATGATTATAGGAGTAAGACAGTTGTGTATTAATGATTAAAAACTCTTTAGTTTTTAATCTTTAATTTTCTTTTAAATACAATACACACATCTTCAGTTAAACTTTTCACATCTTACTCATTCACATCTATTATCACACACACATATTCACAAACACCTTTCTACACATAAACTCTGTTAAGTTTTCGCATCAATTACTTGTTCTTTCTTCAAAATCTTCTAATGGCAACCACAGCTTTCGTTTCGTCTGGGTTAGAGTTCGTTCCAAACAACTATACCGCACCACTAAACACTGCAAACGCTCCAGAATCATTTCATATGATTCAAAAGTTTCTTGCTCAGTCAGCGATTGGGCGTGCTTTAGTTGAACCAGCCACACTTTCTGGTTTACAAATCAAGGCATTCTGGGAGACAGGAGTTTATGATGATGGTGGTGAAACTGGGAATCCATCCATAATCTTTGAGTTTGAAGAAACAGAGTATGTTATTACTGCTGGTACTATTCGAGCTGCAATGGGGTTTCCTGAGTATCCTTCTTACACTATTGGAATGGGTGATGAGGATTTAATCCGAATGATGCGAGAGATTGGCTACTCTGGGCCATTGACGAAGATTGGGCAATTGAAAAGGCCGTTTCTGCGCAAGGAATGGAGTTTCTTCTTCGATTGCATCACGAGGACATTTGGAAAGAAATGCACAAATTGGGATGCTATTCCCACAGACAGTCTGCAAATCGGGTATTCTTTATTATATGATAATCATTTTGATTTTGCACGATTTGTTTTGACTAACTTAGGGGAGAAGATGACAAATAATAGAGGAGTTGTTTATTTTTCTAGATTCTGTCAGCTTTTGGTTTCTTATTGTGTTGAAGGAGAAAATGTAATTGAAGCAGATGTTTCTTGTTTTAAATTACATAAGAGGGTATTTACTGATCTAGTAAATAAAGATATTAAGAAAGGAATTGTTGGAGACCTTTTGCTACCTGCTTCTGTGCAACAGTTTGTGGATGCTCAAGTAAATCCACAAACACAAGCTGAATCTCAACCAGAACCTCCATCAACTTCTGTTAAACCTGCAAGGGGAGGTAGGACCAAGCATATTGGTACTAAACCTGTGAGGAGATTATCTACTGAAGCTGGGGTATCAAGACCTGAAGAGATGCCTCAGAAGACAAGGCTAAAGAAAAGAAGAGCCAATAGGGCAAAGTCTGTTGTTGAAGCCTCAGAGACTGAAACTGATGAAGAAACTCTTCATCGGAGAAAAAGAAGACTAGTGGCTGCACATCTTTTTGGTGCTATAAATGTCAATATGGACAGAGTCTCTAAGGAAACTGAAGCTCCTGCATCAGAGAATGAGGAGATTGTGACTGAAACTGTTCCTCAAGATACTCCTGCAATTGTTGTTGAGGAGGATATTCTAAATGCTGATGAGGACAGAGTGTTTGTAAACACTGAAGCTCCTGAAGTGTTTGTTCAGGAGGATGCTAATCTGATGGATTTGGATCTAGAAACTCCTACATCAATGGCTAATGATGTAGTTGAGGAAGCTGCTACTCATTCTGATAGCAGAGTTTTTGATTTTGAAGCACACACCTCTATCCATTCTGATCATTATACAGAGGGTGTGGAAGCTGATCAAGTAACTGATCAGGTAGAAGAATCTCTGGCCACTCACACTGAAATTATTTCTTGTGATCTTGACAAAGGTGAGGAGGTTAATCAGCTGATAAAAGTCACAGAGACAATTCTTGATAAAGCTGTGATGGAAAAGGAACAAGAGGTTGCTGATGAGCTAAACTCTGAGAATATTATTCTTGAAGCTTTGCAACAATCTGTTGTTGAAATTGTTCAAAGAGAAGCAGAGGTTTTTGCTCAGGTTAACTCTGATATTCCTGAAGCTGTAGCAGAGGAGAAAATTGATGAAGCTGCACAGTTTACTGCTGAAAATATTCTTGTTGAAAATGAAGCAGACAATAATGAAGAAGCTGGAAATGATGCTGAGGGTTCTCATTCACACCCTAGTATTCAAGTTTCATTGGCTGATGATGTTAATAGTGATGAAGCAAGGGAAGTTAATAGACAGACCAATGAGCATTTCCAGAATATGTACTACAACAATTGGGCTGATGCAGATTGTGTCTTCTCAGCACAAAGGGCTGCAGATTTTCTATCAGATTCTGTCAAGAAGATCTCAAATACTGATGTACTTACAAGCTTAAAGGCAACTGTTGTTCAAGTCAAATCTCTTAATAATAGATTTGATGAGAATCAACAGATGTTTACCAATCTTAGGAATGAATTTTCTCTAAGGGATACAACTTTGAAGCTTGACAGATCATTTTACTCTACACAATTCAAGCAGCAAGCCAAGGATTCTGAGGAAATCAAGAAAAGGCTTGGAAAAGTTGAGGAGAATCAGGCTGAAATGTCTACTCAGTTGAATTCTATTTCTAATGCCATTGAATTGCTGACATCAGTATTACTTTCTGATGATGTCAAAAAGGGGGAGAGTGTACCTAAAGACAAATGCAAAGACACTCAAGCTCTGAGACGGAGGGATGATTCTACTGATGGGGGAAGCAAAGAAAATGAAAGAAAGATTTTTGCTCAAAGGCAAAGCAGGAAAAGAGTAAACTCTGGTAGACAAATAAATTCTGACAAGATAAACTCTGGTGGCCAATCTACTTCAAAAATCAAGAGTTTAGTTGTTTCAACTAATCCATCTACTGATGAAGAGATTGCTGCTAAATTATTCGTGAAAGAGCATGGAAAGAATGTTACTATGGAAGATATCCAGGCTGAAGAGCAAATGCTTGCTGAGGAACACAAGAAAAATCTTGAAGCTGGAATCTACAAGAAAAAGGAAATCAAGGCTCCTAGAAAGAAAGAAGTTGGTATTTCTATCAAAGAGAATACACAACAGAGTATACAATATACAAGGAGACCTGTGATTGGAAAGTCTGATAAGGGTAAAGGCATAATGATTGAAGAGCCTAACCTAGAGAAGAAAGATAATTCAACCTCTGACATTGCTCAAGTTGAAACAAGATTAGCAAAATCAACCTCTGACGCTGCTCAAGTTGATGTTTCTATTGAAGATGTGACAACCTCTGACAAGGCTCAAGTTGTACAAACTCAACTCAAAGGTTTCTTAAGACCTGTACTTTCTGAAACTCTGATATTAGAACCTGTGGATTTTTCTCAAACCAGGACAGTACATGGAAAACAATCTTATGACAAGTCTGGTTTAGGTTCACACAGAGAGAAGAGGATAAATAACAGTGCAATGGATCAAACTTCACTGGCAGAACCTGGTGTTGGGGTTACTCAAGAGAGCCTTGACAAGCTAGAGTCTGTTCAGTTAATTTATCATAAGGGACTTAGGAAGGACTTTCTGTTATACTTCATGGCTGATGGCAGAGTATACAGAATAGGTGAAAATGATATACATTTGAAAATGGCTGAAGAGTTAGAATATGTCTTATATCTACTCAAAGTCAGAAATCAAAGAACTCAAAATGCTGCTGAAGTTTTGAGAGTAAGGATGATGAGAGCAAAGGTTCTCAGTGGTGCTAAAATTACAAGTGCTTACATTCCTAAGTACAAAGATGCTCATGGAAATCTTGTTGAGATGAGAAGAAATAGTGCAAAGCTCTCTACAGCTCTTGGTACAAAAGTTCTTGAATTCAATTTAGAATCTGATAAAGCTTATTATATTAAGCTAGGGAATGAGATGAGGAAGAATTCCATCTATTCTCTGAGAGCTGCAATTTATCAGACTGGAGAATTTGATCCAGAATTGAAAGAAGTGAAGAAGATCATGGTGGAAGAGCTAGAAAGAGCTGAAAAGAAATTGCTATCAGACTATATCAGGACAGTGCCTGATATTCAAGAAATCAAGTAAAGTCTGACTGTAAGTTTTTAATATATTTTCTATTCTAAGTCAAATTTAAACTCTGTTTTAAATTAAACTCTGTTATATGTTAAACACTGCATTTGTTAAATGTTTTTGACATCATCAATTATAAGTTTAACTTGTACATTTTATTATGAACAAGTTGGGGGAGATTGTTAGATATAATTGCTGACGTTTGTTTATCAGTGTTTAAGCAACAGGTACTGACCAGAGTTTATCAGAAGCCGGTCAGAGTTTAATTAAACTCTGACAGGGTGAAGAGTTTAAAGGAAGCCGGTCAGAGTTTATTTAAAGTCTGACAGGGTGATAATTGAATTAGCTGTCGGTGCTGAATTGAAGATTCTAGAAGCAATATATTCTGAAGATGGAAAGAAGCAGAATATATTGATACAGCTAAGGAAACAGAATAGAAGATAAGAAGCAATCCTTAATTGATATAACTTGTATAGCTAATTTGTAGGAATATCAATTAGATAAGGATTGTGTAACTGTGTACTATATAAACACAGATAGGTTATCCCTAGAAGGGATGCGATCATTGAATATATTATTCTTGTAACCTAGAAGCTCTTTGTGATTCATTAACATCACTAAGAGAGAATTA
This sequence comes from Heracleum sosnowskyi, assembly GCA_030848705.1. Classification (NCBI taxonomy): domain Eukaryota; kingdom Viridiplantae; phylum Streptophyta; class Magnoliopsida; order Apiales; family Apiaceae; genus Heracleum; species Heracleum sosnowskyi. The sequence goes on along the minus strand of CM061241.1, from coordinate 129,704,041 downwards.
TTTAATATAATTCAGTTTGTTGATTTACAAACCTGTGTTCTTAATTGTTATTCTCATACATACTTGATTATATATTGTGTATTCGGCCTAACATATCTTCTCAGTCAAATACCGTGATAGTTTCAATGTTCAAGAAACAGGCGTGTTGCAGTATCCCTAAGCTGCACCAAGTTTGCAAGACTACGACAGAAGCTTCAAGCACTACAAAACAAAAGCGAATCAATTCAAGAGCAAGGTCAAGTCTCTATTTGCTGAATTGTTTAGCTGGAAATAGAATGAATCTAGGTTGCTTTCTTTGTAATGTATATCTGACATGTTAGCAATTTAGGAATGTCACATGGGCAGGCAATTTGTAAGAAGCTGCCACTTGATAATGACAGCAGCTTCACAGACCCGTGTTGACAGTGATAGGATTAGTTTTATACTTAGACTATTAATTCATTCTATGTGAGTAACGAAGACAAGCAAGTGTCTTGAAGAAAAACCGAAGCTCAAGAATTCTCTCTTGAGGTTGTAGCAACACTTTGCAAAATAAATAAAACATTTATTTTGTGAATCCTGTCTTCTCGATTATACTGTTTGTGAATGCATACATATTATTGATAACATTAAATCTTAGTTTTGGTTGTTGAAACTGAGATTGAATTTTATCAGTATTGCATTCATCCCCCCCTTCTGTAATACACGAGGACCAACACATACCAAAGGTTGGCATGCCAAGAGTTTGAGTAGCATATTGGGGGAGATCTGTGGTGTGAAGTTGAAGACCACGTGGTGCGTTTGCAAGCAACAGAGTGGTTACAACTGTTTGCTGGAGAGTGGTTTCTGGTGGATTTTGTCCATGAATAACCATTTGTAGGGGATTCGTCCCTTCAGCAGTAATTGGGACTTCCGGTCCTTGAGTGTTGGTGGGGATATTCGCCCCTTCAGTGCCAGTAGTTGGCGGTGGTTGACTTCCATGAGTATCAGCCCCAGAGGTGATAGGAAGCTCCTCAGAAACTGGAGTATCGCGAGTTGTTCTTCGTGTGTTTGCCATGGTTGATGTTGTCTTCCCACAGACGGCGCCAAATGTTGTGGATCAAAAAACGTGCTTGTGAATTTAATGCTAGGGTTTGGTGAGCTTCGAGCTTTAATGGCTGCACTTGTGTTTCGAGACTAAATCGGTTCTCACAAGATGCCTACGTATCTCAAATCGTTATTGAGAATCAAGCCAAAGACGTAGTTCTGATTGTAGGATCAGAGTCCTTATATAGGCGTCTGGAGCCTTGTATTTATGGTACGTTTAGGAGACTTAGCGGATAAGTCTTCTTATTGATAACTGATAAGGATTGTATTACTTGGCGGGCAAGTCTTTTCCTTGTTGATAAAGGATGTGACTCATTAATTGCCTTTAATTGGGATTCTGGATCCTTCTTTGACCAATTTTTCATAATTTGGGCTCTTTTCATGAGCTGTATAATTTCCCTATTTATTAATTACGAATTTAATAAATAATCAGGGATTTGGGCATTAAATATTGAGCCTTTTCATTGGACCGTCAATTATATTTCTATAATTACTTTTCTGTCCATATCACATATTTATTTTCCATGTGTTATATTTAGAAGATGAGTTGTTTTAGTTAGAAAATGTAGAACATATAATATGTTTTTGCTGAAAAATGTAATTAGTTATAAATATTTAATAATATTACCATTTTATAATTAGGTTACCTATTTTATGTTTACAAAATCAGTTGTTTTGGCTAAAAAATATATATAATAGGTAATGTATTTTAGCTGAAAAAATATAAAATTATATTACCTTTTTATATATATGTTGTTCGTGTTACTTTTAGAAAATTAGTTGTTTAAGTTATAAAAAAATAAAAAAGGTTATGTGTTTAGCTGAAAAGGGTAAGTGGTTATTTATTAATAATTATATATAACAATATTACCATTACATATTTATTTTCCATGTGTTAGGTAATCAGTTATAAATATGTAATAATATTATCATTTTATATATATATATATATATATATATTACCTATTTTATTTTTAGAAGTTGAGTTGTTTTGGTTAGAAAAATATATAAAATAGGTAATGTGTTTTAGCTGAAAAAAATAATTGGTTATAAATAAATTGATTATAGATAGGCCCAACCCAAATTATAGATAGGTCCGGCCCAAATACCGACCGACCGACCGCCTGACCGCCTGACGACTGACCAAAACTTTTAATGTTTCGTATTTAATAATATAGTATAGATATACATACTAGCTTAAAACCCGTGCGATGCACGAATTGTTAATTGTTATTTTATTATTATTTTTTTAAAATTTTATTAATTGCAATTGTGCAAAAAATAAGTAGACATGTTAAAATAGGTAAACACTTTTAATTAATTAAAAATAATAAAACAGATTTTAAAATAAATACGTATGGGTTTGCCCGTTATATTTTTTGAAAATGAGGGGTTTTATTAAGAAAAAATAAAAAAATGTAACATATATTTAGTTTAAAAAGGTAAATGCCCGTGATATTTTTGGAAAATAAGGTTTTAAAATTTAATAATTAAAAGTATTTAAATATGTTTTAAAATAAATAAGTAAAGAGTTTTCTGTGATATTTTTGAAAAAAGAATGGATTTTAGTGAGAAAAATAAAAAATTAAATTGTAAAAGACAATTTCCTGTGATATATTTAGAAAAGGTGATATTTTGTTAGAAAAAATATATAATGTGTTTTAACTGAAAAGGTAATTGATTATAAATATGTATTTGATTATTTATATTTTAATATTTTTAGTAATTGCATTTGTTAAGAAAAATAAGTAGACATGTTAAAATAGGTAAACTTTTAAAAATAATTATAATATTAAAATATGTTTAAAAATAAATAACTAAATGTTTGTCCGTGATATTTTTGGAAAATGAGAGGTTTTAGTAAGGAAAAATAGAAAAACTAACATGTTTTAGTTAAAAAAGATAATTGTCCGTGATATATTTAGTTAAAAAAAGTAATTGGTTATAAATAGGTAATATTATTTTTTAATAATATATTTCTATAAATAAGTAAGGTTAATTAAGTAAAAACATGAAGTAGAGTTAATTAAGGACAATTAAGTAAAATCACAATGTACCATACCGACCAACCAAAGTAAGGTTAATTAAGTAAAATCACAATGTACCATACCGACCAACCTATATATCTGATGGCCTTTTATCATTAAAACACTTATTTGTAACAAAATTTATACTTTTTCCAAAAATATCACGGGCAATAATTACCTTTAAATTAACATATCTATACAATATTATTAAAGCCGAAACATTGAAAGTTTTGGTTTTTGGTTTTCGGTTAATTTTTGGTTTTCGGTACTTTTTCTAATTAATAAATTAATAATATAATCAAAATTCGGGAAAGTTTTATTTTTCAGTTACCTATTCTCATTAATGAATTATAGGTAATATGATTTAGTTGAAAATGGTAATTGCCCATGATATTTTTGGAAAAGTAGAAGATTTTGTTAGAAAAAATAGAAAAGTAATATGTTTTAGCAAAAAAGGTAATTATTATTTAATGTTATTGTTATTTAATATTTTTTTTTGAAGATAAGTAAGGTTAATTAAGTAAAAACACGAAGTAAAATATAAACATTGAAAATTTTGGTTTTCGATTTTCGGTTAGTTTTTGGTTTTCGGTACTTTTTCTAATTAATAAATTAATAATATAATCAAAATTCGGGAAAGTTTTATTTTTCAGTTACCAATTCTCATTAATAAATTATAGGTAATATGTTTTAGTTGAAAATTGTAATTGTCCATGAATTTTTGGAAAAAAGGAGAAGATTTTGTTAGAAAAAAAAAAGTAATATGTTTTAGTAAAAAAGGTAATTATTATTTAATGTTATTGTTGTTTACTATTTTTTTTAAAAAAATAAGTAAGGGTAATTAAATTAATTAAAAAAATAAGTAAAATATGTAATTATCCGTGATATTTGAAAGATAATTTATAAAAGAAAGTATATAATATATTTAAAAGATAATATATTTTAATTTAAAGGTAATTATCCGTGATAATTTAAGGGAGTATCCAAATTCATTAATTTTAGTACTTTACCGTTAGTAATTTTTTAATTATAGAAGCAAGTGGGAATTAGCTGCATTTTGATTACGACTCTAGAAAATATTTTACAAGTTTTGGAAATATTTTACATGTATAACTTTTATAATTTTAATCTATAATATATATATTTTTTATTTAATTGTTAAATGTCATAATTTCAGTTTTTTATATAGATGTGAGGCTAATTACCCCATATATTATTTATTGTAATTAAAAAATTCGATGTTAATCAATTATGATAAAAAAATTAAAGAAATTGTAATTTAATATATTAATAGATACTTGAAACGGTTGATTTTATTTTTTGGATCTTTTATGTATAAAAATTATTGTAATCCTTCATTATAATGTTTGAGTCTAGATGTTATATACTTCACCATTCAGAAAATATTAATTATTTTAAGGCCAATGAAAAACCACTCCTAAATTTTAGACTAAGCATATTAATTTTTTTTTCTTATTTATCATTCTCATCATATTTTAATAATCATGATTAGTTGACAATTCTAATTTAAATTCAGTAATTACTTGATTTAAAATATTCATACATTACATATATGTTTTAGTCCCAAAAATATATTTGTTAATAAATCACTTTTTATTTTAAATTATTCACAATTATATAATCATATTTATAATTAAAGTTTCATAAATATTTATTAATCAAACAATTTGATTACTATTTTACATCAAATACGATATTAATAATTCAATTTCAAGTATAAAGTTTATAATACACAATTTTAATAACAATTTGTTATTCATTTATTTACATGCATATTAATTTAATTATATAGATTAATAGTTACATTATTGCATGCTTTAAATAAATGTTAAAATTTTAAAAGTGGAAAAACCATTTTAATATAATAATTGCCTCAATTTATCAATATATAACTACTTTAAATGTGTCTCATTTGATTGGTAGCTAAGCCGTCTTTTACGCCGATTTAAAATAATAGACTATTAGCCTACAACCGGTGCAAGACACGAACTATCAAAATATATTAGAAAATGACAAATTAATTAATGAGAACAAAAATATTAAATAAAGAATAAAAATCAATATTGTAAATTATAAAATGAAAATTTTAAATATTAATTGGGACATAGAAAAAATAAATAAAGAATACAGATGGGGAATTATTAATATCATTTTATTATTTATTAAATAATATTGATAATAATGACAAATAGAAAAGCTAACATGTTTTAATTAAAAAAAAAATTAACTGCCCGTGTTATTTTTAGAAGTGTTTTAATTAAATTGATTGTGTTTGTTAAAAAAATACGTTGGCATGTTAAAATATTTAAACTTTTTTTAAATAATTAAAATATGTTTTAAAAAAAATAAATAAGTAAGAGTTGCACCTCATATTTTTGGAAAAAAGAGATTTTAGTGAGAAAAAATATAAAAGTTAATATGTTTAAATTTAAAGGTAATTGTCCGTGATATTTTTGGAAAATGAGTAATTTTGTTAGAAAAAAGTGTAATTAGGACAAATAGAAAAACTAACATGTTTTAATTAAAACTACATATATATTTTAAAACCTATTTTAACACTTTTAATTATTTAAAAAAAATTACCTATTTTAACAAGGGCACGTATTTTTTTAACAAATACAACAAATATAATTAAAACACATCTAAAACTATTATGGACAGTTACATTTTTATAATTAAAACATGTTACCTTTTCTATTTGTCCTTATTAAAAAAACTTATTTATTTTAACATATTAACGTATTTTTTTAATAAATACAATAAATATAATTAAAACACTTCTAAAAATATCAAGGACAATTATTGTTTTTAATTAAAACATGTTAGATTTTCTATCTGTCCTCATTTATCTTTGTTTTTAATTAACTCATTTATCTTTGTCAGCCCCATCTGTATATTTTAATTTTTTTTATGTTCCAATTAATATTTTAGTTTCTCATTTTATAATTTATCATATTAATTTTTACATTTATTTTAATATTTTTCATTCACATTAAATTTTTTAGTTTATTATATATATATATATATATATATATTAGCCTATAACCCATGCGATGCACGGATGAATTTTAGTATTTTTTATTTACTATTTTAGTTTTTTTTTTTATATGATTTTTATCTTATTTTATTAGCATTTATTTGTATTTTGATCTTAAAAATTCTTAATATGTTGTCGACAGAATAATATCTTGAACTTTTGAATGTAGCTTAGAAAAATAGATGACATAAATATTTAATAATAATATGTTGTTGACGGGATTCGAATCTTGAACCCGTGGGAGCATTTTAGATATCAAGAAAATAATATTCTTTTAATATTACATCCAACGGTTCTCATTTGTCTATATTTACATCTAACGGTTATTATTTAGAGGACCAAACTACCAACCAACCAAATAAAGGGTAGTTTGATTATAATAGTATTTTTTTTATATGATTGTTAAGTATTTTTTATCTTATTTTATTAGCATTTATTTGTATTTTGATCTTAAAAATTCTTAATATATTGTCGAGGAAATACTATCTTGAACTTTTGAATGTAACTTAAAAAAAATAGATGATATAAATATTTAATAATAATATGTTGTTGACGGGATTCGAACCTTGAACCCGTGGGAGCATTTTAGATATCAAGAAAAAAATATTCTTTTAATATTAGATCCAACGGTTCTCATTTATCATCTAACGGTTATTATTTAGAGGACCAAACTATCAACCAAATAGAGGCTGGTTTGCTTATTATAATAATATTATATATATATATATACTAGCTTAAAACCCGTGCGATGCACGTATTGTTAATTGTTATTTTATTATTATTTTATTATTATTTTTTAATTGTATTTGTTAAAAAAATAAGCAGGCATGTTAAAATAACTAAAAACTTTTAATTAATTAAAAATAGTAAAAAATATTTTAAAATAAATAAGTAAAGGTTTGCCCGTTATATTTTTGGAAAAGGAGAGGTTTTAGTAAGGAAAAATAAAAAATATAACATATATTTAGTTTAAAAATGTAAATGCTCGTGATATTTTTGTAAAATGAGGTTTTAAAATTTAATAATTAAAATTATCTAAATACGTTTGAAAATAAATAAGTAAAGGGTTTCTTGTGATATTTTTGGAAAAAGAATGGATTTTAGTGAGAAAAATAGAAAAAATAAATTGTAAAAGGCAATTTTCGGTGATATATTTAGAAAATGAAGGACTTTGTTAGAAAAAATATATAATATATTTTAGCTAAAAAGTTAATTGGTTATAAATAGATATTTGATTATTTATATTTTAATATTTTTAATAATTGCATTTGTTAAGAAAAATAAGTAGACATGTTAAAATAGGTAAACTTTTAAAAAATAATTATAATATTAAAATAGGTTTAAAAATAAATAACTAAAGGTGTGTACATGATATTTTTGGAAAAGGAAGGATTTTATTAACGAAAAATAGAAAAACTAACATGTTTTAGTTAAAAAAGGTAATTGCTCGTGATATATTTGAAAAAGTAGGGGAATTTGTTAGAAAAAATAATGTATTTTAGGTGAAAAAAGGAATTGGTTATAAATAGGTAATATTATTATTTAATAATATATTTCTATAAATAAGTAATGTTAATTAAGTAAAAAGGGTAATTAAGTAAAATCACAACGTACCATACCGACCAACCAAACTTGTAATGTACCGACCAACCAAACTTTTAATATTTCGTCTATTATATAATAGTATTGATATATATATATATATATATATATATATATATATATATATATATATATATATATATATACACTAGCTTAAAACCCGTGCGATGCACGGATTGTTAATTGTTATTTTATTATTATTTTTTTAATATTTTATTAATTGTAATTGTGCAAAAAATAAGTAGACATGTTAAAATAGCTAAACACTTTTAATTCATTAGAAACATTAAAACATATTTTAAAATACATAAGTATGGGTTTGCCCGTTATATTTTTGGAAAATGAGGGGTTTTATTAAGAAAAAATAAAAAATGTAACATATATTTAGTTTAAAAAGATAAATGCCCGTGATATTTTTGGAAAATGAGGTTTTAAAATTTATTAATTAAAAGTATTTAAATACGTTTTAAAATAAATAGGTAAAGGGTTTTCCGTGATATTTTTGGAAAAAGAATGGAAATGTTATGTATTTAGCTGAAAAGGGTAAGTGATTATTTATTAATAATTATATATAACAATATTAACATTGCATATTTATTTTCCATGTGTTATGTTTAGAAGATGAGTTGTTTTAGTTAGAAAATGTAGAACATATAATATGTTTTTGCTGAAAAAGGTAATCAGTTATAAATACGTAATAATATTACCATTTTATATATATATATTACCTATTTTATTTTTAGAAGATTAGTTGTTTTGGTTAGAAAAATATATAAAATAGGTAATGTGTTTTAGCTGAAAAAAATATAAAATTATATTACCTTTTTATATATATGTTGTTCGTGTTATTTCAAAAAAAATTAGTTATTTAAGTTAGAAAAAAAAAGGTTATGCGTTTAGCTGAAAAAGGTATTTGGTTATTTATTAATAATTATATATAACAATATTACCATTACATATTTATTTTCCATGTGTTATGTTTAGAAGATGAGTTATTTTAGTTAGAAAATGTAGAACAGATGTTATGTCATATTTTGGCATAGTCCAAATTTCTCCGTTTAATAATTATTAATTCAGATTAATAATTAATTATTTGACCACTAAGTAATATTCTCTCCCTGAAACGAGGAAAAAATCAATCTCAATCAACGAATAACGGAAAATATCTCCAAACGATATTATTCAAATCATGTAAAGAAATGCGGAGATGCCGCGAGATTATAGGAAAACGTGTGAAGACCGAACTATTTATGGGAACATGAGGTGGATTGATAATCCTTGAGCTGTTTATGGGTACATAAATCTTGACTATCTTATGGGATTTGACTGAATGAACTTATCCACTGACTTGTTTTCCAAGAACTACGTGAGGCTTGATCCCTATATAAAATGGTACGTAGGCACCTTGTATGATACACGACAATTGACACTCGGGAAAGAGGAAGAGAAAGAACCCATTCTCTATTCAATTTCTGAGAAGTCATCATACAAGTCCAGCCCCCCAAACATTCAAAAATCTTAAATCCCTCTATTTTCATAATTCGTTATTTCAGCAACCTCCGATTTCGTGTTGTTACGAAATTTCTCCAACAACAATTGGCGCTAGAAGGAGGGGATTATTTTTTGATTGTGGAGGACAATCAAACCATCTACATCATACGCAAGGGGGTTATTATGGATCTGGAGCGGCTTTAATGGAGGAGCAGAACGATGGAAACGGTGATTCATGATTCTTTTCAAAATTAAGTATTGAGAAGTTAATCAGCAGATGTTTTATTTGATTCCCGATTCATTATAAGTCCGTTTCTGACGAGCCATATATCATCGGAAAGCTCTTTTCGTTTTCTACAACATTCATGTTTTGTGTTTTCCAAGAAAACATCGTTTACAGGGTCAGAAAGATAAAAAACAGATCTGGGCAGAATCTGAATCATGGAGATGTTAAAGAATTGTGATGCAATATTCGTAGCACATGATTTGATTACTTCACTAGCTTGTGCATGGACAAAAATAAGTGTGGAAGGCCCTTATCTGATAAAGGTAATGTTTTCGAAAGCTCTATTTTCCAAGGAGGATTAATATTGAAGACCATACTCTCAGAGGAGAGTCCATGAATAAAATTACATTATTGAAGGCCCATTAGTAGATGGATATTTCTTGGTTGGCACGAGACATTTCTACAATCACGGGAAGAAATGCGGAGATGCCGCGAGATTGTAGGAAAACGTGTGGGACTAGACGTGATATGGTTGGCTCGGGATATTCCTACAATCATGGAAAGAAATGCGGAGATGCCGCGAGATTGTAGGAAAACGTGTGGGACCGGATATGATATGGGCTGATAGCCTAACATTTGAAATTGGGTATCTTATTAAAGTCTGAGCTCGGGGGCTCGTGGACAAACGAAAACACATCCTTATGTGGACAATGACACTTGAAAAGCGTCGACCGAAGAAATTTGGAAGCTCGAAGATTTTTAGTTCTCCACTGCAGCAAGCTACACTGAAGAACTGGGGGCTTGTTGTTATGCCATATTTTGGCATAGTCCAAATTTCTCCGTTTAATAATTATTAATTCATATTAATAATTAATTATTTGACCACTAAGTAATATTCTCTCCCTGAAACGAGGAAAGAATCAATCTCAATCAACGAATAACGGAAAATATCTCCAAACGATATTATTCAAATCATGGAAAGAAATGTGGAGATGCCGCGAGATTATAGGAAAACGTGTGAAGACCGAACTATTTATGGGAACATGATGTGGATTGATAATCCTTGAGCTGTTTATGGGAACATAAATCTTGACTATTGATGTGCAAGAAATAAACATTTAAAATCGCAAGTGCACGATCATCGTTTTAATATTTATGATTCGATCCACAGAGACTATTTTATTTTTCGCAACTCCTTAATTTCTAATTTAGGCGGACTAGAACAATTTAATTTTGGAGAGATTTTTGATTAATCTAAATTAACATAACAAGATAAAAGGAGAAATAAAAAGAAATTCTAAAATTAATGAAACTTTTAACAACTAACAATTAATTATCAAATTATTAATTATAAAATAATTTATCTAATTAATAAAAAAAATTTAATTTAAAAGAAGAATTTTAGGAATAACTAAACAAAATAAAACTGAAAAAGAAAATAAAACTGAAAAAGAAAATAAAACTAAAATCGAAATTAAAACAAGGAAAAAAAAGAAACGAAAAGAAAACCAGGAAAAAAAAGAAAATAGAAAAAGGAAAAAAAGAAACAAAAAAAAAATAACAAAAAGAAAAAGAAGATCAAGCGCTGGCCAAACGAAAAAGAAAACAGAAAGTCATTTTTGGATTGATACCAAATCTGCCGTAAAGAGAATTCATAAGGATTTTGTAAAGAAACAGACAAAAAAAAAGCTGGCCAAAAAAAACAAGTGACAAACAAAAAAAAAAAAAAACCAAACACAAAAAAAAACGAAACAGGAAACAGAAAACAGAAAACTGAAACAGGCGCGTGAAGCCCACGCGCGGGAAAAAATACAAAAAAAAATGAACTGCTGCGGTTTCTGCACAATTCAGGCCGGACTTTTAACAGAAAAGCTCAAAAACTGACCGGAAAATGACCTCTAACCGGAAAAATTAAACCACCAAAAATTAAGATTAGTCCCCAAATAAAATAAAAACTTACTTTAACATTAAATCTAACACTAAATCTAAAGATTAAAGACCCCAATTTTAACACTAACAACACCAAATAAACTCTAAAATATCAAACCCATTACATCTAAACACCAAATCCAATACCAAAAATTAAATCTACAAACTTAACAACTCAAGACACCCATTTTACCATCTACAAGAACAACACCAAATCACCTCCTTCAACCTCCAATCTTCAAAATCAACACCCACACCACAAATCCAACTTCAAGAACACACCCACTACAAAGTTAAGACTAAATTGACAAGGAGAATAAATCTAAGGGTGAAATCACCAAACCCACTTAAAAATTAACTTTTTTTAAATGGATTTACTAATTTCTTGAGCTACTTAACAAGAAGAACAACTTTTTAATGCAAGAAATGTAAACTAACTCTTATTCATCAAAACCCCACTCAAAAATTAAATTTTTAGATGGGTTTGACTTCAAGAACAACTAGGGAATGTAAATCTAAGCTAAATAACAAGGATTAAAAGCTAAAGAAGGCTCCTTTCACCTCAAGTGGTGGCACAAAAGCCATTTTGACCCACTATTTTGGATTTAAGAAAGTTCATAGCCAAGAAATGAAAAGAACAAGATGGAGAATTAAAGTAAATGCTTGAATTAACATTAAATGAAAGGGAGTTTACAAAATTTAAGCTACTACAATGAAAGAGAAAAACTAGATCTAGGAAAATAAAAGAGAGGCTAACTAAAAATTTAGGCTAGGCTAAAACTAGGGTTATTTACAAAGGGGAAGGAGGGGGTATTTATAGGGGAAAATTAGGGTTTTGGGGAATAGTTGGGTTAATCTTGACCCTTCATCTTGATTTTTAAACAACCAACTCATTCCTTTGTCTTTTTCTTCTTTTCTTGAATTCTTCTTTTCCACTTTTGCCCTTCCTTGTCCCTTTTTCTTCTTTTCTTCTTCTTTTCTTTATTTTTCCAAATATCTACAAAATATGAAAAACAACTAATTAATTTATTTAAAAATACGAAAACTAACAATAAAATAGGTACAAGAGAATGCAAAAATATGCACTAATCAAATGCCCCCATACCTATCTTTTGCTCGTCCTCGAGTAAAACAAAAACAAAACTATTAAAAACTATCTAACACTAATACCACTTCCGTAGGTGATCACGGTTGCATTTGGCATATGCAACAAGCCCTTTAAACCCCTAGGCAGCCCCTAAGTGGACGAGTGAGGTCTCGTGAGGGCCTATAGAGAATGTACCCACAAAATCCATCTAGCTTGATAAAATGGTCACATGGCAATGCAACACCACACATACTTATCCTCTCATGTCACATCATCTTAAGAATCAAAGTGAATTTGCAAAGTCTTGGGGTGAAAGATGCAAGGATTCACAAAGTAGACTCAAAGAAGCATACAAGAGTGATTAAAAACCCATGTCAAGTGCAAAAATAGTTGGAAAACATGCTAAGAACACAAGAGCACACCTTAGAGTCAAAACTTGAGATTTCATATGCACAAGAAACAAGCAATACCTCACCTTTCACTCACAGAAGAATATTCACTCAAGAACAAGGGAAGGTGTATCACTCTATTCCAACAAGATCAAAAACATGCTTGACACTTGGTATCAATCTAACTTGTAACACAACGTTACATCAAAGATGACAATCAAAAGGTCTTTTTTTGGGTTGTAATGGGGGCTAGGGACAAGGTATGTCCAAGAAAGGCCTAAAATGAGGTGAAGTGCAAGTGTCAAAAGCTAGTAGTAACTACAAGAATTTAAACATCTCACCAAACATTTCCCCCAACACTTTACAACTTTATTTACAACTTTATTGAACAAAAAGGCTTGATTAGTCTAAAGAAGGAGGATTACTAAAACACAAGTATGCCTCTCATTTTATTTATTTTTTTATTTCTTTCTTTTGTTTTTTTTTTTTTGTTTTTTTTTTTTGTTTTGTTTTTTTTGTTTTGTTTTTTTTTGTATTTTTTCCTATGAGAGCTAAGATAAGTATAAACAACCATAATCCTCCTTAAAATTTAGCTTGAACATCGACTAACAAGTGAACAACCAAAATAGATATTTCCCGAAAGTAATTGAACAAAAATAAACCCATCTCACACACCTTATTTCTCCCTCAAGTTCCTACTAAGCCTTTGACAAATTGGGATCAAGAATAAGTAAGGCTGTACAAGAAAAAGGTCTTAGGCGAGTAATGTGGTGTGTCACCGAAAAAATAGGATTAAGCTCAAACGGGTAACTAATGATCAAATAAGAATGGTGTGGAAATTTTGGAAATATGGGTTATTCCTAAATGCCTTTATCATCTTATCATCAATGATGTCATGTATTTCAAGAAAGACCTCAAACAAGTGCTAGCAATGCAAATGACATGTGGACACTCAAGCAAATGAATATAAATGCAAAAGATGTGCATATAGGCTCAAAAACTCACTTGGTGTGGTAAAGCATAATCAATCTCAAGCAATGGTCTCCTTAATGCACCTACTTGTATTCAAAGCATGAAAACCAAGTTATCTTGCACATATTCATGTCTTTCTAATTACTTGCAAAATTCAATAAATCTACTAGTTTCACCTAGTTAGTGTAAGTGTGTGAACAAGAACTCAGCAAATCACTTCTCAACTCAAGAATCAGGAACAAAAAGATTACAAAGCATGCAAGGGGTGCATCAGGCAACTAGCAACCAATTAACAAGACTAGAAAAAGGATTAACAACCCTAATATTTACAACTCTACACTAATTTTTTTTTTTTTTTTAATTTTTTTTTAATTTTTTTTTTTTTGGATTTTCTGATTTTTCTATTTACAAACCCTCCCCCATACCCTAAATCATGCATTGTCCTCAATGTATGCAAATGCAAGAGAAATGACAAATGATAATGAAGAGATAATACCTGACAAGGGATGACGGAGAATGAAAATTCTGAAAGACAACGAACTAAAACAACCCACTCACACACACTTTTACTCCCCCATACCTGAACTTTATGACGGGAGCCTCTGATTTGAAACTAATTAACCAATGCCACAAGGAAAGATGGGAGGAAAGCTTCGAGAAAGAATCAAGAAATCTTTGAAAATTTACCACTACATTGACTTTCTCAAGTAATCTAAGGCAATCTTCCACATTAAAAGGATCTATAGCACTAATGTCCTCCATAAACCAACTTGTTGCTTCTTTGTGTTGTTTAAACAAATTAATTATTTGAGATTCTTGGTCATGGTGTAAATCATTAGTGATAATAGGAAAAAGAGTTTTATCAAAAGTGGAGTGATGTGAATCTAAGTCAAATGTAGGTGGCTCACCAACAGGAGTTTGAACAGAGGTGCGAGGTTTAAAAGAGACATCCCCCTGGCCTGGTTTCCAATTTCGAGGCACAAGGTCATCCAACTCTCCTAACAACTCTTCGGAAGTCATGTCCTTAAAGGACTCATGAAGCTCTCGGTTAGACTCAAAATTCATTTTTAAAATCTTGCTCAAGAAAAGACTCAATCTCACTATCCTCAATATTTGACCAAGTAACAATCTCATTGACTAGATTAACCCCTAATGGTTGCTCATAAAGCTCATTGGGTTCTTTTCCTACATTAAAGATGTTAAGGTCAATGGTCATGTTTCCAAAAGTGAGTTTCATAGAACCATTCCTACAATTAATCAAGGCATTAGATGTAGCAAGAAAAGGTCTTTCCTAGAATGATAGGAATTTGGTTCTTAGGATTCGTGACGGGTTGAGGTTTCGAGAACAACAAAATCAACCGGGAAGAAAAAATCACCAACCTTGATCACACATCTTCTACAATCCCCTTGGGCATTTTGACAGAACGATCAGCTAGTTGGAGCGTCATGTTCGTCTTCTTGAGCTCGCCTAAACCTAGGGCTTGATAGACCGTAAAAGGAAGGAGATTCACACTAGCTCCTAAGTCAAGTAAAGCTTTATCCACAAAAGTATCGCCTATGACACAAGAAATTGTAGGACAACCGGGGGTCCTTATATTTCACAGGAATTTGATTCGAAAGAATTGAACTAACTTGAGAGGTCAAGAAGGCTTTTTTTAGGAACATGAGTGGATCGTTTGTGAGTGCACAAATCTTTTAGACACTTAGCATATGAAGGAATTTGTTGAATGGCATCTAAAAGAGGAATGTTGACTTTTGACTTGCTTGAAAACTTCCAAAATCTTATCCATTTGATCCGATTGTTTATTTG